>CP099845.1:28845914-30045914 GCA_030062745.1 Capitulum mitella | reverse complement strand
GTTGGACTGTCGTCCGCGACAACGTTCGGATGCATTTACAGATTCCTTTCAGAGCCTCCGCTGGGAACACTGAAACTACCGTAAATGTGTGGAACATATGACAGATGGCTTGGTAAACAAATAGCGCTCAGGAACCAGCTTCACGGAGTTTATTGGGAGTCAAAGCAACAAGCCCAAGGGTAAGGATCAGGACTGATAAAGTCCGTTAAAGTGGCGCTTGGACGCACCGGTAAGTTTTTTTCGATGTAAACACCACTGTATAACCAAACCAACTAATCACTATTCTGCCTTGAAATGGTACAACACACGTCATGTCATCATTCTGTCTGAACATTTCCGACACCTTAGCCACCTTCTCCTTGCCAGCCCATGCAAGCCCCAGAAGTCTGCCGTGGCTGGAGTTAGCCCAAGGGTCGGTGAGACCGGAGGGCGCGGGATTTCTCAGTGCCATAAAGACCATCAGTCTCCGAAGAGAGGACGAATTTACATGTCGTCCCTTCGCGGCAACACATATCGTTCATCGCTCCCTCCGTCCCGTCCATCCCCCCCTCCCTCCGTCGCCGCCATCGCCGCCGAGTACGTGACTTTCGTGAGTTCTCGGCTGGTCAAAGTTCTCTCTGTGCTCGGCCCCAGGCGTCTGCACAACCGACGTGATCATTGTTTTTCGGGCTCCACTCTCACGCTGAAATTCACACCAAGGTCGGACCGCGCCACCGTCGGCCGTGGTCTTCACGACGCCGGCAGCTGGTGCCGTCTCCTCGATCCAGGCTGCACATGAGCCCTCCTGGTGCCCCGGCCCCGCCGCGGCCGGCGGAACCTCTACCGGCCGGCGGCCCAGTCCGGGGCACTCCTGACGGCTCAGCTGACTCCTGACTCATGGGGAACGGAACCTGCCGGAGGCTGGTGCCGGACGACGCAGCGGCCGAGCAGCAGGCAAGCGCTCTGGACCGCGCCGAGAAAACCGCCCACTCAGACCGCTCAGACTCAGACTCAGACTCAGACGCCGACTCAAACCGCCCACTCAGACCGCTCGGACTCAGACTCAGACTCAGACGCCGACTCAAGCCGCCCACTCAGACCGCTCAGACTCAGACTCAGACTCAGACGCCGACTCAAGCCGCCCACTCAGACCGCTCAGACTCAGACTCAGACTCAGACGCCGACTCAAACCGCCCACTCAGACCGCTCGGACTCAGACTCAGACTCAGACGCCGACTCAAACCGCCCACTCAGACCGCTCAGACTCAGACTCAGACTCAGACGCCGACTCAAGCCGCCCACTCAGACCGCTCAGACTCAGACTCAGACTCAGACGCCGACTCAAACCGCCCACTCAGACCGCTCAGACTCAGACTCAGACTCAGACGCCGACTCAAACCGCCCACTCAGACCGCGTGCCCACGTCTGCGGACCGCGCGTTTACGTGAACCGCACTGTCACAGCGTTAGCATTCACGCTTGTCACTGCGTCGAAGTTGTCCAGGCAGCCTGAAGGTGCGCTGGTCGGGGGGGGGGGGGCGTCCGGTAGCTGAATAGTTCAAGCGTCGTGTTTAAGGACCCCGTATCCTTGACAGGTTGACCGTGAAGGTTTCTTTGTCCCCGCCAGTCAGCGTAACACGTCCTCCGCCTCCGGACCGGCGCCGTCGATGCGGCACAGGCGACAAAAAGTCGCATTTCGAAGCTTCAGGCACGTCGCCCCCGCAGACGCCAGTCCCGTCTCCCGGTTAGTCCCGCGCTGTGCTGGCGGTGGACCGCCCCTGCCGGCGGTCTCTTGGTCGATATCCGGACGAGATGAGCGACGGACTGTGGCAGAGCGACGGACCGGGGACCGACCACGGATTTGGCTCGACCCCTCGTGGCGTCCGGCCCGCAGCCGAGACGAGCCGCTGCCATGGAAACGTCCGTGAGCGCGCGTTTTCTGTCAGCGGCCTCGTCCGGCAAACAGACCTGTGATGAATAATGATGGACGACACGACCCCACACAGAGCCCACTGGTCGTGTCAACATAATTAGGAATGCCAGGGGTCATTAGGCGTTGTCCTGATGTGGACTGAAGCCGTCTGCAATGCCTCACCGACCGCCCAAAAGTGCTAGTTGAGCACTTTTGATGCGTTCAAAAACAGAAAATAAGCTCCCGTGTTCTTTAACTCTCACATTCTAGGACATTTGTTTGAAACCAAACGATCATGCTAGCTATACAAACTGGTCAGAACTTAAAACTTTATATGAATATATAGCTAATTAGTTGGGAAATGTGCATATGTAATTTTGTTTATCTGAGGTCACTTTACAAGGTCAGGTCAAGGTCAAAAGTCAAAATTTGTTTTTTCGCAATAATTTCGGCGCCGTTTCTTCAAGTGCCAAACCCGGAATATATATGACGTAGAAAGATGCCCTCTACTTGTGTACCAAGTTTCAGCTTGATATCAGGTCGGGTCACGGAGCTATGACCTAAAATGTCAGTGTACGTACCCTATATCGCAAAAGCCAAAAAATGAATTTTTTGGAATAGAGTGAATTTAATCGATTAAAAACGTTTACAGATAATATTGAATGCACACGACATCATTCCAGGTGACCCCAAGGTCACTGGAGGTCATTTAAGGTCAAAGGTCACAAGTTGATCTGAAGAACGTGTGACCATGACAGTTCCCCCTTTTTCATGTCCCTGGCACCGCCTATGCTAACATTATACAAACATTGTAATGCGATTTGTACTTCTTTAGCATAACATGACTAGCAGAAGCCAAAAAAGTGTTTTGGCCTCTTTTGTTCATTCCGTTATTAGAAAACTAATCCCCCTATTTTTGAAACCCTGTGCACGCCCATGAATTTTCTCAAAATTTCAAATTTGCATACCCATGGTAAAAGCCCTATCCATAATCTCTCGATTGATGCCAGTTTCATCGAAATCGGTCCATAAACAACGGAGTTATAAGAAGTCAAAAAGTACCCCCCATTTTGACATTTTTGCCCCCCTGTATCCACAAATTTCAAAATTTTGAAAGTTTCTTTTTATAAAAATGTAGTTCACGTCACGGCAAATCGATTGCCGTTTGTTGCGATGAAATCGGATAAGTAGTTCTCGAGATCTCAGGGGGGGCCGAATCCGCCCCCCCCTGCCGGGAATCGGCCATACCGTCTAGCCCTCCGGGAATAGGGTTAATTAGCATGATGCTAGGAGAGCTTGGCAGTAGCTGCTGGCTCGGTCTACATGTTGTCCATTAGTTTGTGGATCAGCGAAGACGGGCCAAGATTTGGTGTATCGGAGAGACATTGTTCGTTATTACAGCTGGTGGGACGTATAGGGCACTTTTGATAATCAGGTTTTAACGAAGCAGAAGACCATCAGTTTGCATAAAAGTTAAAAGCTTGTTGACACAGGGCGATTAAGATTCCTGAACATGGGCACAATATTTGCTGCATTCATAATCACTGCGAACGTTCGGACCCTTGGCGGCATGTTTTCTCTAGCTTTGGCTCGGCCATGTGGTTGTTACAACACAATGGATAACCTTTTGCTAACATCGGGCCTCCTGCTTCCCAATTTTTTTCGGGACAATTTGGATAACGAAGTTAACATGGATCAATCTTTACATGACTGCCTTAACTTAAAAGCCGACTTCTAAAAAAGGTTTCGCCGAAATCCTGTAATACATAAGAGCGGATAATTTTTTTTTAACTTAAAGCCTCAGAAATTGGCGCATCGAGCATGTTGTGGTACAAGCTACGATGAAAACGATAACGTCATACCACACGCCACACACATCCGCGAGTCATTCGCGATTTCTGTCCCTCGTTGGGACATAATTTTTATTTCACTGGTTTTGAAGGGACCTTGACACGGCCATCATTTCTGACACCGTTTACAAAGAAACTGCGATATCCGAAATTATTTGCATGAGAGAAAATAATACGTTCTCGTTGCCAAATTTGGCGGGATTCTGTCTGCTGACCATCAGTACCGGAACATGTCAATCCCCGTTCAGCTTCCCGGTCGTCCACGATTCAGCTGCATTCGCATTATCGAGCTGAAATCGCAGGCGCATCTCGGGACAGCTGAGGTGTGTGTTTCTTTGGCGTGGTTTACCACTCGTCACCCGTGTCACGAACCGATTAAGCTATTCCCCACAAACTAAAAATACCGCAGTACGTATACGTACAAGACTCCGAATTTCAACTTCACAACACACCCAATCTGAAAATTCAACGTAAGCCATGGAATAGGTAGCTGGGGTCTTCTTCAAGGAAAAACGCATCTCATCCCGATTGGCAATTTTTCTAGCGTTCGATCCAATGAGTCGATCTTCTGTTTTTGTCAGCAATTCCGGTGTTGCGACACGTCCAATCGTTATCACATTTTTTTCTCTAGACAATGAGTGGTATTCAAGATCAGTTTTTAGGTACAGTGAGACAAGGAGACAGGGGCCAATGAGACCATCACCTTCTGATGACAATAAAAACAGCAAATTAATGCATATTTTTTTCTTATTTAACGCAAAGTAAAATCAGTGTTTCGAAACATCTTTAATATGCTTTAATGGCTAACAGTACACACGGCTACCACTCAACGTACTATCTGCACCTTAAGCACGCAGTTTGGCCGGCGAGAACGCAACATGGTCGGCGAGAACCGCTCCTGCGAAATGTCGCTTTACCCGGGCTCGAACCGGGGACCTTTCGGCCACAATCCGAGCATGGTAACCACTACACTTTGCCGTACCTCGCGACAACCGGCGTGAGAGGTTGCGGCGCGAAATGACCGAGGCAGTCGAGAGCGTCGTTAAATAACCCAATAACCAACCAATCGTCCTTGTGGTGAAGGAGACTGGTTTAGTAAAGCCAGGAAAGATGGAGCCAAGCACACATAAGACGACCAATTCAGTACTTAGGGGTTCCACCACCTAGGCTGTACCAACGCGCCGCGATTAAACGATTTTCCGAACAAATACCCTGTGTTCACGCCATAAAAAGTGGTTTGTAAAGCCTTGTCCCCTGCGCCAGGCGGCACAAAAACATGTCTCGGGACGGCGGCGGAATGACAATCGGACGGCCGGCCGCCGGCTGACTGGGCGGAGCACCCGGCCGACGACAGCCGGCCGCCCGGCGGAGCTCCGGAACACGGTGTCCTCTGCCAGCCGAGACTCGCCGGTCCAGTCCTCTGTCTGTCCAACGGCCGGGACGGCCAGTCCCCAGTCTGTTCAACAGTCAGACCGACAGTCCCCAGTTCGCCCAACCTCCGAGACGGCCAGTCTCCAGTCTGTTAAACAGTCAGACAGACAGTCCTCTCAGTCTGTCCAACGGTCCAGACGGCCAGTCCCCAGTCTGTTCAACAGTCAGACAGACAGTCCTCAGTCTGTCCAACGGTCCAGACGGCCAGTCCCCAGTCTGTTCAACATTCAGACAGACAGTCCCCAGTCTGTCCAACGGTCCAGACGGCCAGTCCCCAGTCTGTTAAACAGTCAGACCGACAGTACTCAGTCTGCTCAACTTCCGAGACGGCCAGTCCCCAGTCTGTTCAACAGTCAGACAGACAGTCCTCAGTCTGTCCAACGGCTGAGACGGCCAGTCCCCAGTCTGTTCAACAGTCAGGCGGACAGTCGTATGTCTCTTCGACCGTCGACATCGACGGGCAGTCTGTTCGCCAGTGACCAATTTGTCGCGCAGTCGACAAGGCTCGAGGCCGACTGTCATCATTCACCTGCTGCGTTCCACGCTGCCCGGCATTGCCCTCACGCTACACGGCGAGTTTTGCTGGACACAGATGAACGCAGCGGTCACAAAGGCAGAAAGGAATCGGCGCGCTGCCGGCACAAATTAGCTCTGATTTGACTCTGGCGCGGCACTGAGCGGGACGGCTCAGGCCGGTCCGACGCCTCGTGTGCCGTTATTTCCGGCTGCAGGCTGCTGCGCTACAATTGAATGCGGCGCGTCAAATTTGGACGTTGAGCGTCCGGCGTCCGGGAGAGCCGACACAAACAGCGCCAGTGTGGCTGACGTGCAGGGTCGCTCCTGCGCGGAGCAGCGCAGATGGTCCACCGTCTGGGCTACCGATCGTTATGACTTCGTGACAATGATAATTGTTATAATGGGTTTCAACGCGCTGTGTACAAGGGCGCGGGAACTCCTCTTCAGCTGGGGGGGGGGGGCAAACAAACATTTTGCGTCAGTTCTTTCCAGTCAACACGCATAGGGTCAATGTGAATTTCAAAAAAGTCTGGGGGCCTCACGCTCCTCGAAAAATACACTTTGTAGCGTTTACAGGCATCTCTAAAAAAAACATTCTTTTCAAACGGAAGCATATCTGTTACGATTATTACGACATTTTATTATTGGTCGTACGTTACGGGCTGCAGAAGCGCTGGCTGGGGATTTGGCGGCTTAATGTAGCAAACACAGGCGGACACCATGTGGGCTTGAAGAGTTCCGGATCCTGACTCCCGTAAGGGGCAGAAGATTTGCGCTATGCTCTTCGAAGTGAAACGGAACGGGGGGCGGAGAGGATAAACGCTGTGAGACCGTGACCTGTGAGACTGCACCGAACGGGGAAGGTAACCGCTGTGAGACCGTGACCTGTGAGACCACGCCGGCCGGGGAAGGTAACCGCCGTGAGACCGTGAGCTGTGAGACCGCGCCGGCCGGGGAAGGTAACCGCTGTGAGACCGTGAGCTGTGAGACCGCTGCCGGACGGCGAGGCCCAGTGGTGTCTGCCGGCGCTGGGCGCGCCCGCCGCAGCCGCCACCGGCTGACTCACGCTGCGGCCGGGACCAGTCAGCGGCCGGATTCCATGGTGCACGCGCCCGCCGTGGCGTGCACGGACGGGCTCTGGCGGCCCGCACCTGGTGCACGGCGGCCGCGGTGACGTGCAGAGCAGGGGCTCGGCCGGTCGGACCGCGGCTGTGGACACCGCCGGCCGCCAGCTGCAGGCTTCGCAGGGGAACCGCGCGCAGCCAATCCGCAGGAGGCGTCCGAGCGGCCATTCCGCTCCTGCACCTGTCAGTGTCAGTGCAGCACGCTCCGTCGGAGCCGGCCCACTGCTCCGTCGGAGCCGGCCCACACCTGGTGTCAGGGCAGCCTGCTCCGTCGGAGCCGGCCAGACCTGGTGCCTGCGAGGCCTGTCCTGTCGGAACCAGCCAGACCTGGTGTCGGAGCGGCCTGCCCTGCACCTGGTGTCGGCGCGGCCTGTTCTGCGCCCGATGTAGGAGCGGCCCGTCCTGCCGTGGGGCCGGCCCGGAGCCGCCGAGCCCGGCCGGCGCGGCCCGGCCGGACCTGCGGCGTGCGCGCCGGGCGCCGCGTGAGAGACGGCCAGATGAGCCGATAGCGGACGCACGGCCGCCGCTGGCCGGCTCACAGTCAGCCCTCTGTTTCGGCGCCAGGCCGCGCCCGCCTGGCCGACCGCGCGGCGCCGCCAGCCGCGCCCGTCTCTGCCAGGCAACGTTGGCGGACATCTCAGGTGGTCCTGTCTGGTGATCCGGTCTAGCGGCCGCTGGCGGCAGAAGTTGAGTGTCCGCCCAGCCCCGAGGCGCAGCTCTGGATCTGGTCCCGACAGCCGGAGGATCCAAATAAGGACGCTGTAGTCCGCCCCGCCCCGCGGTGGAACCGTTACAGAACTCCTGACGCGCGGTGCCGGGGTTCTTGTGAGTCCAGACAACGACCAGTGCTACTGAGAGAGGCCCAGTCGCTGCAGGAGGCCGTCGTCTGACCTGACGTCGGCCTCCTGAGATGGCCGTCGGAGACGCGCATCTCAGCGCGTTATCCGACCTGACCGTCATCTCTCCGTCCGTCATCTGACCTTAGAGGGCTCACTCGTCAGAGCGCCGTTGACCGACGTAGGAATACTGCCTGCCGAGTTCAGCTGACGGCGCCACCCGAGCAGTCCGCCATTACATCCGCCATTAAAAACGAGACACAACGAACCTCATCACCTCGGCAGAGTCTGCCGTCACAGGGCAGACGGGACGGACCTCATCACTTCACCAGAGGCAGAGATTGTCCCCACGGTATGGATTCAGGTTCGGATTTATCTTATTGGGATAATCAAAGATGTGTGTTTTCTAATCCCAGTCGTGTCATCAGGCGAACGACAGACGACAGACTGTGGAGCAGTAATAACAGGAGTGGTGGAGTGGATTCCAATGCGCTGCACGTCTGCCGCGGCCGTGTGCTCCAGGCGCTGGTCTCTCAGTTCCGTTCCCAAATGACCTCGACTTTCCTTTTCTTTCTTCTGTTTTTTTTTTCGTTTGTTTCTCCTGGGTCGTATATATAACTCGCGGGACGGACCTTGGCTGGAGCTGATTAAGGCCTTCATTATCGCCTTTAACTCGACGTTGCCTCAGGTCAGTGCTCGGCTGGCGTGTGCCGTCGAGCTCATTAGAGCCTCCCTGGGAGCGCCCGCGGCGAATCGCCTGGCGCCTCGCGAGAGCGGCTCCACATGCACACGTGTCGTAACGGTGACCCTCCCTCGGACTCGGGCACGGCTCAGTCCCGCCCAGTGAGTCAGCTGAGCGGTCAGCTCCGTGATCAGCGCTGCCCAACTGCCGTCCTCAAACGATGCACAGGCCAGTTGGCAGTGGCCTGGAGTTATGTGCAAATTCCTATGCGAAACGGTTGGGGTTCGGGCGGCTGCGGCCACTTCAGTGATGGCGGACGGGCCAATTTTCACGTCCAGTCAGGCCACGGCGGATCGGCTGGTATGTGTAGGTTCCGGCAGCCGTTCCGGATACGTCATCTTTGTTAGTCCGTCGCACTCATGTCAGCAGGCGCGTTCGTTTTGTATTATTTTGGTACAAGCCCGAGCTCCGCCGATACAACCTTGAGCTCCAACAACATGGATTTGAGCCCGCGTATGCCGTTGACCAGAATAAACTTTAAAAAGTATACCTGGGTGGAAAGATAGCCGCTCCGGGAAGAAAGCGAATGTCGTTGGAAATAATGCCGTGACACTGGCTTTACAAGCGGCGATATCCGGTGGCAAATCTAGCTGCGTGTTCTGAAACGGTCCATGTATGACCTCAGTCTTTTATGCAAAATTTACCGAATTTGAGGGAACCGACAGCAGACAAAATAAAGTGGGCCAAATTCGCTGAAACATTAACATTTGGGAGATTTTATGTCGTCTAGCACCACTTTGGTGCAGAACACACATAAAACGGGTTTTCACAAAATGGGTTCTCTGTGCCACTGTTGAGCAGTGGTTTCACGCTTTTAGCAACCGGAGGTAACCTCTGCAAGACCAAAGGCTGTCTCTGTCGTACGTAAAGGCTGTCTCCGTGTCTCTGTCCCAAAGGCTGTCTCCCGGGTGATCAGCCCCGGAGCACCGGTTTCTCCATTTCACCTCCACGACAGATCTGCCCACAGGTCGCTAATCCGACGCCATGACCTGGGGCCATCCTCTGTCACGATCCGCTCCGTGCTGACGTCACGGCCCGTGGGTCCGGAGTCGGTCTGCTCGGTCTCGTCTCGTCTGTCCACCTGATGAGATCATCCCCAGGGCGGGCGGGCCCGGCCCATCTCATTTGTCAGCACTATCGGCGCGCACGGAAACTAATGACGTGTATACATAAGTCCATTAGCCAGAGCTCAGCTGGTCTGTCCGCCTGCTGGTCTGGTGGGGGGGGGGGGTGAAGCGGGGCAAGGGAAGGCCAACCCACCGGGCACGTGGCATCGCGTGGCGTATCGTACGGAGATGGCTTCCCAGGCACGTGCCGCCATCAGGTATGGATTCAGGCTCCAGCTGACAGACTGTGGAGCCAGGCCTCAAAACCGCTGACTGGGAGCGGACGCAGACTGGGTCCGACATGTGGTCATACACTGTCTCTGGTGTCTGCTTCATTTGGCAGAACTCGGCCTCATTGACGTCCAGCTGAGTGTTTTGAAGCCTGAGGATCCATGGTACCCTGAAACTCTGAAGTATAAACTCTAGACTAATAATAAGACTGAACTATAAACTCTGAAACTCTAGAACTCTGTTTTTGGGGGAGGAGGGCTCAGGCCCCCAATAACTTGGTATTCTTAGTATAAGGTCTATGGTGGTGCATGGAAAGATTGGCCTCAGAAACATCAGAGTTAGTCGAAATTAGCACTTGCCCCCCCCCCCATTATTTTTGCAAAACCCCACCCCTGCATGGTACCTTTTTAAGAAAGAGAAAACGTTAGTTTCCCCGGATGCAATCCTCCCCAACTGAGGCCAATCGTTTAACGGCCTGATTTTTTGTTGGACGCGGCGGGCTATCCCAGGGTCGCCCGGGCGTTGTCGTGCACCACATTTAGCCTCCTTCATTGACAGCGACGACAGTCTACACCGACTCAGGCCAATCGCTTAGCGTCCTAATTTGTTGTTGTACGCGGCAAGTGATCTCAAGGCCGTTCAGGGGATTTTTGTGCACAATGTTAAAATTCCTTCATTGGCAACGACTTCCGTCTGTGGCATTTTATTACGTCCGCGCGATGACAAATATGGCGCAGTTCTCCGAGTTCGGGACGCCATTACAATGATGGTTAAATGCAGTGTTCAGAGCTCGTTAGATTCAATAAGGTGGCCTCTCTAGCCGGTCCCATCGGTATTATGGAGGTTTATGACAAACTTCTAACCAAACCAGTTCCAACTGAGACGAGTTGAGTGTTTTCAACCTCATTTTACACGTAAACATTTCAGGTATTTTCTTCCCTGACCGTCCGGCCACCTTTTGACGGTAGAAAGTTGTAAACATCCACTCGAGATACTGCACGCTGTTCAACAAATCCAGAGAGGGGAAGGATGTTTTAGCCAAGATTAGGCAGCTGTTTAAAAAAAAAACAGATGTTTTAGCCAAGATTAGCCAAGATAGTTCCGCGTCCGTGGCCGTAAGTAACTGGATCCCAGTCACTCAGATTTTACGACTTCATCGGGTCCTGTGACGTCCTTGTAATTGGTCTACGTAAGTCATTGGTCATTCAAGTCATTCAGGAGGTAAGCGATTTGGCCATGGCCATTAGTTCCGTTCGTTTTCCTTTGAGCTGGCCTGACCGATACGGAAATGTACGATTCTGTGTTCAGCAGCCGGCGGTCACTTTCCCCGGGTAGCAGGTCACCGCCGCGGCGCCTGGCAGGTTACATTTCAGCGATATCCCAGCACCTGCGCGCGGCACTCGGTTAAAACGAGCCCAGCCGGGCGCAGGACCGCGAGCGGAGGAGACCGCTGCTAAATGCCGGCGTGACTGGTGGGCCGCCGCCAGTCACGACAGGACAGGATCGGCTCTCCGGACCGTCTCTGAGCGGAGCTGCGGCCCGCAGGCGCCGGCCGGCCGGCCGGCCGGCCGAGCACGGACCGGCCCGCGGCGCCCTGCACACAATGGACCTGCCGACCGGGCCGACCGCCGGCCTTGCCATTGTTTCCAGCCTGCTATATGATCGGCGACGGCTGCCGTCAGCGCCAGCGTTCGGCCAGCCGGCCTGATTTCGGCTGGAGTTTTCCTGCCGAGGCGGCAGTGCAGGTCGGCGGAAAACAATCGAGGCGTATCAAACCGGAAACGTGGCTGCTATGGGAAACGTGTGAGCGAAATCATCATATTTTGCAAATGCGCTGTGTACCCTCAAATGAAGAAGTAAGTTCACGATATTATTTTAAGAACTACAGTTGACTTAGCATTATAAGCATTAATGCTGCAATTTTTCTGTTAGGCAGAGCATACAGTTTTGGACAGAACGACGCTGTTCTTCTGTCATGTTAAGTTCCCTCTTCTCTTTACGTCTTTTTTATCTCCCTATACTTCCCCAATCCATGCTCATAAGTCGACCAATGTGTGGGTCAATTTGCTTCTTATTTGTCTATTTTGCTTTGCATTTACAGCCTCCAGCCTTAGTTCGTGTACATCACACAGATTATGGCGTTATTTCAAGACGGCCGCCGCACGTTGCACATGCATTACATTTCAAGCAACTCCCGTGCGCAGCCGGACACAGGCGGACAGAACTGTGCATGTTTCATTTTCTAGAGCATTTCCCATATGGGTGCATGTGGGCTGTGATGCGCAGGTGTTCGTTCCATCGTGCCGGTTTTTAAAAAAATACTTAACGCAAATCTTCGAAAACAACGTACCTTTAAAATCGTACCAAAATATGTCACTGCGTCAACGTTAGAACATGTCATTGCCGACATTAAACCGCGGACAGACTTCAGAGCCATGGCGTCTCTCATCCGGCAGTTGCTTTGCCCACTGCCGGAAATGACGTAACCGTCAGTCGGGTCATTCTTGCCGGCGCTACCGGATGGAGTGGTTAATGCGTCACACGCCGCTCCGTAATATGTTTTCTGAACCCCCAGCTGCTTGACACGGTGACTCTACTCCTCTGTTGACTGGGTGACCGACCCGGCTCTGATCCACTACACACTGCTACGTTCCCCTGTTGGAACGGCGACCAAACTCCCTCTCTGATCCACTACACCGCTGCGCTCCGCTGCTGACAGCGTGATCGATTCCGGCTCTGATCCACTATGCACCGCTGCGCTCCGCTGTTGACACGGCGACCGAGCCCGGCTTCTGATCCGCTACCGACTGGCTGCGCTCCGCTGTTGACAGGGCAACTGAACCCGGCTCTGATCCATTACACTGCTGCTCTCCGCCGACAGGCCGGCGGGCCTCGGGCGGATGTCGGGAGGGTCGCCGCCGGTCCCGGGAGGTCGGGACCAGGAGACGGTCCGCGGTCTCTCCCGGGACCGGCGCCGGAGCGGAGACCGTCCCGCCGGGCGGCGAGCCGAGCACCGTCAAACTGCGCAGCCGCGGCCGGAGCTTCCGGAGCCGCCGGAGCCGCCGGTCCCGCTGCAGCGACGCCGGCCCGAGCATCGCCGCGGCCGCCGCCGCCGCTGACAAGCGGCCGCTCGGCGCAGATTTACGGCGTTTTCCTGCCGGGCTTGGCGGCCGGGAACGCTTCCGCATGAGGTCCGCCGTGGCCGGCTCGGCCGACTGGTCGGGCCCCAGGCGCGCCCTTGATGGCTGTTCTTGGCTGGTGGCCAGCAGCCGACAGCAGTAGTGTCGGCCGCGACGCTGTCCGTCCGCTCGACCGACGCCGAGCGGCCGGCAGACAAGTCTGACGGCGGGCAGCAGACCAGTCTGATGATGGGCTGTATGTTGGCCAATCTGATGGCTGGCAGCAGACTGGTATGGCGGCGGGCCGTAGATATACTAGCCTGAATACTAGTTCCAGACGGCCCAATCTGAAGACGGCTTTAGACGGCAGTATGAGCACGGGCTTCTTATGGTTAGCATGATGGCGAGATTTGGACCGTTCCTGTCAGTATCGTTTTCCGTACGACTCTGATCATGAACAGCCTGGCCTAGCTCACGCGTAACTGAAACCGATGCATGCTAATTGAAGGGCATCAGCATGCACATGCATGTTTCACTTCACGTCAGACTGCTGGGCCCGCAGGCATAGTAGACTGACTGGCCGTAGGCATATCAGACTGTTGGACCTTCGGCATCTCAAACTGTTGGGTCGCGGGTATCTTTGACTATTGGACTATGGGTATCTCAGACTGCTGGGTTGTATCTCAGACTGTCGGGATGTGGGTGTCTCAGACTATTGGGCCGTCTCAGACTGCTGGACCGCGGGTGTGTCTGACTGTTGGACCTGTGGGTACTGAGCACCATAAATGAAATTTAGATCGATGCATTAAGCAAACACAATAGAGTGAGGCATTCCTTTTTCACAAGACTACTGGCAATGCACCTCATTTCAAATGAAATGGAAGTGATGCCTGCAGAGGATCACATGGGGCTCCTGCCGGGCGGAGATAGACCGGATGGCTGCTGTCTCATCAGACAACGGCCTTTTAGTTTTTAAGTTCTGGTAGCGCCGCTGGGCTCGATGGCTGCTGTCTCCACAGACGACGTCCCTGCTTCACCTGAGTCGGATGGGGCGACTGGGGCCGATGGTTCAGTTCCAGAATCGTCCATGTACACTGCTGATTAGTGATCTGTCCACTGTCCAGTCTGTTTTGCCGGCAGGCAGACTGTGTAGTCCGTTTGGACGGCAGGTAGACTGTCCAGTCTGCACTGCTGACCGGCAGATTGTCCGGCCTGCACTTCTGACTGGCAGATTGTCCAGTCTGTTTTGCCCGGCAAGCAGACTATCCACTCTGCACTGCTGTCCGGCAGACTGTCCAGTCTGTTTTGCCGGCAGACAGACTGTCTGGTCTACACCGCTGACCGGCAGCCTGCACTGCTGTCCGGCAGACTGTCCAGCCTGTTTTACCGGCAGACAGACTGTCTGGTCTACACCGCTGACCGGCAGCCTGCACTGCTGTCCGGCAGACTGTCCAGTCTGCGTTGCCGGCTGGCGACAGGCCCGTGCACGCCAGGTGAAAGTGCAGCCCATGTGCGAACGTCCGGCCGGGCGGAGGGCAGCGACGGCGGCGAGACGAGCCAAGGTAAACACCGCCGGGAGAAACCGTCCGTCGGCGTGACGTGATCGGCCGCCACGCCACGCTACCAGGAGCGCCTGATTCGGCTCAGGTCCGGCCCGCACCGCCGCCCCGCCACGCCACGCTACCAGGAGCCGCCTGATTCGGCTCAGGTCCGGCCCGCACCGCCGCCCCGCCACGCCACGCTACCAGGAGCCGCCTGATTCGGCTCAGGTCCGGCCCGGACTGCCGCCGCCGCGGCGCACGTGCGAGCCGCAGCTCGGCGCCCTCTGGCGCGGGCGCTGACTGGGACTGAGATAAGCTTGGACTCCCCCACGCCCATCACCAACCTCCAATCCCAAAAAACGAAACACGGGACGCATATTTTCCGGTTTTGAGTGGGTAAATGAGGACCAGAAACTCAAATATTTCCAAGATGTAACTTCGGCTATGCTGTCCCCAAATTCACCAACAGTATCATACGGCTGATAATTGCGTCCAACTCGAAATGAACAACCTGTATTTGCTCCCTGCATGTACTGCAAGGTCTTAAGAAGGCATCTTCTTCTTCTTCTTCTTCTGAAGTCTTCTTCAAGGCATAATGAAGAAGTTAGTGCCAGAACCTAGGGGTGATCAGCATCTTGCATGACGGATGTAATCAGAAACAAAACTCACACTAACTTCTTTTCTTTAACAATGTGCTACCTATGCACTAACTAATTATACTACCTACCAACCTTTCTTACGCCCTGCGTGCGTAACATTTTGAGCTGCGCATTAATTGGCCTGCTCAAAAAAGCAGCGTATTCTTGTTCCTCACGTATGCTTTCTTGCACTTTTATTCAGTGCAAAGGCTAAAAACATTCATTCAGTTGATCAATTTAAACGTTTGCAGGACAGAGCGCAAACGTGCTCATTCAACGTATCGTGAAAGCCACGCAGTAAACAGAGCGAACAGCAGGTTTACTCAGCATTTTTCGCCCGGCAAAAAGCACGATACGTTCGCAGCGAACAATACCGGGCTTGTCAGCGGGAAAAACAGGCGACTCAAATGTCACAGACCGCCATTACGGCGCCTGTCGTCTCCGGGATGAAATTGTTGTTCGCCTCTCGGCAGGCCCCTCAATGGGCGCCGGCGCCGAGGCGGCCGCGCAGCTACCTTGGGTCGAATCAGCGCCTCAATGTCCCGCAAGTGAGGCGGAATTCCAGCCAATCATGTGATCTGTTGCCGTCGTCAGCGGTGACGACAGATTCCAGTGGTCGTGTCCGGCTACGTGCACGATAAAGCGGCGCTCCGTCTGCGGCCTCGGGGCAGCGCATACTCGCTCCGTCTGTGGCCTCGGGGCAGGGCGTACCAGCTCCGTCTGCAGCCTCGGAGCAGGGCGCACCAGCTCCGTCTGCAGCCTCGGGGCAGGGCGTACCCGCTCCGTCTGCAGCCTCGGGGCCGGGCGTACCCGCTCCGTCTGCAGCCTCGGGGCCGGGCGTGCCCGCTCCGTCTGCAGCCTCGGGGCCGGGCGTGCCCGCTCCGTCTGCAGCCTCGGGGCCGGGCGTGCCCGCTCCGTCTGCAGCCTCGGGGCCGGGCGTACCCGCTCCGTCTGCAGCCTCGGGGCCGGGCGTGCCCGCTCCGTCTGCAGCCTCGGGGCCGGGCGTACCCGCTCCGTCTGTGGCCTCGGGGCACGGCGCACTCTGCGGCGACAGAGGGCTGACTTCCCGAGCCGCGGTCAGCAATCAGGTCGACGGCGAGGCGACTGCTGCTCGACAGGACGTGACCCCGGCTGTGACACGGTGTGGCCTTGGAACGCGGCGCCGGCTATAAAAGTCCTGGCGGCGGCCGACCGCCGAGACCGGCACTGTTCAGTCCGCTGCATCAGTCCTCCGTCTCACACCCCTACATCGGTCCTCCGTCACGCACCCATGTGCCAGTCCTCCGTCACGCAACCCTGCGCCAGTCCTCCTTCACGCGCCCTGCGTCAGTCCTACGTCACAATCCATCGCGTCAGTCCTCGTCACAAACCACGGCACCAGTCTCCGTAACACATTCCGCACCCCACTGCAGCCGTTCTCTGTCGCGGCCGCCACATGAACAGGCCGGCGCGCGCGGCCGCCTGGCCGTCAGCCCGCGCCGCCCCTGCTCGGCGCGAAGCTCGCTGTGGGGTCGAGCGGGCGTGCTCGGCGCGGCGTCACACAATGGCCGTGTTTGCGCAGCTTCGGGACGTTTGCACAGGTGATTGTGGCGACCACAGGCCGGCGGACTGGCGCCGAGCCGCCAGGCCGGCCTCCAGCCGCAGCGGCAGACCATGTTGACGATACATGTTGGGTTCCGCAGGAGCAGAACTCGACATGTATCGTCGTCTGTCGTCGGAGGACCTGGCCGTGCCTTGCTCGTCCAAAACACTCCCGACGCCGCGACTAGAAGCGAATGGCTGGTGTTTGCCGGATACCGGATAAACCGCTTCGATAGACAGCCACAGAGAGATATCCATCGTTCGCCGAGGTGGGGTGGCGATGCTGTGCCGGAGACTGTCAGTGGAGGGGCTCAGTATACAAAACCTGGACCTGGCGGTGGATATCCTTCGGGTGAAACTCTGCCGCCGTGGGCGCTCCATGGGGCTGAGCGCCATCTACCGGCCGCCGGACGCGCCTATCTCCGGCTTCCTGGGGCCCTCATGCAGGAGGCCGTGTCCGCCGGACACTTGCTGTGTCTGCCTGCAGACACGAATATCGGCGTCAGGCTCAACGGAACCGGCTCAAACGGCGACAGGAGGTATCTGGCGCTCCTCTCTGAACTGAGCCTGTATGAGCTAGTTCGTTAGCAGGCTCATCGCCACTCAAGACCAACGACTCCGGAGTTGGTTACCAACCAAGCAGACCTGGCATCTGCAGCACTGGTTCTGGCAGACTGCGAACAGCCACCAGCCAGTTATGTCTGGTGCCAATAAGCGCCACTGGCGAACATCCGCCCTGGACCGGTGGTGCGCCTAACCAGACGGTGGGAACGAGCTGAATGGAGCGCCATCAGCCCGGACTCTCTGCTCACGGACTGGCCACCCGGAACTGGAAGCCGAAAATGTCGACGATAAACTGCGCCAGGCCACGGCAGCCTAGGACAGAGCAAACGACAGCTCTGGCTCGCGCGCGCGGGCCGCCGTGGACGTCCGTGGCTGCGTGACGAACCGGGTCTCCGGACCCCATGGCACTGAAAAACCCAGCAAGAGAGGACTGGCTTGTCTTTTGAACGACCGAGTGCCACGACATCTATCGGGGGCTGCGAAACCACCTGAAGTTCGAACTAGCTGAGCCGGAAGGACTCCTCTAGGGCCGGCTGTCTGAGGGTGACTTTCGCAGTTTCTGGAAATGATTCAACGGTCTTTCTAGATCTTCATCTGCGGGAGGTTGTCATGGGGCTAAGGAGGTACCCATCGGTGCTGCCGAGGCCAAAGGATTCATCAGATACCTGTTCCCTTTCCCATGGTCGGCTTGTCTGCTAGGTGGATGACACGCAGCTACTGGACAGCTCACGACCTGACGTTCATAGCTTGGCGGAACTTAAAATTCGACTTGAAGGAACTCTGGCAGCACTCCAAAATTGGTTCAAAAACAACTCATTTAAAATGGACGCGGCAAACACGCATTTCATCCTGATCGGCACCAAGCAGTCTCTGAAAAAGGTTCCAAATTTCTCGTTTGAATTCTCTGGATGTAAAGCCCGGAACTCTACGACTGAGGAAATTCTCGGCGTTAGCTTAGATCAGATGCTCACCAGATGTAGACCAGACCAGATGTAGACCAGATGTAGATGGGAAAATCACATTCCAGCCGCCGTGCGCCGTTGTTACGGAGCCCTGATAACTCTTTTACACAGTTCGGCGACACTTCACTCCAGATGTTCTCAAAATTGTTACCCAAGACCAGGTGACCTGTTACATGCTTCACTGCTTCTCCGTGTGGGGAGGAGCAACCAACATCCAAATGAAACGCGTTAAAAAAACCATCAACTTTGCAGTTGGCGTGGTCTCCGGCACTAAACACTGTGATCACAAGCCCCCGGTCTTGGCTCTGAAGCCAAGCGGCCGGCGCCGTTGAAAGCGCCGTAAATTTTGATGCAGTCTCTCTCACGAACATATTGTTTTACTTTTGGCCACTGAAAGCTTAAAAGTAAAACAATCTGTTCCTGGGCGAGGCTGCATCAAAACTTACCGTGCTTTCAGCTATTTGACGGCTCCTTTAGCTTTCTGGGTCCAGCGAAGTTCAGGCGACTCTCCGACGTACCGCAGCGTGTCATCCGGATAACCGACTCCGACCACCCACACCGGCCCAGATTCCGGTTCTCCCCACAGAGAGAGCCTTCCAGTACCAGTCGGCTGCCGCCGGGAGGCATTTACCTCCGGCTGCCACTGGATGCGACACCTTGGCTGTTTTTAACACCTCGCTTCACGGAATAAACATATAATCAACTACGAGAGCATTGCTGTGTGTTTGTGTGAGTATTTTGCTGTTTTAATCACTTTTTGCTTGCATGGCGAAATGCCCCCGAAAAACGTGTACCAGATGGATGGGCTCCACTGGTAAATAAACAAACAAACAAACGAATTCAGTAGATCCTGAGGCCGATTCCAGCCAACCGGTCGCCCTGAGGCCGGAGTTGCAGGGCTCACCAGATCCTGACACCAACTCCAGCCATCTGGCCGCCCTGTGGCCGGAGTTGCGGGGCTCATCAGATCCTGACACCAACTCCAGCCATCTGGCCGCCCTGTGGCCGGAGTTGCAGGGCTCACCAGATCCTGACACCAACGCCAGCCGGCCGGCCGACCAGTGGCCGGAGTTGCAGGGCTCACCAGATCCTGACACCAACTCCAGCCGGCCGGCCGACCAGTGGCCGGAGTTGCAGGGCTCACCAGATCCTGACACCAACCCCGGCCAGCTGGTCGCCCTGTGGCCGGAATTGCAGCAGTCGCAGGATCCTGAAACTTACTTCACCCAGCTCCCCGTGGCTGGAGCATCGGGGTTCAGCTGGATCCTGACACCGAGTCCAGTAATCTGGCCGCTCTGCGGCTGGAGCAGCAGCAATCACGGGACCTTAAAACCGACTCCGGCCAGCCGGCTGACAAGTAGCTGGAGTACCAGACGCTCTCTGGCCGGACCAGCGGAATTCAGCAGGATCCCAGGACCGCTTCCAGCCCCCCGTCCACCCGCCGGTGATAGCCGCGGGGTTCAGCAGGATCCCAGGACCGCTTCCAGCCGCCCGTCCACCCGCCGGTGATAGCCACGGGGCTCAGCAGGCTGCCATACCGTCACTGACGCTGCTGAGGGTGGACGATCCGGTTCGTCCTCAGGCATTGTTGCCACCTGTTTCTGCGCGTTTTTCAGCTATTGGTGGTTGTGCTTTTCCATATATTTCCAACGAGGGAGCGGCGAGGGCGCAAGATGTATAGCAATGTCCACTACGGGAAGTGGCATCAAAATGTGGGGGTGGGACATAACTCAGAAAGTCTGCTCTGAATGGTATTATTAGAAAAGAAAGTAGAACCGTTGCGACTGATGTCAGCTTGGCATAGCTAATCAGCGTGATTGGATAACGCAGAGGCTTCATGACTGATGCCAACTCGCACCAGCCTGATACCGCCTCCTTAACATAGGCCTCGCAACTGCCTCATTCACCTTCAGCCCGTCCTGCACGGTTACGTCCTGAGGCGGCCTGTCAGGCCGAGCGGGCGCCAGGACGGCCGGCGCCGCCAGCCCATGCCTCCGGCGGCTGTTGGCGGTCGTGCATAGCAGGCCGATCACGGCGCCGCGCCGGGCTTCTCCCGCAGCGACGTACCGGCGCGTGTGCCGTGCAGCGCCGCCCGAGCCCGATGAGTGCAGCTGCAGAGCGCGGGCGGGGCGCTGTCTCCGTGCAGGGCGACCATCGTCTGCAGCGCGGCACTCGGCGCCGACCGTGGCCCAGCTGACCGACGCCGCGGCGCCCCGGGCGCTGCAACGTCCGGCCGCCACGGCCCGCTAATAGACCTATTCAGAAGGCTCGACAAAAACCGATCCCGTCCTCATCGAAGCCGGCTGGTGGGGGCAAAAACGCGGGCGCCGCCTCCTCGCAACATCGGCTCTGAAATCGCCCGGAAAACAGCCTTCAGCGGGCGGGCGGCTGGACCGTTTCTGAGTCGCCACAAGGTAACGGGTCGTGGGACCGCCTCGTCGTCACTTGGCAGTCCTTGAACCATCACTAGGAGCGGTGGAACCTCTGTGGAGTTGGAGGGCACACGTAATTTTCACATCGTTTCCTTCCATGCAATGCCATAAGGTTAATGTTCAATGTTGCCCAAAGTTCGGGGGGGATAGCTCCCCCTGTCCCTGATTCCAACGCCCCTGACAGTCACGTTGTTATTCCGTGGTCCCGGCACCGTCACGGTGTCTCTCCTTCTCGGGACATGGTGGCGGGCTGGGCAGTAAAGATCCGAAGAGCCTTATCAGATTGTGTGAAACCTAACACGGAGGCATAACCAGGGCCTCGTAAGATGTCTTGTGGTTACTCCGGCAGCGAAGTCGCTGGTTGAATTTAGAAGTTCTAAAACCGTTTAATGAAACATCCCAAAATCATACGGTAAACCTTCATTCCCAGCGGATAAACCATGTGGTTTAACGTCACTTTGTATGCGCTGCATCGAAGTCCTTGTTTGGACAGTGAGAGCCAGGTACAGATCCTCGGGATACGTTAAACTGAACAGATTTACCGACTGTCCACGACGCACGATGACGGCAGGCTACATCAGCAGCTGACGTCTTGGTTTGTCACCCGACATCAAACTGCGGCCGGCAGGGTGTCGACAGACCCGGAGAAGCCGCGCTTCGGGCTCCTCTGGACCGCGACATACTTGTGCCAAGATGACGACAGACGCGGAGGCGCCGTATTTACGCCTCCTCTCGACTGCGACGAACGCTTGTCTCGGCAGCCCGACAGTTTCAGCGGGAACAGGTGCAGGTGTAATGTCCCACGCAGCGGCAGCGAACCTGGGATTCGTTACCACCCCGGTGGTGTTCGAAATCGATCCGTGCGCCTCGTCGTCCGCCACCTGCCCCGATAACCGACACCGTTACCTCCGACTGTTCTGGCGCCGCCGGAAGCGCCGACCAGCGGAAGAAAGTCAGACGAGGGCGCAACAACGCGGGCACGGCCACAAACTCAGCTGACAGCTGGGAGCAAGGCTCCACGCTACCTGCTCTGACCGCCTGATATTCTCACAGACACCGGCTGCCGTTTGTTCGCCACGCCTCATACGATCTGGTTGCAATTTGTCAGCCTGGCCCGGTGTGACCTGTCCGCTTGACCTGATATGCCCTGGTTGATATCTGTCCGTCAGGCCTGACGCGACTGAGATCTAAATTTCTTTAACCTGACTATGCCGCAGCTGCAACGATGGCGGCCCGACATTGCAGACTGACGGGACCGCATCATTAGGGCAGAATCCCATCAGCTGGACACACCGGCATCAGTTGGGCAGAGCCGCATCATTAGGCTTCACTCTGCAGGACGGGCCCTCATCAGTAGTGCGGAGCCCATCAGTCCGACAGAGACCCCTCAGAAGTAAACAGCCTAATCAGTAGGACAAAACCTCATCTGTAGGACACGACCTCACGAGGCGGACGGAGCCTGATCCGCTGGAAAGAGCCCACCAGAGGGCAGAGCCTCATCAGAGGAATGGAGCGTCATCAGATGGGCCCCATCGGTGTGACAGAGCCTCATTGGAAGCACAGAGCTTCACCAAATGGACAGAGCCTCATCAGTAGGACAGAGCTTCATCAGAAGGACAGAGCCCCATCAGCACGGCAGAACACCATCAGTTGGGCAGAGCCTCAACCGTCGGAAAGAGCCCCATCAGCACGGCAGCGTCCCATCAATAGAACAGAGCCTCACCAGAAGTGCAGGGCCTCACCATCAGGACGAGGCTCCATCGGCAGGACAGAGCTCGTTCAGCAGGACAGAGCGCACCAGAGGCGCAGGCCGTCGTCAGCGGGGCCAGACGTGACGCGGTGGTCGGAGCCCGGCGGGCTGAGACGCCGGGTCCGGTTGCCGGGGCGCGCGGCGCGGCCGCCGCTCGACGGTTTACCGCGCCGCCGACCGGCTCACCTGCTTATGAACTTGGCAGCGCGCCAGGCGCCGTTCGTACCGGAGCTGGGAGCCGCGCCCCCTCCCCGTGCGGCGGAATATGGCCGGCGATAACAGCTGAGGTCACCGCCGGCTGCCAGCGCGGCTCGGCCGGCGGTCGGCGCCGCCGACGGCCGAACCGCCGCCCGCCGGGCCCAGTTAGGCCACTGTTGATACCGCCACGCAGCCGGAGAGCGTTTGTAATTCACGCCCGCTGGGCGGTCGTCTTCGGTGGTTGATACGAGTGGCCCGCCGCCCGCTTAGCGTCAGCAGAGCCGGAGGCGAGATGGGAACGTGGTTAAACTCAGGCCGCCTACCGCCGCAGGACTCCGGTCAACGGGAGTCAGGTCAAGGTCACCGAACATTAGGCTTCAGGGGCTCCAGACAGGGGTTCAAGAAAGGCAAGGTAATCCCCACAAGTGCCGCTAGAAGTGGCTGATGATGCCGCTGGTGCATGCTGGCGCCAGTAACCACTTCAGCCCACCGCTGCAACAGACGCCACCGCACGGCTGCCAGCGTCCCGCCGTCCGGAGGGCGGTCCTGCGGCCGCTGAACACGCCATGCACACGCGGCCGCGAGGCGGCGGCTCGGTACTCACTAGTGCAGACGCCCTGCGCGACGGTGTCCACCGGCTGGCCGTGCTGCGGCGACGTCTGGCAGACGAGGCCGTCGTCGCACAGGCCCAGGCTGTCGAAGTAGCCGCCGCAGGGCTCGCCGAGGCCGCGCGCGCAGACGCGGCAGCAGCCGCACACGTCGCGCACGGTGCGGCCCGGGCAGCTGACCTCAGCGCAGCTGGTCTCCTCGCAGGGCGCGCACGAGAGCGCCCGGCCGCCGCCCAGGCCGCCCAGCAGCAGCAGCGTCGCCAGCCACGGTCCGGTCATGGCGGCGGTCACCCAGTCGCCGGTCACCGGTCACGGCGCAGAATGGGCACGAGCGGCGGCGACGCGCTGCGGGCGGCAGCCACCACCGAGCTCCAATGAACCGCCGACGGCGGCGGCGGCGCGCGGGCCATCCGCCGCCCGGTTAGTTCCCCCGCCCGCCGACAGGTGGGTCTGCAATCGACCGCTGACCATCCGGGCCACTTGGATGCTTGCATCTATTTGAAGCAGCAAGGACATCGGCGTAGGAGCGTGTTCAAAGTTGGTACGGCGAGGGCCATTTGAGGCAGTTTCTGTCCATATCACACCGTAGAGCTGAAGTGAAAATTGTCCAAAGCTGATAAGGGCTGCCGTCACTGAAGGCGGATTCCAGTTTTCCAAGGGAGGGGCATGACAGCTCACATTAAATGGCGACGAGAGCATGATGATGCATTTTTTGTTTTTGCACAGGCCGCTATTACACACATGAGTCGCACAGTTGGTTGCATATTGCTTAATTAACCAGAACCGGAGCTTTAAGCACCTCAGGCTACCAGAAATCCTAAAAAATAAAAAGGATGATAGAATTTTTTAAACAGTCCTTAAGTTATACGTCGCAGATAACACTCGGCTGTTTGGCCATACGATCTTCTTTTAAGGGGAATGCCCATTTCCTGGAAGGCAGTATAATTGTACCTACGCACACGTCGCATAAATGGATGGGGTTTGCTGTTTTTTTAGGGGACGTGGGGATAGTGTTGCCACTACAGCACAAACAGTCTGGGATTGAACAGCAGGCCTATGGTGACGCATAGAAAGCCAGCGTCCCAGCTCCCTGGTAAAGCAGAATTAGCGATCGTCCGGTGATGCCGGGCGTGCTGGAGAGCAGCGGCCCCGACCCACGTGGAAGGTGGCATCGAACAACTAGCGCGTGCCTGCCGTGGCCCGGACAGAATGTGATGTATTGTATCGAGCGGCATTTACAAATAGTCGACCACAACCACTTAACAGGGATATTCTGTGGTCTTTGTCTTCCAAGCAATGTTACGAATACGCAAAGAATGAATCAGGTGTAAAATGTGACTACCTGAGTATCACAATAAACGCTTGCCAAAATGGGAACAAACGATTAAAAAAACCACGTGAGGCGCTGAGCGGCCGTGATACGGTGAAAAGAAACGGACCACGATACCCTATAATTTCTAGTCAAAACGGCATGACTAGTCCTTTTTCCTTCGCAGTGAGCCTCTCGAGGGTCGCAGTGACCACCCATAGCGGCTGAGTCACGCCGTGCTCTAGAAATATACAAACGGAGACGAATCGGCCCCACGGCCGGCTACTGGTGTTCACGGGCAGGTCGAGCGTGGGCCACCAACCGACCGGCACCATCTGCGTGTGTGCCTGCCTATCCCCAGCGAACTCGGTCACCATAGACCGCGGAAACGGTGAGCTGATCACGGGCTACGATTCTCGCAACATCCAGTTCAGCGCATCCAGCTCAGGCAACCTTAGAAAACATCCGACCTCAACACTGCTGTCAACCTGTGGATGCGACACCCTGCGACTTCTGTCTGCACCTGTAAACATAAAATGCCTAGCGCGCTTGGTCGCAGCGAAACAGTGGCAGCCTGCGTCGTCTCCGGGATAGGACAGAGTACGACCCACGAAGTCCGCGTACCTGCAATGATATCCAGCATTTGTGTGCGTTTTTTTTTTACATGAAGACTGTGGTGTTCGACATATCCGAACATTGCATTGCATTGCATTGCATGACAGAACATAACTGATGTCCCCATCCTGCCATTGCATATTTGACTGCAAGGTCACTCCAAGCAGGCTGGTGCCTGATTCTGAATCGAATCAACACTAAATCGATTCAGGAATTTAGCGCTTTTGTTGTGAATTAGGATTTGAAACGATACAGTCAAAACCCGCAGTAAATTAGAATCAGAATTGAATCGCAGGCCCATAGGCGCAGGAGCCAGGGAGCCAGGGGGCTTCAGCCCCCAACTTTTTTGAAATGCAACATTGATCCAATGTGCGTTGACTGGAAAGAATTGGCCCAAAATGCTTCTCCTCCAACTGCAAAGGAGTTCCTTTGCCCCTGCGCATGCATGTTTGAAGGTGATCTAAAGAGTCATCCGCGAATCCATTCACCAAAAAGTTCACGGAGTACAGTGATGAATTAAATATTGTTTTTATTTTTAATATAAACCAAATATTTTGGTATTCTACATACAATATTTCATATATAATATTAAAATATTAAAATATTTTAAGATTAGATATTTTAAAATGAACTAAACAAGTTATTTTCACGTTATTTTTACATATTCCCGTTTTGTGCTATTTGTATTTCATTATTCAATCATTATTCAATAAAGATCCATATCTGTGATGTGTATATATATATATAGTTATAGTTATATTGTCATATCGCATCCATATGGTTCTGATCAAAAATAATGAATTCACATTATTACTCTGGACTTGAACTGAATCAATCCACCTTAAAAAAAAAACGTACTGAATCCGAACCAGAATCGACCCCCATGCCGGAAATCCGAAAGAGAATCGATGCACTTCAGGTGGATCAGCAATTAACAATGAGCAATCAGCAATCAACGATCGGTCATCAGTCAGGCACCAGCCTGACTCCAAGAGACATATGTCATGTTAAGATATTTGTACGTCTCAGATATAGATGAAAGCATAAAGCAGCCGAGACGTTTTCAGATTTCTGGTCTCCGCCCGGCCTTGAACAAAGCTGGCTGTTGGATTTTTTTCATCTACTAGCACTTGTGCTACTTGATCAAATGCAAACGGCTTACGATATTCTGATGATCTGGCCCGTAACCAGGAGTTTGTTTTGGAATGTGCTGTTATACCACGCTGTATGCGTCCGAAGTCTAAGCTTGCAGAATTAAGCAATGCAATGGTTGCATTAATTGAATTAATGATGCGACTGAGCGCCTTTATCCAACATGAGTGGCTGACATGGTTGTTCGTAACCTTTTTGGTGTTCTGGATGAGACTAGATGTACAATGTACACACAGTGTGCAAGGCCACAACTGATCGCATGCTGCCCCACACAGAGGCTGGGCCCCGCTTGCTGATTTTCGCCGTATGTCGAACAGTGTCGCGACGTATGGCGGAGCGGACGGCGCGATCGAGCTCGCGGTTCTCGGTAGAGTCAGCCCGTCTGCGAGACTCTGGGCGCACCGAGGCGGTGGGCCATTAGGCTACGAGTGGTCTGGGAGACTGGAGGACCTGCGGGGTTGCGCATCGAAACGGATTTCCTAGAAGCATAGCAATCTAGAATGCTCTTGGAGATAGTGAGAAAGGCGATCCACTTTTCATCTACTGCCAGTTTAGTCGAAGTTTTCTTTCATCAGGGGACTGATTAGCGGTAAGGGATCGTGACATCGTGTCCTTTTCTTCTGTTCTAGCCTCGTTCTGTAGTGAAGAATCCCTCAGAGGTAATCAACATATATTGTTGGCGTCACATGATGTACACGTGGCGAGTTCTTCCGTACAATGCCGCCGATACGATACCAAACTCCGATGGCCAAAGCGTTAGCTTGCCGGACAGCCCTATGCCTGACTTTACCAGCCTCCGCCGATTTCTTGTTTGTTTGCTCGCCAATCAGGCCACACAGCCTCTTGGGCTCAGGCGTCCAGGGCCTCGTCGCAGTCTTGTGTCTCGCCAGGCGTCAGTCAGTCCTCCGTCGGAAGCCCGACTCTCCGCCGGTCTCTCCCCGGCCAGGTCCGCCCCGCCAGCTCACCGGTTAGTCCCAGAGCCGCGCGAGAGCGATCGCACGCACGGGCACACAACAAGCAGCGCGCATCGCACGCAGGCGGCAGCCCTCACGGCCCGTCGCCGCCGGCCCCGCCCCTGCCGGTGACCTGTAGGTCGGCGCCCGAGGCACTGGGCGCCGCGGCGGGCGCAGTCCGACGCCCCGGCCAACCCGCCAGGCAGCGTGTATGCATCGCCTGCAATTAAACCTCACAGCTTCTTGTCGCAGCGCATGAGTCCTCGGTATGTATAACGCCTTACCAACCGCATCGTTTAGGGGTGCAGCTGCAGGCGGTGTAAAACGTTCCAACCGCTAAGTACAGAAATAAAACAACACGTGCTTGAATTCATGTGGAGTCATTATGAGCTCAAAGCAAGCCTTTAAAATGTAAAGACGCGTGGGCCTCATTCGGCATCAATCAAAGCAGCCTCAGTAGTCTGGGAAGGGCCAAAAGATATGATAGCTCTCTCTGGACGTGCAGGAAGGGCCACCGCTGGAATGGTCTTCTCCTGGACCCGCTAATGTGTGACTCTGGCCTCGTTTGAATGGGAATAACCCGGCCTCCCAGTGACCTGAAACACATGAACTATCACTCTAGGGTCAAAACAACGGGGATAAGATCTGTGCTGATGCGCCCTGACACGCCCTGTGTGTAATGAACCATCCTAATGTCGGATGGAAGGTGTGCCTTCGTTTGTAATTGGAGTCTTCTAAAGTCCATTACCACGGTGCTGGCGTTAAAGTTACCGACAAATTTCTGGTGCGCCCATTTTCCGACCGTTGCCCAAATGAAACCGTTCATGTCGTCACCGTAAGCTAGAAGTGACACCAAGTACCAGCACAGACGATTGCATACCATCGTAAAAGGGACAGGCCTCGCTCTCTTTCCCTCCCTCTTTCTCTCTCCCTCCCCTCCCTCTCTCTCTCTCTCTCTCTCTCTCTCTCTCTCTCTCTCTCTCTCTCTCTCTCTCTCTCTATCTCTCTCAGCCCCCGGTCAGCTCTGATTTCTAATACGGCAGTACCAGTCTTTCGGTCCTGACGCTGATGTCATTGTCGGTCAGGGGAGGATCCAGGATTTCGCCGGGAGGGGGGGGGGGGGGGGGCAATGGTCAGCGAGAGGCCCCTTCCCGGCCGGCCCCGTCATTTATTTCCTTTTCAGATATGAAAAAAAAACGTTGATCTGCTTGGGTCCAGGGGAAATATTTGGTGTAATTTTGCGTTTTTACTATGTAGTGACCGACAAAATTTAAGTGTGTCCCCTAATCTGGTAAAGTTTTGCGTTTTGTTCCCTGTCATACCCTGGCCGAAGTATGACAACAACGGCGGGATTTTAAGCGGCTGCGTTCCTCCCTCAATTTACAATGTCTTGCCTGAATCTAGTCCAAAAGCTCTTCTGCCCCCTTGCGACCTCTGGGGACTTTTTCCTAGCTTTCTGGTGGTCTCGGGTCGTCTGCCGTGTCAAGGTCTTCTAGCGGTCTCGGGTTTTTTTTGCAGTTTCACTGCAAAAGGGATGTCTCAGGCGCTCCTTTGGCAGTTTCAGGGGCACTTCGGGCAATGTCCTGAACCCATCTGGCAGTTTCAGGGACACTTGGGCCATCTTGGGTTTCCTCCTGTCGTCCCTTGGGAATTTCTGCCGTCTAAGAAGCCCCTCAGGCAGTAACAAGGGCCCTCTAGTCTAGTCTCTCTCTCTGCCGTGACGGAGACACCTCCTGTGGCAATCCTCTAGGTCCTGTAGCCATTTCAGGAGCTGTCTGAACGTCTCAAGGTCTAGTACTTTCAGGGGCCCCTCTGGTCGTCTCAGGGGCCTCTGTTGCTACAAACAGCTAGGTAGCAGTCTCAAAGGCCGCTCTCTAGCAGTTTCAGTGGACCCCCTGTTCTCCTGCGTGCCCCTCTTGTCGTCTCTGGGGAACATCTGTGTCGTCTCAGGAACTCTCTGGCAATTACAAAAGACCTTTTGATGATTTCAGGGCCCCTGTGCAGTGTCATGAGTCCTCTGAACGTCTCCGGTGATTTTCATGGC
The DNA here is from genome assembly GCA_030062745.1 of Capitulum mitella. Taxonomy (NCBI): domain Eukaryota; kingdom Metazoa; phylum Arthropoda; class Thecostraca; order Pollicipedomorpha; family Pollicipedidae; genus Capitulum; species Capitulum mitella. Next base: position 30,016,722 of record CP099845.1, on the reverse strand, counting down.
TGTTCAGAGGTCTTCCTCTGTTACATGGGGTATATCTGGCAGTCTTAGCGCCTCTCTGGGCGTATCAGGGGCCTTTGTTGGCGCTTCAAGAGCCCCACTGGCAGTCTCAGGGGGACCCTTTCTGTGCCAGGAGTCCACCTGACACATTCGGGGGCCTGCTGGCCATCCAGGGCCTCCATACCGTCCCAGAGATCCTCTTATCGTCTTTGCCTCGCAGGGGCCCCCGACCTTTTTGGCGGTCTCCGGGGCCATCTGCTGTGCAGAGGCCCACATTGCCGTGTCAAGACTCACCTGGCCTTTCCGGGGCCCCTGACTGCATCAAGAACCCCTCAGGTTTTCAAAAAGATCATTGTAGCCCACTTGGGGCCCATCTCGACGTTGAGAAGGTCGCTGATGAATCTCTGTTTAGGGGCCCCTCTGGCTGGCCGGGGATTCCTTATGCCATGTCAGGCATCCTCTTAAGTTCTTGCCATCTCATGAGCCTCTCTGGCACTTTTAGTGGTCTCATGGACCCGTGCTGTGGCCCTTCTTGCGATCCCAGGAATCCATGGAGTTTCAGGGGCCTTCCTACCCATCTTAGGAGCTATCTTACCACCTCAGGGTCCCATTAACCCTCCCGGAGGCCCTCTGACTGCATCAGAAACCTTGAGCTTTTCATACAGGTCAGTGAAACCCATTCGGGGCTCCTGTAACATTCCAGGGGTCCCTATGCCGTCATAAGGACTCAGTTCTCATCTTGGCCGTCTCAGTGGCCCTGTGACCCTTCTGGCGACCTCAGGGGCAATCTGCCGTGTTGAGGCCCTATTGTGGTCTCAGGGGCCCTTCTATGCGTCTCAGGGGTCATTTAACCCTCCCAGAGGGCCCCCTGACTGCATCACGTAACCGTCACCTTTTCAAAGAAACCCCGTAAAGCTCATACGGGGCCCTTCGGGACCCTTTTTTGAGTCTGAAATGGGCCCCTTCTCAGGCCTCGGGGGGGGGGGGCATCATCCCGATGACCACCCTTGAATCCGCGCCTGGTCGGCCCTGTCACTAATGCCCATGCCTAGCGTCAGAGCGGAGACTTGCAGATCAGTAGACGGGCCTACCGTGCGATATTACTGAACAGTACCACGATGCAACGACTGAAGCTCGCGAACTGGCTGTTTCTCGTTCTAAGCATGACATTGGCACCAGTTTAGGACATCGTCGTTTGGATTTGTCCTGTGCCTTGTTTCTTAATCTACCTTCCTTTTCATGCGCCGTACATGGCACTCAAAGCAGCCGTTTTTCTGTTGGAGCGTGCGATAATGTTGCAATTAAATAATAAATCAATGCTCCATTTTTTATGTCTTCCTATGTATCTAGTGTTTAAACCTTCTACAAAGAAAACCAGAACAAAAGGCGGTCTGATGGCCGTTCTTGATACGCCAACATCAGCAGTGTATCGTCAGACGGCCCCACTTTCCCTCACGTTCACGTTCGTGTATGTATCTTTTATCGGTCTTCCTTTCTCGCTTTGGATGGATCCACACGCTTTTTTCCGTTCGCCTTCCCTGACTTCCTGCACAGCCAGGATGTCCGCGAGCGCCTGTTTGAAGTAATCGCGCCCACCTTCGTTTTCCATCTCTCTTTCTAATGGGAGGCGGCACAATCGCTAGAGAGCCGTCGGCCACGCCTGACACGGACACCGCCCCGGAAAACACCGTTCATTTACCAGGACAATCGCTAAGTATCGCCGGAATGGGCCGTCAATGGCCTCCGATAGGATCCACGCACGCTCGCCGAGAGCCCGTTTGAGCCGTAAATGGCGCGCGAGGTGCCACTGGGCCCTGCCCCGGTCCGCCCACCACGGGTCTGGTGCGCCGCCCCGCCCGGCTCGGCGCGTGAAACCACCGGCCTACCGACCCGTCTGGCCATAGGGAATGGTGGTGACTGGCCGTGATTTCAGTCCCGTCTCCGAGTGAACATAAAGAGGACTCATCTGTATGTCGTGGTCTCGGTTCAGCCCTCTGGCAGACATTGTTATGTGTTGGAACACGTGCATGTGCCACCTCCCATCAGTCTCAGGTCAGCGTTCCAGTGGACATGTTTATGTACTGTGGTCTCAGCTCAGCATTCTGGTGGACATATTTACGTGCCGTGGTTTAAAGTAAGCGTTAGTAGTGACATGTTTATGTATCGTAGTCTCAGGCCAACGCTTCGGTGGACATGTTTATGTGTCGCACTCTCAGGCCAACGCTTCAGTGGGCATTTTGATGTGCTGTGGTCTCAGGTCCACGTTTGCAGTGCATGTGTTTAAAGTATAGTGTTTATCATGTTTACCATGTTTACCGTATAGTATACATCCGCCATTTAATGAGGTCATACAAGTTGCCACTGTATTCTGTTCATATCTCGTCACAGCAACTTAGATATTTCAAGAGTATCATGGCCTAGGTCAGGTCAAGTGGACCTACGTCCAAAAAAGTTTAGCGCCCTGGAACTTTTTCGGAAAACATGGCATCACAGTAAAACTTTCTGGGATTGGAGATCTTGATGGATGCAACGAATCTGCTATCTCAGATTTTTCGGAATTTTCCGGGTCATTGACTTAAGGTCAACCCCATTTTCAAGACATCGTCGCTTTCGGTATCTGACGGAATTTGTTAGAGCATTTGTAGGTGTGGGGTGATGCAGACACCCATTTATCGCCAATGGCAAATCAATGACTTCCAGCCATTGACCTAAGATCAGGTCACGAATAACTGTTATGGGCCAAAATTTGCCGCCGTCAAAATCGGCGATGAGTTACTCAGAACGGGAAGAAAATGGCAGAACTGGGTTGTGCACTTGCGAGTAACGCCAAGAAGTTGAAAAAGTAACTGGATGTTTTGGAAATAAAGGGACTCTCGCGAGTAAACATCCGCCAGTTTTGTGGATTAATAACTAATGAATTTTTCCAAAATTTAAGCATGAAACCCATCACAAGAACCACTAGGATTAAGAAATATCACATGGAAAGGCCTATGTCGCGAAATAAAACAACGCCAAAGTTAGTTCCCGTTAATTTCATACCGCTTTCGGCGGCAGCGCCCATCGGCAGTCGGCGCGAATATCGCCGTGTCTTTAACTTAACGTTTCGGCCTATATATTAAACAAATCACAGAAATTAGGCGTGTATCGGCATCTTCGCACTTTTCATGCAGTCGGCTGTGAGAAAACATATACCGGGCATAAATGGCTTACATATTATCCAAAACTAAAAATGAGACCAGTTTCGGACTTAACTTGTCACGAGTTTTCCAACGATAGTGTTTATGTTTATCGTGCGACCAACCGTTCGTGAGTTAGAGGGGGTCAACTCCCCCCGAGGTCGAGCGTGGTCGGCGCCGACTGCCAGTCGGGCGCGGGTTAACATGAATTTCAAAAAAAAAACTTGACGCCACATTTCATAGCAAAATATGCGGAACCTGTGTGAGAAAGGACGCTAAAAACTGAACATCCGATCAGCGTTTCCAGAGCAGATATTTGTGCCGTATCCACTGACCAGTGTTCCAGTGAGCTTATTTGTGCCGTGGTAACACTCGTCAAAATCCTTACCAAAGCAAGGGGCGCCAGTCTCTTCATCCGGTTGAAGAGAGGCAGTCAAGCTGTAGGGACTGAAATGAAGGCGAGGTGTTACCTTTAATCCTGTTCCCGGAAGGCTAACGGTATGGCCGATTCCCGGCAAGGGGGGATTCGGCCCCCCTGAGATATCGAGAACTACACATCCGATTTCATCGCAACAAACGGCAATCGATTTGCCATGACGTAAAGTACATTTTTACAAAATGAGTTCCTAAAAAATTTGAAAGAAGTGGATAGAGGGGGGTCAAAAATTCGAAATAGGAGATATTTTTGGACTTCTTATAAGTTTGTTGTTTATGGGCCGATTTCGATAGAAATTGGCATGAATCGAGAGATTATGGATGACACTTTTACCATTGGTCCATGTATTTGAAATTTTGAGAAAATTGATAGGCGTTCACAGGGTTTTGAAAATAGGAGAACTAGTTTTTTTCAAAAACTGATTTAGCAGAAAAGTTATAGGCAATTTTTGGGGTTTTCCTAGTCAAGTTATGCTGAAGAAAAACAAACTGTATCACAATGTTTGTATAATGTTAGCATACGCGGTGCCAGGGACATGAAAAAAGGGGGAATGTAATGGTCAAACGTCCTACAGATCAACTTATAACCTTAACCCCCGCACGACCGTCGGTCCGTTTCGAACATGGGCGACTGGGGGGCAGTTGGCCGCCCCCCTCTAACTCACGAACGGTTGGTCGCACGATAAAAATAGGCACACCGTTGGAAAGCTTGTGACGAATAGAGCTCGAAACTGGTCTCATTTTTTAGTTTTAGATAATATGTAACCCAATTTACGCCCTATATATGTCTTCTCATAGCCGACTGCATGAGACTGAGAAATGGCCTGAATCTCAAGGGCTGTCGCTAAAAACGCAAATGTAAAGGTACCAGCGCACAAGGAAAGGTCCGCTGATGTCGATACACGCCTAATTTCCCCACATTTGTTCAATATATACGCCGAAACGTTGAGTTAGAGACTGCATTTCTCGCGGCAGCTCTAGGCGTGCGATGCTGCCGTATGCGGTAACAAACTGACGGGAAATAATTTTGGCGTTCCTTTATTTTCGCGAAGAAAGACGATCTGTGTATATTTGATTGATCTTATTGGTTCTTGTGATGGTTTTTCATGCTTAAATTTTGAAAAAAATCATTAGTTACCAATTTACACAATTGGCGTAGCTTTATTCGCGAGAGCCTGTTTATTTCCAAAATATGCTACTTTTTCAAACTTTTTGAGGCTCCTGGTATTACATACGTCTGTGCAAGCCAGTTCTGCCATTTTCTACCCATTCTGAGTAATTCATCGCCGATTTTGACGGTGGTACATTTTGGCTCACTATAGTTATTCGTGACCTGACCTCAGGTCAATGGCTGGAAGTCATTGATACTTTGCCCAATGACGGTCACTAGATGTCTGCTTGACTCCACACTAAAAATGTTATGAAATATTCCGTCAATTTCCCAAAAAACGACGACATGTCTTAAAAATGGGCTTGACCTTCCGTCAATGACCCGGAAAATTCCGCAAAATCTGAGATAGGAGATTTGTTGCATCTATCACGTTCACTAATCCCTGAAAGTATTATTGAGATATCTTGTTTTGCGAAAAAGTTAGAGGGCACTGAACTTTTTTGGACATAGGTCTGTTTGACCTGACCTAGGTCAGGCATCTGACCTGACCTGAGGTCAAAATTTTGACAAGAGATACAAAAATGATGAACCAAAAGGTACACAAAGTTTCGTGAGTCTGTGTTTGTTGGTTCTCTCGCAATCTCAGAAAAACCTCAGAGGGGGGGGCGGTCAACTGCCCCCCAGTCGGGGACGGGTTAAATGACCTCCAATGACCTTAGAATCACTTGAAATGATCTTGCGTGCATTTCATATTACCTGAAAACGTTTTCAGTCATTTGAATTCATTCTATCTTCGAAATTTTATTATACGGCTATTGTGATATAGGGTACGCGCACTGACATTTTACATTATAGCTCCCTGACCGGACCCTTCTACGTCATATAATTCTGGGTTTGGCATTTCAAAAAAATAGCGGCAAAATATTTGCTATGGAACCAAATCCTGACTTTTGACCTTCACCTAACCTTGTGAAGTGACCTCAGATGAACAAAATTGCATTTGTATGTTGCCCAACTATTTACCTATACATCCATATAAATTTTAAGTTCTATTTTAAAAACGCTACTTTTGACAACCATTTTCCTTTTACCTCCAGCAGGGCCAAAAATAGCCTGAGGTGCCTCCAAAAAACGATGCCTGGCTCCACCCCTGAGCAAAATAGAATTACGAAATTTTGTCACAGTACGTAGAAAGGATAGCTAGGAAAATCACCCAGTTTCGCGAAGCTGCATCAAAAACCCTGGAATTGGCAAGCAAAGAACCCGAGGGGGGCGGATTCAGCCTTCCTCCTGCCGGGAATACGGTTAAGCACCATCGTGGACGCAGTGTAGGAGAAATTCGGCATATACATCTTTGTAACCAGCAGCGCAGCCCGGATTTTGCATGGAACGCGAAGCTGGGGGCGATTAAGAGACTGACAAATGCATGAAGATCGACCACAAAACCAACAGGCAAATTAATAAAAGGACCGACGCTAAGGGAGATCCGTTGACTCCTCTGGACCTTTCCTGACTACAGTGGTACGTACGCCCTGGCTGATTCGAACCCCGCACTGAAAGGAGGTCGCCCGTGCGATGGTCAAGTATTCCCTCTCCATACTGTGTCCACTGGCGCTCCGCCAGAAGAGGCGAAAACCACCAAACTTCCCCGGAACTACTGGAATCAAAATCGAATCAAAGGTATGTCCTGACTATTGGCCGCACACCACAAGAAACAAGATGAGAACTTAATCATTCGTGTCCCTCTGCCGCTGCCCCTTCCGGAAACCTTGTTTCCTAAACAGTGTACGCTGATAAATAAACAAGAAATAGTATTTTCACATTAAAATAAAGGTAATGCATTGCTTTATTTCATGGCAAACTGTTAGCTCACAATACGCGTTCAGTGGCCTCGAGAGACGAACAGAGTTCGGAGCGGGACTCCGTGGCAAGCGCAGACCCTGTGCGACACAGGGCGCACAGAGGGTTCGCCGGAGGGGCGCCAGAAGAGCACAGTCGGCTGCTGCGACTGCAGGAACACCGCCGCAACAGCTCCCGGCTATATTTTCACAGCGTGCCACTGAGCACACATTCCCGGGTACAGACTGCTGCAGGCGGCAGGCGCATGGCAAGACTGGAGATCGACAAAATGCTCGCGGCACGCCACACCGGCCACACCGTCACGTACTCCCAGTCCGAAGCCGCACTGGGACACCGTCACGCGCAGCACTGTCACGGACACGTGATCTGTGCTCGGGAGCGCGGCGGTGGTGCGTCGCCGGACTCGAGCGCCAGACGTAGGGCGGTACGGCGCAGCGCGACAGAACGGCCTATTAGCCAACAGCCGGTCTGGTCGGCCTGGGTTATACCATTTCGTTCCAGCATTATGCGAGGTACAGCGTGACTGATGAAAGCTGCTACCGAAACATCAAGTTGCGTAAACATGTTAAACATTCGCGACGCATCAAGTATAATGCTTCTAGTGGTCGCGGTGCATGCACATCTGCCGGTTTACAGAAGCATCCTGGCTGCTTCCGAGTATGTTTGATCGTTGGATATTACGTGTGTTCCGTTTTAACAGTCGCGACGTACCCGAATGTTTCCGTCTTCGCGCGGGGCCTTACCTAGGGCAAGATTGGTCAGAGCACAAACGTGACAACTACGGCGCATCAGATACGCGACGCAATCCTGCAAACGCCCCCACGACAAGAGTAAATATAGGTATCACGCGAGTAACATCAAAACAGGCGAAACGAACACCGACGACGCGGTGGACTAGGAGTACACACAGCGGCGCTTCGTGCCAAAGGGGGCCTCAGAGGCGGCTCGTCATTACGACAGACTGGTCAACACCTCAGAGTCTGGGAGCCGGCCGCAGTCGTCACAGCCCTCGACCGTGACGCGTCACTCACGAGCCCAGTCTGGGAGCCTGCTGTGGCACAACGCGGCAGTCACAGCGCCCGACTGTGACGCGTCACTCGCAAGCTCAGTCCAAAAGCCGGCAGTGGTACGGTGCGGCCGTCACAGCCCTCAGTCGTCCCTCACTCGCAAGCTCCGTCCGGGCGCCGGCCGCGACACGGCGTGGCCGTCACGTCGCAGGCCTGTCGCCGGTACCGGACGGCGACGCCCAGCCCGTCAACACTGCGGAATGCGGAACACCGGCTCCGTCACCGCGCCAGTACGGCCCGGCGAGCGGCAGGACTTCACAGGAACGGCCATACCACGCACAAGCTCGCCTCCTGCGCCACACAGGCACGGCCAGGCGACCGGGGGCACGCGCAGCGGTCGGAAAGGAACCGCGCGACAAACCGGCGACGCCACACGGCAGGCCGTCCTACGGAGCGGACCGGACGGCCGGCGGCGCAGCGTCTCACCCATCTACGAGGCCGCCTTCAGGGCCGCTATGCAGCCACGCAGCATGTCCACTTGCGCCTGCCGGCAGATCAGTGTCGCGTTTACCTCACCGCCAGGACGAGGGCGACGACAGAGAACTGGCGACGTCGAGCGCGCCAAGGACAAACCAGGAACAACCACTGACCAAGTCCAGCGTCCGCTGGGCCCGGTGGAAACACGACCACGGCGCGGGACAGCAACTGAAGAGGGGTCCACTGAATAATTACGACACGAAATGCAGTACAGTGAACAACTCTCGCTCAGACGACTGCATATCACGACAAAAATGGAAATCCGCGACACATGGAATATCTTCATAAATCCAGTACGGATCGAAGGCAAGCATGCGAAGCTAAAAGTAGACCCGAAAACTTGAGGATCCGGGGGAAGACGCGTAACGTTCCTCCGGACCTAAACAGATATACTCTGTACATGAAAAATGCTGTCTCTAAAACGTTCCTAACGCAAACCTGGCACCCAATATCACTCAAATGCGTATGCCGGACTTGCATGGACATCGGATGACATGTGGGTCCCGAACATCGGCAGGCCACCCCACAGCGAAAACACGAACTGGACCACTGCTGAACGGAATGATCGGACGACATTCATTTTGCTCAATGTCGGAGCACCATGACTGCACGGCATACCTTTGCATGTTTTATTTCCAGCTCAGAAAGCTCCACTAAATGCTTTTTGAACGCCTTCACACGTCGTGATTTGAAGCTCTTCAGCTCTGAAACAGCGACACGTTTATACCAATAAGGGGGACGCTCTTCGCTCAACGCTCTACAACAACGCTACGCAAATGCCCACAAAAGCTGAAGGCTAAAACCCTCCCCAACATTACAGCACTACAAGCAGTAACACTGCCAAAAGATCTGAGCGAAATCATAACCCTCCCTAACTCCTCGATACATGTCAGTGAGACACGTAAATTTTTGGCGATACGACAGCATCTTCAGTGCAATGGCGCAACCCATCAATGACAGGCGTGGTGATGTATCTCAAGTTGGTAGGTCTTTGGCCTTTTGAGGTAAATGCCTTCCGTGCACCACGACAGAACCATATTAAAAAAAGTTACCAACCACGCTTCCCTCCCTTTTTGCCTTTCAGGATTTCTCACCAAAAAAATCTCCGATACATGTAAATCATCCCAAAAAATCACCATCAGTGACACCGAGACGATGGAATCTTCAATTATGCGGAAGAAAACAATCGACAGATCGGGCATGAAAATGCTTAGGTCGAACCATAACCATAACAAAAAGTCGAAGGTCGGCTATGGGTCAAATTCGCTATGCTTAGCATCCCCCCTCCTCTACCCCGTCCTTGAGCATTATTTCACACTTTCTTTATCTGATCCTTCTTTCTCTCCCCTAACAAGCAGCTTACCGTCTTTGGCCTTGGCGGAGATGTGCTCAAACTTTTCGCAGGCCTGCTGTTGCCCCATTTCGGCCTGAAACAGCACAGAGGACGCCGGAGTCATATCCGGACGGCAGTGCGCGAGCACCGCCCTACGATCATGACTCCACAACTAGGGGTCACGGACAAGGCCTGGAAACATCCGCACACTAAACACGATCTGTGCCATTTGCTACCACGACGACCCAAACAAGTGCCATTTCGGAAGCCCGGAGCAAGGATCAGAGAAAGCTTCGATACGTATTGTAGAACTTCTATGACAGGTTGCAAGCGAACGCAGTCAGTGGTTGACATGCAGCATTTAAAATACCGGAGTCGTTCCAACACAAAATAAAACGATGGGATGAAAGTTTTGAGGTCAAAAAGGGCAGAAAACATGATTAAGAGATCAGCTGGTGGTAGTATTTCCTCCTTCCCAAGGAATCCGACCGGCGGATGACCGACAAATATGGAAACATTCGGGCCGGCACAGGACCACTTACGTCCACCACGTCCACAGCCTGCGCAGGCGGCGTGAAAGAAAGCAGCGGTTAGCGTGACCGACTACCGACCACAGGCGATGGTAACAGAGGCAGTCCGGAATGACCAGGCCGCCCTGTGATCTCAAGAGACCCCTGACAATGGGAGCCGAAGCAGTCAAGCATTACACAGCAGAAGGAGCAAACTCCATTTTCAACTGCAGCCAACGGCGACTGTTTACCACGGCCTCCAGCCATATGGCTGACTTGCAGTATGTACTGCAAAACCGTACACGCCAGGTAATGATGTCTGTTTCTGCAGGGCGTACTGTCGTGGCACGCCTGCGGCGCCAATAACGCGTGCTGGCCGGCGCCCTGACGCAGAACATTCCAAACTCGCAGGTCCAGAAAAGCCCCAGACTACATCAGTTCTCCCTTACTGACAAGCACAGCAACTCGAGCATCAGGTGCAGCGTGCCCGGCGACACACCGATAGCGACGGCTCCAACCATAGCCGCACCCTCTTAGGCCATCTCTGCTAACCCTGGCAGAGACAGAAGTGACAGACGACGCCATCCGGAGAGACCATGGACAAGTCGAGACCGATCCACCGCCGGCCCTGTCTCCCCCTCCCTCCCCCCCCCCCGCGGAGCAGCGGACGCGTCCACACCGGAGCCTGCACTCACCACGTGCACGTCCCTGTTCTTGGAGCGGGCCTTCTCCAGAGTCTTCTTAGCCTGCTCGATAGTCGGCCAGACAGCGCAGCCGGCGGTACAGCAGGTCCTTGACGGCGGTGGCGTCCCGCTGGTAGTAGCGCAGCAGGTCTGACAGCTTCAGGTCCTCGTCACTCGCCACGCGGTTCTCGATTTTCTGGACACGAAAAAGACGACAAATGGAGACAGGCACGTGGCGAACTAGGCCAGGGCAACCCCCGGCATGACAGTTATAAATCTAAATAAAAAAAAACCTACGGGACACCCAAATCCTTGTCAAGAGTAAATCAGACGGCCTTCGTGGGGCCGCACTTTTATAACAAGGACACTCAGAAATCACACTTTCACTGCTCACACCTTGCAAGATGGCTAAAGGTGGGGACACGGGCCCTAGGAAAGTTAGCTCACCCGGACTTTCTCGAATATATCGGCCACCGTGTGCAGAATACCGTCAAGCTGATTACACTCCACGGCGCCCAGCTGGGTCAGGCCGGCCGACAGTTTGATGTAGTTGTCAGCAACGTCTGGGGGCCGTTGCCACCACATCAACACCGCAACCTGAACAGAACAGCAACAGCAGCACAGCACACATCACAATGCCGAGCTTGAACGGGACAGCAGGAGACCACACAAAACCGAAACACCGAGTCTCGGTGGAGGTGGATTACCTTTGAAATTCTTGTGAACTGTAGTCTTTGTCACCATTACAAGACTGCTACCTCTACCCCCATCTCCCTGCCACGCACAAACATGGACAGAAATTTGACACGTGGAAACGAGGTCCACTTTTTAACAAGGTGTCGTAATCCAAATACCATGCACCGACTACCCGATCCATAGCCAAGAACTGACGCCTCCCATTCCGGTCACCAGGTGCTCACTTTTCCTGCTGCGCGTCATGCGATCGGCACGTAAGGTGGCCTCCTTGATGTGCTCGTGGTACACCAGCACGAAGCTCTTCTCGTGCTCGAAGAACTCGTCCACATCGCTCTGCGTCGCCTGCAGCAGCAGCTCGTCAGTCGTCTTGCTGAAGGAACGCATCAGACCCTCCAGGCGCTCCTTCCGGTTTCGGCCGCGCACCGACAGCTGAAAACGCGGGCACCCGGTGACGTCACGCACGCACCAACCGGCTGGAAACGCGGACACGAAACGGCGCCACGCAAACTACTGGCAGCAGACAAGGCGGCAACGAGGAATGCCACACACACACACCTAGATGGCCTGATAGTTCCTTTAGATGATCCATCCCTCGATAACCATTTAATCATTTCAAAAACGAAATGTTCTTCATGCTTCAAGATGGAAGTAAACATACTAGACACATAAAATGCTCCGTTTGCTAAAAGTACATTGTATCCGACCTGATATCCTCACTGTTGAAAAAAATACGTGACAAAACAGTTTCTTACGTCTTGATCGTATTCCAAAAACACCTTGAAGTTGTGTTCCTCTCGAAACAACGCTGTGGCCGGCGAGCCGCATCAAAAACGTCTCGTGCGTGGCCACAGTTTTCTTGAATGTGGCTAGGTACTCCCTGCAGCAAGTAACAAAACTAATGGCACAACTGAAGCACTCTGCTGCACCACGTTCATTAGCCCCAATGGTATGGTCATTTGTGACATGCATGGTCTCCAGATTTGGAGCAATGAATAAACTGGAAATAATGCAAAACGATATGCTCCGTATAGCTTTAAGATGCGATATGCGTGTCAGCAAACGGCAATATTCGCAACGAGCACTGGAGCATTGGGAGAACACATTCACAAACGACCATTTCCTGGCTTTGTTGTTTTTTTAAGATTTCCGGCTCCTGGTTCTTCACGTTCCCGAACAACATGAAGAGATTACATCAGCCAGCTGGCTGCTACACCGATGACCACGAAACAACGCAGTCGAGGACATATTGCTTTTGCACTGTTTTGGGTCACATGTACCAGGTTGGTAAAACAAATAAGTGTGCTTGACTGGACCTGTGATCTCTCTAATCCAATTATCTGCCTCACTGTTCAAGTTCCTGCTTCATTTTGTTGAACTCCTCTTTGGTCATGTTGCCTTCTCCTTCTCCCAACTTCTGCAGTTTTTCCCTGGATGCATCAAAGTCCGGTCTGGGCGGTGCTGGAGGAATCTGCAACACAACACTTTTCAAGATACGTTCAAGGGTAAGCACCACATGGCTACGATTGCTACGTGGTTTGTAACGAAGTGAGATTGTCAGTTCGTGCCGACGATTTCACTGTCTGATACAGCAACTGGTACTGCATCAATGTCCTGGGATTCAAACCACTCGCGAGTTGGGCTCCGGCCATGAAACAAGGCCAGCTCGGCAAAAGCGCGCGTGGCGACTCACGATCAGGCCGTAATGGCGCTCATTCTCCTTGAGGCAGTCGTGCAGCCAGATGAACTCCTCGTGCAGCCGGACCACGGAGAACTCGGGCTTGGCGAACCAGGGCAGGGTGGTCTGCGGCGGAGGCCGGCGAACATCAGCCACTCCTCACGGCGGCCAGCCGCTCGGACGGGACGAGCAGGAGCCACGCACCACGTCACCAGGTCTCCCGACCGCCATCAACACGGGGTCGCACAGACACAGCACCTGTGTTCAAGCCTGTCATTTGCAAAACACCACTGACTTCTGGTGACATGACCAATGGCTGTCAGCCAGCTGCCATGGGACACAATGGAACTTCCCCATTTTTACATGTACTGCAGCCCGGCCAGGCCTTCCCCAATCCAAAAGTGAGAGACACCAGGAGGTTCTGATCTCCCTGAGATCTCTGTCAGTTACAAAGGGCACATATGCCACGGGCACTGCTGCATATTGAACCCAGCTGTGCCCAGCAGCTGCTCTGCACTTGCATCATGACTTACCCGGGTGTGCACTGTGAACTTGACCTTGTCCCGTTCACTGAGGGCATCTGATATATCGACCTGCAGCTGGCTGTCAGATAAGTCCACAGTGTCCGTCCTACCTGGCTGAAAACAAACCACAGCCAGCAATGCCAAGAGGGCCTTAATTGATTGTGTCACATTTCACTGCATTTCTGCATTCTTACAATGCTTGTAATATACCATGATCTCTTGACCCATGCCATGAACCCTGTCCCTGCACACTTAACAATTTATGGGGGACCCCAAGGTATAGGCATCTTCAGGTTTTTGCTTTTGGGAACAGGGGAGCAGTTGTTATTGCAAATGTGATTTCTGATAGCTTTGGTGTACAAATCTGTGGATCAGCAATGCCTTTTATTTCATGTTTATGCAGGTCAAATCTGTACTCAAATCAAATTCATATCAGATGAACCAGTATACACAGTACTTGTGACACCTCACTACATTCACAAGTGGCTTGGCAACTGATAACACTAATTTACATTTTTTTGCACAAGGATAAATTCACAAATACAAAAATACCATGAAACAATGGGCCCATTCTTATTCAAGCAATAAATTCACCACAAAAACCATAAATGTCAGCAGCATATCCAGAATTCTCTAAAGAAGACAGATTGTGATGATGAAAAATGCCTTGAAATATGAACAAACTAATCCATATGTATCTTCTCTGGCTCTAGACATCAACACATACAAACCTTTAAAGGCACCTCTTTCATATTGTCAGTTTCATCATTTGCAGAATCCTGTGGCATGTTGTTCTATTTATGTTTGTTATGCTTGTTGCAACTACTTTATGAAATACAGCATCACCTGAAAGCAGGCATAAAATTAAATGAGCAGAATCAAAAGCAAAAATATGTGCTAAATATATGCAAGGAAACACTTGTACACAGCACAATCCATGACAGCAGGTGGCAATTCTATGCCTACAGCATTAGCCAATATCCTTACATCACAGGCAGAACTTCTACTCCCACAGAAGCAGTTATAAGCCTGTGGTGGGCTCTTGTACTGACAACTGCATTCCTATCTCTATGAACATATTTCAATGTTTTTTAATGCAGTCAGTAGGAATTTTTCATGTTACCATGAACAGCACTTTTCACTTGTAGCTATGATATAATATGGCTTCCCATTTCCAGGCAAATAACTGTTGCACAAACCACATTAATGATGCTAGCATGCATACTTTGTTCAACATGCTCCGGCATGCCTCTGAGTAAAATTTACAATAAGCAGCATTAATGACTTGTGCTAGTTCCCACGACCCATACCCTGAAAAAATCACTAAACCAGGTACGACACAGAGGAACTGAATGACGAGAATAAAGCAAGAGGAATTTGGGCTACGGATATATGACAAATTATGCACAATTATTCTTGTTTGACCAGCTAATAAAAAAATCCTATTTTATATCATACCACTATTTTCCCTGTTACCCACGTACCGTTGGTTGCAGTTTTGATCTTTTCAACGTTTCTGCTCCTCCAAGGTTTTTCGCTGACAGCTGAACCCAAATGAACCTAACTCTGCATTATGTTGTGTAGTCATTTGGTGGCTCAAAATACATGACGCATGACCATTGCATTCTCATTTTTTGGCTTGATGCGTGTAAGTGGAAGTTTGAAAATTCTAACAAGCACTTTAATACCAAGTTACTTCAATATCAAGTCCAATTTTGCGCCAAAACTGCATTCTAAGTACAAAAAAGTTCCAAATCGTAATTTTGATTAAATTGGGCTATACATGACCGCTTTTTTATCCGTAATCGTATGCGCTGCGCAATATTTGTAACAAGAGTTTGGAACTGGGCTCCCGCTGGGCTCTTGAGGAACCACTGCAGAATAAAAGTCGCGTGCAATTGCTGCAGCTTAACAGCACAAGGACGGAGCCAACACAACCTGATTCACTTCATTGGGTATAATACCCAAGGTAGATAACGGAGCGCGTTTTGTAACTCGCTGATTTTGGAATGATCGTTTCTAGCGCGACATGCAGCGTTTGCAGTGAAATGTTGGATGAGCGCTCGAGCCACGGCCGTATCGGAGATATGTTTTTGTGTGTGTGCCAGTGGTTATGTTATGTTCTATCGCAGCCTGCAGACATGCTGCGTAGCAGCACACTGACATAGCAGTGTTGAAACATTAAACTTATTTAACTTTCATATTTGTTACCTTGCCAAAATGATTATGATTTTTTAGCATATGACATGGGTTTTCAAAAGAATGTATTGTAATCATCCTGTTCACGAGGGGCATTTGGAACCACATTAAAATTAGTTTGTTGGCAAGTCAGGAAAGGACAGGAAGGTGACAGGAAAATCACAGTCATGTAATAGGGCTTTCTAGCCTCCATGCCAATCTCAACTGCATGAATTTGAAAAATGGCCTAATTCAAATTGTTTTCAGATCATTGGTGATAGATTTTTGGAATTTCCCCAGCATCTAGTTAAGTAATGAATGAACTAAGGCTGCACTGAAAGTCTGGCCTATAAGGCCAGTTCTTATGCAATTTCAAAACAACCCAACATATAGTGATACCATAAAAGGACTTGATTTAATTAAACAGAATTATCTTACCCATACTTTTTAGCATCATCTTTGTTGGCCTACCAAGCTTTCTTCCCCATGGTCATTTGCTTTACTATGCAGATGACACACACTTCCTCAACAGCTCACTGCCTGACAGTGACAGTTTATTTCAGCTCAAAATTTGACTAGTGGAGTTAATGGCATCTGTGCACAACTGGTTCAAAAACATCTCTGAAGATAGACTCATAAAAACTCATCTTATTCTCCTTGGTATCAGAAAATCTTTGCAAAAATCATCCAGTTTTTGGTTCAGTTTTTCTGGCAGCTCATTTCAGTCCTCAGACACAATCAGAATGTTCAGAGTGACCATGGACCAGTCATTGACCTGAGATCTGTATGTCTCCACAGTTGTGTGCTGGTGCTATGGCATCCTCTTTTTGTTGAATAGATTTCAACATCACTTTACTACCAAAGCCCTCATTCTTATCATTCAGGTCCCTTGTTTTTGCTCAAATTAGCTGCTACCACTTGTCAATCAGGGGTGGAGCAGCTGACTGTCAGCTGCACTGGATCCAAAAAGTTTATTGGTCAAGGGCTTTGTGGCTTGGAAAGTGACCAGTGCGCAGCCCCATCACATCACACTAGCCCTAAATTCACTTTGCTGGTCAAGGATCAGCGAGCTGGTTCCGGAGTACGACATCCTGAAGACATACTGTGCTCTCCATGATGTCAACACTGTGGTGGTTGCTCAGGCCATGTTTACATGCTGATGTGACCTGGCCATGCGCAATGCCTGCCCGACGTGCACGGAATGGCTCC
Source organism: Capitulum mitella (assembly GCA_030062745.1). NCBI lineage: Eukaryota > Metazoa > Arthropoda > Thecostraca > Pollicipedomorpha > Pollicipedidae > Capitulum > Capitulum mitella. The sequence continues at coordinate 29,999,792 of CP099845.1, read as the reverse complement.
GCCTGCTGAGAGTGCAGTTTGCCAGCACTCGGATGTATTTGATGTAACAGGCAGTGTCAGAATGGAATGGTTGGGCCAGCGAGGTACTGGATGCTTCCGGCATCTGTGAGTTTAGGGCAGCAGTCCATGGGTGGAGGACCCAGTTTGAGAATTTAGTTTGATCTGTGTACTTTTTTCTCAGTTTTAAGGCATATATTTTTTGCCTTGTCAGTTTTAGCAGGTTTTATTTAATTGGCCTTTGTATGATGTGATGTCCTGAAAACTGCATTTGCATGGATGGACACTAAATAAACTGACTGACTGACTAAAACTGACTGACAGGATGTAAACAAAGAATCTGGCCATCCAAAAACCTGTTACCTGTTGTGCCTATACCTGCCTATACCTGTTGCCTATACCTGTAAGCCTATACCTGTTGTGAAGACCACCACTGCTGAGACCTTCATCAGCAGGTGACTGATGCTGTGCAGATTGTGCATTGTTTGCATTCATTGTTATGAATTTGATGTTTCATTTAGACATATTGTCAGATTCTGTTCAAGATGCTAGACAAAAATGAATTGATAAATTTGTCATTGCACGTAGTTCAGATGACCATACTAAATCTAAATTTGCACCCCATTCCACATTAGATATTATGGATATGCTGTTCGTAGTTTTAATTTTACAAACCATCCATCAAAGGAACCCTGTGAAGGAGACATCTGAAAATCTGGTTGGGTTAGAAGTGGTACCAATCAGGGCAGGACCAGTAAGTTGTCCCCCTAGCTTGGAAAAATGTAACATTGTCCTTATTGCAAGAAACAGAAGAGACTTGACAGAAAATGAATTGTGGTTTGCTGGCATTTCTTTTGACCCTCATGGTCTAAACAGCAGAGCAAATTAGGTGTGGTTGTGTCATGACATTATTGGATATAATACTATTTTGGTTATCTTGGATGGGACTTTTAGTGATCTGTGTATGTATGAACTTGCATAAACTTGTGCAAGCTAGTTTTAGTTCACCATCAATGGTCAACATAAAAAACAATGTTTTGAGGCTATTCAGTATTCTACAGCAGGCATGATAGATGATATTTACATGGTTGTATGGGTTCTGTGGCTTCATATTTTGCAGTTGCATGTTTTACAGTTCTTATTTCTTTTGTGATCCCTTATTTTACATTTCTCATATTCCAGACATGTTGGTCAGTCATGCCAATTCACACAATAAGTTTGGTTATTTCACTATATTGTATGAAGTAAAAATAATGAATATATTTTGTTCAAAGCTTTGTATGTGACTGAAATTCTGATATGACTCCTTCATCATTAAAGATTTGGTTCATGTAAACTCACAGTAAAGTATTTGGTTCAAGAATGGAATCTGACTCCAATCATGGTTCTGAAACAGGCTTAAGTCTGTTTTGTGCATTCTTTGCAAGACATGTCCAAGATAACAAAAACAGGGTGACAGTCCTGTTACCTAACCTTGACGCTTCCCACCGATAAAACACCTTCTTGCACTGGGTGGGAAGTTTTCAACTTTTCTGTTTGCCCATACAACGAAATTGAAAAGAATCATCTTCCTTAACTGGCCCAAGTTTTCTTCTCAGCAGAACACTTGACGTGATGCAGTTATTGAGATTTGGCAGAGAAGCGTTGGGAAAGTGCCTGGACGGGATTTATCTTTAAATACTGACTGGCTCGCGCGTGCGTTGTCTGCATGGCAGGGCGCAAGATGTAGGCCGCTGTTGATCCGGAGCCGGCGTGACCACAGCCTGCGATGTCGGCCGAGCCGCCGAGTCAGGGCGTCCCGAGCGAGGGGCCGGCGCCGCTCCGACGGTCGGCGCGCGGCCCGCGGCCCCCTCCGCGGCCCGACCGTCACCTCTGGGGCGGCGGCCAGCAGGGCGGCGGCCAGCGGCCGTGGCGGCCGGGCGCGGCCGACTGGCGGTACCCGCCGGCCGGCGGCGAGCACGACTTCACCTCGGACGCCATGTGGCCGGCGCCGGACCAGTTGGCCGCCATGTTCCCGCCGCTGCACCGACGGCCGCGCGGCTCCGGCCCGGACGGAGGCCAGGCCGGGGCGGCCGCGCCGCTGGCCTGGCAGAGCTGGCAGCGCGGGGCGCCGCTCGTGGCGTCCCCTGTACCGGCGCGGTGGGCCCGGCGAGCAGCCGCAGGACCGGCCCGAGCCGTGGAGCAGGCACGGCAAACAGCACGGACAGCCGAAACACGGACCGGCTGCGCGCACGCGACTGGCCTCAGCAAGAAAGCGAAACAGAAAGCGTCCAAAGCTCACGCGGGGAAACCAGGGAAAACCACGATAAGGAGAGTGACGACCGCTAAAGTGGCAAAGAAAGTGCGTCTTCCCGTGAAATCTGCCGAACAGATTGCGGAGGAGAGCAGGCAGAGCGCGATGAAGGACACGGCGAATAAGATCAAGAGCTTGCTGAAGAAGGCGAGGCCGACGTCGACGGTGACCAACCGGCCGGACTGGCTGCAGGCGCCCGCGCAGAAGTCGGACGAGTCGGCGGCCGTGCCGCGGCCGCTGACCAACCTGCTCAGCGACCTGGAGTTCTCCTCCCGGGACTGGCAGGCCATCGGCTCGGGAGGGCTCACGTCGACCAACACCACCGACCTGGTGCCGGACGGCGACTCGGACGGCGACCAGGTGGAGATCATCGAGGGCGACGCCGTCGAGCCGGCCTCGCCCGAGGTGATCTCCATCGCGGACGGCGGCAGCGACAGCGACGACGACGGCGTCGAGCTCTCCGGCTCGGCGTCCGACGGCGACGAGCCGGCCGGGCGTGATTGCGTCTTCGACGGGTCGCCCCGGAGCCCTCCCGCCGGCGGGCTGTTGTCCGGAGAGCCGGGGTCCGCGCCGGCCGGTCAGCAGCAGGAAGCGCCGGCCGCTCAACTCGACCCAGCGCTGGTCGCGCCGGGATCCGCGCCGGCCGCTGGAGTCATGGAAGCGCCGGTTGTTCGGCCTGTGGTGCCGCCCGCTCGGGCTGTGGCTGCTCCGACCGCTCCGAGCTCCGCGCCGGCCGCTCGGCCCGGGGCAGCGCCGGCCACCCCGCTGGAGGAAACGCTAACGCCCAGCCAGTCGGCGGTCAGGATCAAAACGGAACCTGACGAGGACGATGTGGTAATCGTGAATGCGGCCGAGCCGTGCGACGATGGTGCTTCGCCGTCACCGCCGCCGCCGTCGCCACGGCCGCTGCGGTCACTATCGCCTCCTCGTCCTCCTCCTGGTCCTCCCGCTCCTGCCCCTGCCCTTGCCCCTGCCCCTGCCCCTGCCCCTTCTTGCCCCTGCCCCCGCCCCTACCTCTACCCCTGCTTCTCTTCTTCCTCCTCCTCCTCCTTCCGCCGCCGCCACCGCCGCGCGCCTCTGCACCTGCGGTCTCGCCCGAGCGACGTCGGGCCAGTCCGGCGTCCAGTCCGGCCGCGGTCGCCTGCCCGCTCTCCCCGGTGAGGAAGAGGAAGAGGCGCGTTTCGGACACGCTGGCGTCCCCTGAGGCGGCGCGGCCGGGCGGCGCGCCGGCCAAGCGGGCCCGCTGGTCATCAGGAGTGTTCGGTGCTGGCCGAGCCGGCTGCCGAGCCCGCTCTGTACCGCCGCCTGCTGCGCATGGACAAGGAGTCGCTGCGCGCGCTTGTCGACGACCCAGATTCGACGCGTTCGCGCCACATGGTGACGCAGCTGATTCGCTCACGTCGCAGCCAGCTGGCGCGGCACCTGGAGCAGGTGCGCTTCTCGAGCGGCGGCGGCTCGCCGGCGCGGCCGCCCCCGGAGGAGGAGCTGCCGCCCGAGGTGCTGACCGACCTGCGCCGTTTGCTGGAGACGGAGTCGGAGGCGGCAGCTGGCCGCACCGCCGGCCCGGCCAGCCCGCTGCCGGCCGCCAACCGGCTGAGCGGCCGCGGCCGCGCCGGCCCAGCGGCCGCCTGCGCTGCGACGGACGGAGGGCCCGACTCGGAGGCGCGGAGCACGCCACCGCCGCCGCTGCCGGAAAACACCCCGTCTAGTGCTGGTAAGATACTGGGCAGTGTCCGTTCCAAATTGTCTGATCTCTGTGGGCTAATTTGGAGGGGCCTTTGAATTTTCCCCCTGATCATAAGAGTCTCTGTGTTTGGTTGGACTTCCTCAGGAGGGCTGATTTTTGTTGTGAATGATGATTAATGACTTGCCATTTTCAACCAGACTTTTGCGGGTTGTTTGGTGTCTATGGATGGCATTCGTTCTGCATTCTTGCTGGACTTGCTTATTGACGAACTTGGTGCGACACGCTGAAGCCCGGACTTTACGTCTCGTGTCTTGTTGGCCGTTTTTGTGGATATTTTCCCCAGTACTCTGTGTGTATGATTTGTTCGGAATAGCTGATGCGATATCAGGTTCATCGTGCTCGGAGCCGAAAGGCGGCCAGCTCGGCCCTCAGCCCTGTCATCGCGTATTGGCCGGCCGCAGCCCCTCCGCGGCGCCGCCACCTGGTCTCGACGGCCTCACCTGACCCGTCCCTCCAGCGCCTGTCCGGCGGCAGTAGGCAGCGGCAGCGGTTTGTGCGGGAGGGCCGCCGGTCACGGGGCTGCCCTGCGACAGGGGCGGCGCTCGAGGAGAGGGGTCGGTTCGCCGCTCTGGCCGCCGGCGCCGACCGGGCCGGCTCAGGCGTCAGCTCGACGTCGGGACCCACCCGTCCGGCGCCGCCTGTGGTCGTCAGTAATACCACGGGTAAGAGTCGCTGCGGTCAGTTGTGTCCAGCATCTCAGGAGACTCTGGATCACGGGACCCCTGTCGTCGCTAATGCCTCAGGAAGAATGCCTGGCATTTCCCCCCCCCCCCTTTCCCCTACTGGCTAAGCAATTCTTGGGCAGTAGTATTCTGTTTCATGCACGTTTTCTATCTTTCTTACTATTCCCGATTCTCGCAGTGATGAATACGGACATGGAGTGATCATGAGTTCTCTTATGCTTGCTTTATTGTTTTTATTATGCTGCTGAATCTCACCAATCGCCTAAACGCCAGTGAACGATAGCGTCGGCATTTCCGAGTCAGGGCAGAAACAGAGGAGGGGAAAGTTCGGGTCGGCGTGTGTTTATGTCTCAGTATAGCGGGGTGACCCCGATATAAACACACCTGCGCGCCCTAAAGCCCAACCACCCTAATCAAAGAAAGGGGGGAGTGTTTGTTTTCATTGTGCGTTCTGTTGTCGTGTGAGCCTGTGAGCGCCGTGCCTGGGTGCCTGCCGCGACTGTTGCCGACTGTGGCGCGCGTCCGGCAGGCGCGGCCCGCCAGAGGGCGCCCCTGACGGCCGGCGAGCTGTTCCCGGGGTCGGACGGCGCGCAGCGGCGGCCGCCGCGGCCCAACGTGTCGGCGCCGCGCGGAGCCGCCGGCGGCCGCAAGTACTGGGAGTGCCGCTCCTGCTACGCCCAGAGCTGGACCAACACCTGCCGCATCTTCCGCAGGAACGTGACGCTCATAGAAAAGGTCAGGCCCGGCCGGGAGGGGGGGGGGGGGGTTCGGAGACGTCGCCGCTCTCCGGCCGAACGGTCGGAGCGGTGACGCGGCTGTGTCGCGGTGGGCTGTTCGGCTCGGAGGACTTGTGCCGGCGCGGACTGCAGGCCGCGGGCCCGTCTTTGTCGACAACGTCCGCTGGAGTTCGATGCACGTGGCCGCGCGCTGCTGCGGCCTCGGCTCCTGTGCGGTGGGCGCGGTGGGTCGCCGGTCGCTGTGACCTCAGCTGCGTCCCGTCTGTGAGCTCCTGGCGAGCTGCCTTTGTGACGCAGGACCTGGACAGCCTGTCGTCGTCGCTGGTGGAGAGAGAGCCCGGCTGGGACAACCTGCTGCGGCTGTCCTTGATCGAGAACCAGATCCACACGCAGGTGGACGAAATGGAGGACCAGGTGGACCGTCTGCGGACAGAGGTCGGTGGAGTGGCGAGCGGACGCCGGCTTATGTGTCCGTTTGGCAGCAGACTGATCACCGCATTCTGTGGCAACACGACTACAGCTGTCAGAAATATACTGCTATTCTGACAGGGACGATTCTTCGAGGTGCTGTGCGCAGTAGTTATGTTTAAAGCAACATTCCACACGTAGTTCTTGCTCTTCATCCACAATGGCATAACATTCGTGGCCTTACTGCAATCGATCTGTGTGACTGACATTTGAGCCGAGCATGATATCGGGAGCTACATTTATTGCGGTACTTTGATCTGAGACCGATCGTCCTGTCGACCCAACCTCACTGTGATATCAGATGCGTTGCGCAGTTGTACTGTGACATCATATGTGGTCCTGTTGACGTGGCCTGTCTGTGATATCAGATTTGGTCCTGCTGACGCGGCCAATCTGTGACATCAGATGTGTTTTTGCTGACGCAGCTGTCCTGTGACATCAGAGGTGGTCTTGCTGACGTGGCCAGTGTGTGATATCAGATGTGACCCTGCTGACGTAACCGCCCTGTGACACTTGATGTGGTCCCGCTGACGTGGCCGTCCTGTGACGTCAGATGCGCCGGCTGCGGCTGCTGAGCCGTCAGCTGCGGGACGTGCGAATCCAGTGCATGTCGAACGGCAGCGACCTGCGGCCGGACGATTACCGGCTGCCTCCGGAGGCCCAGCGGCTCCTGCAGAGCCTGGCCGGCCGGAGCGGCGCCCAGCCGAACACCGCCGACCGCGGACCGGAACACCGGGACCAGGACCACGGACCGGACCACCGGGACCAGGACTCCGAGCCGGATCACTGGGACCACGAGGGACCCTCAGATCACGGCCCGGTTGACGACCGGAGCCGTGAGCCAGTTCGCGGCGAGCAGGAACACGGACCGGCCCAGTGGGACGATAGGGGGCCGGCGGATGCCGGGCCGGCTCCGGACGGCCAGGACGGCGGACCGTCCCTCGGAGGCCGGGGAGGACCAGAAGGTGCCGCGACTCACCAGGAGGGGGAGGGACTCTCGGGCCAGGGACCGGAAGGTCGGCGCCAGGCCGATCTCGCGTCTCCCAGTGCGGATCAGTCGGGCAGCTGGCGGCGGCGGCCGGAGCCGAACGGCGTGGGGGCGCCCCAGCCGTGTGCGCCGCCGGCGGACGCCGCCCGGCGGACCCGAAACTCGCCGGAGCTCGCGGCCGACGCGGCGCGTCGTAACGGCGCGGTGATGGCGGCCGCCGCCCCGGAGGGCGGCGGCAGCCGTGGCAGGCAGCGGCCGTCGCTGGCCGTCGCCGTCAAGCTGGAGGCGCCGGAGCCGCCGGCCGCCGCCGCCGCCGCCGGCACGGTGAAGCTCGAGCCAGCCGACGCCGACGACGCGTCGGAGTCGGGCGAGGCCCGGTCGGCCGCGGCCGTGAAGGCGGAGCCGGCCGACGGCGGCGGCGCGGACGAGTCGGACGACGAGGTCCGGCTGGCCAGCGCCCTGCTGCGCGTCCGTAACGAGACGGAGCTGAACCAGATGGCCACGGCGCTGGCGCCGGAGCCGCAGCAGGAGCCGCAGCCGGAGCCGGAGCCGGAGCGGGGGCCGGAACCGGAGCCGAAGCCGGAGCCAGGGGCAGAGCCCGGTCCGGCCATGGCGTACCTGGGCCACATCGACAGCAGCAGCGACATGTACGGCTCGCTGCTGGCGCTGGCGCGGCGCGGCGGCAACCAGGTGCTGCTGCCGATGGCGCCGACCGGGCCGGAGCCGGGCGCCGACGGCGAGGAGGAGCCGCGCCTCAGCGTGGCCGACATGGCCACCGTCAAAATGGAGCCCGACTGCGGCTGCGAGACGGACGCCGACAGCGGCGACGGCCGCGGGGAAAGCGCCGAGGACGGCCGGGAGGAGAGGACTGAGGGCGGTCAGGATCGGAGGACGCGGGCTGGTCGGAGGAGCAGTTCCGAGGCCGAGGACGGCGGCGAGAAGGCCGACGGCGGCCGAGGGGACGGCCCCGGGCGGCGATCGAGCGGGGGCGGCGGAAGGAACGAGTCGGCCGAGACCGAGTCCAGCCTGAGCGACGACAGCGCGCCGCCCAGTCGCCTCCTGCTGGACGACGTGGGTGTTCCTGTCGTCTGCGTCAAGGTCGGTAGTCCGCGCCCAGCTGGGCAGGCTGGGCCTGTCGAGCTCTGCGACGGTGGCAGAGATGTTTTGTGCCTCTGCGTGCCCATTGCCTTATGTTTATGGGGTGTTGGAGAAATATGCATCTACCGAAAATAGAAAGGATTCGTTTAGTGGTCTGACACATACTTTATGGTGCATGATAAAATGGAAGTTTTCGCGCAAATCCGTCAGCTTTGTATTGATTGTGGATTGAAGATTGTGGAGATCTGAACCGTGGAGATTTGCAGTATCGGTGTAGTTTCTATCCATGACAGCTTGCTTCCTGGCCTGTTTTGTTAGCTTCCTATCACAGTCTGCTGGCTGGTTGTGACAGTATGTCGGTGGCCCGTGAGTCTGTCGGCCTGTTGTGACACTCGCCATTGGGTGCAGTGACGTGTCGGCCGCTGCTGACGCTCAGCGTGTCACCGTTCCAGATGTTCGGCGCCCACGTGTACGTGCTGACCTCTGAGATGGTACTGTGCCGGTACCCGCTGCCCCCGGACGTCGGCGGAAACGCCCGAGACCAGGCGGTCTGCCGCATCCCTCTGGTGAGTGGTGGCCGTCTGTCGTGTTCCTTTAATGACTGGTGACCTGTTGTGTCTCTCTGGTGAGTGGTGACCATCTGTTGTGGTCCGATAATGAGTGGTGACCGTCTGTTGTATCCCTGTAATGAGCGGAAGTCGTCGCTAGTGCCGTTGTGGAACTGTTGACTTCTGTCATGTCCCTGGGGATACCATCCGATCGTCATTATGTGTGGTGTTGTCTCCGTTTGTTTTCGGGTCAGTGAGCCGTGGTAGTTCGGCGATGAGGGCATGCTGTAGGTGACTCATCATTACATGGTTTTGTAAATATGGCAGTTTGCTGACTTCGTTGCTGTCTATGTATTGCTTGTTTTTATTCAGTTGTATCAGTTTATGCCCATTTATTGTCTGTTGTTGGCCTGTTGTATTCCCTGTGGTAATATGCTGTATGCGTTTTCCTGCCCGTTTATTGCCATTTATTGATAATGTATGTGCCCTGCGGTCAGACTGCGATATGACTCGTTGGCTGGCTGGCGCACTTTGGCTGACAGGCATATTTTGCCGCGTGCCATCTGGCCTTAGCTGGCTGTGTGACCAGTTGTCAGTCAGCCGTACGCCTGCCGTTGGTCGGCTGTTCTGGTGGCCACGTTACGGCCGGCTGACAGTTTTCTGACGGTCTGCAGAGCGGCAGCAGTGCGGTGCGGCCCCGGCCCCGGCCCAGCTGTATGCTGGTGAAACAGGTGGCTTCTGCCACTCACGTCCTGGTCGGAGACGACACCGGCTCTCTCAGCATGCTGCGCTTCCCGCTGGTCAGTGGGGAACCGGCCGTTGCCGCTCTTCGGATGGTTCAGGCTCTGGAAACTCTCAACGGACTGCGAGGATTTCTGCCATGGGAGCTGTTAGAAACATTGGAAGAACACTGTCCTGTTCTGAAGTGTGTTGTGTTGTGATGGACATTGCATTTACACCAATACTTTTCGTGAGTCATTGGTTTGCCCGGCTGGACGTTCTTTGTTGGTGCAGCCATTGCGAAGGCTGATGTGGATGTTTCGTGGGTGGGTGGGGGGCGACAGTCGTTTCACGGCTGGTTTGGTTGATGCTGTGCTATGACGACTGCCCTTTACCCGCCGGTGCAGTGTGCGTGTGTCTGTGCTGGGGAGGGGGCCCCGACCCCCGACGCTCCGCGCCGTGGCGGCGATCCTGCACTGACGCCCCGTCCACAGCCGGAGGCGGACTCGGCCGTGCGCTCTGTGCCCGTCGGCGGTAATGTCGCCTCGCTGGCCAGCAAAGGCGACCGACTCTACATCGGCGGCGACGGCTTCTTCGCTGTCGTCCGGCTGTCGGTGGGTGGCGAGTCGGACCGTGAGGCCGTTGGCCGCCGCGTTCGGGCTAAAGTTGCGTAGCGCGGCGTCATGCTGATGGGTATCGTTGAATCTGGCGGTGCGAAACGTAGAACAGGCTGATCTGAGCGCCCTTTCGTTGATGCTGCCGCCTCATTGCCCCCTCGGCCTGTCTCTTCCAGTCTGCAGCATATTTTCCCGACATCCGTCGCTCTGGTATCTGTGCCTTGCACATCTTCCTGACGTCTTGCCCTTGACGTCTGTCCCCTGGCGTCTGTCCCCTGACATCTGTCCCCTGACGTCTGTCCCCTGACGTCTGTCCCCTGTCGTCTGTCCCCTGACGTCTGTCCCCTGTCGTCTGTCCCCTGACGTCTGTCCCCTGTCGTCTGTCCCCTGACGTCTGTCCCCTGTCGTCTGTCCCCTGCCGCCTGTCCCCTGTCGTCTGTCCCCTCTCGTCTGTCCCCTGACGTCTGTGCCCTGTCGTCTGTCCTTTGATGTCTGTCCCCTGACGTCTGTCCCCTGTCGTCTGTCCCCTGTCGTCTGTCCCCTGACGTCAGTCCTTTGACGTCTGTCCCCTGTCGTCTGTCCTTTGATGTCTGTCCCCTGACGTCTGTCCCCTGTCGTCTGTCCCCTGTCGTCTGTCCCCTGTCGTCTGTCCCCTGACGTCTGTCCCCTGTCGTCTGTCCCCTGACGTCTGTCCCCTGTCGTCTGTCCCCTGACGTCTGTCCCCTGTCGTCTGTCCCCTGCCGCCTGTCCCCTGTCGTCTGTCCCCTCTCGTCTGTCCCCTGACGTCTGTGCCCTGTCGTCTGTCCTTTGATGTCTGTCCCCTGACGTCTGTCCCCTGTCGTCTGTCCCCTGTCGTCTGTCCCCTGACGTCAGTCCTTTGACGTCTGTCCCCTGTCGTCTGTCCTTTGATGTCTGTCCCCTGACGTCTGTCCCCTGTCGTCTGTCCCCTGACCTCTGTCCCCTGACGTCTGTCCCCTGTCGCCTGTCCCCTGACGTCTGTCCCCTGACGTCTGTGCCCTGTCGTCTGTCCCCTGACGTCTGTCCCCTGACGTCTGTCCCCTGTCGTCCGTCCCCTGTCGTCTGTCCTTTGACGTCTGTCCCCTGTCGTCTGTCCTTTGATGTCTGTCCCCTGACGTCTGTCCCTGTCGTCTGTCCTCTGTCGTCTGTCCCCTGTCGTCTGCCCCCTGACGTCAGTCTCGTGACGTCCGTCCCCTGACGTCTGTGGTGTCTGGGTGCAGCGCCTGCTGTCGCTGGGTCAGCTGCCGGAGGCTGACGGGAGGCCGACACCCCTGCGGTACTGGCCGGCCGACTCAGCCCTGCTGCACTGGCGCGCCGCCGCTGGCACCGTCACCTGCGTCAGCTTCTTCCACCAGTCCGGCAGCGACCAGCTGGCTCTCTGCCTTCCCGGCCGACAGCTGGAGATCAGGGACGGACTGGACGGTACGTCTCGGATGCCGGACTGACGGCTGGAGATCAGGGATAGACTGGACGGTACGTCTCAGACGCCGGACTGACGGCTGGAGATCAGGGATAGACTAGGCGGTACGTCTCGGACGCCGGGCAGACGGCTGGAGTTCAGGGACGGATTAGACGGTACGTCTGAGACGCCGAGTCGCCTCTGCGCCCTGTACACCGGACTCTGGCTCTGTACTCTGTGATACGCCGCTGGGTAGTCTTGGGTGTCATTCGCCCTGGAATATCATGCGATGTTCTCTTGGAGAGCTGAAATGAAACTCCGGTGGGGCTGTTACCGTTTGAGTCCCCAAAGCTGGCGGACGCCTGCTCCTGTTGGCATCACCAGTCTGCGTGCACGTGCACTACGCCGTCTGCGTTCGGGCCAGGCGAACTGCTGGAGACGGCCGGGCCGCGCGCCGCCAGCCGGCCGTCGCTGCTGGTGACCCGCTGGGGCCGCGCCATCTACACCATGCAGGCGGCCGCCAACTGCGCGACCAGGGACGCCGCCTGCTCGCTCGCCGCCGTCGACCTGGAGGTGAGCAGCGACTCTCGTCTGCGGTGGACTGGTTCTCGTGAAGGTGTGCGCGTGGGTCGTGCCGTTGGAATGTGTTCAGCTGAACGTTATCTGAGTTCGCGGGTCGGCTGGCGACCAGAAATATCAGCTAAAGAGATTGGAACGGCTTGGTAGGCAAGCCAGTAGCTCTTACCGGGCCGTTGCCAGCAAATGGACCCGAATCAGGTCACCTGACTTGTGAACACTGAGTGAGACAAGTTCCATCATGTGGGCAGTCAGCTAGCTCCCTTTGGCCGGTTCCGTCTCGCGGACAGCTATTCCTTAACCCTATTCCCATTACCCACAACGCTAGGGCGCATTTCCGTGTGGCGGGGGGATTAGTTCGAATCCCCCGAGATCTCGAGAAATACCGGCCAGACGGCAATGGATATACCATGACTTAAACTACATTTTTGTGGTAAAAAATCCCTGAAAATGTTAAAGTGAATACAGGAGGGCAGAAAGGCAGAAAAGAGGGTAGTCTTTGACTTGTTTTAACCTGTTTAGGAACCGATTTTAATGCAGCTGACATGAATCGAGAGCTAATCATTTGGATTTTCCCTTCGGCCCATACGTTTTGTAGCAGAGGCGCTCACAGGGCCTGGAAAATAATAGGAATGTTTTTTTTAAAACTGAACTGTCGTAAAATTTAAAGATATATTTTTCAGCTTTTGCTGGTCATGTTATATTTCGTATAATGTCGGCATAGGCGGCGCCAGGGAACGGAAAAGGCAGAAGTGTCATGGTCGAATGTTCATCAGGTCATTGTATGACCTTTGACCTTTAGTGACGTCTGGCGACCTCAGTTTCACATGAAATGACGTTGAGCTGATTTTATGGTTTAAAACGTTCCCAGTCATTTGAATTACCTGCATATGTGAAAGTCCAGTTTATGGCCATCGTGATATAGGGTACATGCGCGTATATTTCAGGTCATTGTTCCGTGACCCGACCTGATATCAACGTAAAGGCTGAAAAACAAGTATGGGACTCTGTAACAATTCATATATCTTCCGGGATTTAGTATTTTGAGGAAAAAAATATCAAGAATATTGACATAAAATCACATTTCGTCTTTTGATCTTGACCTGGTCTTGTGGGGTAACCTCAGCAGGGGTGTCGATTTGTACTCCTTTGAGAGGTCTCTGGTCCATCCAGTGTTGATTTGGACTCACCCATTGTCGGTTTGTCCTCCACCCATATTTTCTGGCGGTTTTAAAAGGAAATGAGTAATGGTAACGAAAAGAACGGCCGCAATAGTTAAGAGATAGGCAGAAAATAACGAATAAAGTTTAGAGCGATGTATCTGTCAATCTTTCTATCTGTTGTCCTTAAATGTATACATACCTATATACATGGAGATAAATGTAATTTTTTATTTGATGAATATTAACAAAAACAACTTATAAATACCATTAGTCGAAATAAAGTGAGGCTAAATCCGTTGAGAAACCCACGTTTGGGGAGGTTAGGTTGTCGAACTCTCGGCTCGCCTCCCCCCCCATCATTTACAAAGATCGACACCCCTGAACCGCAAATCAACAAAAACAGTTGTAAGTTTGCCGTGTCTCTGTTTTTAAAACCTTGTTTTGGCAGCCATTTTTTCTTTTGACTTCAGCATTGCCAAAAATTGCCGGAGATGCCTCCCAAAAATCTGGCCGGTTCCACCTCGGAGCAGGACGAAATTAAGGGAATTTGGCATAACAGGCAAGAATATAGGCGGAAATAATCATCAAGTCTCATGAAGCATTTCAGATAATCCTGGAAATGGCGAGCCAAAAAAAAACGGAAGGGGCTTCTGGAACCCCCCCCCCCCACCTCCCCCGTCATAGGCAATAGGATTGGAGTCTAGTCAGCCTGTGTCCCGGTTCCTTTGTTCACCTGTTCATCTGTGCCCTGCGGAGATCGTCCTTTCATCTGCCAATTCAGCCCTTTCAGCTCGCCAGTTCAACCGCCTGTGTCCCGTTTCCGCGGTATGTTCGTCTGCGCCGTACAGATCTCGTCCTTTGCGTCGGTTCAGCCCGCTGTTTGCCGGTTCGGTGACGGGTTGGTCCGTCTCCTGCAGAACTCGTCGTTTACCGGCGGCTGTTGGCGGCTGCTGCAGCCGGTCACGGCGCTGGAAGCGTGCTGCGATACGCTCTTCATCGGCCAACAGGATGGCAGCCTCCGTCTGATGGCTGTTATTGGCCAGGTCAGTATGACCATCCTGGATATAGCCTTCCCCCACCAGCGCGCCATTGTTCCTGTTGTTTTACTCGTGGCTAACTGAGAACTTGCCGTCGCGTAGAGTGACGAAATTTGTCCCTTAGATGCGCGTTCACCCACAACATGTCCGCCATGTGAGTGGCTGAAATGCCAGCGGCTGTTTGCCGTCTCACGCGTCGTTACGAGCGGTCTGTACCGTGTGCAGTGGTCCCCTGCTGTCGCCGTCCTGGACAGCGGTGAGCGCACCAGTGACGTGTCGGCTGTGTGGTGCAGGCGTCGCCGGGCGGGTTCCTGATGCGGTCGGTGCAGCAGCTGCGGAGCGCCGGCGCCGCGGCGCTCACCAGCCTGTCGGCGCGCACCGGCAAGGTCAGGGTCGGCGCCCAGCCCGAGAGCCGGGCCACGGGCCTGTAACCTCCGACCGGCCGGCCGCCCGCGGGGGACACTGCTGGCGGACCTGACACCTGAGGCCGTCCGGACACTGCTGCTGGCGGGCGGGGCAGGCTCCGTGCCCCGGGACTGTGGCGTCGGCACGCTCCACGGCCGACCGCAGGCCGGCTCCTGACTTGGTGGTGCCGAGGGAGCCAGCTCTGGATCCTGGGGTTCACAGAGGAGCCGGCTCCTAGCCGGGCGGTGCAGGGGGCCGGCTCTTGACTCGGTGCTTAACCGGTAGCTGGCCACTGTCGTACCCTGAGGAGCCATCTTCTGACCTGCTGGTAGCCAGAGGACCGGGCTACTGATCTGGTATTGCCCAGAGGACCTGGCTTCTGATTCTGTGCTTCCCAGAGGAGCCGACTGCTGTTTCGGTGATATCCAGGGAGACGGCACCTGGTTTTGTGGTGCACACAGAGGAGCCAGATCCTGTCATGGGATACCCAAAGGAACTGGTTCCTCTCCTGGTTGTACCCAGAGCGGTCGGCTCCTATACCGGGATACCCAGAACAGCCGGCTCTTGTTCCAGGGTATCCAGGGGAGCCAGCGCCTGTCCGGGGGTATCCAGAGGAGCCAGCTCCTGTCCCTGGGTACCCGGAGGAGCCAGTTCCTGTCCCTGGATACCCGGAGGAGCCAGCTCCTGTGCCTGGGTATCCAGAGGAACCTGCTTTTGTCCCGGGTGCACTAAGGAGCCAGCTCCCGTCCCTTGGTACTCAGAGGAGCCAGCTTTTGTCCCGGGGTGCCCAGAGGAGCCAGCTTTTGTCCCTGGGTACTCAGAGGAGCCAGCTTTTGTCCCGGGGTGCCCAGAGGAGCCAGCTTTTGTCCCTGGGTACTCAGAGGACCGTGTGTGCCGCTCTGCTGGGCGGTCCGGCCGACAGTGGACTCCGCCGCCCGGCCCAGCGGTCGGGCCTCTCCAGCAGTGTCCGCTGACGGGGCCGGCCGGCGCACGAGGGGCTGGGTTGTGGTACCGACACGTCTGTTCTCTGCATGCCGCGTGCCGTGGAACGCTGCGTCTGAGGCGCCCGCCTGCGGGGGCGACTTTGCCCGTGGGCTGTTGCTTTGGAAGTTAAGCTGCCCAAGGCCTTTGTTTTGTGACGGCTGACGGTGCTTAAGTAAGCAGTGTCGCTGCGCACGTTTCTGATTTGTCCGGCTTTGCATGTTGTTTAGTGAAACGTTTGTTTTGTGCCGCACCCGGCCTTGTCCGTACATTGTGGTGCACTAGGAGGCTTTGGGCTTGACGTGTACTTTGTAAAAAAGCATAGCGCACATAGCATTCGCGGCTTTTTTTTCTTTCTGTGGTGCATCTAAAATGTGTATTCGGGAAAATGGTTTGTGTTTTCTTAAGTATCGTTTGTCGTGAAATTACCTTCAGATTTTCTGTTTTGATGTCGTTGGGTTTGACCGTCACGGACCGAGCTTTTTTTCATCTTGTGTTGCTAAAATTGCCGTGCTATTTATCGTTGGTCTCCAGACGTAGCAGCCAGCAGCCAACAGGTTCTCTCGATTTTGTCAGTTTCAAACGTCGTTGTTACTTTATTTGCACGGTAAACGTCATTGTCAGTTCTAAACGGATATTTAAACGCAAATCGGCAGTTGTCCAACCGACGATCGTAGGGTTGACGCACTCCAGTGAGGCCTTAAAGTGGACAATAATTTATCGACTGCTTAAAGCCGTAACCAGGTCAACAGTGATCAAAACTGACAAGATTTGGTGTATAGATTCGGCTTCATATCAACTCAGTTTGTCAAATTCGATGTTGCAAACAGTGACGTTGGGTCTGAACTACGATATCTGATCGGGATCGGACTGGGGCATCGTCATTAATTTGTCAGCTAGCTGTGATGTAAAATTTCAATTTAAAGATGTCCCTTTTTCTGTAATGGTTTGGTTGCTAAAACCCACTTTCTTTCAAGTGATGGGATCGTGAAAGGGAAAAATCCAGTACTAACCATTGCTGACGTGATGCGAAATCAGTTAGGAATTGCACGGCTCGACATTCGCAGCACTATGGACCATATTGCTCCAAGCAGTCTAACGTAAGGATCTGCGTGATCAGTGCAAGGAAATCACATATACCCTAATGCAACCCAGGACCCTAGCGATTTTCAGCCCAGAAGGTTTTGCTCATCAGACATACCGCCGGATCCCTTTGGAAGGCGAGTGAGGCTCATTTGCGTCCGATTCTAAACTGACCGGGCTAAACAGCGTGAGATGGGCACCGATTTGCGCTGTCGGGACTCGACGTTTTCGAGATGACGCAGCTGCATGCCCAGGCCAGAAGGAGTCTGTACAAAAAGGGGAATCCTACATTCCACTGGGGCTCAGCGGTATGTCTGCCAGACAGGAGGGGTGTTTAAAATCTGACCTTTGTCCACTGCAGGAACTTCAGTTGTCGATGAAATATTCGGCAGCGGGTTGCAGCGCTTCCCAGTTCTAGCCTTTGTCGCCCTGTAATGTGCATTTGTCTTTGCCGCGATTCTCAAGTGTTTTTTTTGCAGGACTATTCATTTTCAAGATTTTGATCTAACCTGTGATGTTAAGATTAACATATGAGGGCTAGGGATCATCGGATAAATGACCGTTGATTCTGGTATGAATCATCAAGATTGGTGATGTACAGAAGAATTATGGTTACGGACCAAGGTAAAAGATAAACATTTGGTTTCGAACAAAGTTTAACTGTTCATATTTTTCATGGACTTTATGTTAACCCTCGCCGGTATTCGCGATTTGGCCACCGACAGCACGGATAGGTTGAGTGCGAACACGCAGTAATTTGCGAAGTTGGCATGATGAACGACGAAACGAAGACGATTTGGTATTCCGGCCACAAGAAGATACCCGGTTGGGCCCTTTCAGGTTACTCAATGACCTTTTAGATTTCAAATAAGCTCAACGTTAGTGACGTCACTGGATTTTCGTTTCTAATGGATTCTATGGGGTGCAACCTTTTCGGTGCTTTTAAGAAGCCCAGAACGATTTCAGAAGATGAACAGGAAATGGGAACACTGCAAATATGCATACCAGCACATCCAGGCACTTTTTCACTCCTCTGAGGCCAATGAATGTCAATATCATTAACCTCAGTCTACAATGTCGACCCAAGGTGACCTTGGTCCAAGTAAGGACCCAACAGTGGGGGGTCACTTAGACCACGGATGCACCATACATAAGACTGAGTACGAATTAATACCGCAAAACGCTGAAAACGTTTGCTGTACAATGACAGACAGTAGAGACCAGAATTTCTCATCGACACTTCTTCCTCCTTTATGTTCCAAGGTAACGGAGCTATTATTCAAAGTAACGGAACTATTATATTGACCCCGAATTTTCAGAGTGCGTAAAACGGGTCCAAACTCATCTGTGCAAAATTTCATGGCGATCGGGGTAGTCCTAGGGCAACTTGGAAGATCTCAAAGGGATTGTACCAACTGAACGGGCGAGGGTTAACACAGGTACTGTTGGCGATGGGGACAAAACTACCAGCCCCTCACGCATTTTGCGCACGACTTTCGCAATAATAAGGTCGAAGTACTGGGACTGCGCTTATCTTCTGCTCTACTCCTAGCTCTGCCTCATGTATTACGGTTCGAAGTATTGAAATGTGTCCGTAAGTTTTTCCACTGCGGTCTGCTGTTATTCCCTCGACCCAAGGTAACCTTGATCCTCGTCTTGATCCTCATCCCTGGGCGAAGTCGGGCGGCTGGTCGCACGACCGATTGATAGCCGGTGGCGGACGGTCGCGCGAGTGTCGGGCCGGAGGATGGGCACTGTGCTGTGTATAGAACGGCTGCCTCGGGGTAAACAGGTGAAAACTTGGTGGAGATGTAACCTGTGTGACGCTTCAAATTCTAATGTACATGTAGCTAG
This sequence comes from Capitulum mitella, assembly GCA_030062745.1. NCBI lineage: Eukaryota > Metazoa > Arthropoda > Thecostraca > Pollicipedomorpha > Pollicipedidae > Capitulum > Capitulum mitella. The sequence continues at coordinate 29,981,380 of CP099845.1, read as the reverse complement.
GCCAGGCCGCTCGAGATCAACTAACATCAAATGATCACCATAAAGCGTTCTGGCTTCTCTCGTGTGATAGATTCATCCGATCCCAACGAAAACTGGCAGAGAACTAGTCTACAGGAATGATTTTACTTACCGGGAGGGATAAACGACTTAGATCAGAGTTATCGTGGTCTGTAGAGGTGAGGTGCTGGGAATGCATCAGTTTGTAAATGGGGCATAAGTCCATTTGCTGGGGACAAACTGTGTGATGATTGTAGATGCCCCAAAACACAGGCAGGCTACGTCAAGTCAGTTGATGTCTTCCAACGTCATTTAGTAAGATTCCAACATCAGGTCTTCTGCAGATGTACCCAAACGATCCCTACCTCTAGATCCTGTGTCGGCTGATTTTGTTCATATCGGTTGACCTCGGCGACCTCAAATAACTTTAAATAGTTCACGTGATTTACGGATATGCAAGTGAATCTTACCATGTAAGCACCAGATTACTATGGTCCATAAGGAAAATGCAGCATTTAATGCAGAAATAATGGCCTTTGCTGTTCTGGACTGGTATGACCAAGACCAGCCCTGCTTTGCTGTACGTAAGTTCATCCTACTGACTTAGCTTCCACAAAATTTGGTTGCGACCGGTTCTGTAGACCTGGGGAAAGGAAAGGGATATCACCGCTGCATATTCCACGTATGACTATGTTTGACTTCGATTGACCTCCCCCAAGTAATTTTTGTTTTGGAGGCTGTAATATCGCCTTGCAGGCTGCCTCCCGACAAAATTTAGTTCTGATCGGTCGTTATTTCGTTGAGTTGAAGAATATGATGCCCCCACCCTGCCCCTCCCTGCTCTACACCAATGCGCATAATTCTCAGACGACCGTCAGCATGCCTGTTAACACGAGATTTGTGATGCAAGTAATATATGCCGTCAGACATATGCTATCATTAGACAAGCGAATAACATCGCATGAAACTGTAACTTGCTCATGCTATTCCATCCCCTTTTCAAGAGGGCGTGGCACCTGGCCTGAATTTGTGCCGTGGTACTGTGGATGTCAGGCTGCAGCTGGCGGTTATATACTGCCGGTCACCCACCCTCGCCTCGCCTCGGCTGTGCGCAGAAACCTTCCATTGGGAGCTGCAGAAGGATGTGAGGTGGACTTTCCTCACGTGTCACACAGGGGCTCTTCCCCTCCAGTGACCTCCAGACCTCTCATACGTGGTGTACCGCTGCTAGACATGGCCGGGGTGTATGGCCTGTAATTCGCGGAAATCCTGATAAATGTAGGGCGATGGAGGACCTGTTATATATGAAGGACCCTAAATACATCTGTTTATCTATCTGTCTAACCAGGGCATTGTTGTAAACTGTTGTTTTTTATTGGTATACTACTTCCCTTCGTGATCTTTGTTTCTACATCTTGCATTGTACTGAGGTCAGTCGTTTCATTTTTTTTATCGTCTGTCTTGTATGAACAACAATTTTTCGGTGGAAATTGTTTTTTGGTGGAATTATTTTTACGTTTATTTTATTGTTTAAACACCACGGAATATGTTATATAAACGCCAAATAAAATTATGTGGTAAAAAAACGAACAATCGAAGTGTGCGATCTCCAAAATGCGTTATTTTACTTTCACAAAACATTTTCGCAAAAACTCGCTCTGTTACGTGCCGCCGCGGACGTTCGCGTGGGTTTGTCATGCAGCTTGTGAGGATACCCTGTTTTCGGAAAAATCCCACTCATTTCGCATTTTGGGAATCTTTATAGAGGATCATTGTCATCTCTCCGATATGTCTTCTTTTAACTCTCGCGCGGCGAAGCCATTTTCATACCCTCGCTCAGCGGTGGTCCTAGAACGCCCCCCCCCCCATCTGCTACTGACTTTTAAACCATGATAGATAGAGCAACGCGGTAAAAACCATTGTTTTGCTGTCTACGTAAGCAGCTCAACGATATCAGATTTATTGGTTCCAGGTCAAAAGGTGACCTCTCGGGCTACCTAAATGACCTTAAAGTGGCCGTGTCGAAATATATCGAAGTTTTCGTAACCATGTAGTTTGCAAAAGTGGGAAAAAATAAATTGATTCTGTAAGTTCCAGCGTGTTGGCCGTTGTCTTAGCTATCGGGAAAATATATGGGTTCTTTGGTCTAGGTCAATGGGTGACCTCTCAGGTCACAAAAATGTCATCATGGCTGAAATTTGCAGTGGGAGGCATGATAGTCCCATTACACTTTTGTCGGGTCATAGGTCAAACGAGCGACGACACGCGCACCAACCTTGGTGCACCGGTTCGCCTTGGGCTGGGAGGTGGTCGACTTTTTGGGGTTGCGGCCGCCTTAGTTCCCAAGGCCACCGCCAAGGACGCTTATGTTGGTCATCGGAAATCGCGCCGTGTCAAAAATCATCCGAGCTAGAGCCGCCAAATTTCGTGTGAAGGTAGGCGGGCACACGGACCATCGTAGGTATCATTGTGGTGGTCGCGATTGTTTCTCAAGGTCACTGCTAGGGGCGCAATCAAATTTCGAGTTTTCGAATTCATCTAGCGCAGCGTGTCCTTCTTGACTTACAAATTGGCTTTACGTTACGTCGAACGGTGTTCATCAAAGTGATGTTGACGTGACGGGTCATAATAAAACATTCTTACAAGTGTATGTATCACTTTATCTCCTCATACAAAACTACAATGGCATTCGACATCAGTATTTGGTATGCTTTTTTCATCGAGCTTCACCCTTTCCATACACTAAAATCAGGTTATTGACATCAATATGAATAAAATGAATGTGTTACATTGCTTTGCAGTAACCAGTTCCTAATAAATGAAATGTTTTGTTCGATTTGTTTTAAAACACTACCGACATGACCTTGACAAAAAGGTCACAGGTCGCGACCTATTGTGCGAAAAGTTCTGAAAATTTTAATCAAGGTGTAGAACTGTTCAAGGCTCAGCCGCAGCAAAAAATCAGCGCTTTGTCTTCCGCTACTAAAAAGTCATTCAAGAGAAATCCCAGGCGATCCTAGAACGACTCCCCCCGGGCTAGGGTTTGTGAAGCACGAATACCATTTTTAACTTCACCCTTGTCGGGCAGGGGGTTGCCGCCCATGAAGTATTTTTTAGACTTCCGGCAACCGGCCGCGTGAAGAACTCGAAACTTGCTACGGCTGGCTGCATCATTTCCACACCTTTTCAAAAAATAAAGATAAGATTATTACCAGGTTATGCCAAGTCACCGAGTTATGACGTCGTGCTTGAGACCTTGCCGGTCGATTTTCTAGATCTGAGCTACGTTTTGACTTCTTTTTCCGAAAGAAAGAAGAAACTTACGGCCCCTTTCTGACAACTTGAGGAGGTATGGGTTCAGTTATTGATGCTTTGACTGTTTCAGGGTATGCTTGACGAGACGACATACCTTGATTTGGAAGACAAGTGATTTTTCCAAGGTCAAGTGAGGCTATTGACCTTATTTAACCTCGCAAATAATTTGAACGTACCCCGTGGTAGTTTTTAGCGCTAATTTCGACACCGGCAGCTATTTATCACTGGATCACTGGATGATCAGAGCACTATTCTGTGATCGCAGACCATAGTTTTTGACATCAGCCGCTTCGTAAAAGATGATAATGACACTAAGTCTCTCGTTGACATGACCTTGACCCACAGAAACAGTAACCATCACTGAATACAGGGATTGGTGAATTTCAGTGCCAAGTCACTGCGAAAGCGTGGCTTCCGGGCCGTTCAACAATAAAACTGTTACGTTGACTGCAGAGACGGCCAGTAATATTGGCGTAATATTCTTACCTGCGGTGACCTGAGACGTCACCAGGTTAACTTGAAGGGGTGAAATCATGTATCACTGGAATTAGAAAGAGACTAGCTACGCTACTTAGGAGCGAAATGGACAAGGCCCCCCTCCCCTACCGTCGTCGGGGATGTAGGTGAAAATCCTTACGTCCGGCGAGTGTTGACCCTGGCCCATATAGGGCTTTCTGCATGACGCGGGCGTATAGGGGGAGGCGTTGGTACGACCCCCCGGCCATTTCCACACCGCGCGTCTGACAGCGTCGCGGAACAAACCAGCGTGTTGCGCGTGACAAGATCTTGCGACTGGTATCTCGTTTTATGGTCTCAGATCAGCGGATGTCATTCCAAGTCTGGTCAACGGTCAAAAATTGGCAGAAAGTGATACTTCTTCCGAGTTTAACCCTATTCCCGGAGGGCTAGAAGGTATGGTCGATTCCCGGCAGGGGGGCGGATTCGCCCCCCCGAGATCTCGAGAACTACTCGTCCGATTTCATCGCAACAAATGGCAATCGATTTGCCGTGACGTGACCTACATTTTTATAAAAATAAATTTCCAAATTTTCGATATTTGTGGATACAGGGGGGCAAAAATGTCAAAATGGGTGGTACTTTTGGACTTGTTATAACTCCGTTGTTTATCGACCGATTTCAATGAAATTGGCATGAATCGAGAAATTATGGATAGAGCTTTTACCATGGGTCCACAAATTTGAAATTTTGAGAAAATTCATGGGCGTTCACAGGGTTTCAGAAATAGGAGGATAAGTTTTCTAACAAATGAATGAACAAAAGAGGCAAAAACACTTTTTTTGGCTTCTGCTAGTCATGTTATGTCATGTCATGTTATGCTAAAAAAGTACAAATCGCATTACAATGTTTGTATAATAATAGCATAGGCGGTGCCAGGGACATGAAAAAAGAGGGAACTGTCATGGTCACACGTTCTTCAGACCAACTTGTGACTTTTGACCTTGAATGACCTCCAGTGACCTTGGGGTCACCTTGAATGATCTCGTGTGCATTTAGTATTATCTGTAAACGTTCTCAATCATTTGAATTCACTCTATTCCAAAAAATTCCATTTTATGACTGTTGCGATACAGGGTACGCGCCTCGACATGTAAGGTCATAGCTCCGTGACCCGACCTGATATCAAGCTGAAACTTGGTACACAGGTAGAGGGCACCGTTCTACGTCACATATATTTCGGGTTGGGCATTTGAAAAAAACGGCGCCGAAATTATTGCAAAAAGACAAATTTTGACTTTTGACCTTGACCTGACCTTGTAAAGTCACCTCAGATAAACAAAATTTTGTGTGCACATTGCCCAACTATTTAGCTATACATCCATGTAAGGTCTTAAGTTTTATCTTAAAAACTCTGTTTTTTTGCAGACATTTTCCTTTTACCCTCAACATGGCCAAAAATGTCCTGAGGTGCCTCCAAAAACGTTGCCTGGCTCCGCTCCTCAGCAAAGTAGAATTGTGAAATTTTGTCACGGCGCGTAGAAAGAATAGCTAGGAAAAGTCACGAAGTTTCGTAAAGCTGCGTTAAAAAGCCTGGAATTGGCAAGCAAAAAACCCGAGGGGGGCGGATTCAGCCCTCCCCTGCCGGGAATAGGGTTAAGCGCAGATGAATGCCAAAGAATGATGATGGAACGAAACGGATATCATATTGTCCCTCAGTCACTTATGAGTCTATCTGTACACCAAATGATTGCATTTTGCCCATGGAGTTCAATCCAGGTCATGCTAGTTCATTCCTCGTCAAGCGGTGTCGTCGGATTAAATGCGTTCTTGGAGCTGCTGGAGCATTTTTGTAGATATTGATAGATGCTGAAGTCAAGTATAGCATCTCGATTAACAAGCACTGTTATTCGAATAGCATAAAGGCCATCTTAGGTCACCCAAGGTCATCTTAGGTCATCCAAGGTCATCTGAAACCATTGACATAGAATGGCTTCGGATTAGCCAAAAATTGTAACTAAGGTACGTTAAAGATGTTTTTCGAGTTCATATGTAACACAGAATCCAGTTTTAGGCATGCCGTGACACTATAGACTCATCACTCCGCGACTGACGCCGCTCCGCCCGTCGGAGCAGAAGTCACGTGTTCGCCAAATTGCGCTCTCTTTTGATGAAATAAAAGACAACTTGTGGCGGGTTTACATCATTCGATCCCTTACACCTCAAGCAGTTTGAATAAATAGGTTGTTTTGCGATACCTGTTTTCTATCGCATTCTCAAAGATATAAAAGTAAGATGTTTCCCGCGGTAGCTTATTACCACAGTTTACATCCTCGATAATCCCGGCAGTGAGCATAAGCGTACTAAATATATGCAAAGTCTCTTATAAATCATACAATTTGAAGTCGACTAAAAAAAAAAAAAATTTGTTGTGGGGGGGGGGGGGGGGAAAAATTTTTTTGGGGGGTTATTTTTGGGTTTTTTTTTTTTTTTTTGGGGGGGTTTTGGTTTTAAAAAAATAAATTTTTTTTTTTTTTTTTTTTAAGGTTTTGTTTTTTTTTTTTTTTAAATTATAAATAAAAATTTTTATTATGGGAAGGGGGGGGGGGGGTTTTTTTTTTTTTTTTTTGAAAAAAAATTTTTTTTTTTCTCCAAAAACTTTTTAAAAAAATGGGCCCGGGAAAGGTTTGAAAAGCCCAAAACCTCCCTACTGATATATATTGTATTGTATTTGTGCAATTCAACCGTCTAACAGTGAGACCAAACTGAGGCCGTTGTGAACCGGCTGCGTCGGCGTCCGAAAACGGCTGACTTGGCTTCCGTTGTGACGTCAAAGCTCGTTACCATGGCAACGTAGAACAGAAATTCTTCACCATCAGATGCGGAAAGAATGTCCCAGAAGGTACGCGAAGTTTGAGATGGATCAACCAAACCGTTTGGAAGATATCCTCGGAAAACCTTAGGGCGGTTTGCATCAACCCCCCACCTTTAAGGGCGAGGGTTAATTTAGCTGCCTGTACAGATGAGAGAATTTTCACCATCCGGATATCTTAGCACCATGCCAGGTTTTAAGGTTTCAGAGGCGACTGTTGAAGGCGAGGGTTCCGAGACTTTCCGGCTTTTGGTGGAAGGAAGTTGCCTCCATTCCATTTTTTTACTGAATGGTGGCTTTGCGCGCGAATTTTAAGCATTTTGCTCTTTGTTCTGAGTCGATATGATTCAGATTAACACCGGGAAACTGAAGTTTTTCTTGTTTGCACGAATAAGTGTTGCTTCTTGTCTCGTACCTTTTACTTGCATTGCTTGTGTAGTAGGATCTTGTAAAAAAGCACAAACTTGGAAGCATTATCTTTGAAAGATTCTTTTCGCACGCTGATCGGTACGTGCTTTTTTTTCGTTTGTATGTGTACGCCTTTTCTGTAGAATTGGCGGTCAATATGGAAGCTTAAAGATTGACGGATTTGAAATTTTTATGGCCGCAGGGCTTCCCCAACCATGAACGGGATGCTCTGAAGGCTTTACCAGGGAAAACCCGTAACTTGAAAACTGAAACGGGGAGAAAAACCATGAAAAGAAATAAGGACAAAATAAGGAAGATCAGGGTTCTAAAAATGTGCTTAAATGGACCATAGGGTCATAGGGGAGCGGAAAAAGGGTGTCCTCACGTTGCTGAAAACAAAAACTGAATGCAGAAATAACTATGTTAAAACCGTAGAATAGTATTCATGAAGCCTACAAGCAGGGTGGAGTAATGGACGTTAGGTGATCTTTGTGATGAAAGGGAAACAGTAAACCTGTAAATAAGACCTGTAACTAATACTGGAGACTTTAAAGATGATGTCGCCAGAGGCTGTACTTGGTTTGCAATAGTGGGAAAATACATCCCGAAGGCCGTGGTCTCACTGACATTGTTATCGAGGGTATCAACAAGCCCTTTTCTTGAAATGGGTGTTTTCACTATCGAAAATTACATGAAGAAATACCTTGAAAAGGCGGAGAAATTCATTGACCAAATCTACGAGGATTTTTTTTTTGATCCGGGGCTTAGCCCACTGCAAAGCATCGCATTGGTGAGGGTTTCTGAGGACGCCTTCCTTTGCCGTTTTTTTTTCTTATTCCTCAAAACTACAGGAAAACGTCAGTGGTGAGACGTATCAAATTTTCATTACGTATTCCCAGATCATTTTGACGTTATATGACATTAAATGTTTCTTATTAAGCGAAAAAAAATGGACAGTTATGTCCGGAAATGTCCGATAATTTTACCAGTCAGTGTCGAGACACTGAGCTGTGCTCATTTGTAATTCTTTTTTGTTAGTACGACATAATTTTCAAATATTATATACTTATTATGAACTGAACGTTTTATACAGTAGCCTCACCAGCGTAGAATACGCACGAAAACTGAGATACGTTCATTGTTGTCGGTAGAATATCGAAGTTGTTACATCAGCACGAAACATCGACCAGTCATATTATATCCATTCCATGGGCCAGAGCAACAGCGAAAAGGGGTTTATAACTGATGTTCTGCTTATCCAACCAGTAAACCGGTGCCCATCCCTGTTTGGTATGGAGGCATTTCATAGGCGAAAATATTGATATCCAAATTCTCGTTATCAAAGCGTCTTCCCAGATTTGCAGCCTGATCAGACAATACAGCACAGTGGTTGTGTTGCTAATTTCATTTCACTGCGCGATCAGGGATCAAATTTGATGACTGGGGTCCCAAGAACACTTACCAATGCGAAAGTGGCTCGAGCGGCAACCATTATGGGAGATAACAGCAAAAAGTGTTGGTTGTTCCGAAGAGAGATAATCCTTGTGCGGTGCCATAGATAAACCTATCGAACACGTCCAGGCGTTGCTGAAGGCTAAATTTTACGATGGCGGCTTTGAAACCACCAGCATAGCCGAACCGAAAAACTGGTGGTCATCTCCCTTGAGATGAGCCGGAGACTGTTTGGACACCTCCGGACACAGATTCGTCTGCTCACCAGTCCGCTGGTGATGGAAAAAAGTTCTCCGTAACATGTAGGGTGGGACGGAGTACAAATTAAGCTTTCAAATAAGACAATGGCTATTGTTATCCGATGTTTTTCACGCCGAAGCAAATGGCTTTGACGTTAATACTATTTTCTATTCCTTTCCGTTAGGAGAACGTACCTTATTTTTGTATGAATGGCCTCTTCTTGCTTCAGCAGTATCGACCGTACCATCGCCATAAATAGTTGTACTTGCAGTTCTCTTGACGACAAAAGAATGATAAATTAAAGTTTTAGCAAACAAATAACTTTATTTTGACCTTTGCCTCCAGATTTTTTGCATCTTTTTATGTTTCGCCCGGCAAAATAATATGGTCGACCTGAAGATGTCACTCTTGAAGGGCCCAGACCTATCTGCTTTTAAAATTTTTGTGGCAGCGGTCGTCGTGGTCCGTCGTAAAAGTCCCTTTTATTTTCATTTCATTCCTTTCCTGTGAGCAGTTTCGTATATGGTGATCCACGTTGGCTATGAGTCGGCGATTGATGTGACCGGAGGTCGATGTTCACCCTCTGATTAGGGGCGTTTTGTGCCTGATGCGCCGGACAGTGTTTCCCGGCATGTGTTCCTGCGTTCGGCGGGTTTGTTTTGCGGAGGGCGACCGGTTGCATCCTCATGCGTTTTACCAACAACTGCACAGGGTGTGGAATGTGTGTACAGTGATTGGTGTGCGGCTGTGATCTTGGTGGCTTTACTGTCGTTAACGTTCTCCGTAAGATACTCGTGCGGGTTAAACTGTCCGGATGTACCGTTAACAGGCTCTGTGACGACTGACGGACAGTACTTCGACCAAGGCTGGTGTCATTTGTGTAAAATATGAAAGTCCTCGATGTCTCTGTCCGTGGTCCAGCCGTCCTGTTTGTGATGGTCCTGGCAGTGGTCCAGCCGTCCTGCCTGCGGTACAGTGACCCTGCCTATGGTCCAGCCATCTCGTCTACGGTACAGTTACCCTGTCTGTGATACAGTGGCCCTGCCTGTGGTACAGTGGTCATGTCTGTGGTACAGTACCCCTGTCTGTGATACAGTGACCCTGTCTGAGGCACAGCCACCCTAACTGTTGTGTGATCCTGTGTGTGGTACAGTGGTCCTGTCTGGTATAGCCACCTTGTCTAAGGCACAGCCGCCCTAACTGTTGTGTGACCCTGTCTGTGGTACAGTGGTACTGTCTGCTGTGTGATCCTGTCGGAGGCACAGCCGCCCTGTCTGCCGTGTGACCCTGTCTGTTGTACATTGAACCTGTCTGTGGTACAATGGTCCCGTCTGCTGTGTGGCCCTGTCTGAGTTGCAGTGGTCCTAACTTCTGTGTGACCCTGTCTTTGGTACAGTGGCCCTGTCTAAGGTACAGTGACCCAGTCTGTGGTACACTGGCTCTGTCTGAAGCACAGTGGTCCAGTCTGAGGTAGTGCCTGTCTGTGAGACAGCGATCCTGTCTGTGGTACAGTGGTCCTGTCTGATTCGTGACCGTGTCTGAGTTACAGTGACCCTGTCCGTGGTACGGCCGCCCGGTCTGCTGTGTGACCCGGCGGGCCGCCTCTGATCGCCAGGTGGCCGCCGGCTCGGCGTCGGGCCTGGTCGAGCTGTTCATTCTGCCCGGCACCACCTGAGGAGCACCGCGGCCGCGCTCCGCCACCGGCCGCCGGCGTCACCCGGAGCAGCGGCAAGACGCACCACCTGTCTCGTAAGCCAAGGCAAATGTGGAGCTGTTTCCCCATTTCCCGTGGCCTTTCGTTCGCATGGCTGTGTGGTTCGGTCGGAAGATCAGCTGTGTTTTCAGGTGGGAAGCTGTTCATTTGCGCGGAAACACCGCGCATCGGAGCTTTTTTTGTATGTGAATACGTGCGTGAGTATGTATGCGTGCGAATGTGGGCGAGTGCGAGTGCGCGTGGGCGTGCGCGCGCTTGTTAATGTCCATGACGCCCTCGCAAGGCTGGCTCGAGTCTCTTGTGGGGGTATCTGAGCGCCAGGCGCTGGCGACCAGCGGTGTCCGCACTGTCCACACGTTCATGCGCTTATCGAGGGGCGCAGCCACTGACGGTACAAAATCGCGACCTAAAACACGATCGGGTTCATGCGGAGATATCGAAACGGCGTCAAGCCTGCGAGCTTCCAGCCAGGGAAACGCGTGTGCGTCCCCCGAAGGAGTCGGTGATAATGGTCGCTATCGGTGTTCCGATATCGACGCACAGTTGTGCGCCATTTGTTCAGCGCTACGGCTGTCGGCGGCCGTGGCTTCTGCAGCAGGATAATCGCTGGCATGACGCCGTCGCTCCACATGTGCAACATTTGATGTATCGGTCGCATTGCCGGAATAAAGTGTATTTGCAGAAGAGCGTGTCCACGCATCGCCGTGATATGCGTGCGCGGCTGAATGGCATGGAATGCGAGGGTAACGGCAGCGCTCTCGGCAGTATCTCGGATTAAGTCAAGTTCATGGGGCTGATCAAAATCGCCTCAGACGGCGGAACAAGTACATACTTTTTACCAGGCGCATTGTCCTTTAGATAGTGGGATTTCACGTTCTACAGTGGGACATGATATACGTCACATGCCGTAAGCAATTTTCCCAACTGGTAAACCTCGGCTTTCTAAGTTTCTTATTGGGGCGTATTAGCCCTGCTGCCAAAGAATACACAGCTTTATCCATCTGTGCTATTCCCCGATATGAAGCTTTTCAGAAATGTAGACGACATTACGACAGACCGGGATGTTTCCTGCGTCGTGCTTTCTTAACGAAGCGTACCACAACAGAGGGCAGGTGATTCAAGTGGCTCTACTGCCGGAGTCCTCACCGAGCTTCCAGCCCTGCCGAGCTGACCAGCTGTGGTTGCAGGTATACCTCGGCAACAGCACCGACAAATCATGCCAATAAGATAAACATTAAAGCGACGGGCGGCGGGCCTCTTCAGAGAGCAGTCGCCAGTCCGCACGACACATTTATCACGAAACTTTGGACGCGTTACGGTCGTGAGGCGAAAAGCAATATTCATTGAGTCGCATACATAACGCTCGTTTTCGAAACGTAATGACCCGCTTAACGTCAATATCACGGGTGCTTACTTTACAATCAAATTAGCCACGCATCAATCAACTCCACGGAATGGTCACTGGTCGGAGGCAGGCGTTCAAACATGCACTGCCTCTGATAACAAAACAGCACTGATCACGGCTTGGGTAATCCGGTCCTCTGCAGCGATCAGCGCGCGCCCACTGGGGCAGGCCGGCTGGTGACGTCACAGGGCCACTGTCGAGCACATCGGACGGTCACGAGTCTAGATCACCAATCGCGTACAACAGCAGCATCGGCAGCGGCTCCGCCTGCCCTAACACAGGCGGAGCGACGTCACGACCCGGCGAGCCGCCTGCCGGTACGACACGGACCGCCGGGCCGCCGACACGGCGCCGGCGGTCCGCAGCCGGCCCGGTACGGCAGCCGCGCGGCCCCCGCCCCGGCCGCGGTCGTCACAGTCGGCCCATCGGCAGGAAGAAGGAGATGTCGTCGCCGGTGCGCCCCCAGCTGGTGCGCCGGGTCTGGTACAGGATCTGCCAGACGATCAGAGCGGCCAGCCAGAGCGACGCGCCCACCGCCGAGAAGATGACGTCTGCGCGGCCGAGGGTCTCGTCAGCCGCAGCCAATCAAATGCCGACAGCATTCAACTGCACATCATCGTCAGCCAATCAAAGGTTAGCACCCGCAAATCACAGGTCAGCAACAACAGGTCGCAGGTCAGAAACAGCAGATAACACGTTATGAACTGCAGATCACAGACAGTAACAACAGTTCGGAACAGGCTATGTCAGAAAAGTCACCTAACCAATTCCAGGCTAACAACAACCGATCAATTACAAGCAGCAACAGCCGACAGAAATCAGCAATAGTCAATGACAGGCCAGCCACAGCCAAGCGAACTGGACTCAACGGAACCTGTATGCACTGGGCATAGACAAAACTTGTAAATTGTCATTTTGCGTAAACAACACACCGGAATTGCTTTAAGTAACAGACAGCTTACACATAAAAATTAGCAAGTCCCTCACTAAAACAAAATGCAATACAGACTTACATCTTTTGATCTGGTACTGTTCAGCAAATCTTGGTTTTCGGAAGGCCCAGGTGTAGAACCAGATGGCGTTCACCAGCCAAAGAAATGGCAGAAGAAAAAAGCCACCTGAAAACGGTTCTTAAATATAAAACTCAAAAGGTCTGGTAGCACGTTTCATTTTTTATTTTCCTTTTTACGGGAGGGGGACAAATCCGTTTTAGTGCTTCAAAAGAAAAGACGGGACAAATGATTTCTCTTTGGCAGGACCACACAGTACACGGACAAGACCACCTCAGTCTTGATGCAGAAATTCATTAAACCGATGCTGGCGCTGGTAACGAACTGACGGTAGACGGTAACACCCTTTCAAACACAATGCGTGCACGGCCTCGGACCTCTCGACTGGTCACCCTCATCGCATCGAGACGATGTGCTTCGAATTTATCCGAATAATTCAGAAGAGTTAAGCACAGCCTAATCCACATTTCCCAAAGCGAACACTGACGCTCCGTAAATACTGTTTTCAGCTCGGCTTCCGCAGGTAGGCCACGTGAGGAAGAACAACGACTGAGTTACCATTCGTGGAGGAAGATAGCCATCAAGCAGCAACAACGGTCTTAAATTCATAGAGATCTCCTCGGTCAATCGATCGGCCTTTGCAAACATTTGCGACCTCATAGTTCCGTTCTGTCCCAGATATTGCACACCCAATCTGGAATACGTCAGAAGTGCGTGGGTGATCTTTTGATTCGGCACTGGCAAGTTTCCCATCATTTCCCTGACCCGACTGTAGTTGCCTTCTTTAAGTCGAAGTTGATTGCAGCTGGATCCTTCTGTATTAATAAATAGCAATTTAGTGCAAACCTCGGCACAATGTGATCACTTCCCCCAAAACCTGGCAGATGCATCAGGTTAGATACCATTCCCTCTTCATAAAAAGCAGATCCAAAGTGCGTGGGGTTTTTCTGGGTCTGAAGCACGTCGGATCGACGTGTTGGAATAAGAAGCATTTCCGGGCTACCTTGAGCAGCCAATGTGAAGAGTGTGAGTCCAGGGCCGGTGGGAACAAGGATTCCCAATCTGTTTGATGCAGTGTTAGAAAAACTCATTTTCTGGTGGCAAGGAGCACAAAAAATTATGCTCCAAGAAAAATCTTGTATTCCAAAAAGATGATTGCCCCCCCCCACACCAAAAGGCATGGGTATCCCTAATTTACCACAGGGGCATTCCTACTCAACCAGAGTTTGAAGCTGCCCCCCCCCCCCAATTGATGGTTTGCCATACATACTCGGCTGCTGAAGTACATTCCGAACTCATAGCCAGCCACCTTACACCCCCTCCCCCCTCATCAAAAACTCTGCTGACCTACCATGCAGACCCATGAAACTTTGGTTTGTCCCCCCACAAACGGAGCTGCTGGATCCGTCACTGCTGGCCACATATGCTTGCAAAGCACCTAGCAGTCCATGTTTCTCACAAAAATGCATGAAATTTTATACTCCAAAACAGAATTTGTACTCTGACACCAGGAAGAAAAACCAGGTTTCCAGCACTGATCTGAGGTGACTTAAAATCCCCACAGATCAGCAAGTGGGAGGGGGGCTAGTGGAACAAACATCCTGCAACAAGTCACTGGACTGATTTATGTTGTCCAGGTCATTACCTGAATGACTGCAATAAATGCCACTGATCAACAGCCTGTCTACATCATCCAAACAACTGCACTCATACTTACTCCTGGAAAGTTGATCTGCTGTCTGATACCTCTGATGCACCAAGCTGGTTTGCCACATAAATGCCAACTCCTTGAAGTCCACCCCAAACTGGGTTTGAGAGGATCAAAGTTTGTAAAGAGAGAACAGTCCTTAACAGCTAGCAATGCATGGTTTATAGGGAGGGAATGGGCTTTGGGGTCATTTCTGCAATCATAACATCTGGCTCATCACCAGCAATGATCAGGCACAAATCCTCATGTTTATTCACTAACTGGTCTGCATTTGTGCACAAGATCTTGATTACTTTGTGTTGCTGCTCTTGCTAGCCCCTAAGGAGTCATGTCTAGTGGGGTGGAGCAGCATTCACCCTTGGTTGGGGTGCAGCTACTCCCTCTGTCTGATGCTGATGGACTGAAGTGGTGGTAGAGATTGAAGCCATGGATGTCACATCCATCACAGAGGCTACAGCAGTGACAACCCCATGTCCAACTCAACAATGAACTTTAGATTTTTGACCACCCCTTGTAGTCTTTCACAGAGATGCATGCTTTGCACTCTCTTTCTTACTGCTGTCTTTTCCATATTACTGCTGATGCTCCCCTTGCCTGTCCACCTCACAAGAACTGAGCCCTTCACCTTGGGTTCCAACACCAGAGCCTTGAGAACCATCATGAACTATAACAGCACATTAGGTAAGGTGATCTGCACTACAAGCAAGGCCTGGATTTATGATTTTCTCACTGCTGTTGTGGAGCTCAGTGTCAGCATGACAGAGATAAGTCAGTTTGCTGTGCATGGGAAATGAATAAAGGTGAGAATTCCTAGCACCCTAGTTTGAATGTGTTGTATGCTGAGCTTGGTACAATACTACACTTTCCCTTTTCCACAGACCACTTTTTCTATACATATGATAAAGAAGAGCTCATAAACATTCCTATGAAAGCAAGAAATGTTGACACTACCAATATGGTTTTCAAAGGAAATGGGGTTAAATTTCACTGTAAGCAAACACGATCAGAATGGGTGGCACCATCTTGTTTACAATGCCCTCATTCCAAGGATGTCCTATGTACTGCATAAGGTTTGATGAAGTCATCAATTAATGATACCAGAGATGCAATGTTGCATAATGTTGCACTGTGTAGACGCAACTCTGGCCAGAGGTGGCATAGCATACTAAAGGCCATAGGCCGATAAAGGGTGCAATCAGACTTGGCTCTGTCCAACAGGTTAGGTCCTGCAACTCAATAGGTAGGTTTAGGACAGGTTAGGTTAGGTTAGGTTGGGTTACACTAGATTAGGTTAGGTTATGATTAAGGTTGGGATTAGGTGAGGTTAGGTTGGGTTAGTTATCTTTTTTATTATTCATTAGGTTATGTTATATTGGTAAAATCATCAGGCACAAAATACCTTCACCTTGGGAATTGCCCTTTCTGACATTGTTGCAGTAGAACTGCAGCAGAAGTCAAACAGATTAGTGGCGCAGTGGTCAGCAGTGAACGGATTGATGACATTTTTGGTAATTTTTCTCACTTTCCTCGTCTTGAAATGATATTATGCAACAACCAAATCACAAGTATTTAACTTAGAACCATTTGTTGTGCGATTTTTATGCCATTTATGCCATTTTTCAGAGCCTGGTGAAAACATCACATATGGCTAAGCTCGGTGAGACATGTCCATCTCTCTGAAGAATGCAATATTTTTTTTGGATCTTACGTGAATCTTAATTGAACATCTTATTGCACGTGACTTGCATACACCAATTACCAGTCATGCGAATCCAGATTTTCAAGGTTGTCAAGCACTAAAATGCACACCTTTACACCACTTAAGCATGCTGTGATGGCTTCTAGGAGCCCACAGTTCCAAGCATGCAGATATTTCCTACATCACACATTCTGATGGACCATTTCACCACTAATGGCTATTTCATACTATGGTGAGTAAACACTACACTACATTACCAATCAGCAATGTAATATTCTTGGAAAGCTGGCCATGTAACCCAACATGGTTGTATAGTCTCCTTCTTACCATAGAAATACTTCTTGCATATTGTCAACTTCTCAGCATTTGAAGCTTTAGACAGATTCATCCTTTGAGTACGGAATCCAGGCTCAATACAATAACACTAAGTAATGAACACTTTTCTGAATCCAGCTTTGTAAAGTCTGGTAAGTAATTAGATAGCACCAAATACCAGCTCTTGATTGCAATTACGATTGTCCACGGGACTGCTCCTGTGGTTTGTTATCCAGTGTTGACGCCCAATATACCGAACAGTCCCGTCGCGTTGCGCTACAGTATATCGCAGATCTCGCATATTGTCAAAGAACTCATCCATTTCCCGTCTCTTAGGCGTTAAAAACACTGATCATAAATTACTTCCATATCACTCCATTACCGGAGCAAAATTTCTCAGAACAGGAAAGAAATATGAAGGATATAAAAGAAAACCTTTCCTCTCTTCATTAACGTAATCACTTTTCAATAGGTGTAAAGAAAAAAGATAATTAAGAATACATTTGGCACGACAGAGATGAAAGTAAGCAATGAACTAAATCATCTAGGCCCGTAATTAATGTTTTGTACGACATGTAAAATAATGTTAGTTCTTGTTCTAGGCGGTGTTGCCAAAATGTCTGCTCCCAGCACCTACTGCACTATGACATTTTTCGGAGTACCGCCATTCCGGCGCGGTTTTCCATTTCGGGAGGTAAACGGGGTCGTTTGTCAACTATATCGCATCTCCAAAACTGGAACAGTTGCGCGCTACGGAAGACATTTCTTTAAAGTAGACGATTCTTCTGGGATCGCATGGGTAGAGATATGTCAGCAATGTTTTGTTGCTTGTCTGTTCAGCAATATTTAGCTCGTTTTCCAGACCTTATTCCTTTGAGTTGATCTTGACACACGACAAAGTCAAAACATTGCCAGCATTATCAGTAGCTATGCTTTGTTGGAGAAAGCTTCCATTTTACTGCTTCTTTATGTTGTAAATCAAAATAAACAATGCTGGTTGGTGTGAGTAGTAATGTCCCAAAATAAAAATGGCTCATTAACTGAAGAGGTCAAAACTTGCCTTTTTCTGTTTTCCATAATTTTGCTGAATACTAGGCACTAATGTGTCAAAGCATCAGCCCATATTTTGTTAGACCAACAACTACATCCTAAAGAGAACCACATTTGTTTGTTTGTAAACTGTATTGCCAATGTAAGTCTGCACCACATTGTATGCTGCATTTTCCCTCAGTTTTTTGTAGAGGATTTTCAAGTTTTGTGAAACAAATTTTCCCCTGTTTTAGCATGTACCAATTGCAGTTGTCTGTATTTGAAGAGTTTTCCTTTTTTGGTCAGATGAATATCAGCATTTAAGAAACTATGTTATGAATGCACATATGCCATGTTTTTCTTTTCATTATTTATAGAGTGATATGAAAATCTAAATCAGTATAAACTTTTAAGTGTCAAAACATGTGCTGTACAAACAAAACAAAATGTGGTCTGTAGAATAATAGGTATTCTAGGCGCAGGCCTCCCACTTCTCATAACTCCAGAAATCCGCATAGTTACCAAGCCATATTGGTACCAAAAGATGCGCAAAAGTGCAATTGCAGACACTTAGTGCCTGTATATCTTTGCAAGACATATCAGTGCCAACTTTAAAACTCTGACTCATGAGCATGCCATGAAATATCATGTCACTGAAAGACCCATCCAAATGTGGCAGTCTCAAAACTGGAAATAAGCTGAGATGGTACTGGAATGGGACGGGAAGGTGGACTGGAGCTGAACTGACTGACTGTACTGTACTGACATGAGTGCCTGGGAGGGGACAGGGACAGACAAGGAAAACTGGGACAGTGCAGAGATATGGAGGACCTGAATGAGGCTAGGAGAGATGAAGACTAGTGGAACAGGCATGGAAGGGTATTAGGACAGAATGGGTAAAAGTGATTGGGCTTGGGAAGGGACAAGCAAGAAGATTTGGACAGGACAGGGACAAGTAAGGGGATGGGGCTATCAATTAGTGTTTGATTTGGCCAAAATGAGATAAAGAGAAAAAACAGGGCTGGGGCACCAAGGCCCCCCCAATCTGTGGGAAGCAATGAAGTAACCCTGGTTCCCAGGTGACGGTCCCGTCCGATATCCCATCAGTGCACCAGTCCCGTTTCAGTTCGTATTTGCTTCTATCCCATGATCCTTGTTCCACCTTTCTGCCTCTCCCACTCCCAGTCCTGCCCTGCAGGGGAGCAATATGAAATAGGACCGAGGAAGAGGGACTCTAATGGGACAGGGACTAGGAGTAGATTGGGATGGGACCCAGTCCCATCTCACAGGAGGACAATATGGAATAGGACCAAGGAAGAGGGGCTGTAATGGGACATGGACATTGAGTAGATTGGGATAGGACAGGGAGGGGAGAGGCAAAAAGGCAGAACAAGGATCATGGGATAGAAACAAATGCAAACTGAAACAGGACTGGCACAATGATGGGATATTGGACAGGACTGTAATCAGGCAGTGACTGGGATGTTTCATCACCTTCCAAAGATGGGTGGGCTTTAACAACCTGGCCCTGTTTATCTCGAGAACCAGCCTCACAATTCAGGTAATTCAAATAGCCATTGATAGCCCCATCCCCTTACTTGTCTTTGTTCCTTCCCATCTCCTTGCTTGTACCTGTCCAAGCCCAGTCCCTTTTCACCATTCTGTCCTAATACCCTTTCACCATGTTAGTCCTCTTCTCTCTCCTAGCCTCATTCAGGTCCCTGTGTCATTGTGCTGTCCCAGCTTTCCTTGTCTGTCCCTGTTCCCTCCCAGGCATTCATGTGTGCCCTTGTTCAGTCCCATTCCACTTCCCTATCCCATTTCAATACTGTCTGAGCTTATTTTGAGTTGAGATGGCCACATTTGGAGAGGTCTCTGAGTGACATCTTATTTCACAGCACATTTGTCAATGGTCAGTGCTCAAAAGTTGGTGTTGATTTGCCTCAGAGAGATGCTCTGTGCATTGAAGTCATGCTTGTTGTTGAGGCAGTGAGTGGCTGAATCACTTCAAAATTATTTTGGGGAAGTTGTGATGGTGACAAGGCACTAAATGCCTGCAATTGGGCTATTTTTAATTGTGCATCTTGTGGTATTTTGACTTGGTAACAATGTGGATTTCTGGAATTATTAGAAGTGGGAAGCCTATGCCTGGAATACCAAATAATGTTTAGCACAAAGGGTGTATATTCTTTTATTATTTGCATATGCAAATGAAATAAGAATTCACTCCATGTACAGTATTGCTTCTGTGCTTGCAATACATAGATACAAGACTCTGTGTAATTGGGTGTCTTTGAATTTCTGCTGACCAAGGTAGGAAAAGGTGCTGTTTTTTATATTGAAGAACACCTGAAAATATATGCTCCAAAAATGTCTTATGCTCCAAAAATTTGATTTTGTGTCTTTATAAAAAACACATTATAAACATTTTGATAGGTTTCTAACCTTGCAATCAAATGACTGTTTCCATTCAGTAAGAGGCAGGTGTGATGTCAAAACTGGCCTCCACCAAGAATGCCAACTTTAACCAGTGTCATTCATTGCCAAATTTTGCATTCTGACACCAGGAACAAAAACCAGATTTCCAACTGTGCTTAAGGAGTATGTTCTCTGGTGAGAGAGATCTACAAGCATCAGTGATAGTGAATTATGTACCCTAGATTATCTCGTATAATGTCAGTGCTTGTGCCTGCGCATGCATGAGCATGCATGCTTTTAGAAAAAGCAGCAGTGTGTCAATATCCTGCCTGTTTCCTTAGAGCAACATGAAAACAAGAAATACTTCAACATTCTGAACCTGAATACTAACATGAAGAAGTCTAAAGCTGGACATGCTTAAGGATGAACCTGAACTTGGACCTGAACCTGAATTAATTAAATTGAATTAATTTGGATGAACCTGAACTTTCATGTAATGTTTGAACTGTATCACTTCTTTTAAATATCCAGACAACAGAAGAATACACTTAGAATCAGGAACTCTAAAGATACAGCAATGACATATGAATGAATGAATGAAATGAGATGAAAAAAATGAAACAAGAAAGCATGGGGAATATCTTTCATGGACATCTTTTAGGGTTGTAAAACATACATGCATGCACACAGTGGGAGCCAGGATGTATTGGAAACCAGACTCATTACAACTAGTATGTCTCCTGCAATTGACAGCTGTGCTGATATTTTGTAGAATTGTCAGCAGTAGTAATTTAGTGCTAAAATTCAGCTCAAGGATTAGCCATCATCGGTGCCAGTGCAAAAGTATGAGCCTGTAAAGGCAATGTAGCCCAAACTTGTGTATTTTATCACATAGTTATTGCATAAAAGAGTCCTATGTAACACATGCATGTAATTCCAGTCCAAGCCTGCTCAAGGCCACCAGAACAGAACATTGTCTACTGGCAAACTCTCATACACCAGTTGTCTAAAGTGTTACTGTCTTACTCTGAGATTGCTATTTTCTTGTTTTTAACTATTGGATGCCTCCCTTTTATCTCACCAGCTACTGCTCGTGGCTGCTGGCTGTTTGGGAATGACCAACTTATGGATGAGATGTGACGTCTTGGCTGCTGGCTGGTGTTTAGAGACTGACTGACTGAATGATGACATACTGTGTTTATCTCTGATTAACTGAATGATGACAGACCCTGTTTTGGGCTGGGTGATGGCCAGGGTGTAGGACTGAGCATTGTTGTGATTGGCTGGCATGCAGAAGTGACAGACTCTTGTGGCTTGTGCTGGTCAGTTTGGCGCCACAGGCAGACGCAGGGTGTTTCCCAGCCGTGACCGGCCGGCTGACTGGGGCGGTACCCATCACAGGGCACAGTGCTGGCGGAGGCTGGGTAGCTGATGGCGGCCTGGGAGGCGGCACCCGAGTGGCTGCGGCTGAACGATCAGCTGGTGGCCGTGCCGGCCGCAGTCTGCGAGGACCGCTCCCTGTTTGACGACGCCCTGAGCCAGGCCAGCTGGGAGGCGCTGTCTGAGGAGCACCGCCAGCACCTGAGGGTACGGCCGCTGCACCTGGCAGTGCTCACTGCCACTGGCAGGTGTTGTCAACCCTGCACTGTTGATAGCATTGTATAGTCTGAAATGAGGCTTCATGCCCTGGAGGAGACAGTAACAAAAAAGTTAATTTGGACGTTTTATTCAATAAGAGAACAACCTTCGACCATTTTTTCAAGTGCCAGGAGGCATGCAGGGATACCAATTGCCTGTTAGTATTTCACCTGATTTGAGGGCATGTCTTCCATTTTCTCTGCCTATAGCTTTGAAGAACATACCATTTCACAGTTTTCCCCTGTGCGATTAAATTTATTCTGTTTTCTGGTTAAGTCTGTATGACCACACCAAATCAGTCACCATAACAAAATCTTGAGCCTGTGTAGTAGGGTGGATCGAAAAAAATAAATCAACTTCTTAGGGGCCAAAACGCGTGCGCGTGAATGTGAAAACAAGAAAAATGAGGACCAAAAAAATATTTAAAATATTTTAGATAGGGCGCACGAAGCATTTTTGGGACCAGGAATACGCCTTCTAGGCGTTGAAGTCTCCCTTGCTTTAAACATTTTGCACAAGAAGGTAACCCTTCAAAAGTCTATGTGAATCCTGTGAGTGATAATTTTCGGCGTTTAGCGCATGCGCCGAACAAACGCTGTTTGCGTCATGTCGGCAACCATCGAAACATATCATAATTGTCGTCATCACCATCATCATCATCGTCATCGTCATCGTCATCATCATTATTATCTTCACCATTCATGAAACGCCATCCCAGACACAACGTTAAACCAGGACTATTTATTTGTGATGAATGACATTCCACAACAAACTCCGCTGACACTAATAAACCAGCCTCAGAGGTCACTTGTCACTCGAAGCCAGTGATAGAAGTCCCTCCTCGTGTCCATCACTGGCAGATCAGTCCTGGACCGGGCTTTTGCCAGTATCAGTGCATGACGTCCACTGTGTCCCGCCTTCTTCTCTGCCGTTTGTGTGACTTCTTTCACCCATCGTTCGACCCCTTGGAAGTGGCAGGGAAAGTCACTGAAGTCCATTGGTGCTTCCACAACAGCCGCGATGGTCTCGACTGACATTTCCATGACCAAAGGTGGCTCCGTTGTATCTTGCCAGTCAATCATGTGGTGGTACTCCTCGGCATGGAAGCTGATGTCAGGGATAACGAACTGGCGTATGCCATCTGGATCCTGGTCCTGGCATCTTCTGGTTCGACATCTCCTTATGCGCTCTACCGCCAGCATCCTGTTCTCCTGCTGATCGTCGGCCAGCATAGCGATCAGGACATGCTCACTGTGGGCCCAGAACCCGTTGCACTGAAGCACCTTTTGCATGATGTTACGGTCTCTCTCCGGCAGCTTTCTTGACAGCGATATCAGAAAGAACAGGTTCTTCGCTCCGTCGCTGATATTTAAATGCAGTCTGTACCCGAACCATCCGGGGCCGTACTGGTTTAGTATAACATGTACTAGCCGTACAAGCGCCGGTGCTGGAGCCTCTGTGGACAGGTACAGTCTGAGTACTCTATTTGCAAGTGTAACCCAACGGGCTTGATGGATGGCCCCTGGTTCTAAGGCCAACAAGCACTGGGTAACACCTTCTGGTCCTGCCTGAACGGCCCTACACATGTCATGCAGGTATTGCTGATCTTTACTCATCTCATTTCGAACTTCTACCGGAATTGAAGGAACTAGCGATGGCTCAAACTTAGCCAAAGGCAGTGTGGTCAGATCTCTCTGAAAGGCTTTGCCAACTGGTCCGTGGAAGGATGCTGGACCACTCGTTCCACCATCAGCATCCTTGAACACACGTCTCAGCGTCAGTTCGTTGATGTGGATGCCGCATATAGCTTGCTGGAGCGGACGGCCTACACCCAATTCGATTCGCCTGTTCGCTGTTGCGGCCGGTATTTACCGCTATGCCGTCTGATCCAAGCACCACTGGATGCGCATCGTTGTCCCATATCACGTCCAGCAACTCCTTCGCGATATCTGCAGCACTTCCGCTATTTGGAGACATGTGATCGGCATACCGATGGCCGGACTCAGTAACCACTATCTCGTGCAGTTCTTTGGCAAACGTCAATTTCTTACCAACTTTCTGCTGCGTCTTGTCCTCCCTACCGTCGTAATAGAATCCTGCTAAGCGGTCACGTCGGTTTTGCAATGAGCTTTCAACCACCTCTTCTTTACCCCGTTTGTCTCTCTGTCGCTGGATTTTGCTGCGGTCTGTCAACTCAGCCTTGTTGTGCTCTGTGATTATCCCATAATCAACCAAAGCTGCGTTCAGCAAGCAAGCCGCAGAACGATCAGAGATACCGTACCGATGACACATCCGCGAAAAATTCGGAAGCTGATGTCGGTTCTGTACGGCGACATCGTCCGCGTCATCATCGGAACTAGGTGAATAAGAGCGGCTTGCATCAGCTGCCTCCGTATCACCCGTCTGACACTTTTCACTGCTATCATCGTCGTCATCTGCATCCCCTTCGGTCAGTTGCTTTTCCTCAGTATCGTGCTGCCTGTCCCTCTTCTGTCTCTCCCGCTAGTTTCATTCTTTCCCCCTTTCTCTTCTGCCTTCGGACATTTTCCCCAGTTGTCTTCCGGTCAACGCCGCCTATGTAGAGCTTTTTCTCTCCTCGCTGGTCTTTGAGGAAAGCTACTTCTTGAGCTTGCACCCTTTTAGAAGCTGGGCACGTGCCACAGGGGACATCAGCAAGATCGCATCGGCACCACATGATGCCAAATAAGCCATCGTACTCTCGCTGCATATTCACGAACTTTCGACCCTCGCCCCGTCCTCATGAAATTGACCATTTCATGAGGTTCTCTCCGTTATGGCCAGTCTTTCTACGTTCTGAATTATCCTGTTCTCCGAAATAACATTTAACATCTCTCTCTCGGTCTTAGCCGTGTCACCCATTCGGGACGCCTCTCCGTCGTCCACTGGTATCCACGTAATAAGACTGGCTCTGTCCCAGATGTCTAGTATGGCGTCCTTGACTGCTTTTGCTATTTCTCGTTTTGTCCGCTTCTTTCCAGAAGGCGTTGTCCTTTCACTCCGTGTCTTCACGTAAAAGGCATACACTTGTCTTTTCCACGGTAGCCGGTTTATGGGAAGAGCGTCCGGGCCTGTTTGCAGCAGAGGGTGTTTCGTTCTCTGTCTTGTTGATGGTCCTGGATTACTCATTTTAGCTCAGTTCAGAATGTCACTGTCACAGAATGTCACAGAATGTCACCCCCTGCGATCCGAATGCTGACGGAACACACCCGAGTACTAAATCTCTGGTCACCACGTCACAGTCCAGGGACCAGCGCGCCACTCTTCTGACGTGTCTGTCTGATTCGACCGCTCTCTGATGACAACAGAGCGCTTCGCTGCGAGGTATCGTTTACCGGCACCGATCAAGGTTTCCAAGAGCGTCCTCAGAGATGAGCAGCATGGGCAACGATATGTGTGGGAAGCCCACGAATTCAACTCGGACTCTGTAGTCCGCATCTATCGCACGTCGTGAGGCTCACTGGTGCGCGGTCTTAGCTCGTAAGGGCTACTGTCTGTCTACCACTTTATTTTACCTGGCAGTCCCCTGTTATTTGCTCAGATCCATGTTCATCACCTATCCGTAAACTACAGACACTAAAAGGCCCGCAAAGCTACGCACAGCTACGGTGGATGGTGACCGAAGTGCTATCTTGCTATGCGTAATGCTAAACCAATAGAGACTTTAATGCTCGGGGACGGCGAAACTCACTTCAAAGACGCTTGGTGCGCCCTTTCTAGAATATTTTTAATATCTTTTTACTCCTCATTTTCCGTGTTTTCAGATCCACGCGCGCGCGTTTTGACCCCTAAGAAGTTGTTTTGCGACAAAAAATGTATTTTCGATCCACCCTACTGTGTAGTCATGAGGAGCTGAATACCCACATTGGCATTTTAGTCATTTGTAATTGCCAGTTTGTCAGTCTGGTGATTATGATTAATGGAGTTTGAGTCCTTTTTTGATGCAGTTGCATGTTCAGCTGCATTTACTCATTTCTGTCCATTAATCTTTTAGGTGAGTGTTCCACATATGTGTTAAACTGAGACGGCCAACTAGTAGCTTGAAGTCTTTGAGATTGTTTGAGATGCCCACTTGCATCATGTTGCTTGCCCAGTTGGCAGCAGCTGGTCTGTGATGATATATGTGAGCATAGGCTGATAAACACAAGAAAAAATCGTATTTTGTTGCCTTATTGTTGGCCTCAGAATAAAGGTTCTAGTATTGAAAGGCTTTGATGTTTGCATGTCTTTCTACCAAATCCACGTCCTCCAAAAAATCGGCCAAAATTGAAGATTCCCTCCACTGCGCGCGGTCGGCACCGCTCGGTCCGCAGCTAACTGTTGGGTTCATCCGTGGACGTGCGGGTCCTGGGGTTGTCACCAGCGCAGAAATGTCGCCCACTGGACGGCGGCGTGTTTCAGACGTTCCTGCCTTCGTTCCCCGGTCCCGGGGCGGCCGAGGAGCAGGACGAGACGGTGCGGCGCCTGTTCGCCGGCCAGGAGTTCAAGTTCGGCAGTCCGCTGGACCAGTTCTTCAGAGATCTGCAGAGTGGTCACCTGACGGGCCAGATCCACTCGCTCAGGCGACTGACGGCCGAGACGAAGGCTCACGATGCCAGGTGAGGAGGTCCCTATTAGGAGCATTGTCATTCGTTTTTTTAACTACTGTAATATTGTGTTGTCCTCTGATGTAGCCAGAGAAACCCACTGTCAAAGTGGGTAGCATTGGAATCAGCGTCCGTCCTAAGTCGAGGTTGTGTGGACCCTGGCCCTGCCACCTAAATGTTCCTAAATGTAGACTAATGTTGTCTCAGATACTGAACCAGCTAGTGCTGGATGGCGTTTATGTCTGTTGTCAGAGGCAGTGTTGTTTTATTCCAGGATATGGATGCAAAACTACATGGACGATTTGCTGAAGGAGTTGGTGGTGAAAAGAAAGAAATATCTGGATGCAGCTGTTCGTACACAGCCAGATGGCCATATTTCACTTCCTCCCGCAAAGAAAAAGGTGCGTGCTTACTATTCTCTATGTCTTGTCATTTTGTGTTTTTGTTTTTAACTATGCTTATTGAATCTGGCACATCCATCAACACCTGCACATCAACAGATTTCAAACACTGACGTGCCAAGCACGAGCTTTTCCTCATCGTCTTTGTAAAATTTGTGGAATTCTTGGGAAGAGTAGGATGCAAGTTTTTCTGGCCCTGCACCAGAAGAGGCATTGTTGGTGTAAGCCGTCTGTGACGCGCCGTGGCCGATCGGCGGTCTTGCTGACTGCGCCGCTCGTGCTGTGTGCCAACAGAGCCGGCGCCGGCTTCTCGATCAGCGCGTCCGGCGGCGCTACTTCCAGGAGCTGGAGCAAGCCCGACTGGAGGCCGGCTGTGGCGAGGCGGACCTCTCCCCGGACGAAAATTACCCAGGTACCCGATCCACTGGCGGTTAAAAGAATGGTGATGACCAGTACCTGATCCAGCTACCTGCGTGAACTGTCCCCTCTCCCCAGTCGCAGTCCGTGCCGAGTCTCTGAGAAGATACGAAGCTCGCAGTGATAGATTTCTACAGGTCGGTGCGCTGTGTTTGAGCGCCGCGTCGCTGTTCTGCCGGTTCCCCGTGGTGCCGGGACGCGGGCGTCGGCTGACTGTCGCCTCTCGGCCAACAGAGGGCGCGCCGGCGCCTCTGAGCCGCAAACAGCAGCGCCACCTGGCCAAGCTGGAGGCGTCGCTGGGCAGCGAGCACGTGACGGTGACGGCCACGAGCAGCCGGCGGCGGCAGCGCGGCGTCCACCTCCCGGACCACGTGGCCGCCGAGCACAACCCGTACCAGGTGTCGGAGGCGCGGCTCTCCCACCTGCTGGCGTCGCAGCGGCGGCGGCGGGCGCGCGGCCAGGTGAGCTCGGTGGCCGCCGGCAGGGCGCCCCTCGGGTCTCTGGGCCGAGCTGTGTCGATGCCCGTGTCATTGGCATGCCGTGCGGTGCCAGCGCCGGCTGCGTGTTTTGTCTTTGTGTGACTGGTCGCGGGACACGGCCGCGGCCGCCACGTGGGTTGTCACGTGGCAGTCGCTGAGCTGACTGCCAGTCTGGGCGATGGTGCGCCGTCAGGAGTCTGCTGTCCGGAGTACGGCTGGGGGGAGCCGGCTGGGCCCCCCAGCCGGCTCCAGTGCCGGGTCCCCGGAGAGTGACTGGAGGGCGTCTGGTTATCCGTCGACCGGTGCGTGTCTGTCTGCCAGTGTGCCAGGCCTGCCTGTTGGCGGCGGCGCGACTGTCCGTTTGCCAGCGTGGCCCACTCTCCATCCAAGGCCGACAGCATGCCCGGAATTCTGCTCGTTTACCGCTGTGGCCGTCCATGGCTTGACTGTCGGTCCACGTGGGTGTGCCATTCGCCCATCTGCCGGCGGTAGGTGTTCCGTTGTGTGCGCCAGTCCGTGTGCCGGACTGACGTGGCCTGACGGCGCGGTTTGGTCGGCAGGGGCCGCCGGCCGCCGGCCGGGACGGACACCGGATGCAGCTGCAGTCGCTGCTGCAGCGCTCGCCCCCCGCCCGCTCCTCGGACTCGGACTCGGACGGCCCGCCGCCGCCGCCCCCGCCGCCGCCCCCGCCTCCGCCGCCTCCGCCGCCCGCGACATCGGCGGCCACGACCAGCGAGCGGAAGCAGGCGCCGCCAGCGACGACGGCGCCGGCACCGGCAGCGACGGCGGTGGCGACGGCGACGACGGCGGCAGCGGCGGCGACGGAGACGGCCCGCTGGCAGCCGGCCGCGCTCCGGCAGCGGACGCACACCTGCTTCTTCTCGCTGCTGCGCGACGTGTTCTGCTCGGACCCGGACGACCGGCTGTCGGAGCGGGACGTGTTCCGGGCCGTGCGCGACTGGCAGGAGTCGCCCATCTCGCCGCTCAACGACTGGTACCAGCAGGAGGCCAGCTGGCTGGACGCGCTCGGCTCGGCGCTGGCCTTCCTGGCCGGCGAGGTTCGGGGTGAGTGGCTGGCCGGCGCGCGGAGGCTCAGGGTCGTGGTCGCCGCCCCCCCACGCTGGAGTCTCTGGTGCGGTCACCGCTCCGTATTCTGAATTTTGGCAGCGTCCACCGGCTGCTACACCGACTGGCCTGTCTCAGACCCGCTGCAGTGTTCAGCTGGTACAGTCTCTGAGGTCCTCTGCTTCGGACCATGCTCTTTCGTCAGACCAGGCCGCTATCTCCCTGCACTGGTACGCGTCTCGGCCTGTCCCTGGGTCGCGTCTGTGACTGACGTTTCGTTCGGTGCCTCCGCCGGCAGAGCTGCAGTCGCAGATCAACCTGGTGCCGTTCCTGGACCACAGCCGGGACGGTGACGTGTACCAGTGGATCGGCGCCGGCCGCGACTCGGACATCCACCTGGAGTCGCTCTGCGCCTACTGGATCCACAGGAAGTCAGTGGCAGCCCGGCGGGGCGGGCTCGCAGCCAACGCAGCGTGACCAATGTGTCAAATTTGGCGCACCGGCCGTCTGCAGTCGTTATGACCCAAGTTATTCGATGTTCCCGGCGTTCGTCTTCCCGCATGCTGCCCAGTGTCTTTGTTAACGGCCACCCAGTGACCACAGTGTCTGAGATGCTGCGTCTGACAGTCTGTCCCGGCCGATCAGTGGCCACCGTGTCTGAGCTGCTGTGTCTGACAGTCTGCCCTGGCCGATCAGTGACCACCGTGTCTGAGCTGCTGCGTCTGACAGCCCGTCCCGGCCGATCAGTGACCACCGTGTCTGAGCTGCTGTGTCTGACAGTCTGTCCCGGCCGATCAGTGACCACCGTGTCTGAGCTGCTGCGTCTGACAGCCCGTCCCGGCCGATCAGTGACCACCGTGTCTGAGCTGCTGCGTCTGACAGTCTGTCCCGGCCGATCAGTGACCACCGTGTCTGAGCTGCTGTGTCTGACAGTCTGTCCTGGCCGATCAGTGACCACCGTGTCTGAGCTGCTGCGTCTGACAGTCTGTTCCGGCCGCAGAGACACCATCAGCCTGGACCACGAGCGGCCAACCACAGAGTCTGTGGACCCTGTGCCTCCACCCCTGTATCCCACCTCGTGGGTCGTCCAACCCAGTCTACCGGCCGAAAAGGAGGAGTACAGGAAACAGGTGAGGGCATGGGGAAACTCCGGCATGGTATGAACGGTTTTTGTTGAAGGCGTCGTCAAAGTTTGTGAAGTTAAGTGTGGTCGTTTGAGCTTGCGACCTCCAATGGGGCTGAGTAGCTTAAGAACTGTTTCTTCCTTTGGCGTGTGTGATCTTCTGAGTGTTATCAGCTCACTGTCGTGACCGTTAGGATAGTTTTGATGTATGTTTGTCTCTTCGATAGTGGTTCATTCTACTTAAATTCATCCTTGAAGTTTTTGGCATGTAATTAACATGATTTGCTTTGTCCCAATGGACGGTCGTTGGCCACCACATATGTCAGTGTGACCACAACTCTGACAGTCTGCTTGTCAGACTACAGTCTGGTCCGCTTAGACGTGCAGTGTGTCACCGGCCTGGCGGCCTGGCGACGCGCCCCGTCCGCCTGCCGGGCCGCCGGTACCGGCTGCCGGGTCGCGTCGTCTGACGCCTGTCGGCCGGGCGGCGTCTCACAGGAGCAGCTGCGCTACCAGAGCCCGCGGCGGCCCTTCACCTACCGGCTGCACGGCTACCGGTCCGTGGTCGGCCCGGTGCGCGGCGCCGCCGGCCGCGGACGCGCGGACGGCGCGCGGCCACGCCCTGCTGGTGGCCGACCGGCCGCCGGCCGTCACCCTGCTGGCGCTCGTCAGGGACGCCGTGGCGCGGCTGCCGAACGGCCAGGGTGCGCGCGCCGACGTGTGCCAGCTGGTGCGCGACTCGGGGTACCTGGCGCCGGGCGCGGCCGCCCACCTGACCGGCGCCGTCAGCTCGGCCCTGGACCGGCTGCACGCCGAGACGGACCCCTGTGTCAGGTCAGATCGGAGCCCTGTGTCACGTCAGAGGTGTGAGGTCAGACTGACCCCTGTGTCAGGTCAGACAGACCTTGTGTGAGGCCAGACTGACCCCTGTGTCAGGTCAGATTGAGTCCTGTGTCAGGTTAGGTGGAGCCTGTGTCAGGTTAGACATAGCGTTTCATCAGGTCAGATGGACCCCTGTATCAGATCAGATGGAGCCCTGTGTCAGGTCAGATGGTCCCCTGCGTCAGACCAGATGGGGCCCTGTCTCAGGGCAGACAGTCATGTGTCAGGTCAGGTGGGCCTGTGTCTCAGGTCAGATACTGAGCCCAGTGTCAGGTCAGGTGGTCCTTGTGTTAGGCTAGGTGAACCCCATGGTCGCGTGAGATGGACCCCTGCATCAGGTCAAACAGACCCGTGCCAGGTTATACAGACCTCTCTGGTCGACCGTGATGTCATGTCAGTAGGACCCCTGTGTCTGGTTATAATGGGCCGTATGATGTTTGGGGGCCATAGTCAAGTTATCAGGGACCTTGGTGAGATCGGCAGTGTCCTGTTCCGCTAGGTCCGGGTCAGTTTGGGTGGGCTGAGGTCAGGCTAGCAAGTCGTAGTCAGCAGAGATAGCAGTCAGTCCGGATTACCCAGGGTTAGTTACATCGGGCCTCAGACTGCTTATTGGATCTGGTGGCATTGGCACACAAGCCTGTTTTTATTGGCATATTCCCTTGGGCGCTTTTATAAGCTCATGTTAATTTTGTGGACTTACGGCAAGAGACACCTTTCTGCTAAGCCAGTGATGTATGTAACCACATGGAACCAAACAAACATCATCGGGGGCATTGTGGTGTCCTGGCCGTCCATTTCTTGGTTGCTACCCTTGAATAGCGTGTGTTTCGGTCTAATGACTGGATCATTTCAGGTATGACTCGCAGGGAAAGCTGTGGATATACCTTCACAGACATCGGTCAGAGGCTGACTTTGGTACGTAATCGTTCAGTACGGACGGCGCCTTTGATATAATGGCAAATGAAGTTAGATTTAAACTGCCTTTTCGTGACGTCGCAGTACATCATTGTGTACCAGTTGGGCCAGTAAATTAGTACATGGATCGTAAAAATTGTGTTTTT
The DNA here is from genome assembly GCA_030062745.1 of Capitulum mitella. Taxonomy (NCBI): domain Eukaryota; kingdom Metazoa; phylum Arthropoda; class Thecostraca; order Pollicipedomorpha; family Pollicipedidae; genus Capitulum; species Capitulum mitella. Next base: position 29,949,672 of record CP099845.1, on the reverse strand, counting down.
GGAATGAGTGTTTGTGCATGCAGATCTCAAACACTGAAGGCCACATAAATATCCCGGAGGTTAGGAGATATTATAACCAGAATGTTGTGAACACGAATGCATGGTTTGTTCCAGACGTTGCTTGATGTCATACGTCAGCTGGTAAAGCTGGAGAAGTTAATCTGCTCCGTGTATATCGGCGAGTCGTGGTCCATTGCGTCCGGGCGGGTCGTCGCTCCTGTGTGTCCCGGTTGTTCCGTGCGATCCGTTCTGATAACGTGTGTCCCGGCCCCTGCAGAGGCCACTGAGCGGCAGCGGCAGCTGAACAGCCCGCGCCGGCGGCCGGCGGCCAGGAAGGCTGTGACCTCGGGTCGGCCGGCACCCGCCGCCGCCGGCGTCTCCCTGCTGAAGCCGCGCACCGTGCCGGGCCTGCCGTCCCTGCCGAGCGTGCCGACCGGCCGGCCGGCTGTTAGCGCGCCGTCGGCCCCGGCCGCCCAGGTCAGTGTCAGGGGTCCCGACACAGCTCCGTCCACCCAGGTCAGTGTCAGGGGTCCCGACATAGCTCCATCCACCCAGGCTAGTGTCAGGAATCCCGACACAGCCGCGGCCACCCAGGTCATTGTCAGAGGTCCGGCCACCCAGGTCATTGTCAGAGGTCCGGCCACCCAGGTCATTGTCAGAGATCCGGCCACCCAGGCCATTGTCAGAGATCCGGCCACCTAGGTCATCGTGAGATGTCCTGCCGCCACTTTTATCAAAGCCTTGTGCGTGTTCTGATGTGAGTGACAGGTGAATGGCTCATGGACGATACAGGCAATACGCCTGGTTTTGGTCCGATTTTGAAAACGTACGTCTGCTGTCTGTCGCCGATGAGGCAGGACTGTGGACATGTACTGCAGCGTGGTGCAGCGGTGGACAAAGCGGCCATCTGTTGCGTGTCGACCTGACTAACCGGCACCGTGCTGGCTCGCCAGGAGGCGCCGGCTGGACTCAGTCAAACGGAGCTGGCCGTACAGAGCATCCTACCGGCGGCAGCAGAGCCGGCCGGCGGAGCGGACCTCCCGCCTCACACGGTACGTCCTGCTGATGACAGAGCACAGACTACCGGCCACACCCAGTACAGACCCCTGCCTCACACGGTACGTCCTGCTGATCACCTGACAGAGCACAGACTACCGGCCACACACGGTACAGCTCCCGCCTCACACGGTACGTCCTGCTGATCACAGAGCACAGACTACCGGCCACACACGGTACAGACCCCTGCCTCACACGGTACATCCTCCTGATCACAGAGCACAGACTACCGGCCACACACGGTACAGACCTCCCGCCTCAAACGGTACGTCCTGCTGATCACAGAGCACAGACTACCGGCCACACACGGTACAGACCTCCCGCCTCAAACGGTACGTCCTGCTGATCACAGAGCACAGACTACCGGCCACACACGGTACAGACCTCCCGCCACGCACGGCACGTCCTGCTGAGCATGCTATTTCACAGAGTACAGCACCTCACAGAGCGAGGACTACCAGCCACATAGCGTACATATCACCGGTCATATGCGGTACAGAGCTGCGGCTACAAAAAGAGCAGAGCCCTGGCCACACACGGTACAGAACTCAGACCACACACGATACAGAGCTTCGGTCACACACGGTACAGAGGTCCGGCCACACACGGTACAGAGGTCCGGCCACACACGGTACAGACCACACACGGTGCAGAAGTCCGGACACACACGGTACAGAAGTCCGGACACACACGGTACAGACCACACACGGTGCAGAAGTCCGGACACACACGGTACAGACCACACACGGTGCAGAAGTCCGGACACACACGGTACAGAAGTCCGGACACACACGGTACAGACCACACACGGTGCAGAAGTCCGGACACACACGGTACAGAAGTCCGGACACACACGGTACAGACCACACACGGTGCAGAAGTCCGGACACACACGGTACAGACCACACACGGTGCAGAAGTCCGGACACACACGGTACAGAAGTCCGGACACACACGGTACAGACCACACACGGTGCAGAAGTCCGGACACACACGGTACAGAAGTCCGGACACACACGGTACAGACCACACACGGTGCAGAAGTCCGGACACACACGGTACAGAGGTCCGGACACACACGGTACAGACCACACACGGTGCAGAAGTCCGGACACACACGGTACAGAGGTCCGGACACACACGGTGCAGAAGTCCGGACACACACGGTACAGAGGTCCGGACACACACGGTGCAGAAGTCCGGACACACACGGTACGGACCTGCGCCGCAGTGGGCCAGTGACTGCTGACGGGTGTGTTGGTATGTTTTCAGACGGTCCCTGTGCCGTCCAGTCCGCACCTGGCGCCCAGGACTGGACCCTTGCCGGAGGCGACAGTCTCCATACCGTCCCCAGCTCCGCCCGTGCAGCAAGGTGAGGAGCGGGGTACATCGCTGATTTGGTTCCTCAGTTCTTTTACGCCTGTCTGCGTCTTGTGTTCGTCGGGCTGAGCGAAAATGTGGCTGAATCCAGTGGCGATACGGTGGGTCGGCCGTGTCTCTGATGGGTTTGGTTTTCCCAGCCTCTGAAATGTCTGATCGGGTGTGTCAGTGGGTGTGTCGCTTGCTGTTGGGGACCGATGGAAGGGTTGAATGGCTGCACTGTCGTGCACGACGTGCCAGGCTCAGGCTCAGCCGTGAAATGTGTCGGGCAGCCAGCTGGGCTACTTTCTGTCCTGAGCATGTGTCATGTTCATCCCCAGTCTTCACAGCCGTGTTGTTTTTAATCGGCTGTTGCCGGTAGTCTGCTGTTGCCCCATTTTGGCGATAGGCGTCCCAGTCCGTTTTATTGTCTTCCTCCGAAGCGGATCTTTCGTCACTGTTGGGCATGTTCTGTGCCCCGCCACTACCGCTCTGTTCCCCGTGATTGCGTTCCGTCTGTGTCCCGGTAGTGTGTTCCGCCCTCCTGCCGTTACTGACGCCGCGGTCCCGTTTTGTCTCCGTGCAGCCGCCGCTGTCCAGTCGGTGAAGGTGGTGAAAAACCAGCACGCCATTGTGCACATCCCCTCCAAGGCGCCGGGCGCCGCCCCGCAGCTGGCGCTGCTGGCCAACGGAAAACTCATCCCCATCGTGAACCAGCCGCAGGTGAGGCCAGTCGGCGATGGGACGGGACGGGACCGGACCGGATAGCACCAGGACCAGTCCGGTCCGATGGCGTCGCTGAACCCTCCCCCGGCGCGTGTCGCAGTCACTCGGTCGGCTGTGCGCTGGGTGGGTCGTCGAGTCGCTTAGCTGTGTGGTTCGCTGCTGATTCCTCAGCGAGTCTGACTGTCCGGTGTTGATTCTTCAGTGACCCTGACTGTGCGCCGCTGATTCCCCAGTGATCCTCACTGTCTGCTGTTGATCATTCATGCTGGCCGTTGGCTGCTGATTCCCCAGTGAGTCGGACTGTCCACTGCTGTGCTGATTTTTCAGTGGCCCGGCACTTCGGCTGATGATTCCCCAGTGATGCTGACTGTCCGCTGTTGATTGGTCGGTGGTCCTGACCGGTGGCTGCTGATTCCGCAGGCGGTGCGGTCTGACGGCCGGCCGGTGTCGGCCTCTGCGGTGCGGGCCGGCGCGCCGTCCCTGCTGGTCGGCCAGCCGCGGCCGCTGGCGGCGGCCCGGGGCCGGCCGCTGGCCGCCGGACCGGCACTTCTGGTCGGCCCGGCGCGGCCGTCTGCGTCGGCGCCGGCGGCGGCCGGCGCGCCGCGCCGTGTCCTCCAGCCGCCGCTGGAGCGGCCGCCCGGCGCCGGCCTCAGCCGGCCGGCAGGCGGCGCCGCTCAGCTGGTGCAGGTAATAGACGGGGCGACAGGAGCCGCGGCCTGTCAGCGGGCCGGCCGCACAGAGCGGAGGACGGAGCCTGCTGCTCAGACGGCACAGACCGCACACAGAGCAGGCGCGCACGGACCGCGCACAGACCAGGCACACACGGACTAATGGCGGACAGGTACAGATCACACAGCAGACAGACACGGGCCGCGCAGAATACGGACACGGCTCATGGAGCAGACAGCAGACCGCACAACAGAAAGGGACGGACTGTACACTGTCGACGTACAGACGTACTGTGCAGGAAACGGACGCGAACCGCTCTGAACAGTGATACGGAGGCAGTATAGAGCTGCAGACGTGTATGGCCGGCGCTAGCCAGCTGGGCAGTCGAGGGCGTTGTCAGGGCAGTGGAGGCCGATATGACGAGCGGCGTGTTTCGTCTGTGACCCGGTGAACTGACGAGCCGTCGCTGCCGGGCAGGTGACGGCGGCCGCAGCGGCGCCTCGTCTGGTGCCGGCCGCGCCGCCGCCGGCCTCGGCGGCCGGGCAGCAGCTGAAGCACATCACCATCCCGGTGTCGCAGCTCAGCCGGCTGCTGCAGCAGCAGGGCGGCTCGGGCGGCGCCGGCGGCGCGCTCACGCTGGCGCAGATCGGCGGCAAACAGGTGCTGATCGCGGCCCGGCCGGCCGCCCGGCCGCCCCCGCCGCTGCCGCCGCCGCCCCCTCCGCCGCCGCCGCCACCGCCCCCGCCGCTGCCGCCGCCGCCGCCTCAGGTCAGTGGACGGCACGGCCCCGTGTCCCGCCACCAGCGGCCGCTGACGGGCTGGCGCGTCCCCTCACGGCGTGCGGACACTCCAGTGACCGCGTCTCGGGACAGGCCGGAATTGGACTAAGCTGGGCAGCTTTCGGTTCAGCTGTGGTAATCTGGACTTGGAATCTTGTCTATTGGATGAGACGGGAGTATTGTGCAACGCTGTCTGTCGATTCAGTAGGCTGTCTACGATGCTTTTGTTGCCAGTTATAACTTACATTGTCCATCCCTCATTGTATTCATTATGTTTAACTATTTTTATCGTTGATATTCCATTATGTCGCACATGTTTCGGCAGAGGTGCAGTAACTAATTCTAAAGCTGCCCCCCATCATGTCCATATGTCTAGAAATACAACAGAAGTCTGATAGGACGTGTCCAGATAAGTGCCTCTCTTAAGCTGGCGCGACACGCAGCTCCGCGCACTGATGACCAAGGCGTTAGCTCATCGGTTCATTCCAATACGTCAGCATGTTACGGCCTGGCTCAGGCCTGCTATGAGAGTGTCATGTGTAGGGCCTCACCGTGTGTCACGAAACCGGAAGGTACCGTCAGATTGACGTGACGTGATTCGATCACCAAATTGCCCGTGATTCACGCCACGTCAGCACCAGTCGGCACCAGGCCCCCGGCGGGGAGTGCGGCAGTATCCGCGCGCCTCCTCTGACGCGGCGGCCGGTGTGGACACAGGTGCTGGTGCAAGGCAACCAGTCGGTGCCGAGTCCGGCGCAGGGCCAGCTGTCGGCCGGCCTGCAGATCACGGCGCCCGGCACCTCGCTCCAGCTCACGGTACGGCGCGCCCGGCCGCTGGCACCCCTCCCGTCTGGGGACGTCCGACCGTGAGAGCATCAGCTGACTCGTGATCGGGGCGGTAGGATGTGCTTAGTCGGTTGTTTCTGACCCCTGTCTGCAGTGATGAAGTGGAGTCTCGCTATGGTCGCATTACTGCCAGACGTAGGACAAACGCGGGCGAGATCGGTGATTTTGCCCTGGGCTGTTATTGTGTTATTTTCTGCTATCTGGAGACGGTTTGCCGGCGGTTCGTCCGGTGACCTCGGTGACTGTGTTACAGCCCAGTGTGGCGGTGGTCTGTCCAGTCATCTCAGTGATTGCGTTACAGCCCAGTGTGGCAGCGGTCCGTCCAGTGACCTCAGTGACTATTACAGCTAAGTGTGGCGGCGGCCCGCCCAGTGACCTCAGTGACCGTTACAGCCCAGTGTGGCGGTGGTCTGTCCAGTGACCTCAGCGACTGTTACAGCCCAGTGTGGTGGTGGTCCGTCCAGTGACCTCAGTGACTATGTTACAGCCCAGTGTGGCGGCGGTCCGTCCCGTGACCTCAGTGACTGTGTTACAGCCCAGTGTGGCGGTGGTCCGTCCCGTGACCTCAGTGACTGTTACAGCCCAGTGTGGCGGCGGTCCGTCCCGTGACCTCAGTGACTGTTACAGCCCAGTGTGGCGGCGGCCCGCCCCGTGAGTGCCGGTCGGACGGTGGTACTCAGTTCAGCCTCGCACCAGCCCGTACTGCTGCCCGAATTGAGAGGACTGCAGGGCTACAAACTGGTGCAGCTGCCATCCCCGTCCACGTCAGTGCCCGTGCGAGGTACGTCCGTCACCTCTCCAATGTCCGTCAGAGATTTGTCGTAGGTCTCCGATTGGTCTCCATATGTGGGTCAGTATTTTTAATTTAAGTTTGCTAAGGTTAGTGAGCAGGCATCCTCCCCCAGTCCCTGTCTGAGGTTTGACGGTCTGTATTCCCTCCTTAGACTCCTGAGGTTGGTGAGGAGGTATAACTGAAGTCTCCGTCTTAAGTCAGTTGATATTCCGGTGTAGTCTCCATCTGAGGTTAATATGTCGGTAGTCGATAGGTTCGTAGTTGTCCTGCAGTCCGGCCGATGTTGTCGGAGGTTGCTGAGTCGGCGTTCTGTCCGTGAGCCCCTGTGTGTCCAGGCGTGTCGGTCTGCCAGCCTTTTTGGGCCGACTCCGTGCCGCTCCCCATCGCTCACTGTGCACCGGGCCCGTACCTCTGAGCCGGAATGACTGTGTACCGGCCCGTACCACTGAGCCGGACTGACTGTGTACCGGCCCGTACCACTGAGCCGGACTGACTGTGTACCGGCCCGTACCACTGAGCCCCCGACCGGCTGTGTACCGGCCCGTACCACTACGCCCGGCCGGCTGTGTACCGGCCCGTACCACTGAGCCGGGCCGCTGTTTCAGGGAGCCTGCCGCAACTGAGGACGGAGGTGGCGCCGACTCTGGTGCCGACTCCTCCCTCGTCGCTGCCGTCGGCGGCGCTGTCGTCGCCGCCGACGGCAGCGGCCGCCTCCAGTCGGCACGTGCAGCCGCCGTAGCGGGCCGTCAGCGCCTCGTGACGGCCGGCTGGGCCGGGACGGTGGCTCCTCCGACTCGATTCGCCCGCCGTCATCATACACATCCGGAGTTACGTTCATCTGCCGACGCCCGGTCGGCTTACGGGACGCACCCACGAGAAAACGAGCTTTTATCGCATGGTGTAAATGCGCTCCATCGAGGTTTTGCTAGCACATATTTGTTGTCGAGTATACATTGTACGTTGAGAGTGGGGCTGAGACAGGCAGCCGTTTCGGACGAAGTCTGTTTTTTTGGGGGGCGTCGTGTTATGAATTCAATTCCAGACGGACGCAGGATGGTCGAATTGTCCGCTCCGTTCTGCGTTATGGTGTGTTCCGGCTGCGCAGGATGTTAACAGTTCGTGGAGGTTCGTCTGTCGCATGTTGCAATACATGAATGATGCTTTGTTGCTTAAAATCTTGCGTTGGGCGTGTATGTAGCACGCCCAGGAAAATTAGAATGAACGCGATGAAATTTCATTGTCAGTTTACCGAGAATACGATCTTCATGACTGCGTTGGCTGCTTCACCCCTACACTGCTGGTAAATTCAAGGGAAATAGTAACGGCAGCACAACCATCGTGAAACTGTAACTCGAGTGAACCATTGCAGGGCATTTTATAAGGAAAAAATCCGCGCGACGAAAGCGGAAAGATTCCATCACGCCGAGATTTTGTTTTGGCTGGATATCAGATGGAGTTAAATGCTTCATGGATTCCGCTTCAGCCATGAAGGTTTCGTCAAACGTTAAACCTCGACATGGTGAGTGGCGTCAAAATACAGGCAGCAGGCGCCCATGAAATGTCAGCTGAGTTGCTTAGACTGTTGTGTGGATTCTGCGCCTACTGCTGTATGGCAATGGAAAGGAATGAAACTGGGCGTCTGTATTTATCAGTGAAGCAAAGCGTGTTTGCCCTCGCAGTGAAACTTAAAGAGGCATGATACGAGGCACCCTTGTATCAGCCAATCAGACTACCCAACACTAATTGCGAAATGTTGGCCACAGCCATTACGAGTAGTTGATATATGGCAGAAGCGCAGCCGGGGTGGGGGAGGTGTCCATGACCTTGGTGGGGTTAGAAATTTAATGTTTCTGCACCTCAGAAATAAACATGAATAGAAATTTATCAACTCAGAAATGATGTGCCAGAAATCCAATGGGTTTTCAGTTTTAAAAGGAGGCTAGGTTTAACTGTCCGCCTTGGCGAAATCCTGGCTGCACCCTTGATATGTGGCTGGTGGTGGCTTAACCGCTATGCTGGGGGATTCTGCGCGCGCCCCAAGCTGTTCGCCTCGTCAACGAAATCAGCGGCCAATTTGCCTGTGGGATGCTGCAGGAAAAATCGTGGTGTCGTTTGCTACGAACCCTCTAGACATAGATGTAGAATCGGAACAAAGTTCGACATGGAATAACAAATTCACCGGACCCTAAGACGTGAAATTCATAATGCGTTCACAGTACTTCATTTTACTAAGCAAGAGAACACATAAAGGGTCAAGATAGTGGTATGGAATGATTTCCTTTGGTTCAGAAAGCTCCACACCCAAGGTATACATGGTTCCGACGCCTGCCACGAACCTTCAACAACTCGATCCAGTGCACTGCCGAGAAAGTTTTGGGTGGTTATGTAACCCGCTGCCGACTGGCAGACGGCGCCGACCACGCTCGACTGGGGGGAATGATCGCTCCTCTAACTTACGAACGGCTTGTCGCACGATAAAAATAAGCACACCGTTGGAAAGCTCGTGACAAGTAGAACTCGAAACTGGGCTCATTTCTAGTTATGGAGAACATGTAAGCCATTTGCGCCCTGTCTATGTTTTCCACAGTCGACCGCATGACACCGAGAAGCGGCCTGGATCTCAAGGGCTGTGATTAGTAAAGTCTAGGTAACAGCGCCAATTAACAATTTAAAGTCCGCAGATGCCGATACACGCCTAATTTCTGTGATTTGTTTCATATTTACGCCGAAACGTTGAGTTCAAGATACGGCAATTTTTGCGCCGACTGCCGACGGCGTCGTAGCTGAACGCGGTATGAAATTAAGGGGAACTAATTTTAGCGTTTCTTTATTTTCGCGACATAGGCATTTCCATGTAATATTTCTTGATCGTAGTGGTTCTAGTGGTGGTTTATCATGCTTAAATTTTGAAATAATTCAGTGGTTATCACTCTACACAACTGGCGGGGCTTTATTCGCGAGTCCGTTTATTTCCAAAACATGCAACTTTGACCATGGTGTTCCTCGCAACTGTGTGAGCCAGTTCTTCCATTTTTTACCCGTTCTGAGTAGTTCATCGCCGACTTTGATGGCGGAGCATTTGGCTCACAACAGTTACTAGTGACCTGACTTCAGGTCGATGGCTGGAAGTCACTGATACTTTGTACATTGACGGTAACTGGATGTCTGCATCACCCCACAATAGAAGTGTTATAAAAAATTCCGTAGCATTTCGAAAAAAACGACGTGTCTTGAAAATGGGGTTGACATTAGGTCAATGACCCAGAAAATCCCGAAAAATCTGAAATAGGTTTGCTGTGCCTGTCAAGATCTCTAAAGATCTCTAATTCCTGAAAGTTTTATTGCGATATGTTTTCCGAAAAAGTTACAGGGCGCTTAATTTTTTGGACATAGGTATATTTGACCAAAGGCCGTCGATTTCTGTAAATGATTGGGGTCCGAGCCGAGGACCCGACAACCGAACCTCGCCCAAACGTGAGTTTCAGAACAGATTTAACCCACTTTATTTAAGCCACCGGGATTTTTTTTTTGTTACTATTTGTCAAATAAAAATTGCACTTATCACCATTTTTAGGGGAGAGTGGGGTAAGGCGCCCACTTGGGTAAAGCGCCCACCACCATCTAGCGGAGAAACTAAACGACGTACCCCCATTTTAGAATTCTTGGTAAGCAGAAGCCTTTCGGAAAGGCGGCGGGGTGGACTTTGAGGCACCTGGTGAGTTCGAGCTAGTTACGGCGAAGCGATGTTTGTTTTCGTACGTTAGGATGTAAAAAATACAGACATTAAAATTACGTTTGTGTGTATCTGGCCGTTAGCTTACGCATAGCAACATATGGTGGCAAAAAGCCTTGTGTAAGACCATGTGTATGGTGTGATCTATTTGCGTCGTGATTGTCTTGTCATCCTGATACGTTTGAAATAACTGCAAATGGCGCCTGTAGACAAAGCGCCCACCCCCAGGGTTAGGGTAAAGCGCCCAGTGGGCGTTTTAACCGCACTTAGATGGGCGCTTTACCCTACATTCGTGCAGATAAAAAAACATCCTTGCATCTATGCATTCCGGAAGTCAAGAGTTAGAATTGGTGCTTGGTTGGCAGTGGAGCGAAAGGACCTATGTCAAAACTGACCGAGGGGTAGAAGGTCAGTACACTGTTTTCCCCTCCCCCCGCTTCAAAGTATGGTCTTGTTTTTTAACTAGTAAAATAATGCATGGCGTGATGCAGACCGGTGAGAGCTATCACCTTCATCCTAGTACAAGATGATACTGTCCCTCCCCTCGCATATAATGATACGCATAAGGGCTGCGCTGATTTGTACTGATGCACCAATTTTCAGTGATGTCATGTGTGTACTGTTGCAGATATCATGCCTCGAAAATACATAACAAAGACTACGTGGGCAAGCTATAAGTTAAGTTATATATGAGTTATAAGGCAAGCTGAAAGTCTACAAGCTGCGTTGACTGCTCTAGAAAATGGCGAAAAGCTGAAAAGCGTGTCGACCCGATACAGTATCCCCCGCAGGACGCTCTGCCGCCATAGAGACAAAGTTGTCCGATCTCCAGGAAGTCCGAAGCTGGGACGTCTCAGGCTAGACGTCAATGAAGCATTTGAGGAGAAGCTTAAAAATTACATTTTGGAAATGGAGAAGGCATTCCTTGGCCCAACGACTACCGATGTCCGGCGCCTTGCCTACGAGCTCGTCCAGATGGAAGGCATCACTAACCGATTGAAAATGGAGCAGAAGATGGCCGGGCGAGACTGGCTACGTTGTTTCCTTCAACGTCATCGTGATCTCTCTATCCGGAAACCTGAGGCGACCAGTTTGGCTCGAACTGTACGATTCAACCGCCCATAAGTGAAACGCTTCTTTGACAGCTACGGAGAACAGCTCGACGCGTGCAAGGCGAACCCGATCCGAATATGGAACGCTGATGAGACAGGACTGACGACGGTACAGCAACCGGACTCTGTGTTGGCTACCAGGGGACAACGCCGAGTGGGCAAGGTAACTAGCGCAGAGAAAGGTAGGACGGTGACAGTTATGTGCGCCGTCAATGCGTGCGGACAGTACGTCCCACCAGTGCTGATTTATCAGCGCAAGGGGATGATAAAAACACTTTCAAAAGGTGTTCCGCCTGGTTCACTAGCCACAATAACATCCTCCGGCTGGATGGATTGCGATTCATTCTTGATGTGGCTCAAGCTTTTCGCAAGCGTCGTGAAACCCAGTGAAGAGGCAAAACACATCCTCATTATAGATGGACACCAGAGCCACAAGTCACTAGCCGCTGTCGACTATGCCCGAGAGTACGGAATCGTAATGATTACTCTTCCGCCTTACTGCACCCATCGCATGCAGTCAGTGGACGCAAGTATCTACAAGGCATTGAAAAGCGCCTATAACACTGCTGCAGACTGTTGGATGCACTGCCATCCTGGCAAGCGTATTACGGACTACCAGGTCGCGGAAATCTTCTGCGCTGCCTACAACAAAGCTGCCACCATCGAGAAAGCTATCAACGGTTTCCGGTGTAAGGGTTTGTGGCCCCTGGACACTAGCATCTTCCCAAAGAAGATTTTGCTCCGTCAATGCTAACTAAAGAGGAAGATCCCCCCTGTCCGGATGGTCCCGCGGGTGTCTGTGAGCAGCAGAGCAGGACGTCCTCTGCCATCCAGACAGAGCGGGACGCTTCCAACAGCACCAGTGTTATCGTCTTAGGACAGCAAGCGGAGGCAACAGTGCATGCCGTGCAAGACTCGGCGACTACGAGCAGTGCAGAGAAGAGGACCTGTGAGCAGGCCCCGGGGTTCTGTGCGTCAACGGCTATGCCTAGCACCTCAGCTTCAGGCTTAGCTGACATCTTTTCGCCAGTCAAAGCAGCGGTCAGAACGAGAACGAGGAAGGCGGAGAAGGCCGAACTCCTCACGTCTTCACCATACAAGAGGCGTCTCGAGGAGAAGTAAAAAAGTGCCAGCAGTGAAGGAGAAAGCCAAAAAAAGCACAGTGCGCAACGACAAGAATGGCGATATCACTTGCTTCGTCTGTGGCATGCTCTTTAGGCGCTTTTGTGAGCGCTAGATCCAATGCATGAAGTGCAGCTCCTGGGCTTGCGAACCGTGCACAGATGCAGACGAAAAGCAGAAGTCGTATGTCTGTGACATCTGGCGTCAAACCTGCAAAAGCAGCCGTAACTACCGGTGGAAGTTATTCGTGGAAACAGCAGGGTCGATTTTGTTCTAAGACTTAACATTTGTTCGTTCTTTATGGCAATCCTTCTTCGGTGATATACGATTGTAGACTGGCGGATGGCAGTGGGAAGCCACGATTTTGTTTGGTAGATACGTTGGTACATTTCTGAGGAACGCGATAGTTCTTGTCCTCGCACGTTGTAGCGAGCGAAGAGCCTTTGGGCATTCCGTTTCTGCAGGTGGGGGGTTCAAGTCTTGTTTCTACGTGCACGTATGTATTCTAGCAAGTTTACTTTGCAAGAAATGCCTGCTGATAGACCTTTTGTGAAGGAATACACACTGTTACGTTTGGATGACTTAAAGGCATGCAATTTTGCCAACACAGACCAAGTTTGTCTCTCGTGTTGCCAACGAGACTTCGATTTTGGCAATCAAAATAAAACCATAGCTAAATTCTCCCGCTTTCAACGTCGAAGAGGTTGAATGTAGGTGAGCTTTCCGTTTTGAGATGGCTAGAGTTATTGATGTGCTACTGCTTACGCATCGGGCCCAGAACCCCGTGGTTTTGCTGGCAAACTTGTGCTTGGAATAACAACACATATGGTGACTGCTCATTCACCCTTTTGAAGAAATAATATCGGGGTAAGGTACAGAGTCTCGCGGTTATGGCGGAGCTATGGTTGGGGGCGTTTTGCCCCACACCAGCGGGCGCTTTACCCCATATAGGAGGTAAAGCGCCATTTTAAATCGCTTTGGGAAAAACGATTTTAATCTATTTTAGAATCATTCCTTCAAACAGGTGTTTTACAACAGCTAGCCAATTTATCAGAGCTTCGTACCATACCCTTCATTCCTTTGCAGCATTGCAACCACATATGATATTGCCGTTTTTCCTTAAGGTGTTCGTTTTACCCCACTCTCCCCTATATATATATATATATATATATATATATATATATATATATAAAACATGTATAGAAGATAGAAAGGTAGATACGTACATCGCTTTAGACTTTATTCTTTACCTTCTGCCCATCTCTTATCTATTGCGGCCAATTTTTCGCTACTACTACTCATTTCCCTTCAAAACAGAAGATATAAGTGGACCCAAACCAACATTGAGTGGGCCCAAATCAACGTTGGGTGGGCCAGAGCCCTCTCAAAAGAATATAAACCGACACCCCTGATTTGACCTGATCTAGGTCGGAGACCTGACTTGACCGGAGGTCAGAACTTTGACAAAAGGTATGGGAATGATCAAGCAAAAGGAACGCAAAAGTTCGTGGCGATACCTTCGTTCGTCCTCTCGTAATCTTGGGGAAAACCTTGCGGGGTCAAGCCCCCCAATCGGGGACAGTTTAAGATTGCAATGTTCGGACGTTGCATGCTAATCTGCGAGAAACTTTATAGTTTCATATCGTGGGGCTTTCTAAAGAGCTGGCTCCAATGTTTTCTTCTGCACGATCATCGCACATGATCGTACACATGACCCGATTTACCGTAACTATTCGGATTATCAGATAAAGTTCGCGTGTTCCGTGCTGTTCTCAGCGTCGTTTGCATCCAGTAAATTCGATCACGATACTCGACCACGCCTTTCATAACTCACGGACGTGATGCAAGCTCTGTTTACTTAACGAAGCAGCTGCTAATGTCAGCCCTCGACTGACGGCTGTTTAGCCGATAGTATCTTGTAATCAAACTACAAGAGCACATGACAAGTTGTCAATAAACCTCATGTCGTTTGTGAGGAAGGCTAGTTTTATAAAGTGGTATGGGTTTTGATGAACTGAGATCTGAAAAAAACGTTTCCCTACGATTACTTTCCACCACGCACTGGTGGTAAACACTGGTCCTCCGTTCTTGTGAATCGGTCGGCCGAATCTAGCACTCATAAACACGAGTGACTGTCCTCATATTACACGACATTACAATACACGACATCCGTCTCACGCGCTAGTGGAAAAGGCAATCCCTGGTAGCTATCTACAGTACCCTATGTGCTGCGTCTTCCGAAGCTACGCAGATGACTGAGGAGAATAGAAGGACAAATGGAATGTGTCGCAGCACAAATCGGGCCGAAACAGCAAAGCCACGAAGCCGCAGAGGAGACGTTTGAACACAAGAATCCCAGACCACGCTTCAGAGTCCGCGCCATCCGCAGCGGTTTACTGAATGATAATCGATTTACTGACGATAAACGACCGGCGACTTCTAGCGTGATTTCTTGTCGCGGACATGCGGTGCTACGCAAGCCCGCAACGGACTCCAATGGACGACATGGCACGTATCCCATTGTTCTAATGTTATACAGAATTGATGTCTGAACCGCATTCCACAGTTACGCCTATGATCATCACCTGAGCGGCACTCCCCTGTAACTTCCCGACTGCTTTATGTTTGGAACGCGGCGCTGTCGTTCGGTGTTCCGATCTCTCAGCGAGCCACGGCCGCCGGCCGACAGCTCTGCTGACGGTCCTCAGCTGATCCACACGCGGGGCGGAGGAGCCCGGTCCGGTCCGGCGGCCAGCCGACACGGACGGGCAGCGGTCGCCGGCCGCCGCCGTCCGTGCCCGGCCCGTGGAGAGCAGCGTTTACATGCCGAGCGCGGCCAGCGCCCGCCGGCCGGGCGCGCGCAGCTGCTCGCCGAGCGGGCGCCACAGATCGCCGCGCTGCAGCAGGTACGCCGCGCCTCCCAGCACGGCGGCGCCCAGCACCATCAGGCCGTTGCGGACAATCTGCGAACGGAGGACGAGGGCGACTCAACATGTGTTCCATCACGTGAGAGACAGCGTTCCTTTCACCGATTTCTGATGCCCCTGGCGCCCGTTTCTGCCATTTTTACGCCTGCACCGGACCCTGGACCAATATGCAGCACAACACATGTTGCGGTGTCAGAACGTGAAACGCGAGACCCACAGCGGGCGCAGAATCTGTAACCAGACTGCAGTGAAGCCAGACAACCCCTTCACGGCGTCCAGACGAATCGCCCCCTCACCACTGCCGCGCTGTTTGACGGCTAGAGGGCTAGGGCCTAGGGCGGGAAAGCACCCAGACAGTGTTTACCAAGAGAAACACCATCACCATCAGTAAGCCCTTCTATCAGCGGTGGCATCATGTTCGCTTTTATGTTTGTATTTTCTGTATGCTGCGTATGTCTGTTTTTATCCTGCATGTTCATATCCGCATTTTATTGACGTGAGGGCCATAATAACCACATGTACTGTGGATGGCTTTTTAATAAAGTACCACTGCTACTACCAAATTTAGAGTTTTTGCCGTGACTTCATCAGGCACGGCGTACCCAGACCCGTATAGGATGACCGACTTAGGAAAACGCAGCAGAGCCAGCTACAGGACAAACAATTCGCCGTCAGCGCGTAAACACTCGTCCTAATCTCGATTAATTCAAACGTGCCGCCATTGAGAAAAAAGTTACAAGAAAGCTTGAGCCAACAAAAAGGAAATGTTCCGTATAGCAACTTCATTTTGTTTTGTCTAAGAGATGCCGATGCCCCTGCATAGTACACAGCTCACACCCCGAGCTCTTGGGCGCCACCCACCTTGTCCTGGTGGTTTTTCTGCTGGATGGCTATGTGGTAACGGACGCGACTGAATGACACCATGCTGTACAGAGGAATCCAGCTGTTAGGGAAGAACGCGTGCAGGAAGTTGTCCAGAGCCTTCCTCATCAGGAACGTACGAGAGTTCACCAGGTCGCGCATCTGTCGTACAGCAACAGCATCAGAAAAGCCCTGAGATTAGCAAACTGCGCTTACGTCACGTGTCAATAGAATCAGCCATGTCATGGGATCAATGAACCGCCCATTTTTCCACAACTGAACAGAAGCACAGTGTTGTTAATAATGGATCACGTTCTTGTAATAGTGCAATACGTACGAAGATAAATTTCAAAGTTCATTGTATTGTAAATAACCTCTTTTGCTTGTGGGTCCCCGAGAGGAAAGACACTTTACGGAGTTATGAGGACTATCACCGAGGGGCGACAAGGAATTATGAGGATTAAACAAGGGAATTACTATCCGAAGAACATTATGAACGAAAGATCTGCCTTCAAATGCTTGGATTAAAAAAATCCAAGTGGCTACGAACCGAAGAACATGAAACTGTACATGTAAAGCGGATTTTCTTCTGCATAATTCTGCAGTGACAGCAGCAGCAAAACTAAGAGGGATTGAACCCAACTCCCACTGCAGCAGAGGGCTTGATGACGCCCCTGTATCTTAGATGCATGTGTCAGGAACGTCGCCATCTTGCAAAAGTGCGACAGTGGTACAAAGAATAGCACTAACTAGCAAAGAACTAGCAAAGACAAACGGTGCTCAGGGACCGTGCACAAACCAGTGCACAGTCCCTGAGGTGGCGTTTGAGAAGTTCGTGGAACCGGGTGGCGCTGTGAGGCCAGCAACGCCATTATGACGTCACTTCAAATTCCGACTTGGTAACAACGCAGAACATGGGACATGTGGCGGCCTATTAAAGAAGGTCTGCGCCGCGGTTTGTTCATTGTTTACCTCCACATAGTTATACATGGCCAGATCGCAGATGGCCTCGGCGTCTGGGTTCCGCAGCTCTGTGTACTCAGGCAGGACACGTTCCAGATCCATGCGGTGTTTTGTCATCAGTTCATCCAGCAACAGGCAGTCTTCGAATCCCTGCAACCAGCCAGGCGTTCATGTCCCAAAGAGACTTTCATGTGTCACAGTGGTCATCAACGACAGTTACGGCAAAGAAACGGTTATTTGCATGGACGGGGATATACCGGTTGCGTCAGACGAGGAAATAACAGTTCTCTGTGGACGGACAGACAGTAGACCTGGACGGACCGACGTCAGTCAGGTCTGGACGGGGAAACGGCATTACGTCTGAGAAGAGACGTTACCGTCCAAACGTACAGATGACAGCGGCCTCTCAAAAAAAGACATCATTTGCGCCTGGAAGGAGACATGTTAGTTCTGTCTGGACGAAAAGGCAACAGCTATGTAAGGCGACGAGGCGACAGTTCAGTTTAGAACGAAAGATGACAGTTGTAGTTGGACCAAGAAGAAACAACCACGGCTGAGCAGAGGAACAGTTTATACGAGGGCTGACAGCAATTTCGCTTGGACGGAGAAACAATATTTACAACCAGGGTGGACAAACATCGGGTACGCCCAGTGAACAAAGAGCGATTCCCTCTGTGCAGAGGGCCATATGTAACGCCCGAGGGGAGAGACAGCAACTACTGCCAAAATGCCAGCCAGCAAATGCTTACGGCGTTCATTCCCTGGCCGTAGAAGGGTACCATGGCGTGAGCGGCGTCGCCCATGATGAGCGCTTTGTTGGCCACGTGGTACGGCGAACACTGGAAACAAAACAGCCCGCGTCAGACGTTCTGAGCTCGGCGAGGCAGCGGCGTCCCTGCCCCGGCAGCTGCTGAGGGTACATCACCACCTTCCACCTACTGGAGGGAGGGGCGTCAGACGCAACCCACTCCACAGTCGATTAACAGACGCGGCTGATTCAAACGGCAAATGACTGCCCTCGATCAACCTTCGGCGTATCGCATTCTTGGCCCTCAAGGTCACCTTTTTGGTCAAAGATCTGACAGATCATGCCAAATGCAAATGTATGGCCGATTTGGGAGAATGCCTTTTTACGTATAAAGTGGATATTTCAGGCATCCTAAAGCCAAAATACGCTTAAAATACGCAAAAGATACCTAGACGCACATACACAAACGCAACAGATTCATGTACGTTAAGAAACGCAGCGACACAGGTCAAACCAGGTCATGAGATGCCATGAGGTCAATATGCGATAGTTTTAAGCATGCATACTATGGCGAAGAACGATCAAATACTGCCATAAAACTTTACAAAATGCTGAGTGGGTCACGAGATGATGCCTGAACCAGACTGAAACCTAAACACAGCGGCGTCAGGGGAACAGCTGGAGAAAAAGGAAATGCGACTCTTTGATACAATTTAATTTTCTCTGCATTCACCTTAATGGAGACCAGCGGAGACATTCGGTTGGAGAAGAAGTCCTTGATCAGCTTCTCCTCGCCAATGAGCGGTATCGCGTCCCGATAGTGCGTCTGGAAGAAGTCCAGCAGGCTGTCCGGGTTGTCGATGGCGTCAAACATGCTGAAGGGCATGAACAACGTCACGGTCCAGCTCTTGTCCTGGTTGGGTAGCGCGATCATCATGAACTGGCCCCTCGGCCAGATGTGCAGGTAGTTTAGCTCCATGGCGAACTGAAACGGAGCATCAGAAAATGTTATCGCGTAGGCCGCGCGCTGTACGAAAACCGTCCGTTGCTCAGTGAATTAAAATCCATTAAAACACATTCAAATGCTTAAAATTTCTCGCAGGACTTTCGGTCATATCAGGACTTATTCAAACACAAAGTTTTGGCATTTCACCATTAAAACAATTCAATAAACAAGGGATTTTTTTCTTCACTGGCATAAACAGTACCATCAAGCTGCATCCGTTGCCCACGACGTGACTTTAGTATTGCGCCGGACATCGTAAAGCACCCCGTAGCTGTGCGCCACCTCAGCTATCTATCGGGACCAGCAGCGCGGGACGCAGAACCGGGAATCCTGTGACAGTCCGTGACATCCGCTGCCTGTCCGTGTCGAGTGCCCGGCTGCAGAGTCCGACCTCCAGCAACCATCAGCTGCCTGAGAAAGCTACCAGTCCGTGCTGTGTGGGCGGCTATAGAGCCCGGGCTCCAGCAGCCACCAGCTGCCTGGGAGAGCTACCTGTCCGTGCTGTGTGGGCGGCTATAGAGCCCGGGCTCCAGCAGCCATCAGCTGCCTGGGAGAGCTACCTGTCCGTGCTGTGTAGGCGGCTATAGAGCCCGGACTCCAGCAGCCATCAGCTGCCTGAGAAAGCTACCAGTCCGTGCTGTGTGGGCGGCTATAGAGCCCGGGCTCCAGCAGCCATCAGCTGCCTGGGAGAGCTACCTGTCCGTGCTGTGTAGGCGGCTATAGAGCCCGGACTCCAGCAGCCATCAGCTGCCTGGGAGAGCTACCTGTCCGTGCTGTGTAGGCGGCTATAGGGCCCGGGCTCCAGCAACCATCAGCTGCCTGAGAAAGCTACCAGTCCGTGCTGTGTGGGCGGCTATAGAGCCCGGCCTCCAGCAGCCATCAGCTGCCTGGGAGAGCTACCTGTCCGTGCTGTGTAGGCGGCTATAGAGCCCGGGCTCCAGCAGCCATCAACTGGGAATGCCTGGGATGGGATGTGATGGCAATGCCTGGGAGAGCGACCTGTCCGTGCTGTGTGGGCGGCTATAGAGCCCCGGCTCCAGCAGCCATCAACTGCCTGGGAGAGCTACCTGTCCGTGTTGTGTGGGCGGGATGCAGAGCTCCATGTAGCCGTGGGGGATGTACGTCTGGCTGTAGTTGAAGC
This sequence comes from Capitulum mitella, assembly GCA_030062745.1. Lineage (NCBI taxonomy): Eukaryota > Metazoa > Arthropoda > Thecostraca > Pollicipedomorpha > Pollicipedidae > Capitulum > Capitulum mitella. The sequence goes on along the minus strand of CP099845.1, from coordinate 29,929,831 downwards.
GCGGTGCTTTCATCATTTGTCGCCGCACAGCCGAGTAGGCGCCGTCGCAGCCGAGGATGAGGTCGGCTTCGGCCTGGACTTCTTGGCCGTTACTGTCGGACATCGACAGGTTTCAACGTCACACCTGGGCCACATTAGCTCCCAAAGTCACGTACAAAGCCGCGGATAGCCTCTGGGCAAACCAAGAAAACAAAGAGCAATGAAAAAGGCTGTGCTGTTTTCTAAAAAAACCACACATTAAACTTAAAAACTGCCAAGTTCCCTTTGGCTGTTACAAAAATCATGAAACCTGCAGCTGGTGCGACCACATGTTTGGGATGCAGCATGTATTGGTCGTCATGAGGAAGATTTTTGCTCCAGTGGTAAAAATTATTATCTTTTCTTGTTCACGTCCATTCGCGTATTTGACTCATATGACATCAGGTACGGTTGATTTAAGCGTCTTCCCCACACTGGAAATTCGGAGATTTGTCCGGAACGCCTAGCTACGTAACACTGCGCTGAATTATACTGTGATGGCACGCCGACCTCGCACAATGACCACACAGATAGGAAGGAGTGTTCAGATGCGCGTGCGCGCGTTGCAATATCATCTCCTGCCAGCGCCACGCACTAAGCAGTATGCGGAAGCCTCCCAGCATCATGGCACAGGCCAGTTCTTTCTGTATCAGGTTACAGAGGGACCTGACTACGAGGGTACAAACGTCTCGGCGCCAGGAAGCCACGGGCACCAATGGACCCGCAGGTCAGATCGCAGAGCATCCAAGAGTCGTCTGACGCGTAGTGAACTGATTACCATCTGTTGCTAGGGCACGCTACACCGATTGGAGACGGCTCACGGGACAAACGACGGCAAAAAGCCGCTCGGTGTCTCCCAAGTAACTGGAGCCGTATGGAGTTGGCCATGGCCTGGGCACAAGCCAGCTGAGTCCTCTCCCAAGACAGAGTAACTACGTGGGGGAATACAATGGGAAATTCATCCGCCGCAGGACTGACATATGACAGCCAGCGCCTTGTTCTTCGAGGCTGCATTTCGCTCACGTGCTCCTGACGTGCACAGCCTCTCCGTAAAAGAATCTGCACAGCTTAACATGCATGTAAACGTGCATTTCACGGGGTGGGGGCATCTAATCCGGATACAATTCGCTACTTACCTTTCAAAGACCATCCGGCCTTTCTTGAGATCTGAATGGATGAGCTTGTGATGGAAGTGCAGATGAACGTTGGGATGATTCTCAGCCTCTGGGGAGACAGCAATGAGTTCCGATGACGTCATGAAGCCCACTGAGACGACCGAAGCTTAGCCCTCCCCCGACCGGCACCCCGACGTGCGCGGCTGTAGCCGGGGAGGGGGAACTTCGACTCCCCCTCTATTTAGCGAACTGAATGTTGGAGCACAATGAAACGTTCGTCGTCGAAAACCTCGCCAGGAGTACGTTTCAAAACAATCAAAAGCTTTGGAACATTTTGAGAAAGAAATGCAATTTTTGGGCCTATATATGAAAAATAGCACTTTCTAAGAAGAGATCAAGTTCCGCCCTCACTTAAGCTGAAGCATTTCTGAGCATGCCAATGGAAGGTTAGTTGTACATGACTGTGACATTTAAGTTATATTATACATATTGTTAAATATTGTATCAGGTGACCTGATATAATACCTTTTTTATTTCCCTATATTCCTGAGATAGCTGAATGTCGCTGGTAAGTTGTAAGTTGTTGTTCATATATGAAATGATTGTCCGAACATTTCTCCCATAATCCTGACAGACTAGGACGCCCATGACCCGAGGTGATCTGATCTGACCTTTGTGGCCTGACCTAACATCTAGCCATTTTCTTTGCTTTATTTCGTGTGCTGTCAAGGGTCAATAATAAGGCAAACAACAGGACAAGGATTACCTTTGGATTCAAACTCCTTCGGTTCACGCGAGAGAGTTCGGTCATAACCTGATTTAAAGTATGCTCGGGTTTTATCTTGTTATGCCTAGATTTCCCATTCTATCATGAAACAAGCTAGAGAGATAAAGCTGGGCATCTGGATATGAACTCAGTTTCTACCACGGTGACCTCGCATGAACTCAGGTGCTATGAGGCCATTTCACAGCTTGGGGGTGTCCTGATACATTTTGGACTGCAAAATCGACTTCAGTGCCTATTTTTATCCAGGGATTATCAAAACGGAATTTTAGACTCGTTTTGCCTAGTCTATCTCACATGTGACCAGACTTGACATCACGACCCTTCATGCGGGTCAACACTTTTTGTCATGTTTAGTGTCTTCCTTGGCCCAGGAATGCATTTCTGGCACCAACAAGCCGAAACAATGGTTCAAAACTATAAGAAATACGGCGGAAATTGAGCTTAACTCAGGTCATTGCCCTTGACCTTAACAAAAAACTCGAGATCACGCAGTTCCTAAGAATGTCCTCGACTGCTAGCCCAGAGTGTTCCAGGTCGATCGATCGCACAGCGTGGCCCGCAGAAGACTTTTTTAAATCACAGGTTGATCTCCTTTATGTCGGTCAGTAACGTGAAATGACCGAAAGGTGAAAACTCTCCAGGACACGAGCAGCGTGTAGAAAAGCTACTTTCAGTTTGTGCGCTTGCACGCGTTGTTTTTTGCTTTCGTCAAAAATCCTTGGGGGACTTCGAAAAGCCCCGCCCCCGAATGCGCCAGGGTTAACGGCAGGGTATAGCGTTCCGCTCGTTCGGGCCGGTGCTACAAGGGACGCCGAGTCCAGCGCGAGACGTGCTGACAAGTCCGCGAAGTTCGTCTACAGCGCCACCACAGACTGCAGGGTAGAGTCACGCGCGAGGAAAGCGTTCTGCGACATCCAGACGAGTGCCGCCATACACCCACTGGAAGTCGAGGATTTGAATACCGCTAACAGGTATACGGGGCATTGAAGTCTGGGTTCTGATTGTCTGACATAGTATCCTACCATTATCATGCCCGTAGGTGAGGAATCGGAGGGATATCCTCTTCTTCGTCGTCGCTTACTATGTTTGAAATTACATCAGGATACATCAGGATGCATGATACATCCTTTCAGAGTTCAATAATGCCTAGAACTCCGGCAGCACCACTCTCTCCCGCTTTCCCTCCTCTCGTGAGCCTTTGACCTTGCCGACTGCCAGTGACAGTATGCCTCCACCCACGATCTGACCGGCCGAGGGCAGCGAGAGGTTCTGACCAGCCCCCTCCCCTCCCCGGCGGCGGATTCTGCCCCCCCCCCATCTGGCTGCCTGACGGGCGGTGTCGTCTGAAGCCGGAACGATTACGTCATAAACGGCGCGCTCCGCCCTGGCAACAGGGCGGTGGCGACGCCAGGTCCAGACTGGACGGACACAGCAGCAGGGGCGGGACGGACACAGCGGCAGGGACCGGACAAACGCGACGGCAGGGATCGAACGGACACAGCGGCAGGGACGGGGCGACACAGCGGCAGGACCGGACTGTTACAGCGGCAGGGACGGAATGGTCACGACGCCGTTCTAGAGTAACTGGTTACAACAATGCATATGATTTCAGAGCGTTGGAGAATGCTATGCATACTCGGAGAAAACCCTGAACCCTGAGGGAATGGCCGATGACTTACCCGACAGCATGGTCTCGTTCAAGAACCGACGACCCACCGAGTAGATACACTGAAACGATAAGAATGGAATTAAATTTCTTCACAATGGTGGTAGCTGAACGAACGCTCAAATTGCCCTTAAGAACATTTAGTATTGTGAATGAAAGGAAAAAAGGCCGAAAAAGTGGGTGAAAAAAGTGGAAAAAGGAGACTGACTGACAAGAGTTTTGTTCAGATCAAAGTATCGATTAACAAAACTTCGGCGCCTGTAGCACATAGGCATATGGGCACACTTCCACAACTTAATGTGGAAGTGTGCCCATAATTTTTCGTTAATGCGACAAAAGGAATTTCAGCAGTTGCAAATCGTTGCTCCAGGCAAATGAATGGAAAACATGTGCCGTTATTCCATAAATATTTAAACTATCTAAATCGAGTAGTCTCATAATTGTTCCTGAAGAATCCTTTCCAAACCAGGCGAGACATACCATTTTCCCGCACTGAACTTGCCGCTAATCGGATTTCAATGGAAAAGAAATCCCACAAAACCTCAGGTTCCTCTAATACTGCACATCGTGGTGAACCCCCGTCAGATTCCCGGTGCATCACGAGGACGATAAAGTGGCTTTAGTTTGTCATGCATCCCTGAATAAATGGCGTCACGTATCAATAGCGTGACTGTTTCGTTCACGCCGCGTTCGAGAGCTCGTGAAGTCGGGCGGCATCTGGCCGCAGTGTGGTCGCACCATCTGAAAACACACCCTGACCGCCATGGACAAAGGAAAGCCGACACGGTTCGTGAGTGCTAGCACGCGCCACAGGTGCACCGTGGCCACGTGTTTTCCAACATTGGTTGGCGGTTGCAATGATTTGCATGCGGTTATTTTTAGTGTTAAGAGCTGCGCAGCAGTGGCGCCGGCATTACTTCCCTGAACAACTAGCACTTTCTCATTATGTTGTGCCGAAGTGCACGTGAATATAAGGGTTTGATCCTATATGGAGCAGAAATATTTCGGCACGACTTGAGCCTTTCTTTGACTGTCTGAGCTTTCACGACATTCCGGAGCAACGTTGTTATCATTTACTGTGGAAAAAATGCCACTGCAGACTCGAAGCTTTTTCTGGTCCTTAATTTTACTAAAAACAGACGAGATAATCGAAAACGAGAACAGTGGAACCTAGCTCAACACCAGACTAGGCCAGCACATGAGTAACTAGTCGTTTTGGTTCTCGACATTTCACATGGGCTGTTGAACGCAAATGCAACCGGGCACCGAGCCTCGGCACAATGGCCGCCAAGAAGGCCATCTTGAAGACCATCTTGGTTACTGCAGTGCAGCCGGACGGTGACTGAAGCTGTCTGCTAATGCCTGCACGTTCATAGTCGTGTCTTGTGACGCCTGGCTATGCCGTCTCGGTTCTCTCTCTCTCTCTCTCTCTCTCTCTCTCTCTCTCTCTCTCTCTCTCTCTCTCTCTCTCTCTCTCTCTCTCGCTCTCTCGCTCTCTCGCTCGCTCGCTGAGAGTTAACCCCCAAGACGTCGGCGTGGGGTTACCAGGCGACCTTACCAGGCCCGGGACGGACCGCTGAGCCCGGCCTTTCGCAGCGTCCATGCCCAATCGTCCGCGCAGGTCTGGCCGGCTCGGACGTTTACGTGCCACGGTGGCTCCGTCACGCCCCCAGTGGCACCTAGGACGACCAGGATGTTTTTGAATCGCCGCCGGCCGGCGGCCCTGGACTCTCTATAAACGCCGCTCAAAAACAGGTCATTGTTTGACAGGCGTGGACACGACCCTCCGAGCCGACGGCTCCGCTGTCCGGCGCGAGCTTACGTAACCGGCCGCCGCCAGGCGAACGGAGTAGGCATTCGCCGAGAGTCGGCCTTGGCGAGACAGCCATGAAAAGGCGAGCTCCGCGCCTCTCCGGTGCGTCCAGAGCGTCGGCGGCGGGCGGAGCGCTGGTGTCGGCGGACCCGCCAGCCGCCCGGGCTGCCACTGGGCCCAGTCGGACTACGGGGACGCGGCAGCGACGCCACGAGGGGGACAGCTCTATGGAAGCCGGGCCAGGTGAAGGCCAACAATGTGGAGTGCCGTTTATCTGGCAAAAGCTCCTGCTGGCAGCGTAACAACAGCATTGTGTCGGGAATACCCGCGGACAGAAACTGACCAAGACAGGCAAACCAGAGCGCCGCCTTTTCTCTTCCGTGGGACGCTATGAAAAAGGTACTGGTGCAGGCCGCGCAGCGCCGCCATACTGTCTGAGCGGGCGCGAAGAAAAGGTCGCGGCAACAGCGAAACATCGCCGGTGTACTGCTCTGGGCAGACTGTGGGTCCCTTCTGCGAGCGAGACCATAGTCAAGCACGCAGTACACTCCATGTCAGTGATGAGGGCGAGTATCCAGACTGGAACAAATACGGGAGGTAGGCACCCTACCATCCGGTCCCTGCCGCCCGTACCGAGCCGGTCCAGAATGCGCACACACTGTCTCCGAGGCAGGGTTCAACACCGAGCTCACTTCCGCCCGAGCCCACTGGCGCATTCTCTTGCCGCGGTCACAGGCCAGAGGCGTCCTGCGCGCCACGCAACGCAAGCATTCAGCTTTAACCGCTCGTCTGTATTCCGTCCAAAGTAAACACACGGGCAGGCCGGCAGCCCACCAGCAGTAAACACGGACCACGGCAACAGATCGTCCTGCGTGCCGGCCGTGTTTTCTACGTCACGACGCGAGTCCCCCCACGGGGGGAGGCCACGCGCAGACCCGGCCTCCGGCCGGACCAATAGCGAGCGTCGGCGGACCCGCCCCCCGACCGGCCCACGCCGCCCACGCGGTGCTCCGGCGAGTTTCACCCCGTGCCCTGTTCTAAAACCGGCCTGCTGGCCAGGCCTCGGTCCCGCCCGATCGACTGCGACGTTGATATCGACGAGCGTCGGACGGCCCGAGTGCCGTGCGCTTGTCCTGGTCGAGGCGTCGGGTTCGTTTGAGCGTGTCCGATGTAACTACGATGACGTGAGGACTGCGAATTAGGTCATGAATTTGCATCCACACCGAGACAGTTTGCAAGTTTTACCACATCACCAGTCCGAACGCCTACGCCATTCCTAACATGGTTTTTTAGTGAACATGGAACAAATCGGCAAACATCCGTTTGGGTTGCAAAATGCATGAAGGAAAATTTATCTACCGGATGACTTTTTTCAAACGTACTCCCAAATTTACTCCCAAAAATCCCACCGCAATATACACAAATACACCAATGCGTATTTGGCCCCATATCGAGAGAGTCAGCCGGTCACGAGGCGGCCGTGTCGTGAGGTTGCACGTCACGACAGAATCTTCCGGTGCCATCCGGTTTGGCGCCTGGGACAAAATTACTCCGTATTTGGCAACATTTTGGGTGGTGGTGTCAGAGTCAGGCCACGTGCTCGGCTTAGCATGGACGCTGATCACAATCCACTTGGAGCATATTCGAGCTACAATTATTTTAAAAAAGCCCGTATACGTCATACGCCCAGAAGGGCCTTACTACTTCATTAGCATTGGTAAAACATAAACCGAAATGTAATCAGATCAGTACTAATTAACTAAATGAGTTCCTTTTGATATTAAAAAAAAACATTTCGAGCTTGCCGGACGGCATGGCCGGCCCCATACTTAGATTCGTTTTCCAGACTTAAAAAGAAGCACCACATAAAGCATCGATTGGCAAGAAGCATCGCACCGATACACGCAGGGTTATGACGTGTACTGGTGCGTGCGTGAGACCACACGTTTGGGATGCACCACAAGGTGGTCGTTGTTATTCTAATTCCTGTGTTTAATTCATACGACTGTCAAGTATCCACCGGGGGCGAACGGTCGTATTACGCATCTTCCTCAGACTGGAAATACATCCATGCAGCCTAACCCCGTCAGATCAGCGCAGATCACACCGCACGGTGTCCTTGTATTGCTGTTTCAATGTCGGAGCAACGGCTTCTCGAAATCGGACATTGGAACCGTAATATAAGTAAGTACTCATGGACAAGTACTGCACTAAACCGACGCAGCATGATGACCAGCTGAGCCAGATTACACTATACTACCGAAACCAAGTGACGACTTTCAACAAACAAGACGAAACGGCAATAAGGGAAGTTGTGTCCCGATATGTTCAGCCAAAACATGTCGAAACGCTCGAATTTATCACGTACGACAAAAACAAAGACTTTCGATTTCGTTGTCAAAAACAACCACTCAGGACACGTAAACTTAAGAGCACCAATGTAGTGCACCAAATTTTTTTTGCGGATACGAAGGCTGCAAACTTCGCCCCAGTAGACTACACTGGTGTCACAATTGACCCCCCCCCCCTGAAGACGATTCACTATGCCTCTACGTGACGGCGCCACTACAGACAAATGAGATGGGAACATGACGAGACCTTAACGCTACAGCAACTGGTGGACAATACGACGACCTTACGCACATACTATGACGTCAGATGACCTAAAATATGGGAAAATGTGTGTATTTATGAATGCTCGCAAGCTCTGGACAAACAACTAGATTCTTCTGTCACCCTAGAGTTCCTGCGAGCAAGGTTCCTAAGACTTCGCCGTTTATTTAGTGTTCGGACTGCTTATTTTAAGTCAGACGCAGGGATTTGTCTTTTCAACGATTTATTTATTTTTCCTTCTCATGGTGTGTATTCCAAGTAAACGTGGTACACCGCGAATAATTTTCAATTGGTTATTTGTGCCAATTTTTGTCAGTGTGAAAGACGAGATATCAGTATCTCGGAACGTGCGTCAATAAATGAATAATTCTGTACATCTGATATGAAATCTGGACTACTTTGTTGAAAGACAGACCAGGGAACTTACGAGATGCATTAAAAACTAGGAAATGCAGAGCACGCGGTAGTTTCCAATGAAACACACACATACTTATGTACATATGTACATAATGCATATATATACATATATATCATGTTAAATTCGGGGTGCCCGGGCCACCAGGCTGTCTCTCTACGGACTGCCCAATTTCGTTGGACGACTGACATCCGATACTATAAAGATCTGATCTGGTCTGTCGTGATCTGAGGAAGTCTCCACTCTCCAATGGAATGACTCTGACCCAGTTTAGTCCATCGTCAGGAGACGCCCGCAGACGCCGTCTGTCCGCCGTAATGAAGACTCCGCAAACGAGGTCTGACCCATCGCCTGGAGGTCCCCACGAACTCGGTCTGTCCATCGTGACAGAGACCCCATTGACTTGGTCCGACCGGTCGTCTCGAGGCGTCGGCAGACCCGGTCTGTCCGTCGCGCCGGAGACCCCACTGACCTGGTCTGGCCGGCCGTACGCGATGGGCCGTCGGGAGCCGTCCGGATCGTGAATCATGCGGCCGTACATCGGGATGCCGTGCTGCTCGATCACCTTCTGCTCGAGCCCTACCCGCGCCAGGGCCGTGCGGCCGCGGCAGCTGAGCGCCAGGTTAATGCTGCGGCCCGAGACGTGCTCCATCTGGCGAATATCTGCCGAACACAGGAGCGGCGGTAAACAGAGCCCGGCACTGCTGCGCATCAGGTGGAGGCCTACCGCCCTCACTGGCTAATCAAAGCCCTACGGTCAAACTGAAACAGTTTCGGACCTAGATATTACGAGATGTTGAGCAAAAGCATATGAACAACATAGGCGTAGGTAGCCGGTAGACATTGTCGTCCCACCGTCAGGGATCTACCATCCGCCCCCGTACACCTGACCGGACAGCCCCCAGGGATCTGTTATCTGTCCCCCCTACACCTGACAGGAGAGCTCCAAGGCTCTGCCATCTGTCCCCCGTACACCCCTCCCCCGGGATCTGATATCTGTTCTTCGTACACCTGACCGGACACCCCCAGGGATCTTCACCTGTCCCCAGTACGCCTGGGCAGACTGCCTATGAGAGATCGCCGGACCCAGCACACCTGGGCAGACCGCCCCGCAGGGATCGTCAGCCCCAGCACACCTGGGCAGACCGCCCGCAATGATCGTCGGTCCCAGTACGTCTGTACAGACCGCCCAGAAGGAATCATCGACACCGTACACCTGGACAGACCGCCCGCAAGGATCGTCGGCCCCAGCACACCTGGACAGACCGCCCCGCAGGGATCGTCAGCCCCAGTACACCTGGACAGACTGCCCCGCAGGGATCGTCAGCCCCAGGACACCTCGACAGACCGTCCCAGCAGGGACCATCCACCCCAGTACACCTGGACAGACCGCCCCGCAGGGATCATCGACCCCGTGCACCTGGCCAGACCGCAGCGACGCGGGATGCGCGCCGTGTCCGATGTCCCGCGGCGGACACCGGACGCCGTCTGCGCCGACCGCCGGGGTAACGTGACTCCAGCGAGGGGACCGCCGGGCCGTCGGCTGCCGGGGACGGCGGTTCCGGTTCCCCGGAACCGGAACCGCGGCCGGCTCCGGTTCCCCGCCGGCAGCCGGCTGCCGCGGAGGCCGCAGCCCGGCCAGAGACGCGGGAGGAGCTCAACACACCGGCTCCGACCGTGCGCAGACGCCGGGAACAGGACAGGTGCACGTGGCATGAACCGTCGACCCCTGGCGTTGTGGTAGCATGTTCGGCCCATATCCAGCACGTGGCAGGGTAGGTTCGTTACTGAGGGGTCAGTGATGTTAGACCCGGAAACAGACGAGGTCATCCGGATCACGGAACGGCCATGTCGTGACACTGGCGGCACGCAAAGATCCTTCCGCACAAACTGCTGCTCCAGGTTTCGGTCCACTTTGATGGTGGCGGCAGGGTTCAGCTAGAACAAGCTCAGCATGAGCCTGCCTTGATCTTAGAGTTATCCACTTCCCAGATTCGGTTAAATCTGCAAAAACGGGGCATCAAATTTACCCGTGATATCCACAAATAAGTTTTGGGACGCTATGCGTAGCTGATGCTTGATACGATCTCCACGTTTTTAGCTGTAACCTGCTAACATTTTTGCTGCAAAAGAACGCTGAGCACAATTTCCAACCGAACGACATAATCCTCGCCAGTATTTTCCACTTGGTCACCTACAGCGGTGCAGCCAGGATTTTCCTACCACAAGGAGAAACCCTGGATTTACCTTCGGCCTGGGGAGCCTCAGACTCCGAAGGGCCTATTCGTTCGGCAGCATGAATTTCCTTTTTTATTTTCACCACGAATTTCGTAACCAGCCACGAGGCGAGAACCCGGGATTTTCCTAAGTGGCAGGGGAGGGGTTTAGGTTTTCGGCGGAGGGAGGGGGCCCAAATTTCGGTGGGCCCCTCGTGCTGCAGCCTATCTTACCTTTTGTTTCGTAACCTCGAGCTGCGAAGTGTGATTCGGATAAGTGAGATTCTAAGTCGCAAGAGTTCCGTTACAAATGTGCAGGAACCCTTTCAGAGTCCAGCCGCTACCCTTTACAGGGTCATCTTTACAAGCCCAAAAGGGTGCCCCCTCGGCAGGCGCAAAAGGATAGCTCTACAGATCAGCAGAGGCGGTTCGCTCTCTTTACAGGCCAACAGAGGGACCCTTTTATGCGTCGGCAAACTGCCCTTCTACAGGCCTATGGAACGCCCCTTTGGCCTGTAGAGCTGCCAGCAGCGGGCATCTTTAACCCGCGCACGACCATCGTTCAGTTACGATCATGCCCGACTGGGGGGGGGGGCAGTTGGCCGCCCCCCTCTAACTCACGAACGGTTGGTCGCACGATAAAAATAAGCATACCGTTGGAAAGCCTGTGACGAGTAGAGCTCGAAACTGGTCTCATTTTTTAGTTTTAGGTAATATATAAACAATTTACGTCCTATATATGTTTTCTCATAGCCGACTGCATGAGACCGAGAAACGACCTAAATCTCAAGGGCTGTGACTAATAACGCATAGGTAAAGGCACCAGCGCACAAGTAAAGGTCCGCAAATGCCGATACACATCTAACTCCTCGGATTTGTTCCGTATATACGCCGAAACGTTGACTTAAAGACACAGCAGTTTTCGCGCCGACTGTCGGCGTGCGGCGCAGCCGTACGCAGTAAGAAATTGACGGGAACTAATTTTAGCGTTCCTTTATTTTTGCGAGAAAAGCCTATGCATGTAAATTTTATTGATCTTAGTGGCTCTTGTGATGGTTTTCATGCTTAAATTTTGGAAAAATTCATTAGTTACCAATCTACAAGATTGGCGGAGGTTTATTCGCGAGAGCCTGTATATTTCCAAACTATACAATTTTTAAAACTTTTTGAGGTTCCCGGTATTATTTACGTCTGTGCAAGCCAGTTCTGCCAATTTATACACATTCTGAGAAATTCATCGGTGATTTTGACGGTGGTACATTTCGGCTCACTACAGTTATTCGTGACCTGACCTCAGGTCAATGGCTGGAAGTCATTGATACTTTGCCCAATGACGGTAACTAGATGTCTGCTTCACTCCACACTAAAAATGTTATGAAATATTCCGTCAGTTTCCGAAAAAACGACATGTCTTAAAAATGGGCTTGATCCCAGGTCAATGATTCGGAAAATTCCAAAAAATCTAAGATCGCAGATTTGTTGCATCTATCAAGATCACTAATTGCTGAAAGTATTATTGTGATATCTTGTTTTGCGAAAAAGTTACAGGGCGCCCAACTTTTTTGGACATAGGTCTGTTTGACCTGGCACCTAGGTCAAGCACCTGACCTGGCCTGAGGTCAAAACTTTGACACAAGGTATAAAAATAATGAAGCAAAAGGTACAGAAAGTTTCGTGACTCTGTATCTGTTTATTTTCTCGCAATCCCAGAAAAACCTAAGGGGGGGCGGTCAACTGTCCCCCCAGTCGAGGGCGGGTTAAAAGCCAGCAGAACGCCATCTGAAGGCCTATCGATGGACCCTTTAAAGGTTAGCACGACCCCTTTACAGACCAACTTTTTTTAGGCATGTAGGGGTCCCCTACAGGCCAATACGGGGGCCCATCTACAGGTCCGTAGGCGTACTCTTTACGGGCCAGGAAGGCTCTATGGGTCCCCAGGGAACCTTTGCAACTCAGCAAAGGGGTCCCTTTACAGGGCCCCTGTACAGGCCTACATGGGACAATCTGCAAGGGGACAAAGGACCCCCTTACAGGCTGATAAAGGCCCCTTAGCAGGTTCGTAGGCGGGCCCTTCATAGGTCAGCACGGGCCTTCTACAAGCCGGCAGGCACCCTCATTACAGGCCATAGGGAGCCTCCTTCACAGGCCAACAGAAGCCACATATCTAGTTAGTGACCTTAGCTAGAAAACAGCTCCCGACCACAAAGTGCCCTTACTCAAAATGTCGTTGCCCGCGGGGCCCAATGCACTTTATACGGATTAGACGGGAAATTCTTCCGCACGTAGCGGGGAGGGCGCCTTTCAGCCCAGTCCGGAGGTCCTTCCGCCCGCAACGTGGAGGGGCGTCCTCTCTGCCAAGGGAAGGGCTTCAACCCCCTGAGCCCCCTCCCCCACCCGGATGTGCCTCTGGCCACCTTCGGAAGTATTAGGCAGCAGAGTCGGTACCATTTCCAGACATGACGTGACAGACTAATAAAAAAAAACACGACATGGTAGCTTGGTCTTTAGGTTTAAGTGACACAGGCGACCTCAAACGGGACTGTCACTGGATTCCGGTTTCCCTTGCAGCCTACGCGACGTAACTTTATCCTGTTCCCGCAGTGGAAGGAGAACTTAAGAAACCTTCCCCACTTTCGCCGCCATTTTCAGAGTTTTTGAAGCAGCTCAACGAAAGGTGACGAAGTTTCCCGCATGTTCTTTGTATGTATTACGTACACCTTTTAAATTATATTTTGACCAGAGAAGGAGCCTGGTCAAGCTTTTAGGAGGCACAGCGGGCGTTTTTTTTTGGCGTTGTTGAACGTAAGAAAAGTAAAAAAAAAGAAAAGAACGTAGAAGAAAAATGGCTACCAAAATATAGTTTCTGAGAAAGAACTCAAAATGTCACATGGATGTTAGGGTAAGTAACTGGGTAAACTTACATAAATAATTGTGCTAACCTTTGCTCATTGAACAATGCGAAGGCAAGGTCAAGAGTCAAAATGCGGTTTTATTTTCAAAATCAAAATAATAACGCATATGATTTAGAATAGTATTCTCTGCTTGTGTTTCAAGCTTTCGTCAATATGAGATCAGGTCACGGAGTCACTTCAAATGTCTGCGCGCGTAGCCTATATCACGATGGCTACAAACAGGATATTGGGGAACAAAACCAATTCGAATGATTGGAATCGTTTAAAAACACGATGAAAACAACCCAAGGCCATTTTCTGTCACATTTAGGTCACTTGAGGCCATTCGAGGTCAAAGGCCATAAGGTGATTGGGTGAAAATGCGACCGTGACAGTTTCCCTTTCATGTTTCTGGTAACGCCTATTCCAACATCATACAAACAGTGCAAAACTGCTCGTATCTTTTAAGTATAAATGGCTACCATAACCTAAAAAAGGATACTTCACTGTTATTTCAGTCCATCTTTTAAAAGATAATATCTCATATTTTCTGTAATCTGCGAACGCCTATGAATTCTGCCAAAATCATAAAAGTTTGGGCCAAGGGCAGGGGTCCTGTCGATTGGCTCTCGATTCATGCCAAGTGCATGAAACTCGGCCCATCAAGGTCGTAGTTATCAAACGTCAGAAAATGCTTTTTCTTGGCCTTATCCCATGCATCCGCTCCTTACACAATTTCCGTTTTTTATGAGAATGTCTTTAACATTGTGGCGAATCGATTGCCGCTTTTCAGCGATCTAATCGCGTAGGTGGTTCTCGAGATCTTCAGGGCCGAGTAGACCCCCACTTCCATAAGGAAATGTATTTGCGCGTTACGGGTACGGGAATAGGGTAAAGGACATTCTTAGCCCTATTTCGTGTTCTTGTTCCGTTAGTACGAAAATATCTTCCCCTAATGCTCGAATCTACCCTGCATTGAGGGATGACTCTGTCTCCGTAATCTCGAAAAGCAATGCTCCAATTTCTTAGCGGAAAACGGCGTTCGATAGTATATCTGTAGTATGGATAGTAGTATACATTACATATGTGTGTATAACATATACATGCGTACTTTGCATACAAATAATATACATAGCAGATATAATTGTAGAGATATGTACACTTCTAAAAAAATATTAAGAATTTTCAAAAGTGGGGATAGAATGCCAAAATGTGGGAATAAATGGGGATTAACTTCTAAGAACTTTCTGACCACATTTTACTCCCCATTTTGTTCTATTTCATGATCATTCTACCGACAGGTAACAGGTCCATCAGATATATTAGAAAGAAGCTGATTGTGAGGATTCATAGGCGTATCCAGAGTACATAAAAAAGGGTATACGGTTTTGGGAAACGCTAATTTATTCTGCAATATATTTTGAGTCTTGCGAGCTTATTTGTGTTCGGAAAACGTTTCTATATGGGTCAAATGTCATCATATACATATGACAAATGCGGATAGGCGGATCAAGTTACCAGAAAATTACGATAACTTTCTACATGATGCATCATTTGTAACTGGCTACCATATTCAAACATACTGTGAACGCTATTTTGCACTGTGCTTTCAGTTCGCATTTTGAGGTCATAAGTGCATCGCATTTTGAAATCGTAGGATCATAGGCGTAACCAGGGGATAAAGATAGGCATTTTCGGGAAATTTTAGAAATCGGAAAAATTGGAAGCTTTTTATCATATACTGTGAATTTAGTGGGCTTGTGTGTCAAGAAAACATTTCCATATGTGTTGCATGTCATATTATGTAAACATTGCAAATGCTCATTGGCGGATCCAAGTACCAGAAAAAGGGTTAATAACTGCATGGTGATAGTTATGTTTTATTCCATAAATCGGATCGTTATTCCTCGCGAATAAGGACAAACAAAATAACCCCTTTTACATTACCCTGGAGCCGCCTGTGATTTCAATTTATTTGAAGCATATGTTATTATATCGCAGTATATGTGGAACTGAAAAAAACAATCACACACATCCAGATGTCTGTTAGGCCCACTGAACATGGTATTGGAAGAAATATGCACCACAAAACCGATGACTGAAGATGCTCCTGGCAATACATATAGGCCTATCGTACGCGTAAGTCAAAATAAAGATGTCTATATCACACGTTAGCTTTGTTTTAGTCTTGCAATAAATTATAAACTCTTCGGAATAAGACAATATAAATACCCCTTTTATAGCCTTAAGATCCGCCATTGGCCAAATTTTTGTCTGAAAATATCTCAGAATGTGAATGTTACAGATATGTCGATCATTTGGCCTGTCCATGATATTCTAAAAGACACCGAGAAAAACATGACCACGTCGAAGTGCGCGATCTCCCGAAAGCTCAGTATTCCTTGAATATGCGTCACTAAAACGCGTCCAGGAACCGCTCTGGGAACAAATTTTTGAAACTTTGTCACAACGTGTAAAAACACATTTAAAAAAAGTCACCACGTTTCGTGAAACAGCTCCCAAAAGCTCGGAAATGGCGAGCAAAAAATAGGAGGGGCGGAATCTGCCCTCCGCAGAACGGAAGAAGGTTAACCCTATTTCCGGAGGGCTAGACGGTATGGCTGATTCCCGGCAGGGGGGCGGATTCGGCCCCCCCCTGAGATCTCGAGAACTACTTGTCCGATTTCATCGCAACAAACGGCAATCGATTTGCCGTGACGTGAACTACATTTTTATCAAAAAAATTCAAAATTTTGAAATTTGTGGATACAGGGGGGCAAAAATTTCAAAATGGGGGGTACTTTTGGACTTCTTATAACTTCGTTGTTTATCCACCGATTTCGATGAAACTGGCATGAATCGAGAGATTATGGATAGGGTTTTTACCATGGGTTCACAAATCTGAAATTTTGAGAAAATTCATGGGCGTTCACAGGGTTTCAAAAATTGGAGGATTAGTTTTCTAACAACTGGATGAACAAAAGAGGCAAACACCCTTTTTTGGCTTCTGCTAGTCATGTTATACTGAAGAAGCACAAATCGCATTGCAATGTTTGTATAATGTTAGTATAGGCGGTGCCAGGGGCATAAAAAAGGGGGAACTGTCATGGTCACACGTTTCTCAGATCAACTTGTGACCTTTAACCTTAAATGACCTCCAGTGACCTTGGGGTCACTTGGAATGATCTCCTATGCATTTAATTTTATTTTTAAACGTTTTCAATCGTTTGAACTTACTCTATTTCAAAAATTTCATTTTATGGCTATTGCGATATAGGGTAAGCGCACTGACATTTTAGAACATAGCTCCGTGACCCGACCCGATATCAAGTTGAAACTTGGTACACAAGTCGAGGGCACCCTGCTACGTCATATATATTCCGGGTTTGGCATTTGAAAAAATGGCGCCGAAATTATAGCAAAAAAACAAATTTTGACTTTTGACCTTGAACTGACCTTGTAAAATGTTAGCTATACATCCATATAAAGTTTTAAGTTCTATCTTAAAAACTCTGTTTTTGGCAGACATTTTCCTTTTACCCTTAACATGGCCAAAAATGGCATGAGATGCCTCCCAAAAACGTTGCCTGACTCCGCCCTTGAGCAAAGTAGAATTTTGAAATTTTGTCACAGCACGTAGAAAAAATAGCTAGGAAAAGTGACCAAGTTTCGTGAAGCTGCGTTAAAAAGGCTGGAATTGGCAAGCAAAAAACCCGAGGGGGGCGGATTCCGTCCCCCCCCCTGCCGGGAATAGGGTTAAGGGGCGCAGAACGACTTTTGGTAATGCAGACGGAATGAAACTACCAATACTGTGAAAATCAGTGTTTCTGATTACTTTATGATCCCTCCGAGATCAAGAAAAGGTCAAAAATGGTCCATGACCTCAATTCATGATTCTGACCTAAGATGGCCTTCACCTTAATAAGGACCAAAGCGCGGAGGTCAAGAACAAGACGCAAAGACCGAGTTAGACTGAACATCGTAAAATACTTCCACATCTGATATATGACAACGACCATCGTCGTGTCATGTTGCATTCATGGCATGCCTTAAAAAAGAGGTCATATAGGTAAGCAACTGACCTGGCTGTGTCCCATCCCATCCTAAGTAAGTTTTATCTTGTCGTATCTTCTTCGGTTAGCACTAACGTCTGATACATAGTCTTTGGCTAGGTACAGAAGACAGTGGCAGGCTTCTTAACTGAGACATCTTTACTCCTTGTTCATCAATACAGTGCAATAACTGATGATTCCATTGCAGATTAGTTATATATGATGTCTTTTCCTTCCTTTTCTTGAAGGAAACGCCACGACTTGGTAGTTTCTCACTTGGTTTATAGTCTTTTGCTTTGCGGGGCTAATGTACAATTCCTTCCGTTATCGTGGGTTGGAATGAAAAGACTTCCAGTATATAGATGGCATGTAATATATATATATATATATATATATATATATATACATATATGCTCGAGCATTTCGGGAGCAGGATCTTTTTAATATATTGCTTGTTAAACACGACGGCAAACTAAACATTCATAGCCTTTTTGTTCGTTTGTTCCCAGTCTCGTCCCAGTCCCATTCTCGCATTATTCGTTCGCCGTTTTCAGTATGGTTATGTAATACACTTCTGTCTGTCTAGTGGTGGACGTTTCGAACTAATCTTACTTCATTTTCAAGAAAAAGAACAAACTATGTTACTTGTATGGTATATACAACAGAAGTCAAAAGTGATGCACTTTGTTTACAAAAAAAAATAATACCACATTGCACGACACATGACACATTTTCATACACATCTCTCAGGACTGCAGAATCTCTACAAGCACCCAACTCATTGGGAGTCAGCCACGATCGTGCCCAGCTTGTCGCACAGAGCTAGGGCTGTGTAAGCTGCTCGTTCTGTACAATGATGATTGATGCAATGTCTCTGATACAGATTGTCCCTCGAGTGTTCTAAGCCGTCTACGGTCGGCACTGCGAGCACGTATGGTCGTTTTTCATGTATATTCCTAATGAGGGTGATGTTGTGGTGTTCGTGCACGTGTGTCTTCGAGGTCCTGTCTCGCAGGTGCACGATCAAGCGCCGATTGAGAGTCGTAGTCGTCAAACCGATGTAGTTGTTCTTGATGGTTAGTGAGGACGTCTTTGGGTTCTTGTAGTAAGTTATAACTTTTCTATTTTGATCGATCCTGGTTTTTGGCAATACATTGTATATATATATATATATATATATATATATATATATATATATATATATTACATCGTGAATATAGTTCGGCAGTCTATGAAGTGTTATTTTAAATACAAAAACGGGTAGAGGTTCTAAATTCAGAGAGGCAGCCATCGAAAAATGGTTCCAGGGGTTCTTTCTCTCAAAACTAAACTTAAGTAAAAGTAAATTTAACTACTAAGGAGTTCTCCTCCTACTACTAAAAAACTAAAACTCTCTGAACTAAAAACTACTGTCCAGCAACACCTTTGAGGGATTCAACCCATTCGAGATACTGGCAACGGTTCAGCTCAGTTCGCACCGAGCCTGTTGCTCGTTCTACGGCCGTACAACGGCTGTAAAACTGGCCAATTTTTACACGTGAGGTGTAAAACGGCATCTTCTGACACCTGCGTGACTGGAAATGCCGGATTCAATATGAGCTTAACGGCCGTCAGAAAAGGTACTTGGCGATAAACCCGACGTTTTTCTCTCTCCTTACGGCAACATCCGGTATACACCGCGGCCGTGGCCCATTTTACGGACGTAGTATGGCCGTACATCGAGCGGGTTACGGGGAGGGTGTGCACCAGTGAGTTCTGGTGAGGGAAAGTCGGCTTCCACTTGAATTTTATAGCCGTCAAGAACCTACACGAACGGGATGCTATTGCTTTTCATTCAGTTGTGAAACTTCGCGTGATACCACAGAAGAGGATAAAATATCCTGTTACCAAAATCGATTAATAACTATGGTTGGAGATCCTGGGGGGATTGGAGAGTCTAGACTCTATACCACCTATTTGTCAGATTTTAACAGACATAACAACAACCAATAAAACTAAAATACTGTTCAGACCATCCTATAATTCCCGGAAATATCCGGTCGTGTTACTTAGTGCCCGGCATACCTGACTGTCATTGCAATGAAAACTGATTCGGGCGTTAGATCTGCCTCCAGAAATGGTAACATGGTGTTCCGCGCACTTACCCACAACGTACACAGTCCACCTGTCACCTTGTAAGTCTTGTAGGAGACATCCAACAGGGACAATAACATGCATCAGCACTCTCTCCATATTAATCAGCTCAAACTCATCACGTCATTCAAAGCTGGATAGCGCTATATTCTTCCACCGAGACGTGATTCGTCATTGAGCACAGCTGTTAAAATGTACTCAGAATGAACTATGGGTCTTCATTTTCAAACCTGCACATCAGTGGTGCCATTCTGAGTAAATGGTGGGGCCGGATCGAGGGGCAGACAAACCAATCTCCTTCCAAATGTGGGTTTCTCAACAGATTTAGCCCACTTCATCTTGGCCAGCGTGCATTTGTTCTATTTCGTTATCATCTGTCAAATAACGAACTGCATAAAATCGCATAGCTATATATATATATATATATATATATATATATATATATATATATATATATATATATATATACTATGAATCTACGTGACGGCACGCCAATAAAACACATGAGACAAGAACATGACAAGAATGTAACGCGACAACAACTGACAGATAATAAGACCATATTACATTACATGCACATGCTATGACGTGAGGAGACTTCAAATATGGGGAAGTAGGTATATTCGTGAAAACTCGTCAGCTCTGAACAAACAGTTAAATTCTTATATCACCCTCGAGTTGCTGGGAACAAGACGTTACCCCCCTCGGAATCCACAGTTCCTTACGAACAAGATGAACCTTTTTTTAATTCATTTATTTAGTTGCCCCACCGATGGCGTTTATCATATGTCAACCTGGCACAGTGTGAATAATTCTAAACTGTTAGTTTTATCACTTTATCGTCACTCTGAAGGTGAGATATAAGTGTCTCGAAACGTTAGTATGAAAAGAAAGGTCAGGGAACCTGAAATATGCATGAATAAACCAGCAAATGCGGAACATGCGGTGGTTTTCAATGAAATATATCTTAGAGAAAATGTACTGTCTCACTATTTGGATGTATATTACGCTAGATATTAAATGTCTTATATATATATATATATATATATACATATGTATGTATCGTTCTGTTGTGTAACATTCCTGATTCCTGGTTCTCTGTTTATTCCATCTGTCTTTTTTTTGTACACACAGTTGTGATTCGACCCTCGCCGGACGGAAGAGATTTTCAGTCGCACCGATGACGAGGGGTGATATCCGCGCCCCATCCGTCATTTGGCTCCTGTGTGAGTTAGCGCCCGGGGTCAAAAAGCAATCGATAGCTGTGCATCTAGGGAAGCTAACGGTACCCTGACCCCATCAAGTCGACCATTGATCTCGTGAGGTCAAACCTTATTCCGGGAAACTATGAATCGATTTTCTGGAGTTCCAAACAACACATTTGGGGCCTTATTTGGGGCCGGATGGGCCTAAAGTCGTGTCCTTGAGCATATTCAGCGCCGAAGATGTCATCTTAGGCATTTAATTTTGTTTGATCTTTAACAGGTCATTGGCCTACCTAAAGTGGCCTGTTCCCATGTGGACAACCACTCTGAATCGATTTCATGTCCGTCTCCTGCCGTTTATGCATGCCTGTTGTCTTTAATGGTAAAAAACGACATTTGGCGCAAAAATCGCTCTGGAAGCCTTCAATAATGACATCATAACGCGGCGACCTGAGATGACCCGGGGTCACTTTCTTCAAAACATGCACTATGGACGCATCGTCAGCTATGACAAAGTTCGCGGCGGTGTCCTGAGCCGTATTGCCGCGGTCCCGAAGATAATGATTGGGGGGTGGCATGCAGCCACTCTCCTGTCACCTCGTCCGGCGAGAGATAGGTTGCTTCGTAAAAAAAAAACATAGGTAGGACTCAGATTAATATTACTACAGCGTCGGCATTACATACCAGGACTAAAGAAATCGACAACAAAACGACGGTCGCCGTCTCCGAAAAGCGCCGATCCAGCTTGTTCACTTCATTCTTTTAATTTCAGAGCACACTATACAACAAAAGCAATTGCCTGTTCCGCATGGCACATGTCTGCCTCACGAAGGAAAATACGGAGAATTCAGTTCATTTAATCACCACGGTTTTGGTCATCTATAAACGAGCTGAACAAGCTAACTAAAAAGTCAGCGGCGTGCAGTCGTTGGCCCAGTCCAGTGAGCCGTCACTCCCTCGCATGTCTCATTCAAACGAATTATTACAAATCGTGCAATTTGTGCTAAAAATCAACTCTATACATCCGTCTGAGAAGGCCGCGGTGGCAATTTCGGTTTTTGATCGTCTGCCCAGAAGACAGTGTAATGTGGTATTATGGCTGCCGGTCCTGGCAAGGGGAAAGCAACAGCACGAGTATTCGTCATTCATGACATAGAGACTGTTTAAATATCGTTAAAAACAAAAACAATATGAAAAATTACCATCACAAATTTTTGCGCCATCAATAGCACATTCATGCCTCGAAAAACGGAAATTCGATTACCAGTGGTCCAGTGGCTTTTGATGTTTTCGAAATCAATAAAATAAGCCGACCCCCCAACATCACACGCAGCATAAATTCCAACGTGCAAACGTGTAAATGGCCAACTTTGAAATTCTTCTAATTCTTCTAATTCCGAATGAAAACGGCACTTTGATTTATCCATCAGCTTCCATGAACACCACATACTCAGACAAGGTGCGAAAAATCGTCCGGTGTGAACTAAATAACAATGGCAATAATATCCAGTGCAATTTCCGGTGGCTCCCATGCTGCGACGGATCAGGGGGGGAAAACATTTTGATATTCGCAGCACTGAGGGCGCTGCGAAAGACTAGGTGTGGCGAAAGGCCTAACGGACTGAAGCAAGCCGAACTCACCATCTCTGTATTCGTACAGATGCACCTCCACTCCTCGCTGGGCCAAATAGCAGGCATTTAGTGCTCCAACCTGGAAAAAGCCAAACCAGACATCAGTCGAGAAAGCTCAAACATCGCTGGCGCAAACATGTTTACATTACTTGAAGAAAGAGACTGCTGCACGGCAACCGAAAATCGACTGGGTGGTCTGCAAGAACGTAACACTATGGTCCGAAATAGAGAGGGGTTCTGAAAGGTTCCTTAAGCTTTTTTAACCAGCAAACGAGGTCAGCTGTGCGGCCAATTTGGAGGCTTTAAATTCCAGACCCAGCCCTCACTACCAAATGAACCGCCCATAAATTACGTAACGATTTTTTTTAACAGCCCCAACCTCTCGCAATAATTCGTAACAGTTAGTCAGAACCCGCCTCCAAAACCACGCAACGTCCAGCCAACACCTCTCCTCCACAGGCGTCGACAAGACATCTGCATTACCTACTTTAGTTTACCTGAGTCGATTAACAGAAGCTTGAGTTGTAACATTTGCTACAGATGACTATTTTAGCTTTTACGCTTTTAAACTCTCTGTCATATTTAGCGTAACCATGTGACGTAGCGCTCTGCCAAACTCCCACACTACCCGTTGAAACGCTTTGTCACGCAATGGCCAACTTCCCGCTTCACCCCCTCCCAACGTCACATATTTATGGACGACCCGAAACAGTGGCCTGACAAACCATGTGAACACGCAGATGTTTTTCTCGTCACGTTGTGTAGATAACCAGATTTGCCGCATGGCTCATTCACTGTGCGCTAGTTAATTTGCTGTGGGCAAGGAACGAAATCGACTTATTTGGCAGCCCTATCGAATAAACCAGGATGCCAGTGCCGCCAAATAAGCCAAACATCGTCATGGCTAAACCTTGGACTTCGTCGTAAGATTACTGGCAATGGGAAAGCATCTGTGTAGCGAAGCGAGTGCACGATGCATGCTTTCAAAGTGGACTTCCCGACAGTTTGCCAGAAGACAACGTATCTCAATGCAGGCAGACTGTCCGTAATGGGTGTGTCGAATCCGTCACATTCCGGTTCACATGAGCAAACACCGAATAGCTTATGTTTTGTTTTAACTCAGTTTTTCTCACAGAGGAGGATTTCTGCCACACACGAGTGGCATTTCCTATACTTTTGTTGGCGCTTCAGCATCCCCAACATTGGTTAGGCATCCACAAAGATCTATGAATTCAACACGCGACTGCATGAGGTGGGCACCCACAACCCATTACGATTCGGAGTCATCTGGATAATGCATAGGCGGTCCCCTTTCAAAATGAATTTAACCAAAGTTTCATGTCCGCGCCGTTTTCCACATTGATGCGTTTCTCGGAGTTTCCACGAGTACTTTTAAAGTGCCAGTCCTCGGGGAGTTCCGAAAACAAAAGCAAGTTGTGAGTATCGAACAACTCGCCAAACTTCAGACATATTGCCCTGCCAGATAGAGACAAACGGCTTGCACTAAACCATTGCAGCGGGAACTGCAACGCATACATTTTAGCGGAATGCACGTGACCGAAATGCATGTTGATTGCGCTAATGGTCCTTTAGGACCATTAGCGCAACCAATCAATCGGCGAAAACAAAAGGAACTGCCTCAATTCGCACAGGGCCCACACTGTACGAAGCGGCAGTTCTCAAAGCGATCGTGGGTGTTCAACATGGGGCCGACAAAACGTTGTTTTGGGGACATAAGGGACCCAGAGAAACGATGACTTCTTTTCTAACACTCTGATGATCTCACCACTGGGAAAACTGAAATCAAAACAAACGAATTTTAAGCGGTGTTTAGCAAAGTTGTGAATCTGCATATTGCGTTATTAAATGGCGATGTAAATGACTAATGAGACGCATTTACTTTCAAAAATAGTGCCGTCTTGAACTTATTTTTGGAGGGCAAAACATAGTTTTGCCCCAGGCGTTTGGATGCAGGGAAGCGGGGATGCGGCTTACCCCCATCCCCCGCTTTCGCTCTCTTTGAACTCCGACACCCACCCAGTGCAAAATGAACAACACTTGCCAATAAAGCGTGGCCAGTCTCCCTCCAGAACAGCGTTATATAACCATTTAACCGTTCCCGGAACAATGGGTGCATTACGCACGAGCGATTATGTAACAGGGCACCGGCGCAACGGTTCTGCCATAGCCCATGGCTAGGAAGAGCGGCATGGGAGCTTTGTACGATTTTCTTGTTTCACGCAACGCCTCCATTCATAACATAAAATAACGCAGCAATTCCAAAAGTGGCGCGTCCCCCGGTCTCCTCGCGTGGAGCCGGCCAGTGACTCGATTTGAGATGAATAAGGGGCCGTCCGCAGATTATCCCATTTATTGGCATTTCTGAAACTACCCCACCGCCTTGTAATTCGTGACGGTACATTTTTCGGTATTTTTTAAACGGCCCAACTCCTTGTAACGTTTCGTGATGGTCACCTACACACTCATCCCACAATTACGCAACGCTCAGCCAACACCTCCCCTGAAGCGTTTACAAAACACCTCTGAATCGCTCATTTCAGTTTATGTTCGTCGACAAACACAAGTTAGAATTAAAAGATTTGCTAGAAAATAGTATTAATAGTCTTTTTAGGACTTTCGCCTTTGTTCTTCTTTGATGTAATATGTGACGTAACGTTCTACCGGACCCCTACCCACCCGGGTGTAACGCTCTGGCACGCACGGGCCACCTCCTCCACCCCGTCCCGACTCCAAGCCTTACTTAATTTGTGGGCGACCCCTAGGAGACGTTACCGCTGACCAGCATAATCGTCTCCACTTCTGCCTGCGTCTCCATCCACTGATCATGGTACAACCAGAGCTGGGCTGGGCTGCTGGTTGAGAGCTGGGCTGCGCGTACGACTTACGCTTCACGTCCATCTGAGCATCTGCTATGATTCAGACGTTGAATGCGTACGTTTGTTTGGTTGGTGTCGACAACAGATGAGTTTCGTGATTAGAGAAGAGGGTAGCTAGAGCCAGCAGGGGGAGCGGACGTCTCTGGGAATATTTCGTCTGAATCCTCGTACATGGTTAGCAACGTGACTGTCGAGTTCTGCATGATTACCGCGTTCTGCTACCATTTGCCCCGCATTTTTCACAGCAATAATTCTCCAGTTCTTTGTCAAGCCTTTTACTGTGCTTTGACATTCAATGTTTTAGCCAGCTAATAAGCAGTATAAAGCAGGTAATTTTTTATCCTAACCGATATTGCTTTTAGATCTTGCACATTCGATATTTTGCTGTCCGTGATTTTGTTCATCGAGTTCCACTTCGATTTTTCCCTTCCGATATTTATCTCTGATCGCCATTTTATCCATGTTCGATATTTATCCCTCTGATTTTTTACCCTCTTCAATATTTAAAGTTCAACGCCTTACTTTCGATTCTTTTTTCCATTCAAAAGTCCGCCAGTTCTCTAATCCTGCCGGCCTCTGCCCTGCTGAATGCCCCTTACTACGAGTTCAGTTTGCAACAAGATACGTACTAAGCTCTTTGAAATTGACGATTTCCGTATGAAAAGGAAGCCGTTGTAGAGTAAAGGTTTAAATGCTTAGAGATTCGTCATTTAAAATGATTAACATGTTTGAACTTGGTAAATTAAAACTAACCAAGTAAATGAGACTGGAACTAGCAGGGTAAGGTGAAACAGGAAAACACCGAGCCTAAACCAAAGTAATGACGCTTATTGTTTTTCACGAATCCCAAGACAGTCGTATCTGAAAAGGGGAAATAAATAATGCAGCCCAGTGACTCACGCAATCAGGCAATTCCAAACCCATCACGCTCAACGTTAGCCCGCCCGTGAGGTAACAATTCTACCCAACGAGGAACCTTGAAGGATGATCCGGCGTAGGTGTGACGTCTTTTGGGAGATCCCTGCCTCTCGCTGTTGGATGTGGGCTGATGTTACAGATCAGGTATCCCTGGGTCCGAGGCCAAAGGGAACTGCCATGCTCGTGACAACCGGTGCGTGAGGCTGGCACCCAATACGGCCATAGCAGCCTCATGCCTCATGCCAACCAAGATGCAAAGGCTTTCTAACAAACATGCATTACATAGAGTCCAACGACATAGGCTGGCGACTTGCTAAAAACGAGCAGTGTTTGTGCGAGACCGACAATATATTCCAGACGATATATTCCAAAGTGGAATAAACGACAACCTTTCACTGCATTTAAGGACGGAATTATTGACCCGAAATTAATGAGACGCGAATTCCCATTGCAAACCTATTCTTTCCACCCCGCGCCATATATTTAACATATTTTCTTTTTTAAGTTCGGGTCTACGTGTCTCCTGCTTGCATATAAGTTTGATGGCTGCATTGCTTCTCCGAGTTCAGCGGCAGATTGTGTGACGCATATACTTATAACATCCCTTGGCCCTCATAGCACTTATCCACGCTTATTCAGCCCTAACATTCTTTTATTCTTTCGCAGTCGCGCCCTTGTCTAAACCCTCGAAGAAGTATTTGAGGACATCTGGTACCTATTTTAGTCCGAATAAGGTCATTCGGCGTGTGGAGGGTTGTAAGAGGTTCGCGATGTGGCGTTTGTGGCCAAGATCTCGTCCCGGTCCCTCCAACGTGCTCTTCTACCAAACCAAAACGATACGGCTCTGCAGTCCGTGGTCCCCAAACGCATGGTTTGAGTACCTACTCCCATTAACCTCAACATCCGAGTTTCAGCTTTCTAGCGACCAGCCCTCGGCCAACCTGACCTCATATTTAGCTTTCGGCAGTTTTCAACACCGTAAGTCTCGTATAGCACGGTATTAAATGCAGGCACGTAACTAAGATTTCCCTCAGGGGGGGCCAATGTCGAATCTTGTCTTATACTGCTGCCAGATGGAGAAGTTTATAAGAAAAAGCAGCAATTTTACGTGATTAACCTCATACTTAACCCAAAGAAATACATATAACGTTTGATTCTGCAGCATATACATGATCACTATTCCGTATTTGTTTGAAATCGTTATACATCTAGTGTAGACCGCTTGGCTCACGGGGGTCATGGCTTCCATGGCCCCTCCCTTGGCTACATCCCTGATTAAATGCAATATTAACAGTCCACCACACGCCTAAATTCATAATCGGCTCTCCCCAGTCCCCGACACGTCAGACCTCGAGTTTGGCACTCACCAGTCCGCCGCCGACGATGGCCACCTTCTTTTCGGCGCCGGAGATGATCCTGTTGTTGGTCGTATCGCCGTCCATCGCGTCTGAGGAGCGCTCGCCGCCGCCGCCGCCGCCGTCTGGGAGCCGCCCCTGCCTGGCTCTGCCGTGGAGCACCGGCCGCCACCAGCGCCGGCCGGCTCAGTCAGGTGGCCGCACAAGACAAACATCTGCAGGCCAGTGCCATCTAGCGGCAGCGTGCAGTGCCACCACTGCACTGGCTCAGCATTGTCTGCAGCGTCTGTACCAGTCTGGGCTCGCGTCCTTGTGTCTGGCACAGCGTCTCACGAAAAAATATAGCTTCCGTAGAATGAAATAGGCCAACACAAAACCGTTCCATTCGGAAATGTGTCCGCACCAATATAGCTAAAGCAAGGCCTGGAGGAATGCCATGACAAACCCAGATTTTTAATTTGTCGCACAAAGAGCTTCTGAACCCAGAGCAATACCATGTTTTCACATTTAACACGACGTTTCGTGGAAACAGAAAAAACACGACTCCTTCGAATTCCTTTTAGACCTGCACGTCTCGCAGATATCCACGAAGTTACATTGGCGGAAGAGCCTCTTCCCAAGACATCGAGCATCCAGAGGGTAGGAGCGGGACACTGAATATTCACTGCAGCTTGGCAGCCAATGACAAGCCGTTATTAGCATAAAGTAGATATTAAACGCATCAAAAAGTTTATCAGACATTGGTTCACCGACGAATTATTGCGACGGATTTCTTGTTTTCGTTTCCCAGCACTGCCAATAGCACCGGCGCAGCCAGAGAGTGGGGGGGGGCGGGTGCCCGCCTCCCTAAGGCTCGCATTTTTTGTAAAACCAAGAGCAGCAAAAGAAGCACCCAGTTATCTACAAATATGAAGCCTTGTTTTGTTCGTTTGTTTAAAGTTTTGCCATGTTCCGGCTGTTTGACGTCAAAGAGCCCGAAAACTATTTAACAAAATATCGAAGTACAAGCAATGGTAGGGAACGCTGCTGGTGTCAGATTTGCTGTTAGTCATCGCTCAAAATGGTACCAAGGTAGCTAGTCCCAATATCTGCTGTGACAATCTGAGCTGTGTTTTTCGGCATCATGGGTGGAAATATGGTGCACGCTGTTGTGACCATTCTCTCCACATACATGATATCACACAAAATGATATCATGTGACCTCCGGTCTCAATACATAGAGCCAGTCTCAGTAATCTGGTCCACGATTCTTGACCTTTACGGTGTAGCCTGACGTCAAAACGAAGCGGAAACTGGTTTGGCCGAAGGTATCGGTGGCTGTCACCCAAAAAGGTGCCATATGTCAGCCACTTCAGTGCCTGTTATCCGTAACGGTGACTTGACATGAAATATTTGAT
Organism: Capitulum mitella; assembly: GCA_030062745.1. Classification (NCBI taxonomy): domain Eukaryota; kingdom Metazoa; phylum Arthropoda; class Thecostraca; order Pollicipedomorpha; family Pollicipedidae; genus Capitulum; species Capitulum mitella. The sequence continues at coordinate 29,900,708 of CP099845.1, read as the reverse complement.
CTTCAGAGTCATATTGTCGGTCAAAACACGGGGAGCTTGCTATGGCCAGATTTACGAGACTTAGTTAGCCAGACCTAGTTCGCCATCACCGAAAATGGATTTCTTTGATAAGCAGTCTTGATGCCTTTGTGTTAGCAGGGATCATCAAAATCCTTTTAAAGAGGATTGCAATCCAATCCCAAAGTCCCAGCACCATAAGGAATGCAATCCAATGTCAAATCCCACAGAACCGAAAGAATTGCAATCCTGTTCGCAATTCATTTTGCAATTCTTCCCTCGGATAGGTTATTTCCGCTGAAACAGCCAGAGCAGTAGCACCACGATGTTTGTTGTTTGTCATGGCGTTTGAACGCAGGCCATCGTCCGACAAACTTTTGCCCTTTCATGAATTCGTCCTTGGTATGGAGGGGTTAAGTAACAAATATTGGGGAGCAGATTCTGTCGTCTCCTCTTTCTTTATAATTAGGCAGTTTGACAATAAAAACATGATCTCGTTTCCTGTGATTCGTTGCGTTGCGGCCAATTATTCCGCTTATTACCTTATTGAATACATGCGAAAAGGAGCAGAGAGAGGGAAGGGGCAAAAGAGACCTGTCCCAGCTTTTGATGAGGTGGACAGTTCCCCCACCATTTTGGCAATGCCTGCCAGCACGGCCAGCTCCGGAAGAAGTTTCTGTATCCTGAGACGCCTGAACATCTCGTTACGCAGCACCGCTGGTCAATGCCGACTGAACGCGCCGGCTGTGGACCGTGGCGTAGCCAGGCTTCGGTCTAGGAGAGAGATAACTCAGACTCGGTCAACCCCAGCCAACCCTAAGTTAGTAAAACGTCCCAAATTGCCGGGGTGCAGCCAAGGGGGCAGGGGCTTCCGATCCCCTTCCCCCCTTAGGTCCAAATTTTTTATGAAAAACATTGCGCAAGGTTTTCCCGGCAGGCGGTTTTCGTATGGTTTCAGTTCACTCTGAGCTCCGTCCCCTCTCTTAAGAAAATCCTGGCTGCGCCTCTGCTAAGCTGTGCTCTATTTTCATGGGCTCCTGAAGAATTACGGACATTATAATAAATGACAGTTTGCATACTGTTCCTATGGTGTGACAATGACGGCCGCGAGTGACATGACTGAATGGAAGGGTCCTCACTATCGTCTTACAAGCAGACCTGGTTCGATTCTCGATTGCCGCGTCGGGTTTTGTTACTGCTTCTGTGGAATTTTTTGCTCCCACCCTTTTCCTCTCTTTCATTGGCATGCTAAATTCTAGCCTGGCAGGATGCCTCCGAACTGACCTCTGTGTAGGGATGGCGGATGGCATTTGCGGCTGGGGGGGGGGAGCAAGCTCTATCGGATCAACGGCCGACCTCATTTGCGTTACTTTCCCTTCCCCAAAAATAGCTGAATTTCGTTCTTTTGATATCGCCCAGTTTTTCGCCAAACAAACTTTTCCCCAGATTCTGACGCTGTTGTACACTTGTGTTCTCTAAAATGCATGGATTTTTTCATGTCTTTACCCACGGCATTTTTCAGGTCTTTGCCCTTGGGCATCCATCTACAGAATGGCGAATGATGCAAACTTCTGTCTCTTACGTTGATGCGTTTACAACACGAGCTCAGCATTATTATAATGTTTATTTGTAAACGGTTAAAAGGCAGCTTCCTGGCACAACATTAAATTATGAGTCGAAGCTCAGTAACAAAGTTCTTACGCACTATCCACACGAGAACACAATCATTATCTCAAGCACTTGTCAAAGCAGCTTTGTCCGGGGCCTCGTCTAACATGTTAACTGGGGGGCTCAGCCCCTACAATGGAGTCGTTAGCCCCCCTCCCTGTCAAGGCAAAACCAGGTAACTGGGGGGGGGGGGCAGTTGGAATGTTCAAAATCATGAAGTCTGAAACAGGTTTTCTGCGGAGACGTAGCTTTTTTAAATGCGAAGTCCTTGCAGAAATGCACAATAAATACCGCGTTTTCTGTAGTCGCATGTGATTTTTCCAAATGCAAAGTCACTGCAAAATGCCTCGTCCATCAGTTTTTCGTGCTTAATTAAATTTAATGAGTAGTGCTTAATTAAACCATAGGCAGCAGTGTAAGGAAATAACATATGTTAATACCATTGTTGTGCTGCAATGACAACGAAAGGGAAAAACAGAAAACAATGCAGTCGAACTATGAGAGGGAAAAGGGTGGGGTAAATAGTACGCTAGCGGCAAAAAAAAAAAGACCCAAAAAACGTATTTATCTTGTACGCAGCCATATGCCGAAAACCAACACTGCTGTAGTTCTAAGTGGTCTACTTCTGAAGGATTTAAGTTTTTTTTAATCATGTGTTTTGCCTTGAATATGGCCGTTTTCGCAACTTATTGCCTTCTCGTGAAACATAAGCTCGTTTTAGCCACACAATCAAATAAACTTAGAGCTCACTGAAATGCAAAATGACCTGATATTTCATCCCACATGGTCTATAGCACCTCTTGGTGCGATTTTGAAGTCATAGTACCTTAAAATCAGCCACTTTCTTAGAAGCGGAATGAAATACGTTGGGATGACTTGTTCGATTACAGCCAACGAACACAAAACATCGAATGAGATGAAGAACGGCGGGCGAGAATTTTGAACGGGAAAATACGACAATCCGGATATCAATGTAGGGATTAAGGTGGAAAGGCAATTATTTCGTCGAACAAAGCATGGAATGAGAAAACATTAAATGTAAAATGTTCAATATAAATATCGAAGCAATATAAACACCAACCTGCCATATACTAAACGATTGATGACGGAATGACAAAATGTCGGGGTAGGAATCAATAACGCATCGGACAAATATTTAAGTGAATGATATCGTAATACGGACACCTAGTAGCGCACGGACACTGACTTTTCCCTAAAACTGTACAGGGACATCTCAGCAGGACCGTCGTGAAATCTTTCCACGATTTACACATAACCTTCCAAGTGTCTTCGCTATTTAGCCAAAATTGAAATGAAGATTCCGGTTGTCCCAGGGACTTACTGAGCTGAACCGTTTAGAAAAATACCCTGGTTGCACCATGGACCTGACAGTGCGGATGCAAGAATGTTGGCTTTTCACGTCATATAAGGTAGAGGGTTCGGGTCTTGGGCGTCAAAAAATTGCCCATCCTCTTTTCCCAGTAGTCTTTTGAAGACAGCCTGTGACTCCTGTTGCCAGGGATCTCTCACCTGATAAAAACGCATGACAGTGGACTAGAAAACGTTTTTCCAGCGTCTCGGATAGAATAATCGTAGAACATACCGCCGATCTCCGGCGACGGCCCGCGCTGATTACCGTATCTGCCAACGACAGTCAGCTTGGGAAGAGCTTGAATTCTGTCCGTGAATTTTGACAGCCAGAAGTCTTGACCACCTCGCCATCAGGTTCATGTCTTGGTATAATCTTCATCCTTTGAGATATCAAGCTGTTACATATTGCCCCACTCCATGGTTTGTAATGCAAAAGCCGGCCATTCTATACCAGCCTATGTGCGATGCCTATCCCTGATACGATGATATAAAGTATAACTTCGCGATTATTTTTTCATTCAATATTTCGTCCCGCAATATTTTTCCGTTTCGATGAATATCGCTATTAGATATTTATCCATATTGGACATCTTGCCGTCCCAAGTTTTCCCGTTTGATGTTCGTGTCTGTCGACAATTACCCTGTTTAATGTTTTGCTTCTGACAGTTTGTTTTAAGGTTTGTGCACTCGATATTCCACCATACGGCATTTTGTGGGGCAAAATGTCATCCCTGGTTCCGAAGATAAACGGGCTAGAAACTAATGATGCGTGGTAAAAGGCAAATATAAATCACTTGGGACATGAATGAAATGTGATCAGTTTTGACAGTTTCTTATCCTAACCATTGCTGATTTTTCCTGCAAATGTTCTAATGTTGTATAGCTAAGTTTATTGGTCATGACGCAGAGTTTACATGTCTATAGCCCTTTCCTTGCAAGTACCGTGCGTTCGTTCATTGTCTTACCCTTATCATTATTGATTTTTCATACAGTTGTTCTAATGCTTCATATGTAAATTAATTTGTCTTGACGCGGCATGTAGATATATACACTCTTGTACTTGCGAGAAGCAGTGTTTCGTATCCCTTTGCATCTCACATTGCCATCATTTCAAGGGGTCCCTGTATCTCACGAAACCGTCTCCACCCTCGTAACCACGCACATATTACTTCGCAGACGCTAGCGATTTATGAAGTTAGGAACACCCATACGAGCACAGTCTCGTCTAGATACCTGCCGATGAAAGCAAATCTACCATAGGAAAGATAGCGCGCTGCTTGTTACATAATGAGGGACAAATGTCGGTGACAGTCCTGTTCGGAAATTCTCAGCTCCTGCTCGGGACATGGTCGCTACACACTGCACAGGTCACAGAGTTCGTAACATGGATCAAAGATAGACTGTATTAACTTTGCATGTACCATAGGAATGACACCAGAACATCTGAAAGTGCACTTGTGAATCATTCAGGTTGTTCCTGGCGTCACAAGGAACATAGCCAGTTAAGCAATGCAGCAACGTAATATTGGCTTAGCCAGACTGGGGTCGTCCCTCGAGTTTTGCGAAAGTCGACTTTATGACTAAAGTATTGTATTAAAAAGTGGTAAAACAAATCTCGATAAAGTCGGGCATAGTTACTGGGAACAGTTTTGTAAAGGAATTGCACCGTGTTAAATGACGTTATTGTGCGATACCCCTTCCTTTATGTCGCATGCGGCTATTATATGCATTCTGTAGCAGAACATTGTTACCTAGCCCACGTTTATCTTCCGAGCCGTGCATTTACGACATCCTCCCACGGACTTGGCTCTGCTTCTGTAAGAATGTTCTTGATACATACGTGACCCGAAAACCACACCTCAAGATCAATGATGTCATCTGGGGCAAAATACAGGGCCACTTTTGAACTGGTGGGGGTCTAAACATAGGGTTGGTGTGATTTAAACGACGTTATGGCTCATGACAAGGTCTACAGTAGGAAAAAAACTATCTTTCGCAGGGCAAAAATGCATGGTTTGAAAAGGCCAGTTCCGCGTAGCGAACCACTCTAAACGAAGACAAAAATATTGCTCCCAGGGGCTACATTAACGAATATGCGTATTTTCCGTGATTTCATTTTTACACAACGTAGTAGGCAGGTGTAATTGGAATACCAAGTTTTCAGACCTGACTCCCCAGTCAAAATTCCTCAGACGAGGGCCTGACTTTGGCTGTCCCCCACACACATAATTTAATGATATCAGCACCAGACTTCTGACATGTAGGACAGAATTATCTTGCCAGGGTGCCCAAAGGGTTAACAAAAAACTCCTCTGATTTAGGCTACTTTAAATCTAATTTAGGCTACTCTCCTTTGAGGTGCCAGAAATTCGTAATTATTTTTATTTTCGCACTATAAGCCTGGACCCACAATGCCTTGGGTGCGCCTATAGATAGCCAAGATTTCGCTCTCACGAGAGCTCCTTCGATTTCACCATTTCGTTTCTTGTTTTTGCATTCCCGTGAAGAAACCAACAATACGTTTTCAACCCACAGAGAGTTTAAGACCCTCTTATTCAATCTTCAGCGACTTCGTGCGGCCATGACCGAAGTTCTGATTCACCTTGATCTCCCGAAATCCACCACTATGGTGCATCGTGTGTCAAACCAAACAGGATTGTGTACATTACGAATGCATCGGAAACATCAGGATATTCAACGTATTCTTCTCCATTTTTTTTCGGGATTTCTCATTATGCAAAGTTTTCCTCAGGTGATGAGAGTTGGTAATTTGGTGATAAGACAAGCCGTGCGGTCAGCGCTTCGGGTGGCGGACGTGCGCGTAAGAACTTGGTGCAGAACGGAAGTAATTCATCGATTCCCTCAATATGAGTTAACACCCGCAGTGGAAGCGGGTTTCGTGCAAACGCGCACTGGACGTGAGGGCCAAAAGGTGCCCCGTCCGATCTCGGTAATGGAAAGAGCTAGAGACATGAAATTTGATGAATTGGGTGGGGCTATAACAATTTACATTATTTGCAATTTTTATGACCCTAGGCTAATATCTTCAAGGTCAAATGAGGTGAAAAAGGTCAACTTTTGACACTTTCTCGGCCCGTACAGGCCATTCCGTACAACGTTTCGAACGAAACGGGAAAAGGGTGTTTGTGTGGCCGTTAAAACGAGTAATACGACAACTTCCATCCATTTGGCGTCTTGACTGAGAATTTCTGGTTGAGATCATGTCAGGTCATTGACCTATGGCGTCATTTTTTTCGTCTTTTGCAGATCAGACTTCGAGCAACACGGGGCAGCTTGAGTGTAAATAAGGGCAAAACAAGACCATTTGGCGTATTTTCAGTGAAGGTGGTCAACATCGATATATTTGGTCATTTCCAGCGTTTCTATTTATGTATGTATATATACGTCTATATGTACATACTTGTGGGCATCAATGTGTCAACCCGTTTTTTTAGGCTTTGAATACATATTACGTACAAATTGGCATATTGCAAAGCAAATCTGGACCTGGTTACCAAATAGTTGCCCTTGACCTTTGATGACCTTGACCTGAAATGACCCTGGTATATATGTAAGCGTATCCATGTGCGCACACGTGTTTTTATTAGGGTTTTTGAATGCATATTTCATACAAATCGACATGTCGCAAAACAAATCTGGACCAGGCCACAAGATATTTGACCTCGACCTTTAATGGCCTTGGCCTTCACTGACCCTGGTATTGGTAAACGTATCAGCGTGCGCACACGTGTTTTTATTAGGATCTTTGAATGTGTATTTCATACAAACCGACATATTGCAAAGCAAATCTGGATCAGGTCACAAGCTGTTTGACCTTGACCTTTGGTGACCTTGACCCTTATTGCCCCTGACTTTGGTCTTGGTACATCCATCACTTATGCCCAAATGACGTCGCGTGATTGTGCTCAGACGGTAATCTTAGGTAGAACGCTGGTTCTTTCACAAAGTTCCCATTTGTCAGCGACAACCGTCGTTTTCGTTGTGCTTGCCTGACTTCAAATGCTTGAAACTCCAAAAATTTCCGGCCGATTTCCGATTTTTCTGCGCCATTCGACGAGTTATTCAATTACCATAAATGTCACAAAGTAGCAGCAACCAGCTCCGATCTGTTCTTGAAATATTCCAGAAAAACAAATGGGGGGGCACAAAAAGACCCCCCTTTCAGTGCGCGTGTTAATGCGCTAAGGAGCCTGCTTAGGACCGGTGAAACGGTGACTGACTGAGCGCCCGTGTCATAGCGTTTTACGGCACGGTAAAGGAATAAGGATCCTCTGGTATAATATGGCCCAGGTGTCAGGGCAAAATTAAAAACACCTAGGAGTAATGTATAATAAACATAATATAATTTTCCCTGCAGGGCTAATGTTAAATTTCCAAAAAGTGAAGCCACAGCCCCACCCTCCCTTCCCTTCAGCCTTCCCCCTGTTCCTACGCCCGCGTATTAATGTCCACAAAAACGGTTACATTTCTCCCTATTGACGTCACGTTTGGCAAAAAAGGCTGCTGCGCGCACTGGTGCTGATTACTCCTGAAATCATCTCCAGAACGTGGCATTTTGAAATGGGCGCCGAGTTCCATCAAATTTAATGACTACCATATCTGGAAAACCTTCGGCCTTGTGCTAAATTTCGCGAAAACAGCTATCGACTGTCGCCCTTGCTCCCACAATGATTTTTTTCTTTTTAATAGCAAAAAGTTGAATCTTACGATTTTGCTTGGTGCAGTGACCAAAATTTCTGGGGGGGGGCAAAAACTCAGTTTTGCTCCCAGCCGTCAGGCTGGGGGGGGGGGCACTGCCCCTCCTGCCCCCTTTTCCGCCGTCGCTGCCTCTGTAGCGGGTCGACGCGTTACAGTCCGAACAGCCGTCGTCGAAAACCCTGGCAACATCTCCAACGTGACGTCACTAGTGCGACGGCGCGCCGCCTTCAACATGGAGGGCAATGGGAAAAATACGTGATTTTGGGATCGCGACTTCAGGCATTTTTTAATATAAGAAACCATAAAAAGCATCTCATTCTGATGCCAGAAGCGTGTTTTCTTCAAATTTGGGGTCAGTTTAACAAAAGAACTTTTAACCTTCTGTCAGAGAAGAATTTTCTGAAATCCTACGTACCCAGCATTTAGGGTCATTTTAAGTAAAACTCCTGGCAACCGCGAGACATTATCGCCCTTCTTAATAATTTTGTATCGCACCGTGGCGGCGCAGATGCAACCTGACGTCTATTATGTGCTCCCGTATTATGCCTTTTGCAAAACGGGCCGGTCTCTAACGTCTATCAGTTTGTTGGCACTTGAGGGTTTTGCGCCACACAGCTGAAAGACTTGTGCAGATCACTGTTTGTGAGAGCATTTGCTACTTTGTTGTCTACCACAGTGAACTGTAATTCGTATTTCACAACTTTGACACCTCCTACTGCCATTTCGCGCTCCGTCAGGCATTCCAACTACTGTTGCCAATATTGGTCTTCCTACCTGCACTTTTCAGAGGTTTCCTTGACACATTCAAATTCCATTTGTCTACCAAACTTCACAGATGACGGCACGGGGTTTTGCCACATGACAGTTTTACCTGTCGTCATTTGAAGGGACACCATTGCCGTTGAAAACACTTGCCTGTCTAGATTCCTTCTTGACTTCAGGCTCTGTAAGCAAGTTGTCCGGCTGTTCCATGAAACCCCCATTTGCATTTCAACGTTACTTTCAGAGTTATTTGACCCTCTGCAGTCTGCTCGATCACCTCTTCCTGGTGTACGAGTATTCTTTCAGCCGTGTGATTTAGAAACGACTGGACTGCCACTTTAACCTTATTTTCCTCCACAATTACACCGTGAGGCTGGCATTTGTTGTTTGCCAGGCGGACAATGGTTGTAAGACGTATATCGACGTTATGACTCTTGGCAGACATTTAACGTTTCCATCACTTATGAAATATTTATTGAACTATTTAGAACACGTTGGTTCGATGTTTTAACTTCATCTAGCCATGTCCTTGCTTTCTGTCGGCAAACATAACACGTGCTGCTTAGACGCCCTAAAATGTCTCTGAACTTACGCAAAAACAAGCCGGCGCTGTACGGGTAAAACTCCGCTTCCCTGAAAGGGGTAAAAACGGGCAAGAATGGCCATCACAGCACGAAAATACACGTCGTGGAAGCGAAATGACCGAAATTCGAAGGAGGTCTCTAGTGAGCTTTAAATATGTCCGCATACGCATGGCAAGGGTAAGTTAGATGTCGCGATGACTTACTCTATTTTACACCTAACGTAGCATTAATTTTGCTCTCCGGACCACATCCATCAGAGAAAAAAAAATATTTCAGGGAAATCAAAGGCGTGTCTGCCATACAAACACCGCATGTTGTTCACTGTGAAATACGCGTCGGCCCCTCTGAAAAAGATCATTTCATAGTTGTTCGCAATGAGAGTTACTTTCAGCCACTCCCCGACAAAACACGAACAGCACAGACGCAGCATTCCCCAAATATGTCTAGGTTGACTACCATCACAAAAGATACGCATTTCTCAACTTCGGTTTTATGATTTTCAAGCACTTCTTCGGGTCATCCGACCCATAGCGCCTCGATGCGTCTGGGGGCCCTTTGAAATTTCAAGGGCCCTAATGGGCTCGTAACAGCCACAGGAGCGCCTGACTTCCAGTGGGTCCCCAAATACAAAGAAGACCCCTGGTTAAGCATGAAGACCTTCAGATGTGTAGAGGGTGTTCTGGAGAGGGCCGGGGCCCTTGGTGTATCTACGGACCCATCGAAAGTCCCCAATGGGCCTTTAACATCCATAGCGACCCTGTCCTTCCAGCGGGCTGCCAAATACACAAGGACCCTGACCCTCTCCAGAACACCTTGTGGATACCCAGAGTCTCTGGACCCGATGAGGGCTGGGGCCCTCAGTATGTCCAGGGTCCTTGGAAAGTCAATAGCCCCAATGGGCTCCTAATGGCGAGGAAAGCTGAAATTCAGGAGCCACAGCGACTCCTGAATTCCATTAATAACATAAAAACATAGGGTCCCCAGGACTTGCGAAGAGCCCTGACCACCTTCAAATGCCCCAGATACATCCAGAACTCCTGATCAAGCCCAAAGGCCCTCCGGACATGCATGAGGTATTCGGGTGAGGGCCAGCGGCCTTTGGTGCATCCAGGGACCGTTCGAAAGGCAGGGGCTCCAATGGACCTTTGACATCACCAACAGGGACCCGTGACTTCCAATGCACCACCAGATACACCGGGGCCCATGCAGTGGTGTACCCATGATTTCATCCGGGAGGGGGGGGGGGGGGGGGCCAGATCGGGTCAAGTGGGCCATTCCAGCCAAGGTGGCCCTTAATTGTTGCTTAGGGGGCTCTATTTTTGGATTTGGGGCTTAGGCACGAGGCCCTATTTTGAAGGTCCTATTTTTGAGGCGCCCTACGGGCGCCTTAAACTGCCAAAAAGCAATGGGGCCTTTGGCCCCATGGAACCTTCACCACCTCCAGGGGCATGACCCGTCCTCCTTGGGTACACCACTGGGCTCCTGTTCACGTTCAGAGACCCTTCACGTGTGTAAATGTGTCTCCAGGGAAGGCCAGGAGCCACTGGGGTATTCAGGAGCCGACAGGAAAGTCAGGATCACTGACTTTCGATGGCCGTCTGCAGGAAATCGCGCATATATCTGGAGTCTTTGGACCTGGCCAGGGACAGGAGTCATTGGTCCAAGAGCACATTAAAAGCCAGTGGCTCGGAGCCCGTGCTCTGATAGTGACTTATCGCAGACCAGGATCGTCTACGAGCGAATTTATGACAATCCGTGCCATGGAACCTTTGTTAGTTGCAAGTCGGTTTAAAACGCTAATGATCTATAGCGAGAATGATGAATTATTAAGGAACGACACGAATAGATCGTTGTAGACAGGGGAGGGGGCATAACCTTCACGGCGCCCTTGAAGGTCAAAAAGCGTGACGTAGCTGAAGAACCCTGCAGGCAGGTCGCAATGTACGCCGCCCCTTGCGCTTCTGGCAGTCAGACCATTTTACGTGGCAGTGATGTCACGCCTCCGTAGGATGTGATGTCACGCGTGCTGTAGGACTGGACCAGCCGACGTGCAAGGCGATGTCTGAAGTGCATTGGATCGTTATGAGCTGCAAGATAGAAATATTTTTTTTTTTTGGGGGGGGGAGGGGTCGCCCGCCTTCTAAATTCCAGAATGGGCCCTTCCATAAAGGAATAAAATTAGTATCAGCCGAAGAAGAAAAAATGTAACACGTTACATTGCCATAATGCTGTCTTTCCATCTCAAGAGAAACGAAAGGGATGAATAAAGCGTAACAAATGCTATCAGATCTGCCCTTAACTCAGGTACGTAGCCAGGATTTTCCACAGGGGGAGGGGCAGATGTCAAATTATGTCATGTGCCACTGGCATATGACAAAATGTATCGGAAGAAACATTAATTTCATGTAATTGATTCCATATTTAACGCACAGGACACGCAAAATGTTTGTTTTTTTGCAGAACATATATAATCACTATTCCGTCACCCCTCCCCCCCGGCTACGTCCCTGCCTTGACCTGGCAATGTGGATTAGCTATTTTGCTTAAAGTATTATGTTGAGTGTCCCTTTCCTCCTCTCGACCCGCCACTGCGTCCATAAAATGAAGAAGAATGTCGTAAGCCATGAAATGAATAGGTGCTTTGCGAGGAGCGAACCCGGGGGGGGGGCGATGGGGGCGATGGCCCCCCCCCCTGAGGCCTGAGAGAGGCCCCGAAGGGGCTCCTCTCAGGTTCAAAATCCCGTATAAACTTCAAGGTGATTCTGTGAAAACCTGACGGGTTCTTGAGGTAATCAGCGGGTCCTTCGGGAGGGTTAGATGACTCCTGACACGGATAGAGGGCCCCTGAAACTCCCAAAGAACCCTGGGACCGCAACAGGGCCTTAACACGGCACAAGGCCCCTGAGACCACCAGAAGGGCCATAGGGGCTCTGAGAAGGCAAAGATGTACCTCGGGCCCAGTCACAGGGGCCTCTGGAATGTCAAAGGGGCCCCGAATGGGCTTCACGGGCCTGTGTGAAAAGCTGAAGATTCCTGATGGAGTTAGAGGGCCTCCGGGAGGGTTTATGAGGACTTCAGACGGCAAGATGGCCCCTCAAATGGATGAAAGGCCCCTGAAACCGCTTGAGGGGCCCCAACGCAGCAAAGGGTCCATGAGACCGCTAAAAGTGCCAGAGGGGCCCCTGAGACGGCAAAACCTTACAAGGGCGTCTTGGACGGCATAAGCAATTCCTGGCCAGCCAGAGGCCCCTGAACGGGAATTCATCGATGACTTTCTCAAACTCAAGAGGAGCTCCAAATGGGCTGCACAGGCCTTTTCGAAAATCTAAGGGGTTCTTGATGCAGTCAGGGGGCCTCGCAAGGGTCAGGTAGATCCTCAGATGCCAGGATGGGCCCTAAATGGCAGAGGCCCTGAGGGTACCTGCCTACCCCTATCGCCAAAAACGTCAGAGGTGCCCTTACAAGGATAAAGACGATAAGAGACGGCATGGGGGCCCTGGACGGCCAGAGGACCCCCAGTGTATTAGGCGGGCTCCTGGCACGGAAAAAGCCCCCTGAGACAGCCAGTGAGCCTCGTGAAGCGACAACAAGGGCCATTGATATGGATAGGGGGCCCTAAGACTGCATATGCCCCATGTAACGGAGGTACCTTGATACAGCCATGATGACCACCGGAGACGTTCAGGGGGCCCACGACACTGCACAGGAGCTCTGCCTCTGAGATCGCTTAAAGGTCTTTCGCAACTGCAAGAAGGCCCCTGAGACGGCAAAAATGCCCCCCAGAGACGACAGGACGGACACCTAAGACAACAGAAAGTCCACTGAGGTTGCTAGAGAGGGGCCTTTGAGACTGTTTACTAGCAGTCTCTAGCAGTAGGGACCCCTGAGACGACCAGAGGGGCCCCTGAAACTACCAAACTCTGAGACATCCAGATCGCCCCTGAAACGGCCAAAAGACATAGAGGACTGCCAGAGGCCCTTCCGTGACGGCAGAGAAAGACTTATAAGAGGACCGTTATTGCTGACGGAAGGGCTCCTTAGACGGCAAAAATTCCCCAGGAACGACGAGAGGGACCCCGAGATGGCCAAAGCGTCCTGAAACTGACAGATGAATCCCCGGGACTGTCCGAGGTGCCCCTGAAACTGCCAAAGGACCGCCTGAGACGTCCCCAGGGGCACGTGAGACTTAGAAAGGAACCTGCGACCACTAGAGGGCCCTGACACGGCAGACGGTCCGACGAAACCACCAAGCGCCCCTGTTACTGCGAAAGGGAACCTAACTTAAGCTAACTTAAGCATGGGCAAAAGTCTCCAGAATCCACCAAGGGGCAGAGGGGTTCCTGGACCGTCCCTGACCAGTTATCTAAAAAGCTGTCAGCTACGGACACGGGCTTTCAAATAGAGGGAGGGACACAGCCGCCTAAAATCCGCTGTTTTTGAATACTTTGACCACTTTGCACGGCAGCCAAACGTAAAATTTTCCAATACGGTGGCGCGCTTGATTCTTTTTCGGTTCCGTTATAGGGCAAAACGCCAAATTATATCGGATATTTCCTTCTGGACCCACTCGGATCCACGCTTTCTTATATGTGAAGAGCAAAAACAATGGGGGGACGGCTGGGAGGAAGACCACGCTAACCATCCCCCCTCCCGGCGAAACTACGAATCAACCCGTCCTTTGCAAAAATTGTGACCTGATTCTCATAACATCGAATAGTGTACATCGAGTGCTCTGCCTGGAAAAGTGACGAAAAACGGCTGAACTTGCCTTCGGAAAACTCGTCCTGAATCCTCTCCTGATGACGTTAGAAACTCAAATTTCCAGTGTCTGAGAAAAAATATTAGGAAAGGCCGCCAACTCTCATGACCATACCTCAAACCGTTTAGAAACGGCAGGTGAAAACCTCAAGGGATTGGGCCCCCAGCCCGGAATATGGTTGAAGGCATTGCGAGGGCACATGAGACATGTCCAATCTAGCGTCTTTCCTTAACCCTATTCCCGGAGGGCTAGACGGTATGGCCGATTCCCGGCAGGGGGGGGGGGCGGATTCGGCCCCCCATGAGATCTCGAGAACTACTTATCCGATTTCATCGCAACAAACGGCAATCGATTTGCCGTGACGTTAACTACATCTTTACAAAAAGAAATTTTCAAAATTTTGAAATTTGTGAATACAGGGGGGCAAAAATGTCAAAATGGGGGGTACTTTTGGACTTCTTATAACTCCGTTGTTTATGGACCGATTTCGATGAAACTGGCATGAATCGAGAGATTATGGATAGGGCTTTTACCATGGGTATGCAAATTTGAAATTTTGAGAAAATTCATGGGCGTTCACAGGGTTTCAAAAATAGGGGGATTAGTTTTCTGATAACTGAATGAACAAAAGAGGCCAAAACACTTTTTTAGCTTCTGCTAGTCATGTTATGCTAAAGAAGTACAAATCGCATTACAATGTTTGTATAATGTTAGCATAGGCGGTGCCAGGGACATGAAAAAGGGGGAACTGTCATGGTCACACGTTCTTCAGATCAACTTGTGACCTTTGACCTTAAATGACCTCCAGTGACCTTGAGGGTCACTTGTGTGATTGAAGTGGAATGATTTCGTGTGCATTTAATATTATCTGTAAACGTTTTCAATCATTTGAATTCACTCTATTTCAAAAATTTCATTTCATGGCTATTGCGATATAGGGTACGCGTACTGACATTTTAGGTCATAGCTCTGTGACCCGACCTGATATCAAGCTGAAACTTGGTACACAAGTAGAGGGCACCTTTCTACGTCATACATATTCCGGGTTTGGCATTTGAAAAAACGGCGCCGAAATTATTGCGAAAAAAATTTCACTTTTGACCTTGACCTGAGCTTGTAGTGACCTCAGACAAACAAAATTACATATGTAAATTGCCCAACTATTTAGCTATACATTCATATAAAGTTTTAAGTTCTATCTTAAAAACTCTGTTTTTGGCAGACATTTTCCTTTTACCCTCAACATGGCCAAAAATGACTTGAGGTGCCTCCCAAAAATGTTGCCTGGCTCCGCCCCTGAGCAAAATAGAATTTCGAAATTTTGTCACGGCGCGTAGAAGGAATAGCTAGGAAAAGTGACCAAGTTTCGTGAAGCTGCGTTAAAAAGCCTGGAATTGGCAAGCAAAAAACCCGAGGGGGGGGCGGATTCCGCCCCCCTGCCGGGAATAGGGTTAAAACGAGTGTTCGTGCATCGGACCGTGACCATGTTTTTATGTGCATGAATTTAGCCTTCGCGTGCTGAAATGGATGCCGTTGGGATCAGAGTCCATACTGAGTCCAGCTTGTTGCCAAGTGGTCCCAGATGTGGAATACTTTTGCCCCAGGCGCCGAACTAGATGGCGCTGGAGGATCTTCATCGTGTCGTGGAACTCCACGACACGGTTGTCCCGTGACCAGCTGACTCCTTCGGTGCCGGGCCAAATGCAGGTGCTTATTCTGGGACTCAAGCTCAGCATCTGCCACACACCAGAATGTGGCCCAATCCCTTATCCACCGGGCCACGGCGGCGGCTGTGAAATTATGCTAGTTATCAGCACTCCCCCACATCCCATAGCACGCGACGTGGTGCGAGTTCACAGGTGTACGATAACGCTGGCGTACCTTTAGGTGAACTGGTTGTCCTCGAGCTTAGTCGCATCCAGCAGGCAGCAGCTCCCGCAACATGGGGAACGCACGTCCTCAACGTCGAATGTCGAAACCTCACTGCCAGTGTAAATATTTGTGCCCAGAACACTGCACAAAATTGCTCAAGGCAGAAATCAGAACTTTGATGGTCATCTGCATAACAAATTGCAGACCTAGATTTTCTGCACGGCATTAACACAAGGCAAGTTCACCGCTTTTCGCGGTCCTCTATTAAACCATTCAGAAATGGGGACCAGAGTTGGAAGGCATAATGGCCGCCACTTCGAAACAGTTAATTAATCAGTAACAGTAACGCATCATCCACATCGGACTCGCCGGGCTTGTGAACAGAGCATCAGCTGACCCGAACAGGTGGGAAGTGTTTGCGAGTTTAATTTCTTGCGAAAGTTACGAGGTAAAATTAAGTTTCAGCCTCGCCTTTGCTCTGGTTCGTATGTTCAGTGCGTTCAAACAGTTCAACATGCTTCCATGTTTATTAGGCAGTCCGGTTAGCCTGCTTAAATACAAAAAGTTTGTACTGGACAGAATTGGCTCATGCACACAAAGATGAAGGAGAAGTCGTGCAGACTGATGGCAGCTAGAAGAGGATGAACGGAGAATGGCCGGGACGCCTGGGGCGGCGCCGGCCCGGGGGACGGGGAAGAGGGGCACTCGCGGGGACGACACTCGGCCCGACTGTACGGGATCCAGCCCGGCACGGCGAGCGCCGCGAACAAAACGTGTAACGACCGAACGGCGGCTGTGCGGAAAACAAACCGGAACCAAACGGCGGCACAGACCGATAACGCCGTACCACGGTCGGCACCGACGGCGGCGTGCATTTCCTAAACAATAAATAACTGGTGCCCAGAAAACTCAACAAAAGCGTCCAGGCTCGCCTGACGGCCAATTCAGATTGCATAACGGAGGAAAAAACGTGCAGAGGAACGGCGCGGGTCAGCGCTGAGAGGGGAGCGGCTCGCCGGAGGAGGCGCGAGGAAGCGGCGCCCAACGTCGGCTCGCCCGACACGCAGAGCGCCCCCGCGCGGCGGGCCGACACGGCGGCACCGGCGCGCCCCCGGACTCCGCCCGTGGCGCGGCCGCGCAGCAGACAGCCGGGGGGAGACGTCACCTGAGAACGCAGAGTCGGCACCGCGCCCACGCAGACGGCGCCGCGCCGCCGGCCGGCTATTGCTATGTACACTGGGCGCGGCCGCCGCGGCGTCAGATTGGTCCCCGGCCAGCCGGACCGCTCCGGAGCCGGTCTTCTGGCCGCCGCCGCCGCTCGGACCGCCAGTGTCCGCGGCTGGCCCCGCCTGCCGACTCACAGCGCGCCCGCCGCGGCCGGTCCAGCCGCCGGACTCCCGCCAACACCGCGCACACGCACGCGCACCTCCCCCCTCCCCGCACTCACACTCGTACCGTCTTCCGAGCGCGCCCGTATCAAATGGCTACAGCTACGGCGGCCTACCTACACGACAGCTCGGAGGAGGATCTGCGCTGCTTTGGCCACGGCGGGCTCTGCTCAGAGTAACACAGCGATGTACAGGCGCGTCTGGGACTGGGGTAGCCGAAAGGGGCTGCTGCAAAACACACACACACACACACACGCGCGCGCTGAGAGCAGAGCGACGGAGGCGGGTCCTGCCCGCCGCAGATTTCAATGCCCATACGAATGCTGACGAACAACTAAAAAATACGTCACTGTAAAATGTACACGGCTAACGAACATACAAAACAAGATTCGATTCGGCTAGAAACAATCCATACATCGGAGTTTATTACTAAAATGTTTTAGAAAAGGGAAGAGCTGTTGGGCCTCCACCACAGGGCAGGCCGGCAGCGCGCGGGCGCGGGAAACGCCGGCCCTCCCTCTGGCACTCCATCACAGAGGCGGCGCCGGCCCTCCCCGCCACGCCATCACAGAGGCGGCGCCGCCACTCCCCGGGCGCTCCATCACAGAGCCGGGCCTCCGCGCCGGCACTCCAGGCCCTGCCGGCCAGGGGCGGTCGCCACCGCCGGCCGGGCGCCTCCGCGGCGGTCGGCGCTCCGTTCGGGGAGGGGCCGGTCGGAGGCGACGCGCCGCCGCCGCCGCCGGTCCCGGCTACTATCGGGCCTGCGACTGCAGCATCTCGATGAACAGTTTGTCCATGTGGATTTTGCCGTCGCGGCGCGTGTTGAGCCAGAACTGCTTGACGACGGGGTCGACCTGGCGCAGCACGGGCAGACAGAGCAGCAGCTGCTGGGTGTGGCTGGCGGCCGTGGTCGACGGCCTGCCGGCACACGCGACGGCAGTGAGCGGACAGAAACCGCGAGACCGAACGTCTGGTGGTCACGGCGTAACAGCCGTGCAGTCTGACGGCCGCCGGATAACTGACGGCCGCCGGATAACTGTAGTCTGACGGCCGCTGGATAACTGTAGTCTGACGGCCGCTGGGCGACTGTGGAGTCTGAGAAGCACCGGACAATCGCCTTGTCTGACAGTCAGTGGATGGCCGAGCAGTCTGAAGGTCATCAGCATCTGCACAATCTGACGGGCGCGAAACATATGCACAGTGCGACCATTACTGCACTTTCCCTGCAGTGATGCGCAGTGCAGCGCAGTGCATGCTGCAGTCAGTGAGGTCCCTGCCACTTCGAAAAAAGGAGTCTATTCCCACCAGGACACTGCGCCCTCACAATCGCGGCGTTTGTCACCTGATGGCAGCCACGCAGTCGGCCAGGGACATCATCAGGGTGTCGCGCATGCTGCGCACGAGCGGCGCGTTCTCCACGTGGATGTCGCAGTTGACCAGCACCAGGGCGCGCAGCAGCACGTACTCCTGCTTGGTCATGGCCAGCGGCTGGAGCCGCTCCACCACGCGCAGGTACTGCCGGCCACGGGACGGACCGTCACACGCGCCAGGTCAGGGCTCGTGGCAGACACGGCTGCCCGCCGGACCGCACCGGGGGTGCCGCGGCTCTGAACGGCTACCTTAAAACCGGCCACAGATCGGCAACAGCCGTCGGCAGGCAGGCACGCAATGTAGCAGAGTGCGATGTAGCGGCTGTCACTATTTCTACATTTCCGTTCACAACTTCCAGCCATCCATTCGGCGTAATCTTTCGGCATGACGACAAAATAAATCCACCTTTATCTCTGAAGAGGCCGTTTTTGACACCTGAAAATAGCAGCTATCACGATAAACATCGTCCTATTTCCCATCATACCGGAAGTCCGGGGCCCATTAAGACCATTTTTCCATTCCACGTCGCCAGCAGCTCGCCACACGTGACGATTCCAAGCTCAGATCAGCACGGCTCGCACTGCCCGCTGCGTCTCTCCGGCCGTGCAGCCATGCCTCGGCCGGCAGGCGGCTCCGACCCGCCGGCCAGCCGAGCGGCGAGGCTGCGGCCCGGCGCCCACCTGGAAGAAGACGTGCTCGAAACCGCACTCGCGCGCCACCTTCTCCTCGATGGTCAGGTCGATGGCGAAGGTGAGCTGCGCGCGCGCCGGCGGGCTGGCGTCGCCGGCCGCCGCCTCCGACAGCGAACGGTACGCGAAGCAGAGCGTCAGTACCTCCACCCAAGAGCTCTGCAGCAGGTTCATCTGGTCGTTGAGGACCAGGTTGCCGAATCCTGCGCAGAAGGCAGGCCCGTTACCGTCTCGACGGAATGAACACATACGGCCGAGACGAGAAGAGACAATCGTCAGACAATTTGCTCCGTGGCGCGACAGTTTACGGCTTCAATATGTTTGTTTCTCGCGTTGCGTCCGACGATAATTCCCGGCTGACAAAAAAGAAAAAAAAGAAAACTATTTCAACCACCACGAATGGCTCTTCATCCCATAGTAGTGATCCCAAACTAGAAAAGTTTCATCTTTTTGATGACGGACAGTCATCATTATTTAACGGGCAGTGATACATTATTTGCGGCACACTTCGTTGTGTGAACACACAAAACAACAACTCTGCAGTGTTTTGGAGGTCCGCAAGACTTGGATTTCTTATTTAAAGCAACGAAATTTTTACTTCAAAGCCCACTCGTTACTGATATCGTGAAGATTCAACGACACGCCGTTAACTTTGAACGGCGAAACGTCGCCGGGGCCGGGACATACAAACGTATGTGAGTGCGTAAGTGTTGTTCCAAAGGGCATAGCCGCAAATGTATATGCGCCTGAAAGTCACTACCAAAACATCACTAAGGTACGAAGCCCCCGAGTGCGCAAGTGCATGCGGTTGAGGTTCGTTCCGACACGTTTCTTATCCCCGCACGTCACGCCATCTGGGCGGGTGCCTCGACGACCTCCGTGAGCCATCTGGGAGGCCGAGTTCGGTCGTCGCAGGCGTGCCGCCGGCGCGCGGTGGGGCTCTGTTACTCGCGACGTTCTCCGCCGGCGGTGGGCGGTGGGATTCAGACATTCGGGCGGGTCCCTGCCGGCGGAGCCCGGCCGGCGCGCGTGCACTGACCGGGCAGCTGCTTGGCCCAGCCGATGAAGTTGCCCAGCTCCTTGTCGAACAGATGGGCCAGCGCCGAGACGGTGCGGTACTCCAGGTCGGGGATGGTGCGGTCCGGCGGCACGCTGGGCAGCGGCAGCTCGTACTTCATCAGGTGGCGCAGCAGGGTGTTCTCTGTCCGGCAGACCGGCGTCAGCGCGGCGCGGCCCGGCCCGACCTGCCCCGCCCGTCCGGCGGCTAATGGACCCAGCACACGACCGCCAACACACACAGGCACGGATACTGGCCGCCGCCACGCTGCGCAACGCGGTGATTCAACAGACGAACCGGTCGAACTGTCAACCTGCGGATCCCACCACACGTTAGTTCCATGCGACTGGAGCTGGTAACCGGAAAACGGTCCGCGTTCGCTCGCGGCAGGTCCAGTTTCACTTCGCGTTACGTCGAAATTTGAGATGAAATGTCTCACAGGTCGCTTACAACTGACGAAGCCGAAAACAGACCACAAACGTTTAAACAATGTTCAAAAAAATAGGGATTTAGCCAATGGTCCTCTAGGTATAGAAGGATTGCGCCAGGATGCGATCGAACCAAGCATTCTTCCGGTGGTTTGCACCCGCATAATCCACCAGCCACGTTCAAAAGCATGACTGGGAACACAGACATAGACATTATCACATGTGACATATGACATTAACACAGACATTATCCTCACAGACAACGACATAAATACAAAGCTAGAGGCAGAGGCGACGTCGTCAACACATTGCCTGGCGCGCTACTGTTACCTTCCAGAGAGGGTTTCTTGGCTTGCACTGCGGGCAGCTGATAGGGCGGCTCGGGATTCCTCCTGTACTTTTGTCGGCCGCCCCTCACCCGGTCCAGTCGCACGCCCTCCTTCAGCATGCCCACCTTCAGGCACTTCTGGAACCTGCCGCCGCAGAAGGATCGCCGTCAATGTGGCGCGGCAGGCGGCCGCCGTCCGCCGCCCTGCCCTCTCCAAGACGCGGCGCCCTCCTCCAGATGTAGCGGGAAAACAAGACCGGATCCAGGTACTTCGAGGCACTTTAACCATCACCCTTTCGGATTTTTCGAGACTCTCAGACTTGTTACGACTGGATGTTAAGGCCCAGTCTGACGGGTCAATAATTTACATGTTTTAAGTTCGAAATGCCACACACCAATCGTTGAATTTCGTCTCAATATTCATGCGTTACGCTTTCCTCACACCCAATCCTCTGTTTAAAAGATAATCTGAGGTATCGACTTCAATCTAACTGTATGGTCCACTGACCAAACCGAAAATGCCGCGCCACCATAATCAGATACCGGCTCCCACCCGCATTAGTTCACATACACCAAGCATTTCTCTCAAATGCCTTGACAGACGTTCCCACAATCTCACGTAACTGTCCATGATAGCGAAATGTGACAATGCCACCGTCTCACGCAAGTATTTATACCGAATGGGGCATCGCCAGGATTTCACACCACGGACAGCTGCCAATGCCACGTGGGGGGGGGGGTGACAAAGTGGCTGTAGAGGATTTTGTAGTCGGCCTTCAAGGCGACTATAAATGAGACACTCACGTTCTCAAAAAAATTTCTGGGCTTGAAAAGCTCCATGGGAGAGGGCAGGAGCCCTTCCCTTCCAGTCCTCAACGTTAACACTCCTGATAACAGTGTGGTATCATTAAATGCATGACGACCATTACACATGCAGGGACTGCCAATGACTTTCGCTTCAACCTATCATAATGTTATTATTAGCTCTCACGATTCTTGTCGACCTTGCCCGATTAGCAGCTCTGCCGAAAACGTTACCGCGAACAACAGGAGCGTTTCCGCCCGGCACACCTGGCCGTTCATGTGCGCATGGCCGCACAGATAAAGCGTCCTGGAGTTCGTCAGATCCCACGCCATTGATTACGCCCACACCAGGAACTGGAACCGCAATAAAACGGCGACATCCTGCGGTCTTCGAGAGGTCAGCAACCCAAGGAACGCATCGTTTTGTGCAAGATGATGGGTACCGAGACGGTTTCGTGGACCAGTGGGAGGAGGGTCGTGGTTCGGTGGGGAGGCCAGACTCCTGGTCCGGTGGGGAATCAAGGTCCTGGTCAGGTGGGGAGGCCAGGGTCGTGGACCAGTGGGAAGGGGATCGTGGTCCGGTGGGGAGGGGAGGCACGATCGCAGCCGGGGGGGGGGGGGCAGGATCCTGGTCCGGTGGGAGGCCAGGGTCGTGCTGCGATGTGAAGGTCGACTGCAGAGAGCAGGGAGCTGTGCCGGCCGGCCGACACCAAATAAGGTGCGCCTCTCATGGCGTGTCGATGCCAATAATCCTCTCAAAGCCCAAGGTAGTTTGCATCTCAAGCGCAAGTGGTGCAATAACCTATGCTCAATAATCTGAAGTTCATCGACACGGAGTCTCAGTGAAACTCTCCAGTACATACACCAGGTCCTGTGCATGGCGAGATAGTCATAATAGTGGACATGGTTATGTCTCCAGGAACAAACCCAACTGCACAGTTAGCCTCAGCTCTGAACCAGAAAGCCTTAAGTATCAGGATACTTCCTACACAAGGCGAACCAACCCGCGCACCGTCTTCCTGACTTCCCATGAAGTCGTTTACCCCGCATTTGTGAAAACGTGATCGACAACGGCCTGCAGTGGCCACAGCCGTCATGTGGCGTTACTGATACATCTGTTTTGGCCTGCGTCCCACCCCCTATGATACGGGACACGGACAAGCAATGTTCCAAACAAGCGTCAGACATCTCCTCAACACTGTTACTGAACGTGTGCAGGATATAGCTGACAGATTAAAAGCTAACGCAAAAATCAAAGTTGCCCGGGTCTTAGCGTACCAGACTGAAAATGGGCATACAATGAGCTTAGGCTACCCGCCTAAAGGTGGACCAAATGCACAAAATGTTTTCAGGAGCATGACCAGCTCCCCCTCCCGAAACAAGAACAACGAATGAAAACACATACAATGGAGAAAATTAATGATGCGTTCAATTGGTCTCTTTGGAAGCAATTCTGAGACTAGAAACTTTCGCGCATATATGCAACCTTGTTTCAGCTTTCTCCATTCCGTATCACAGAGAAACGTTCTTCAGCAAAGCGTTTCAGCTCCCCAACACGAATGACCTTCACAGGCCCATCTGCAGCGGGCGGCCCTCCAATGACCGGCCGACCATCCGCGGCCGCCATCAGCGCGAGTTAAAAGTGAGCAGCCGGCAACAGCCATCAGCCGGAGCCGGGAGCGGGCGGCCCGCAACAGCCATCGGCCGGAGCTGAGAGTGAACGGTCGGCAGCAGCCATCAGCCGGAGCTGAGATCAGACAGGCCGGCAGCAGCCATCAGCCGGAGCTGAGATCAGACAGGCCGGCAGCAGCCATCAGCCGGAACTGAAGCCAAACAGGCCGGCAGCAGCCATCAGCCGGAGCTGAGATCAGACAGGCCGGCAGCAGCCATCAGCCGGAGCTGAGATCAGACAGGCCGGCAGCAGCCATCAGCCGGAGCTGAGATCAGACAGGCCGGCAGCAGCCATCAGCCGGAACTGAAGCCAAACAGGCCGGCAGCAGCCATCAGCCGGAGCTGAGATCAGACAGGCCGGCAGCAGCCATCAGCCGGAGCTGAGATCAGACAGGCCGGCAGCAGCCATCAGCCGGAACTGAAGCCAAACAGGCCGGCAGCAGCCATCAGCCGGAGCTGAGATCAGACAGGCCGGCAGCAGCCATCAGCCGGAGCTGAGATCAGACAGGCCGGCAGCAGTCGTCGGCCACAGTCAGGCCGGCAGGCCGGCCGCGGACCCGGTCACGGCGCGCCTGACAATGAGCAGGCGCCGGCTCGACGCCGCGGCCAGACGCAAGGCGGCAGACACCGCCGCCAACAACGGCCGCAGTCCGGGCCAGGCCCGGAACAGCTCAGACCGACCCCGGCCAGCACGGCCCCGCCTGGCGACGCTCACGGCCAATAACGCCGGCCGCACCGACCAGCCGTGGCATGGCGGTCAGGGCTGGTGGAGCAGCCTGCTCATCAGCGGATTGTGTTTTACGGGACGAGGACGTCTGGGTCATATAGCGGCTATGTCCGGTGGATTCGCCTGATGTGACGTGAAGTGTGTGGGTCGCTGCTTGGTCCGTTTTCCCGGCCGTGGCTTGCCAAAGGATGCATGCACTAACATTTTATTATTTATTATATATATTTATTTTTTATTATTCATTCCTATTGAGGAGGTACTCGCAAGTCGCGCAATAATCTGACAAACTGTTCAGGTGGTCGGATGCACACTCGTTTTCCGCAATGAGTGTGTCTCGATGGGTCTGAGATGTTCGAGAGCGCCAAACAACGATGGCGGCCGCGATTAAATGCTTTAGCGGGCAAGAATTCCAATGTCCGCTAAGCATCTGGGCACGGAAGCCCCAGGATTCGGCGCTTCAAGACACAGTCTTGGACAACATGTCAGTGTCGCGGTTGGCTGGTTAGTGTCCATTCTGGGACTGGAAAGTCGGCCACCAGCTTGATGACATGATGCTTGATGAATAATGATGACTAAATGTCGAAAGCTGCTCGAAACAAGAGGATCTAATCGCTGCAGCAGATGTGACGAGCTAAGACTCAAATACTCAGCTAATAGACTGCCCGAAAAACATCGGCAGCGAACACTTTCCTTCTGCGAGTAGCCCTACAAAGAATACGCTACCCAGTGCGACCAAAGAACTAAACACGTAAGCCGACGGCATCCGTTAAAACTGGGCCGGCTCGGTTTGGCAGCCGCAATGTCCTGAGAAATGGCGTCTTGCTGTCGACGTGATACGCCCAACTACAGCAGAAGTGCAGCACATTATCACCGCAGCATTACCGGGCGACCTGTCGGCAGGATCAAACCTTCAGGAGTGACGAGCACACGACGCAGTGGGTAGGCGATTGGTTTTGGGTCAAAAGTTGAATACGGATATTTTCACTAATGACGATGGTAATGGTGCACTATTTTCACACCCTAGAAATCCCCACGGCGGATGTGCACACAAGAACTTGCCCTTACATCTCATAATATTAGTCGACAATGCTTCCCTAACAAAACCTGGTGTTCCGAAATCTATTAAAAGAAAATCCATAATCCCCGCGAAGATGTGTCGTTGGCAATTTTCCATTAATGGATACAGTCCGGCCAAATTTAAACATTAATAAATATTAAAGACCAGAGAAGATGTTAGCCATGCATCTAGTCCGGGGCGGAAAATGCAGAAAAGAAGCCGTTAAATGGAGGCTGAGAATAGCGGACCTCTAGTTCAGGCTCCCAACAACAAAGCTGGTGTGTTCCAATCTGTATTAGTTCCAAAAGCTCACACCATTCGGAGTTATATTTCAAAACCATTGAAAACGTATCACTTCCTGACAAAAAAGGACAGACACACAACTTTAAACACCCAATGTATCACTAAAGAGGAAGATCCAAGCCGCTTGCACCGACCGTCTCCAGGAATCCTAACGGTGGCTGAAAGCATGGACGTCATAATGGCCGACGAGACCTATTTTCACCAACGACGACAGCGTTATGACATGCAGCCGGGCAGTGCCTCGGGCCAGGGGAACCTCCCACAGGATAAGAGGAGGGCCAGTATCGCCCACCGGCAGGTCTCCCTGGCAGCTGCCGGTGTGGGTGGCGATCTCGCCGGCAGGAGTAACGCGACCCGTCACGTTTTGGTAGCGCCGATGTGGTCCGCGCCGCCTATCGCAGTGTCAGCGGCAGGTAATGACACCTGTGCGGTTGAATGGCCGCCTCTGACACGCAGCTGACGCGTTGTATCCGGATAGTGATATCACCCACCGACGAGGTTCCGCGAAAAAATGATGGAGGGGGTCGGCCAGCGCGCACGAACTGCAGACTGTATCGGCGTAAACACAGTAATACCCACCGAGAGCACGTGATGCATGGTGATATGTGTTAATGACGTGTCGGGATTGGTTGCACTACTGCGAGAGAAACAAAAGTTATGGGGGTATTACCTTTGTCCAACAACTACCCCGCCGTTTCCCCCAACGCATATCGATCTCCCCGTCCACCCCCGGGGCCAATTAACTCCCTAACGACGGACCGTACGCTCGCCAAGGACGTGATCTTCCAATACTGGCCCCATCCCGCCACGAAAGGACGCATCAGAAATCAGTCAATTTGGGACAGAGAAGGACAAAACCGCGGATCGACAAGCCTTCGCTATCGCCTGAGCAGGGGGTTAGTCGGAACGGCCAAACTCGACTACATTGGAACAGCATACAATAAACTTTGCAACAGCGCTACTGGACAGTGCTGAAGAGCGCAAGTTAAAATACCTAACCTTAGTTGACACGACCTTAGATGACCTATATTAATATTTCCCGATAAAAGTTACCACATCTGGCCAAACATTCGCAATGGTGATTCCAAAACATATACCTGAAGTAACCCTACATGAGTGCCAGTTTTGACATAAATCAAAGTTGTATTCCAATGGTTTATGACCTGACCTGACCTGAGGAGAAGATAATTTCTTTTTGAAAATAAAAAAGTTTCTGGCCCTTTCTGGACTGTTCACTGGTCAAGGTTGATTTACAGTACCGTCATATTCTTTACTGCTCACCGACTTTAGATATGATATGACCTTTTTTGGCCTTTTGATCCTAAAATATTAACCCTGTCAATAAACTGGCGTCCCTTTTTCACAAAATTTGACAAGCTTTCGATAGGTGTCATTTTCATCTCCGTAACTCTTAGTTCTCGAGAGCATCCGGGCTAGTCTCGGCAGCCTTCAAATATGGTAAACTTTGCGTTCTCAAAACAAGTATTTATAAAAAAGCGACATTATTTTCTTGCGATATACGAAACAAAAATAGGGCCCTTCTTTCTGGTAAAACAAAATGTAACATATTCACGGGCATCGAGGCCACCGGAGGGTTACAAGAACTGAGGCCATGCCGTAATTTTTTTTGCCTATCATGCATAAAACGTCTGGTGAGGAATGTTTTCCTTGTGCCTTTGCGAGTTCAAAAATATCCGGGTATTTCAATTTTCGAATAATACTTCACATAGTTATCAGCCACAGAACAAACCCTTGCCGCATGACCTCGCAGAAGTTCTGGAGGCTATGACTCCTGAGCCGCTGACGTTATTAACTAAAATCTGCACTGCTGTATTACGGACATAGAACAACCCTTTACACCAACTTTGGTCGCCCTCTGAGATCTGAGGGCACCACCGCCTTATCCATCTGACGTTGATTTACGGATGTACGGATTACGCAGCGGGTAAACCCGC
Source organism: Capitulum mitella (assembly GCA_030062745.1). Taxonomy (NCBI): domain Eukaryota; kingdom Metazoa; phylum Arthropoda; class Thecostraca; order Pollicipedomorpha; family Pollicipedidae; genus Capitulum; species Capitulum mitella. The sequence goes on along the minus strand of CP099845.1, from coordinate 29,873,198 downwards.
TCCTGCCGGCCGTGAGGCGGCAGGATCGGTCGCGGTCGCGGGACACGCGACAGCAGCGTACCCTCCGGTCGGTACGAACCTGCAGGCCTGGCATGCCTTTCGTCGCCGCTTGTTGATCTCGCAGTCGTTGTTCGCCGGACACGTGTACTCTATGTTACCTGGAACAGAGGCGGGTGGCTGCGTCCACGATTCAGAGCGTGTCCGACACGCGCCGGAGCAGCAAACTGGACACGAGCGGACCACCCGACATTCGCAGACCGTCACGACTCACTCTGTGATGGTCTGTGTCTCCGATGACCAGCAGGAACCGTGAAACGCTGGACAGGGAGACACATTGACGATACAGCTCATGCAGTCTTCCAGCAAAAGTCAAATACGGTCCTGCTTGAATCACCATACCAATACGTGATGCACGACACAGTTAATGATAACCGGTATAACAACTACGAGTGGAACAACGAACCCGACCTAAGAAATACCAAGTTCTTGTTTGTTTTTGTTTTTGTCTCGAAGACGCAAAAGTCCATTCTGAACCCTCTCTGGGCCGCTGACATCCCAATTCTCTTACCCTGTATAGTGCGTTTGAAGAATGCTTTGCAGGCCTCGCAGCTGGCTACTCCGTAGTGGAAGCCGCTGGCCACATCACCACAAACTAGACATGTCCGCTTCGGGGCATCATCCTCCCCTCTGACCTGCACGACAGCAATTCGTCGTCAGATGACACAGCGGCGCCCCGCCGGAGTCAGATGACACAGCGGCGCCCCGCCAGAGTCAGATGACACAGCGGCGCCCCGCCGGAGTCAGATGACACAGCGGCGCCCTGCTGGAGTCACATGACACAGCGGCACCCCGCTGGAATCAGATGACACAGCGGCGCCCCGCCGGAGTCAGATGACACAGCGGCGCCCCGCCGGAGTCAGATGGCACAGCGGCACCCCGCTGGAGTCAGATGACACCGCGGCTTCCCGCCGGAGTCAGATGACACAGTCAGATGTCAGCTGACCCCTCCCCCGCCTGCGGCTCCGAAATGGGACGACATCCGTCGCCGCGCTCGGCATGACACGGCCCATGACGCCACGCCGTGCTGTCCACGTCAGCAATCAGATCCGACAGGCGGCCGCCGAGCGGAGCCTCTGCACGTCTCATTGAACAGCGCACCAGTCCAGCGACGGCCTGCCACCGCCGTCAGCCCCATGACCCGGCCGCCGGCGCACCAGTCCAGCGACGGCCTGCCACCGCCGTCAGCCCCATGACCCGGCCGCCGGCGTACCTCGAACTGCATGCCCTCGCTGAGCGTGGTGGACGAGCAGAACTGGCGGTCCGGCGAGCAGGGCGACTCGTAGATGGCGCCCTTGTCGACGCCGGCCGGGGAGGCCGCCGGCCGGCTGTCGCAGAGCTCGGCCGGCTGGTAGCCGGAGCCGCCCGAGCCGCCGCCGCCGTCCGACACGTTCATCACCTCGTACTCGGACCGGTCGGCGAACTCCACCTGGAAACGAGCGCCATCGGTCGTCACCGCGCGTCGCCGGGCACCGCCGCCGCCCGGCTCCGACGCGGCGCCGGGAAAGCGCCGCTCCAGCGAACCGTGCCGCCGAATGAAGCCGACTCGGCACTGGACGATTATCCTATCCGCGCCCGCCGCTGAATTCGCCAAGGTCGGCACGTTGCCGCTACGGCAGCGAGGCTCCCAACACCGGGTCCAGGGGCGTCTAGCTTTGGTCCAAACAGCTGGTCCAAAGAAATGGAAGGAAAGTGACCCCCGAGAGGCGGGGGTCACTAGGTCACTCCCTTCCGTCTGACCAAGGCCCAGGCACGGCTAGGGGGCCAGATCTGGTCCCAAAGGCCCCAAGGCCTGGGGATCAATGTGTCACTCACTTCTGTTTGACCAAGGTTCAGAAGTGGCTAAGGGCCTGACATGGTCCAAAGGAAACACTCCAAACCGAAACGGCGGCCCCGGGCACGATTTCTCAAACGTAAGACAGACCAGTTCACCATTCATCCTTTCACAAGCACGCTCCTTGTTTACTTACCGATACTGGAAGCTAACATTTAACATTCTGACTTCAAAACGCTACAACCACAATATCTCACCACCTAGGACGTATATACAACTGCTGGAAATTGCCACGGGTGGATGCAGCAGACGTCAAAAGAGGGTAAGGCAACGTTATTTTGAAGTAGGACCTACTTTAGTAGGAGGTACTTAGGAAAGAGTATTACAAAGCATGACATCATTTCAGAGGTAATTTTTTTTCGAACGCTGATACATGGCACTGGCGACCACAGCCAGGTGAAGAAAACTGCAGAATCATGACTCTGAATTACACACACAAAACATCCCTTCATTTATTGCCATCCGATGTGCCATCTGCGCCGAGCACATATATGCCAATAAATAAATTCCCAACGGATCCACGAAAAAGAGTACGGGAAAGATGAAAAAGACTTCCCTCCGCTTCGTTTCCTGAACACGCCACTTGACATTTCTAACAGATCATAATCGCCAGTCTGACAGCAGGCAATTAATAACGGAAAAATCAATTGGGAGACCGGAGCGATAACCAACAAACACATGGGTTGTTCGGAATGACAAACATAAACAGCGAACAGGTTTGTTGATAGCTGCATCCCTATCTTCGAAAACCTGAATCCATCACCTTACCAACATAGTTTCTAGATATGTTTTGAGTACAAACAAAGGTGAAGAAACTGACATCAGAATCAAAGACGTGATTGGCAACACACAAAAATTAACAACATCCGCCCCCATGCTTTCTCATGACGGCAACAACGACCCACAAAAAATTCCACAAAGGGCATACAGGCCGCAAGCATTAGTTTGAGCCTCGGTCCGCCGAAATCTGCCCAGATGATCGGCGTTCCTCCAGGGGGTCCCTTTGTGCGGACTTCAAGAAATATTCCACGCATGAAAAACGGATGACACAACGTTATGTAATCAATATCGACCTTCGAAACTCATATTTCACGACCAATGACACCGACGTAAACATGCGGGTATTACGTTGCAATAAAGCAAACGCACTGCGGCAGTCCACCGCCAGAACAGCTTCTCTATCATCCGGCTGAACATACTTAATTCCGTCATCTTCAAACTAAGGTTTTCTCTCATGCCCTGAATCAAATCGATCTTGCCTGATAGAGACTGGTGAATCTATACATACTTTCCACATCACCATGGCAACGCTCCATCAAGCAAATAATACAAGCGCACATGTTCTTTTTCTAGTAAACGCTGATTCTCTTCCTTTAAAACAAGAATTGGTCCCCATCTTCAAAGGCACATTTCAGGAGAGGGGGGCTGGCTCGGGTGCGGGCTAGAGTCCCATTGGAGGAGAAACAAAGATAGCAAGGAGAAAAATTGCGGAGAGAGGCGGACTGCACACATTCCACTGCAACAGCGCATGCACCTCTAACCTGCAAACCCTCCAATTAATCCTGTACGCACCCCTATCCATCTCCTACGAATAACCAAAAGTGGCTGCTGGTAGTCAGCCGGATAGTGATGCAGTTCAAGACGCCCCTTCGTCCTCCGCGAGAAATGAATGCCACAGTGTGCGCCGGGCCCGCAGGCCGGCGTCGACAGGGCGTCTATCTCTGCGGACGGAAGGCGGCCACCCGTCTATCTGCCCGGCCTCTGACCCCGGCCCCCGTCCCCGGCGGCCGCGGCGGAACAGCGGCCGTCCGAGAGCAGCGCCCGGCCGGCCCGGGCTCGGGAGGGGCCGGGCCGCCGCCGGAACACCGCCTCCGAGCGGGCCTCATCCGGCGCCCGGAGGCGGGCAGAGGCGGCCCGCCACCGGCGGCCGCTTCCGCGCCGGGGACACGCTCCCCGAGCCGCCAACACGGAACTCCCCAGGCCGCTGACGGTGCGGTGTCGGAAGTGACGGCTGCCGCCAGGCTCCGTGCGTTCCGGAGAGATCAACACCACAGCGCCTGACAGTGAATCACAGCTTCTTTCGATCGGCTCAACAATGACTGCTTCCGGAGCGACCAACACGCAACGAAGCCAAATGTACAAACTTGAGCGGAAGATGACAACAAAACACCGAATTCAGTACGCAATCCAACCATGGAAATCCACGTAAGTAAAACGTTTAGCAATACGTTTCGCGTGTCACACGACGATGAAATAACGGCGCAGCAAATGTTGAACAAAGACCGGAAGACAAAGCACGCGCGTTTCGCTGAACCACGTGCGGAGCGGCATGGGTGTGTTTGAGTTTTAAATTATTTTCGGAGAAGATGAACCGCAGTGTTACCATCAGATGCTAAGTAACAGTTCCGTGAAGAAGAATGAAGATCGAATTTTGACTATTTCACTGTCATGACAGACTGCTTCTGGCACATCCCATTTATGCCCCTACAGCAATGGTCTAGTATAAGTCAGCACTGGTTCGAATAACCGTACTTTTTTAAAAGCTCCCGGTACGGATCCGAAACACCTCCATAAAAAAACATACCACTCATGCACTGATTTCTATTTACCTACGATAGCAGAAAGAGATGAACATCTGCAGACATGGAGGCGTACCACTTCAGTTCGTAGCCACTGTCGGTTCACTCATTTCGCCTCTTACCACGTTCGCCTCGGTCGGCAATATGTCAATAATTATATCGGTGTCGTGGTTGTCAAAACAATGAAACACGAACGACGAACTTCAGCAATGCAACAAACATAAGCGATGCAGATTTACGACGAAGGGACATCTCGCAATGTCTCAATTTGCCACTCACTTGCGAATGAAATAAGCGGAAATGAAGCTCAATTAACATAAACAAGCGAGCGGGACTCCATTAGCAGAACATCGCACACCAGCCAACCAAAAAATCGTCTTTTATCTTCACTTCGATTATCTTGCGATGCCTTCCATTTTCTCCCCAACAAAGACGATAATAGTTAACTACGCCTCACTCACAAAAAGACAAACCTGTCAAGATAACAATCCCATTGCATTTTCAAAATGAAAGCCATTTTCATATTCACTAAACAAATATTTATTTAAGCATATTCTTTACCCACCGAAATCAGCCTTAGCTTTATGAGATCAACACCTCATGTCCACTGCGATAAAACATTACTATATCTCACGTTGGACTTAGTTCATGAAACGGAAACACCTAATTTTAGTCCTGCACGGAGTTCATTTTTCAAATGCCCAGCTCTACTTCAAACTACTTCGTTGTTATTCTTCTCTAGGTGCCGTCACACAATCTCAAAATTAAATATTTGGTGATCTACGGTGTAAACAAATGTTTGGCATCGGCCTGACAGCACCGTTTCTGGCAAGACGCCATCGCAGCGGCCACCGATTTCTGATGGCCGTTCAATGATGGTGCCTATGACGCTTCAGAGGAACGCTGCTGGTGGAAAAATGAAAAATGCCTGTTTAGCAGTGCTGAAATGGAATAACTAACGAAATAAAAAATTCTGACTGTGTGGGAAGTGTTGCTCAAACGTTTAGTGCCACATTTCTCGTCTGCCAGTGGCCGGGAAACCGAGGTGTTCTGAACTGTGGACTGACGGACTGACCGGAAAGCCCGACAACCTTGCGATGGACTGTCCCGGTCAGCGTTAACTGACTGTTTTTCTCGGACATCAACAAAGAATTGTAAAACGTTTGTTCTCTGTCAAAATAAAAAATAGTTCTAAACACGACATTTCCGCCATGATACGACTTGTTCTCTGTCATGCTTTCTCTCACGGTTCCGAAATCGTCTACGAAATACAGCAAAAAAGTGCCAAATAAATACGGAGATGTATTTATTCCACGACTGGTGTACACGTAAAACTGCCAAGCTCTATTCAGCACTGTGTGACTGCCCACAGTGGACCGGGCAAACGCCCGGGGCGACCAGAAACGCCGCGTTAGCTCAGGGAGCGGCGCCCGACGCAGGGCCGCGGTCCGGCCAGAGCACCAGTCCGGCCTGAGCACCAGTCCGGCCTGAGCACCAGTCCGGCCTGAGCACCAGTCCGGCCTGAGCACCAGTCCGACCAGAGCACCACTCCGGCCTGAGCACCAGTCCGGCCTGAGCACCAGTCCGGCCTGAGCACCAGTCCGACCAGAGCACCACTCCGGCCTGAGCACCAGTCCGGCCTGAGCACCAGTCCGACCAGAGCACCACTCCGGCCTGAGCACCAGTTCGATCGCACGGCGGCGCCAGTTACCTGCTGCAGGTTGGTGGTGCTGGGCGAGTACATGCCGCTGCTGTGCGGCGCCTCCACCTCCTCCCTCTTCACCTGCGACTGGTGGTGCTCCTGCACCATGCGAACCTGCAACACAACACCAGCGTCACATGTCTGCGCCAGGCCGGCGGCCGGGCCTACGAGCGCAGGTGGCCGCAGGCACGCGGGCCGGGGCAACGTCGGCTGCGGCCACGTCAGCGCGTCGGCGACCGTCCAGCCGCAGCCGACAGCGGCCGCCTCCTGACAAAGGCAGCCGCGTCTGGCCGGTCAACAACAGCAATCGCCCCACGGCCGATCCAACCGGCCTGAACCTTCTTACTGATACAACTCACTTTTGCAATGGGGGTAACATGAGCAAAGTCACACGCGTGAGAAAGGGAATCTGAAGCCAGCAGGTCGAGATACCAGGATGGTCTTCGACTATTCCGCATTCCATGAAAGTGTTTTTTATTCGTTAATCCTACTGTTTTTCTTAAGAAATGCTTGGCCACAGGGTAAAGAACAATACTGACGGCTTCCAATGCAACGCTGACCTACTCGAAACCAACATTCGTCGGAACACTTCATCCTCGCCCTCCTGCTTCTTCCATCGCACGCATCCGTGACCATGACCACACGGATAATGTGCAAAAATGTTGGACAGTGTCCATGCCATTGACCTGATCCGATTGCTTTGTCTCAGGAGCTGCGAGTTCCTCCTTCCACATGTCATTAGCCGCGTCTGTCGCAACGTGTCGACAACTGGGTCAGAGGCCGCGATGCCAGGACAGGGGCACGGCCGACCGTCGGCGACGGTACCCGCCACCCGTTTCCTGCCGCCCCCCGTGGCGCCGCGCTCCTCGACAAAGGCAGCGCGGCGCGCTTTGTGGCGCGGCCGGCCAGCTGACGGCGCCGCGCCGTCCATCACAAAGGATGGCTCCTTGTCGCCCGCTCCGGCCGGCCGGACACCGCATCGGGGCCGCGTTTTTACGCGGGCTCGCTGGCGGGCCATCCTCGTCACCGCCGACGACCTGTCTTCCTCTAACCGCCCCGCTCTCGGCCACTCACACCGGCCACCCTCGTCACCGCTGACGACCTGTCTCCCTCTAACCGCATCCCTGCTGGCCACCGGGACTGAATGATGATTGGGGTTTAGGGGCGCACCGATTTCGTGGTCATACCGGGTCAACAACCTATCTGAGTGGCTCCGTCAACAAAATTCACGACGAGTAACATATTCCATCCACGGAGCATAACAAAAACCACGCCAAGGCAGAGAAGAATGCATACACAAAAGAAAACACACGTGATAAGTGAGGCAGAAAACCGACATCCGAAAGAAATCGGAATGGCTGTCTCGTCTCTACAACACGAGAATCATCTCCCCGCAAATTCAGTGCAGTGGGAGATGGCGCACAGTACCTAAAGTGACGCAAACGTTTCGAAGTCAAGCCATTACATGTGATGAGCACGTGGCACACCATGAGGATTCGATGTGACGGGAGCTCCCTCTCGTCACCCCTCGGGTGCTGATGCGTTGCATTCGTGTGACCTAGGGGCAAAGGAGGGAGAATAGCCTCTTCTCGCCGGTTTTGTTGTGAATTAGAGGCCCATGTTCCTAGACCGCGCCCGACGTTAACCCGCGCCCGACTTGCAATCGGCGCCAACCACGCCCGACTGGGGGGGTTGACCGTCCCCCTTCTCACTCGAGAACGGTTGATCGCACGACAAAAATAACCACACCGTTGGAAAGCTCGTGATAGCAGAACTCGAAACTGGCCCCATTTTTATTTTGGATAGCATATAAGCCATTTACGCCCCATACATGTTTTCTGATAGCCGACTGCATGAAACCCGGGAAAGGCCTGGATTTCAAAGGCTGTGATTGATAAAGGATAGGTAAAGGCACCAACGAATAGATAAGAGTCCGAAGATACTGATACACGCCTGATTTCTCTGATCTGTTAAACATGTACACGGAAACGCTGGGTCAGACACAGCGATTTCCGTGCCACTGTAGGGCAGACGCCGGTGTCCAAAGCGAGAAGGAATTAACGGGAACTAATTTTAGCGTTCTGTTTTTCGCAACACACACAACGGTGGCTCAGAACAGTGATTCGTGACCTGACCTCAGATTAATGGTCGGAGATCACTGATACTTCATCCACTGACGGTAACTGGATGTTTGCATCACCCCACACTCAGAATGCTATGAAGAATTCCGTCAATTTCCAAAAAAAACCAACATATCCTGAAAATGGGTTTGACCTTAGATAAATAACCCGGAGGTTTCCGACAAACCTGAGAAAACAGATTTGTTGCATCTATCAAGAACCCTGAAAACTGTAATGCGATATCACATTTTCTGAAAACGTTACCGGGCGCTAGCCTTATTTTGGATATAGGTCCTTTTGACCTGACCTGGGTGAAATGCCTGACTTGGCCTGAGGTCAAAAATTTGCCACAAGATGTAAAAATGATCCAGCAAAAGGTACACAAAACTCGTGGCGCCACGTTCTTCCAACCTCTCGCAGTCTTGGAAAACCTCACGGGTCGGTGAACCGCCACCCTCCCCCCAGTCAGTCGGGGTCGGGTTAATAGCTTCAAGTTTACTCGGATCGAGTGCGTCCCAATAGCGTTGCCACAAGTCACGCATGAATGACGAAAACACCGGGCATAAATCCTTGGCAGTCAATGACATTCGTCGTGTAACACGCAGGCGTCACGCACGCTTCGCAGCTGCATCAGACTATTCATTACCCGATATCCCCACGTGGCTTGGGATTCAGCAGAACGCGACTCGCTTTCCAAGTGGTTCTAGCGCTGTCAGTTGTCCGAAAATATCCTGCACAAGCGGACCAAGCGGATAAAAACACTTCAGCGTTAAAAGGCCGCTCGGCCAGCCTGTAACAAGTACGTGCAAAACATCGTCGTAATCCTCAACAAAAGAATGACCCTTGCAAATAGACAAAGTTCCGATGTATGAACCAATGTGTGGGATGGCAAAGCAAACGACAGAGTGTCATGGCCAGACACGAAAGTGCAGCCGACGCCAGTCTCCGTTTTCGAACCATCGGCGTAAGGTTTGTCATAGCCATCATAAGCTACAATGCACTGCAGTGCTCTCCACCGTGAGTCCTCTGGACCACATAACTGTTACGGTTCTAGGACAAGGATATGTTTCCACAGGAGACACGAGTTCCCACGCGAGCATGTCGACGTGCCACGGACCGTAATCGCACACCAATCCCTGCTAGGTGGTCGCAGATCTTCGCAAAAAAGGAGTGGCTTTCGGGGATCCTCCGGTACGAAATAAGGCTACTGTACTGGACGAAAACACGGCTTCGGGTGGTCAGGGAACTGCGCTAACTTACAAGCATACCGCAGCCCTTTCGTCGTAAAGCCAGAGGAGGCTCACTGACTTCGGTCAAAATATCAGCGGTGGAACACGTTCTGGACGCACCAGAAGAAATGCGCACGGCCGCTTTGTGCACTGTGTCCAACGCACGCTTTCTGGAGTCACAAGCAGAGTCATATACAAACCAGGCATTGTCGAGCGTTGAGCAAATCAGAGATCGATATCGCCGTAGCGACGTGGTTTTGTCCGCTCCGTAAGACGTTCGTGCGAGGCACCTGAAAATGTTGTGATTTAAAACACTTCTCACGCAGGCTATTACAATGTTTCCTGTACATCAAACGCTTATCAAACTCCAGGCCAAGAGAGCGCACTGCCGCCTCTGGCGGGATCAGTTTCCCGTGCGGCGCCACCTTCGTCATCACTGACGACCCGTCTCCCTTCATCCGCCCCCGTCCCGACCAGTAAAACCGGCCACCCTCGTCACCGCTGACGACCCGTCTCCCCCCATCCGCCCCCGTCCAGACCAGTCATACCGGCCACCCTCGTCACCGCTGCCGACCTGTCTTTCTCCACCAGCCTCCCCCCGGCCACTCATGACGGCCATCCTCGTCACCGCAGGGTGGCCGGTATGAGTGATCAGGGGCCCCTCGTCACCGATGACGACCTGTCTCCCTCCATCCGACCCGTCCCGACCACAGTGACCGGCCACCCTCGTCACCGCCGACGACCTGTTCCTCCACGTGTCTCCTGCAGAAGGCAGGGGGGCAACGCTCGCAGATGCTGCACGAGTTCTCCGGCGGCCGCGTGGAACAATACACGTGAGAGCGGCTGGCGCGCAGCTGTGAAGTCATCCGAAACGACACGCGATGCAAATGTATCTAATCTGCGCCCCGAGCCACTGGAAACAGGACACCCGTGCGGGGCACGCGCAACCCCGCGGTGACCGCCAAATGTGCCCCCAACGACCACTGCAAGGCAACACCGAAAATCACAAAAGAATAGATTGGGTAGTTTGAGGTGAGCGTATCGCGTCTGTGCCGGATTACCGGTTCGCACCGTTGACTCGCCTCTATCAGATAACGAGCACGTTTGTCTTTCCGACACCAGACGCGCTGTCGCAAGCTGAACAAGACAACGCAGGCGCAGCCAAGCGATAGCCCCTCAAGTTTAATAATGATCATACTTCATGCTGCCAAAACTACTCACACCGTAATACCCTCCAACGCAGTACCATTCAACACTTCCAACAATTCACCAGCCGGCAACAATGCCATTTTTTGTCCAGCTTGTTCTGTCCCAATCAAATCGTGGCAGGCTGGGTTCACTAATGGATACAATGATCAAAATGTGCCTATCAACAATGCGTCACATGCCGCAAATGTGCCAGCTGTAGGTGACAAAACCAGGCGTGTCTGGTACACAGGGAAAACTTAAACCACATACATGGGACAACATACAACTAATGTTTCCAACACACATTGCATTTCCCTGATTTCGGACCTTCTCACTATAATTTATTTTTGAATCGTCTGTTATGCAGAGATGTGGATTCTGTATGCACTTTCTTTTTTTTTTTGGGGGGGGGGCTACAAGTAAGTCATCATACCACCACCGCAGCCCCCTATTAGAATTGATTCTACGCGTTTGGGTTAAGACTGGATAATTACTAGGTGTACGGCTCGTATGACGAACGAAAGCCTCCGCGTGTATATAAAAGCGTGCAACATGAATAATCGTATTGCTCATCGGGTTGATGCTACTTCCCATTAAGCCCATAGTCTCCTTTACAAAAAAAAAACTTCTCCAGAAGTCCGCGTGGTCAATCCGGCGACAAAATAAGACAATCGCTGGAAAAGGGATGAAAAAAAAACAGTGTGAATGGTATTTCTCTATGGTAGCCACGAAAATGGTTTCCAAAGTTACGATTTCCCTCCCTGTCGCTATCACTCATCTATTTCGCATGCAACCTTCCCACAGCTACCACAACTACCATCGCTTGATATAACGAACGTTTAAAATAGGACTTATCACTGGACCCACTGTGAATTACTGATAACTATCAATTATACATATTGTCAATTATATTGTCAATTATACCGTCAATACAATTACTGTCAATTACGGCCCCCTCAAGTGTAGCCCATCACTGAAGGCGGCCCCGGCCAATGGTCCGTATGGCATTGTTGACAGTGCTCACCAATTTATGTTGGTTGCGACAAATTTGCTTTTTCCCTAAGGCCACGATTGACACTGCTTTGCTTGTTTCTTGCCCTAAGATGCACAAAAGTCATAGGATATTCCGCGATCTTCATTATGCCCAGGAAACAACATAACCACGATGCGACAAAAGAAACCTTGTCAGCACAAAGCAAAGATTAAGACGTCCAGTCCAATGAAAACGCCGCTCGCACAACATGGAGCAGCAATGCCCACATTAGCCGTGACTGTCACTGGAAGGTAAACACTGAAGCCTTTCGAGTGCGTTTTCATCACTGCGTGACGACAGTCACTGGACAGTTCCCGGTTGTTCGGTTTTCTGCAACCCGAGAGGCGGACACTGCAGTCACGCGCGCACGAGCTATTTCCGCGTCTCATGAGTTTTTGTTTTGTCCCCAGACGGTGACGCATAAAGGCGCCGCCGTACGAGCGCGGAGTTTCCGCACGGCTTCCCCGGAACCGGAGACTGTGGTGGCGGCACCATCCGAGCCGCGGCCACGTCGGTCTGTCGCCGCATCCTCATCATTATGCGGCCGCACCCAGGCTGACTCGATGACGCACAGAATCGGCAGACGAAGGAACGCTGCTCCCGGCCGAAGGTGATCCCTCCTGAGCGGCGTTACGGAACCCAAAAAGGCCGCCTGACCTCATACCAGTCCGCTATCAGCCGTGCCCACTGTCAACTGCTGTGATCCCCTGACCAAGCCCTTTTTAGACGTACCCTACCTGGCATTAAATTACCCATCCCTTCCGGCCAAAGTCTGATTCACAGACTATCCACACCCCAACCAGTAAACACGATCCCATTCGACGAAGCGTCACTCACCGCCGATATCCTGCCGTGAGTGGAACTGGCTTGACCTTATCTAAACTGGCGTCGGATCACCTGACTGGCCGAGACGGTCGGCCGATATTCGCAAAACTGTACTGGGGGAGTGCAGCAGTGGCGTCAGGGCGGCCACATCGACCGCGGCCGTGTGAACTCCAATAACGCGCCGACTGGTTTTACGTAAACTCGGGGCATTGTAAACTAGGCCATTTCCGCTGACCGCCACATGTAAATATGGTGTAAAACGCATCGAAACGTTGCAAACATCCATTTCAAATCGCATGCAATTCAAATTTCAAGCCGCACTTCAACTTCACCTAAAGGTGGCCAATTTCGCAGACCAAACCAAAAATATTACTTAATATCTGCCTCCCAAAAACCGATTGCATTTTTGTTTCGAGACGCCCCAGCATTTTTCGCATTATTCGCGATCTCATTGTGTAGCATCTTTGAAAGCATGTTTTTCTTTTCTTTGCACGTCAAGGAACACATATCAAGCTTGTTACCAATAACCCCGTGTCCGGTAAAGGATAGTGGCGTGCGGCCTGATTTCTAGAAAGTTTTTTTTGACAAAAGAACATTCTTAACTGCTATTATTCACAAGTGACCACAGCCATGACCGTGCGTGCGTCACATCCAAGCGGTACCCCGCTTTTCACAAGTGGTCGCAAAAGCAATTACTGTCCCAGTCCTCCGAAACTGGTTAAAGTTTGTCTTTCCACTGAGTTCTAAGTTAAGTTATGTGTACCTGGAGCGTAGACAAAACAAACCAAGTTTTCTGGCTTACCCCGACGCCTTCTTGTAAACATCTCAGTAGCGCATGATACGCATGATCTACCCGAGGGGTAAATCTTGGTACCCTCGTAAGGCTCTCAGCCAACAGTGAGTGTCCAGTGTCTTTTGTCCCGTCCTTTGTCCAGACAGCCACGGAAGCAGATGCCGACGTGGAGACGCCAACACGGGTGCTTAAATCAAGTGAACTTGTTCAGTTCAGGTGCGTAACTGGTCTGGTGCTGAGCGACCATTAATTTCACCTAATCCTTACCCCTTGCCTTCCTTTCTTAATTCCCTCGCCGGTCTGTGCAGCGCAGCGCTCACCTAATCCTTACCCCTTGCCTTCCTTTCTTAATTCCCTCGCCGGTCTGTGCAGCGCAGCGCCCCGTCGGCACAACACCTCAGACGGCTTTTCGTGACCCACCAAGTGCACCTCCCATCTGCCCAATAAATCCCACATCCTTCCCCACCCTTGCCCGCATTATCCATTTCCTTCTCCCTGCTGATTCCACTTCTCGTTTCCCATCCCGACAACACGTTAAAGGCCTCGATATCCGAAGGATGCAAATGTATGTAAATAAATGGCAAAAAATAAAAATAAAATAAAACAACTACCATGGCTACATCGCAGACAGAATTCTGGGAAGTTTCAGACATTCGATTTCTTCACTTTACATAAATTGTACACTGAATATTTCCCAGGCGTTCGTCTTGTTCATTTACCAACGCAAACTTTCCACCACATTCGCCCGTTAGTCGCGGCAGGATTCAAAATCAGTGCTGCGAAGAGGAGCTTCTGTAGTCTCTAGCTCCCAGTCTCTGGAAACACTGAGCTACTGCCCACAAAAGAGGCCGGAGTCGCCAGCTCGACCGTCCTCGCTGCCGCCGCCCGTCGCCGGGCTGTCGCCAGTCGCCAGAACCGGTTGGCCGGAGCCATCTCCATACCGGCGTCCCCGGACGGCGGGGGCGGCGGGACGGGTCGGGCTGGCCCGGGCGGGGCGGCGGCGCGGGCGGCTCCAGCCGGGCGCGGCCGGCCCTGATATCGGCGGCCGGTGCCAGTGGCCGGCAGCGGCGGCGGGTATTTCGGGCCCGCTCGGCCCGCCAGCCCGCCTGATCGTCTCCGGAGCCATCAATCCCGGCCGTGTCCAGCCGATCCGACTCCCGGCCAGCGGCCCGACTGCCACAGGGCCGACTGGTGCCGACAACTGCACCGCGCGCACCGGCGCCGACCGGGGCCGACCGCCGCCACAGGTGCCGAACACAGGGAGGCCCACCCCTGCCGCAGACGTTGAACAGCCAACTGGGGGCCGACCCCGCTACAGATGTTACTAGGCATGTCTCTGAGCCACATGCCACATGAGGCAGACTGCAGTGAAATCGACCATCCATTCAGTTCGCAACCAACGCTTCGTCCGGGCCACATCGGAGGCTGTGATTTGGCGACACCACGGCTGCCCGGAGAAGAGTACGCCAACAGCTGGACTGCACTTCTCTCAGCGATGCCACCGAGCAGTCAGCCTTTCCGACAGTCCATCCCTGCAATGACGCCAAATTCGGGCCTTCAGCTGACCCCAGTTCCAGCCCAGTACCGCCAACGAGTGGCAGCAGATTTGTTCCATTGCGCAGCGAACACGGCGGGCGATTTCCACGGGAAATAAATGAATAACCGGCTCACTGGCGCCGCCGCCTGTCGGTCAGCCTGTGCTGTGTTTAAGGGTTTACAGGAGCATCACCGTCTGGGGCAATGTCGGGCCCCCGTGCGGTGGTAACCTGGTTTGCTCACGCCGTCGCCTTGAAACCAGTCGATCCTGATTCGGTCTCTGTATTCTGACTGGTCGATGAGGGTCACGTGACCGGTATCCGCTCGGGAACGGAGGGCTCCGCTGGGGCGTCTGTTTCGGCAATCGGCAATCAAATTGCAGGAGCCTTCACGAATTCCTGTCCCCCATTTGTACGGAATTTCAGTCGAAAATAAAGCAAACTGAGACAAGGGCGGCATCGAGTGAAATAACCTCGTGTTGACCCATACCAAATTACCTGGCGCCCCAACGATGACAAGTTACCTGGAGTCCCACTGATGCCCCCTCCCCCTCCATCTACTTCAGTGACGTCCCTGCTGGCCGACCTCGGCAGGGACCGGACGGCGCCAAACTGTGAGTCACATGGAATCTTGTAGGGGAGTCGGTCATTCAGAATGCATGTCCGCAAACGGACGGACCAACAGAAAATGACACATTCCGTGCGGCATCGATCCACAGCACAAGCCGCATATCTCCGTGATAACGTGAATACCCTGTTTTCCGTCATTAGTCTCGGCCTCTTACTTTAAACTTACAGCCAGTACAGTAAAATTTATACAGTACAGTAAAATACAGTAAAATATTACAAAATAAAATATTAAAATACAGTCAGTACAGTAAAAAAAACGTGGCCAACACATATGAACCTGGTTCTTCTCCTGACGAAGACCAGGGGGCGGCGGGCCGGAGCTGAGTTCGTAACACGCCTCGTCACATACACAATGACACCGTGGCGAAAGCCCTCCTAACTGCGCAGAACTTTTGACCTATTCCATAGGTACAACGGGCAGTGACGGCCGATTTCTGGAAGGCCCGCAACCCAAGCATGAAGACGCCCCAGGCACTGTTACGCAGCTCTGCAAGAGATCTGTCGGAAATTTGACACTCCCAGACCGAGCGTCAGGACCTGTCAGTTATCCCTGAGACTGCTGCAGGGCTCACTGCCACTGGCCGAGTTAAAAAAAAAACAGTCATCCAGAGACATGGTGTACTGGGACACCGAAGAAATAACTGCCTCCGGTCTAAGAGTGCTGACCCCCGATGTCAGGCCCGTGACCACGGTGTCAGGCCGCTGACTCCAATGCTGGGGTGGTGAGCCCGCTGTCGGAGTGCTGACCCCGGTGTCAGGCCGCCGACCACGGTGTCAGGCAGCTGACTCCAGTGCTGGGGTGGTGAGCCCGCTGTCGGAGTGCTGACCCCGGTGTCAGGCCGCCGACCCCAGTGACGGAGTGCTGGCCCCCGGTGTCCAGCCACTGACTTCGGTGCTAGGGTCACTCCGGTGCTAGGGTGGTGACCCCGCTGCCAGAGTGCTGGCCCCCGGTGTCAGGCCGCTGACCCCGGTGTCAGGCCGCTGTCGCGGTGTCGGAGTGCCGACTCCCGTGTCGGAGCGCCGACCCCGGAGCGCTGACCCCGGTATCAGAGCGGTGACCCCGGCGTCGGCACGTCCGCCGGACGGCGGCTCTGACAGCTCGGTGACTCAGGCGCGGCTCGGCTCGCCACCACCGAAGCCGGACCTGCGGCCCTGTCTACGCCCCGGAGAACGCCTGTTCCGGTGCCAAACCGCACCGCTTTGTGCGGCCGCTCGCCGCTAAATCCGTCAATATCGAGAGCTCGGCACGCGTCATGACCGACACGTTGCTGACTCACCACCGGTCTTTCTTCCGCTCGTTCTTTTACGTCAAACTGCCCACAGTGATGGTTGCTGGAGTAATGACAGTTATCACCGGTTCCTTAAAAGCTGGAGCAAACGTAACAGCTCTATACGACATGCTGTGGTTAGGTTACCCTTGCGAACAGGACATCGTGACTACGTTTCTTTTGCGGGAGCTTTAAAGAAAGGATCCACTCCCGGCAGGATCGTCAGCTGATGCGTCACATGCTGGGCAACGAATAGGGTACATATCAAGATACACGCTCTATGGGTGCGTTGTGTGTGTACAGATGCGTCTGTGTTTATTCCCGCTAGGCGTTGTTATGTAATAGCGTTCACCCTTTGCTTTACGTGTCTGACGCTTGGTCTTATAGCCATCAGATGTGTGGATAAACCTGAAATTGTATAAGACAGCTCAATAAGACTGTGAGGTACACCCTTATGGGATAATGGTATATCTTGCCTAACCAGCACTGAGGGTCCCAACACTTTCTTATCAACATTTTTTCAATAGGTCGAAACCTGTCCCCAACAGCTGGGTGCTATTTATGCAGAGTTGGTTCCTGATAAGCACATTTTCAAAACAATTTTAATAAGTACATACCGCAGGAGCATGTCCAGTTTCTGCATCGCTTTTTACATCTGACTGCCGCCGAAACCTATTTTTGGGACCTTCAATACATAAAATGACGTCCTAACGCGCCATAAATGTCCGATGTGTCAAGGTCACTACAAGGATGGGCATAACAAACTTCGCGAATGCCAAGGTCGTTTACAACATCCAATGTACAACGTGAGCTGCCGTGCACCTCGAACAGGCCTCGACGTCAGGACGGCGGCCAATGCGCGGGCAGTCGTGACGGACCCTGACGCCGAGGACCGGATCCGAAGGCTGGCACGCGCCCAGAAGGCCAGCAGGCCGGCTCCTGCGCTCCTGCGCTCGGAGCCGCGGAGAAGGGCGGAGACCGTCGGCCTGCCAGCAGCGTCAGCCGCTCCAGGCAGGAGACAGCTCAATTCCAGGTGCTGATCCCAGCCCCAGGACGGGCTCATCAACGTGGCCGTCGTCCAAGCTGCGACGTCTGACGGGCGTTTCCGGATACCAACAGCGCGAAGCACATGAGCCACCGTCTGGCGCAAGCAAGGACACGACCTGTTAACTGGTGGGGGGGGGGGGCAAATGTTTCCGCAGTGCCAGAAAACGCCTTCGTAGTAAACAAGGTTCAGCCCGCAACGGGAGTCCTGCAAACACACAGCCACACTAAAACTCACTCTAGTGTTTGCAGATGGCCCATGTGCACTCGATTGCCTTCGCTGGGAACGCTTTCCTCATTAAGACGCAACAATAATGCAATCCTCTCTCAGCTGATGACCAAAAGCGTTAATGCATTCTGGCGAAATCTAACGTAAACTGGTGGAGCGAGAAGCCACAGTGTTCTTCGTACACAAGCGCTACCCCGAGGGCAGCACAAAGACCGGCCGCGAGTGTTGGACAGGCAGACGGGGGGGGGCGGGGCAGGGCGGGGCGGGGTCGGGCCGGGCTGCAGCGCTGCTGAGTCAGCGCACCCGCCGGGCCCGCTCCGCGTCGGCCAGGTGTGTGGTGACGTCCCCCGTCATCCGCGGCGATAGCGGCCTGTCGACGCGACGGCCACCCCGGCCCCACAGTCGTCCCGTCCAGGCTTCCGACCGCACGCTCTCATCTCATGCCACTGACACGGCAGTTGCGCAATCACTTCGCCAAAATCCGCCGGATTACGCAAATCTGTCCCCAGGAAACGTCTCAGAAAACCCACAGAAGATAGGTCTGCTCTTTCCAATGGCGTCATTTCTACGTCGTATGAGGTCCTCACGGGTAAGATTTCCGGAGCAAAGGCCCTTGGAAAAGCTTTTCTGAACAGCGTAGCTATCGGCTATGTTGTTATGACAGTCGCATGGAAAAAAAGACTTTTGAAAGTCGTGATGGTCTCACCTCTATGCTTTGATCAACAGTATACAATCCGCATATGGACGCAATTAAACACCATTCCAATTGGGCGGAAAATGACCTCGGCAGACGGTGCGCCCGAAAACACCAATACCTAACCAAACACAATTTCAACCGATTTTCCCCGCCGTTCGCACTAATGACAGCTGGAAAGTTGACAAAGACCAGACCTTGGTTTCGCAGTGACAGACAAGGGGCAGAACGAACATGGACATCCTGGCGCTTAATTCCTCGCGCAAAACATTAGACAACCTGTTTCCCGAAGCAACCACATACAAAAGGAGTGATGAAATGCGCATTTCTTTGAGGGAGGGAAAGGGGCCTGAACGTCCAGGCCCTGCAGTGCCCATCTGAAGAGCTGGCGTGAGAGGCAGCCCCATGTTTCCGGTAGGTAACAGCCCGGCGGGAGACAGGACGGCTGATACCGCCGTCGCTGAGCGCGCCGCGCCACGCGCCGACCGCGGCCCGCCCGTCCGGCCGGTCGCGCTCGAAGGCCAGCTCGACCGTGCATCGCCCGCCCCGACACGCCCCCTGGCGCCCGACCGGGCCGCGGGACCGCCCGTGGCGTGCACACGGCGCAGCCTGCTGTTTCCGTCCAGTTGTGTCATTAAACGCAACAAGACGCAACCGAGGCGTGCCCGGCCTGCTGCCGGCGCCGTCTGTATATACTAGTGCCGTCCTCCACCGGAGCCAAATAAACTCGTCCGGGCCATTGAGAGCCGGCCGACCGGGCTCCGCTCCGGGCAGCCTCACAGCTGCGGCCGGCCGGTTAGCAGCCGCCGGCCGGCCGGCTTCGGCGGGCCGGCGCGGCCTTGCCGTCGCCGGGGAGCGGCCGGCCCGGCCGCCCGTCCCTCCCCGACCGCTCCAGTATCGGCCGCCCGCGCTGCAGACGCGCATCAGCTGACCGAGCCCCAGACCGGGCGGCCGACCACGACCGAAACAACCCGACACGGACACCGCGCGCACCGCCAGCTGACGGTGACGAATGCCTTCCCCGACGGCCAACAGCGCGCCCGCCGCCGCCAGGGCCGGCGCCCGCGGCGGGCAACGCCCCTGCGCGCCGGCACTATACTTTCGCGCGGACGGCGTCGGGCGTCGGGCGGCGGCGCGGTGTGGTGATCCGCGCGGCCGGCGCCGGGCCGCCGCAGTCGGCGGGCGCGGCCGCGGGGGCTCGACACGCCGCGGTGGCCGTGACCGACCGCCGAGCGGGATTCGCCCCGTCCCAGCGGCGACGGCGGCGCGCGCCGCGCGAAATTGCCCAAGGCTGGCGTGAGTCACCGCGCCGGATGGAGGGTGGCCACCTGGCAGCACGCCGCGCCATCCGCCAGTCGGCCGCCAGCGTCCGCGAGCAGCGCGCCGTGGCAGCCGTCTCCCGGCTTCGGCGCGCACGTGAGTGACAAGGACCCGTCGGTGATAGCCGCAGTGGAGGGCGGCCAGTGGGCGACGAGTCGTCGAGCCGGCGGGTGTTCACAGTCGCCGCTGCGAGGCCAGCTGCACAGCGGGCGCGAGCGCGTGGGGCGGTCGATTGGCACGATGCCAGTGGAGGGAGTCGGCGTGCGGGGCCGGCGGCCGGCACCGCCCGACGCGCTGCTGACGGCGGCGCTGCTGGCCGCCGTGCTGGCGTTGTCGCCGGCGGCCGGCGCGCCGCCCGGCCGGCCCGGCGGCGTGCGGCTGCCGCGCAACGTCTCGCTGGCGGTGGCCGTGCACTCGCGCGTGAGGCGCGCGCCGTTCACCGACGACGTGCTCAACAAGCTGATGCAGTACGGCTACCTGCCGCAGTCGGACAAGGAGACTGGCGAGCTGCGCGACGAGTCGCAGCTGACGGACGCCGTCCGCCAGTTCCAGCGGTACGCGCACATCCCCGGAGACCGGCGTCGTCGACGAGCTGACGCGTCGCCAGTTCAATAAGCCGCGCTGCGGCCTGCCCGACGTGGCTCCCAAGAAGACGCGCTACAAGCGCTACTCGCTGCAGGGCCAGACCTGGGACAAGACCGACCTCACCTGGACGGTGGCGTCGCACACGACCGACATGGACCCCGCCAACGTCTACCACGAGCTCGCCAAGGCGCTCAAGATCTGGTCGGACGCTTCGGTGCTCACCTTCCAGTACGTGCACAGCGCCGACGCCGACATCGTGGTCAGCTTCCACACGGGCTACCACCAGGACGGGTACCCGTTCGACGGCACTGGCCAGATCCTGGCGCACGCCTTCTTCCCGGGCACCGGCCGCGGCGGCGACGCCCACTTCGACGAGGCCGAACGCTGGGTGCTCAACCGCGACGAGAAGAACACGGACGGCGTCAGCCTGTTCGCCGTGGCCGCGCACGAGTTCGGCCACTCGCTGGGCCTGTCGCACTCGTCGCGCCAGGACGCGCTCATGTTCCCCTGGTACCAGAGCGTCTCCGAGGACACCAAGCTGCCCGACGACGACCGGCTCGGGCTGCAGCAGATGTACGGCGCACCGCGCGGTAAAGAGCCCAAGTGGGCGCCCAACCCGTACCCGCCGCGCCGGCCACCCACCACGACCACGACCACGCGGCGGCCGGCCAGCCGGCGGCCGCCCAGCCGGCGGCCCGAGGAGCGGCCAGACGCCTGCGACACCCACTACGACGCCATCAGCGTCATCCGCAGCGAGATCTTCATCTTCTCCGGCCAGTACTTCTGGC
Organism: Capitulum mitella; assembly: GCA_030062745.1. Taxonomy (NCBI): domain Eukaryota; kingdom Metazoa; phylum Arthropoda; class Thecostraca; order Pollicipedomorpha; family Pollicipedidae; genus Capitulum; species Capitulum mitella. The sequence goes on along the minus strand of CP099845.1, from coordinate 29,851,745 downwards.
GCATCAACCAGTACTCGGGCACCCACAAGCCGGTCGCCTACAATATCTACAACTTTTGGTACGGCCTGCCCAAGAACGTGTCCAAGATCGACGCTATCTACCAGCGTCCGCTGGACCACCGCATCGTCATCTTCATCGGGCGCGACTACTGGGTATACAGCAGCAACCAGCCGGACCCCGGCTACCCGCAGCCGCTCACGACGCTCGGCCTGCCCTACGACCTCGACGGCATCGACGCCGCCATGGTCTGGGGCCACAATGGCAAGACATACTTCTTCAAGGACGACATGTACTGGCGATTCGACGAGGTGGCCGGCAAGGTGGAGCTCGACTACCCGCGCGACATCAGCGTCTGGCACGGCGTGCCCTACTACCTGGACTCGGCCTTCCAGTACGGCGGCATCACCTACTTCTTCAAGTCGCGCCAGTTCTGGCGGTTCGACGACCGCCTGATGCGCGTGCACAGCCGCGTGCCGTCGCTCTCGGCCGTCAAGTGGATGGGCTGCCCGCTGACGGCGGCGCGCTCTGACAAACTCTCCTCGGCGGCCGCCGGCGGCCGCCCGGCGCGCCTGGCCGCCTTCTTGTTAATCGCGCACCTCGTGACGCGAGCGCTTCGCTAGCGACGCCCTCACTGCCATCCCACTGAGGAACCGATGTGATATGTTTTGTTGTAACTTAATGTGTAGTGCGCGCGGCATAGACATATGAGAACAGGACGGGGTCGAGGCGCGCCCACGGACAGACCGGCTGAGCGCACTCGGCGTGTGCGAGGAACGCTTTTAGTTCCGAGTGGCGTCATGGAAAGCGGACAGGAATCTCAGTGAGCCGTATGGACCAAAGAGCTCGGACAGCCCGTGTCAGAGCTCTCTCCGAGACGTGGGCGCCTCGAGCCGTCAGGGATCCCGTCGCGCAGCATCCACTGCCCAACGGCCCAGCGCCGAGTGCTAAGCGCGCTTTCTCCAACGCCTAGTCCACGCCACACTGCCGTTAGTGTGCGTCCCAGCTCGCCTCACCGACTCCATCGGCACGACGCCATCGCTTTCATTGTATTCTCGCCATGCCGCACTCTGTGATGAGAGCGAGAACGAAATAAACCCACGTATTTCACCCGTCCGACTTTCAGCGGCGGCCGCTCACGTCCGGGAATGGGGAAATCACGGGCTCAATGCTGTCGCTTGGGACCCAGCGACGACCGCGCACGGACAGAGCCGGTTCCCGGCCGTAACGTCGAGCAGCAATTTCGGCCCGTGCCTGAGGTACCAGGTGCCGTGCGACCACGTCTCGACGTTGAGTGCTGGAAAACCTGGTTACCGCCACACATTCAGGTCACATCGTGCAATGCTCAGAAAATACTACAAAATACTGGCAATTCCAGGTGAGATGTCACTGTGTATCCTCATGCATGCAACAGTCGAAACCGTGTATCTGTCTGAAGCTGACAGTGAACGCCAAACGAGTGGATGGGCGCTGAACAATGTAGATCGCCTCATATAAATGGGTTGGCACGTGTATCTCTGCCCCACAGGATTCGTGCAAACTGAAAGCGTCACAAACCTTCTGAATGGCCTTATCTGAAATTTTCGTGATATGGGTTCGGTAACCGTCTGATCGCCCTTGAACATAAGCCGTATAGCGCACTTTATCATCAAATCTTGAACACGACGCAGCCAACAAGGCGGCGAGAAAGACGAATCGAAAACACGACGTGTGGGCGATTGCCCAGGCATCTGGCTGCAAGCGTCTGCGAACAAAACATTGCCCAATGCACGCTTGGCAGCCTGAACTTCCCCGGCATTCCTTTTAAGCTGCATGATGCTGCCGTAATATTTCAGGCACCAATGTGTTCAATTTAAGTCAAAACAAGATATCAATGTTATACCATTTTTCAGCACCTGTTATTCAAAAATAACATACATATGAAATGGAACATGAAAAACAAATCGTCCGGACAAACAAGACTACCCTCAAAGTTCACTAGCATGCCAAACATTTTTACCAGCTAACATCTTTAGCTCGCTGAGGTTTCTACTACACAATCAATTCAAATACTACGCACCACTATCAGCTGACGTGTCCAGTAATCGGAACACCATGATCCATAATCAGACACAACCGGCAACATACAACGCTTTGCGGGACCCCACGATATTTTGGCGCTTGGCACGAGTTTCACGTCTGAGACTCGTAGGTCCAGAAACACCGACATAATGTCAGCACCAAGTATCTAGATGTTTTTCATCCCTCACCAGCACGTAACGGAAGCGTTACGCCTTCGTAACAGGTCCCTCGAGTCGTCCTCGGACAAAGAAAGCAGGGCGATTAAGAACATCAAAATAGGAGAAAGTAACAGCCCTAAAGGAGCGCAACAAACGATGAAGTACCATAATCAATCCTTCCGGGTGGCATGGTTTTTGTTTTGGTATTACTTTGACACGCAGGTTTCCCAGTGCCCATGAAAAGTCAAACGAAACATCCACCGCCCTCCAGCAACATTTCATTTCCAATCATACCACAATGCGCAGAAAAGGCAGTAGTTTCATCATGTCCGGAAATGCAGAGGCAGATTACGGTCTATTTTGACGCCCAAAATGGTGCAATCGGTATCCGGGCCACAACAACTGCACACCTGACCCTCTGCACGGCACTGCTAAGAGCTCGCGCTGACGGGTTTGGTGCCGTATACCGGCGCGCACCGCCGGCGCCCCAGCGGGTTACCTCCTGCCGACCCGGACCGGTCCAGGGTGACCGGTCCCTCCCGTATCGCACGGCCGCGTGCCGAGCGCGTAGGCCGCCCCACGCGCAGGCGTATCACCTCGCGTCAGTCCGACAGCCGGCTGACACGGTGTGGCAATAGTGTACGCCCGGCGCGGAGGCGCGTCCGACCGGTCGGCACGTGGACGGCTACCGATCCCGACGCTCCGTCCGCCGGACAACGGCAGCACGGCGCCCGGCCGGCCCCGGCGGCCGGCTGATATCAGGAGGAGGCGGCGCACCGTGTCGGCCTCGCACGGCCCACTGGCAACCGAAAACAGCGCCAGAAGCGCCAGGACGCGGCCCACTGGTAACAGGGGAGGAAAGCGAACGGCGCGCCTCCGACATTTACCGCCCTCTTTACTGGACACCATGGAGCATCCCAGCTCATTTGTTTATTCCAAGTTTAAGTGACATGTCGCGGACGTGGTGTTTACGTCATGACGTGACATCAGAACTGGAAACAAGAAATAGAAATAAGACTACCGAGACATTTGCAAACAACTAAACCAAAACAATCAACAATAAACAACGCCAACAAGGCGACCGTAAAAACTGATGCAACGTCGTTGGAGTACGTACTTAGTGCAACTGGATCCTCGTCTGCTTACCGGCCGGCAACAAGGGGATCCCAAATATATATGAAGTTAAAAAATTAACAGTCGGCATCACGCACATGTTCCGGGACAACCGCATATCCCGGCCTCCCCCTCCCCACCGCTCAGTGGCGGCCAGGTCCGAAAACGAAATCGACAATGCCCTCAGCGGCCGTCACGTCTCCATTCGTTCATTCGACCTCCACCGAGCCAGTCCTGCACGGCTTTCCTGGGACCGGCGATCACGGGAGGCGGCTGGCTGTGCTCACGCTGCCGCCCTGGGCCCGGGGTTTGCCGCTCGTCAGGGATTCCAAAGAATGTTCAACCTCGGTCTATCTTTTTTTCTAATATCCCTTGACTTGAAATTCCGAGAAACCAATGAAAGCATCAAAATTCACCAAACAAAGATACCCATCATCGAATACTGTAACGGCACTGAACACGGCACAGTACAATTTTTCCATAGCAATAACGGACTTCGAATAGGGTCCTTGCAGCGACTCTTGCGTTGGACGACGCTCAGACGCTGGGTGGTTTGAGACATCGGCAAACATTTCGGGTATGATAGAGCCCCGTTATCATGTTATCGTGGCGTGACGCGGCGGTGTGACATACCCCACAAAGCGGAATGCATCGCGCTGTCCCAATCCACCATTCTTTGATATCGGTCGCGGACTCACACATCGCTCGATCTACAAGGCATAACGTATAACACGCATCCATTTTTAGCGCCACCAGCTACAATCTCGTTAGCTCTCTCATCGGTGAAACGATCACCTATGGCCGCAACAGATTTGGATTACCGCTTTCTTGAACTCTGAGAGCTCTGTTCACAGTGCACGTAATTATATCCAGATGCAGGATCTTTCGTGACGATTTTGTAACGGAACTTTGGCAATGCTCCACCATAAAGCCTTCTGTTACGTGCGATATTGAAGCTACGCCTACACTGTTGTGCTAATAATAGCTCCAGTTCCTGCCGCGACGGAAAGTGGCGTAGGTGTTACAAATAAGTACTCGTAACACGCCAAAATGCCCCAGCATTAACTGGGGTAATATGAGTTAAAACCAGACATTCAAGATCCTTTACACCACACCCAGACAGCTGTTGACGGACATCTGCCACGCTATCGCACACCTGCATGCTTATCCTTCCATTTCTTTGTTTCATTCGCAATGTTGCTCAAATGCAGTAGCATTTTGTTTATCAGTCAAAGTCGGCACTAAACTGCTCATGCCTGGTGACCGCACGAAAGCAAACGCAAACATTATGCGGCAGTTGTTTACATGCCTCTCAAGATTTTCCTTCAGAAGCTGATCATACCATTTAGGGAGAACCCGGGATCCACTAGCCGTGTCTATAGCAAAACCCTAAATAACTCAGCCTGTGGCAACTGTCTCCCGTTACAGGGCCGCGGTCAAGGCATACCCCGGCTCCTCAGCGACACTGGACTGACAACTTCATATCGGCATGCCACTGTGTAAACTCTTACAAATATCTGTCAACGTCCATCCCCTATTGTTAGCAGCCTCTTGCGGAAGGCCAACGACAAACGCGCGTCACCTGAGCAAAATTCTCAATTTGACCACACTGAGAGTACGCATGCTGAAATGGGTTGGTTCTCTGTGAACAGGTAGGGGTACAAACTTCATATTCGCGGTCCCCTGTACCGCATGGTGTAGCTTTGTCACGCTAGTTGGTTGTGATTCTCTGAAGGCGCGTCAGTATGAATGAGGTCAATTCTATGCCGCAGAAGATAGGACCATTATCGCTAACACTCGGCCAGGCATCATATCGGGATATACAACACACACTCTGTTAGTCTTTCAACTATTCGTATTCAGAATGGTGTGGGTGCTTTCTTTGACTTGTTGACCAGGACGCCATTGGGACTTCCGGAATTCAGAAGTGACATCTCTAATTTGCAGACGTGACGACCGCTGATACAGCCGGATGCAGTCTACCCGAAGCGGAAGCACAAAGGCTGGGCAACAGAGAAATGCGCCCACAAGCACTTTTCTGAAGGGCGTGCAACACAGAATGATGGGTGGGTACGGGAACAAGAGGGTAGGCGTCGGAAGAAAGCACCGGGGCGGGCGCGCGGGCGCGCGGGAGGGAGGGAGAGGGAGAAGGGAGAGAAGGGAGGGAGGGAGGGAGGGGGGGGGGGAGAGAGAGAGAGAGAGGGGGGGGGAACGCGCAAAAAGTCTGGTTTATACGCCCACAGTAAAAAGTAGCTACAACCTTAGTCTTTCAATGTCAATGGCAGTTGTCGAGCACCACAGGCAGAACAATGCACGGCAACGTGACTCTAGGAATAGTGGCAGCACTGGTAATGCATTCCACTAAGGTTTTTTGCTACTGCGCGCTCGTATTCAAACATTTAGCAGCGGCATTCGCTCGAAATTACCATCACTTGCCGCTGTCCTCCAATGGGCTCTGGCACTTCCGCAGTCAGGCTGCAGCTCCTCCGGAGGGGGAGGGGTCGCAGTCTGCCTGCAGAGCACCGGCGGTGTCTGCCAGGGATAAGTACGCTGACCGGCTCCAAGGTCACTGGAGCGGCCCAGTCTGGCGAGCGGACTTTAAAATACACTCAGCGCGGCAGACGCGTCAACAAAGATGAAGTTGTTTTGCGCGCTGGACTCCAGCTCGCGATGCAGTTTCCACGTCGCTAGTATGCGCAAATCAGCAACGCCACGATTACAAGCCTGTGCGAACCAGCAAATGCCACAAACGCAGGCAGAAGACAGACGGATATCAGTGCCCGTACTGAACCGCATAACTACGTCCCCACGTGCTACGCTGCAACGCAATACATAACGCCGGAAATTCTCTTCCACTAAAAACTGCGCGGCTGGTAGCGCGACGCCAGGCGGCCGCGGCCGGGGCGGCGCAGCGCGACCGGGCCGCTCCGGCAGCTGCCCTGGTCCGGAGCGGCCGCCGCCTCGGCTCGGCTGGCAGCCGGCCCGGCCCGGGCAGCGCTCCGACCACCAGCCAAACGAGACGGCCGCCATCCGGCCGGCCGGCCGCCGCCGCGTGAGTCACCCGGCCAGTGATGCACACTCGTCATCGCGCCGAGCCCCAGCACGTGTGCACGGCCGGCCGGCGGCCGCTCCGGCTACGGACAGGAGCCGTCTCCGGCCGGGCGGACCGTGTCGGCGTCGCCGCTGACAGCGCCGCCAGCCGGCGAGGGCGGCCGACGGCGGCCGACGCCGGCACGCCTGGGCGTGGCGCCGACACGGTCCGCGGGGCGGCCGCCCTGGCGCCGAACCGCCGACAGATCAATACCCCACGCCGACGGCCGATCCCCGTCACGGGGGCGGCAGGTCCTCTGTCATAGGGACAGCCGGTCCTCTGTCACAGGAAAGGCCGATCACCCGTCCGAGGGACGGCTGGTCCCCTGTGTAAGGGACGGCCGGTCCCCTGTCACAGGGATGACTGGTTCTGTCACAGGAAAGGCCGATACGGCTTTCCTCCGAGGGACGGCTGGTTCCCTGTGTGAGGGACGGCCGGTCCCCTGTCACAGGGATGACTGGTCCTGTCACAGGAAAGGCCGGTCCCCCGTCCAAAGGGCGGCTGGTCTCCCGTCAGAAGGATGGCTGGTCCTGTCAGAGGGACGGCTGGTCCCGTCTGAGGGACACCCAGTCCCCTGTCACAAGGACGACCGATTCCCCGTCACAGGGACGGCCGGTCCTCTGTCACAGAGATGGTCGGTCTTCTGTCTGAGGGAAGGCTGGTCCCCTGTCTGAGGGACGGTCAATCCCTGTCTGAGAGACGGTCGGCCCCCCGTCAGAGGGACGGCTGGTCCCCTGTCTGAGGGACGGCCAATCTCTGTCTGAGGGACGGCCGGTCCCCCGTCAGAGGGACGGCTGATCCCCTGTCTGAGGGACAGCCAATCCTTCGTCCGAAGGACAGCTGGTCCCCTGTCTAAAGGACGACCGGTCCCCCGTTGAAGGGACGGCGGGTTCCCCGTCACAGGGACCGCCGCCCCCTGTCTGAGGGACGTCTGGTCCGCTATGTGGAATTGTAGGTCCTAGTTAAAAGCACCAACGACCTGAACAAAGAAAGTGATGCGTGGCAAGGCTGCGGCTCGAGTCCCACTTCGAACATCAGTGTTTGGCACGAGGCCATAAGTACAACAGTATATAAGTTTACACACATATATACACTATGTTACATGTATTATATACATATTATATACATTATATAACATGAAAGTGAGTATAATAGATATAGGTAAGGGTGAGCTCGTGACAGAGCGAACATGTTATGGAGGTGCACAGCGTGACAACAATTCTCCCGCGCCCTGTCGTTCAGAGCGCACAAAAACTTTATACCATATTTGGAAAAATGGGGTTGCAGATCTAGAGACAAATGGCTCCCGAACGAAATACGCCGGGATACTGAAAACACAAACATCGAGCCCAAAATATTGACACAGAAAATGCCAACGGTGCAAATGTCGCACCAAAACTATACAAAATAACCAACAATGAACTTTCATACGTATCATAGCATACTGGACTTCTGGCATGAACTGGGAAAACGTCAGAATCTAAGACGACGTTATCCGGATCTAAAGTATATTAATCGTTCTCGCCTTCAACGTCATCTTGAACTTTCCAGGGCGGAAAAACGCCACCTCCAAGCAAATTCGAAAGTGACGTCACAAGCGGGTGGAGGCGGTAGAGCAGACCAAACGACAAACCGCGAGCAATAATTCATGTACGAATCACTTGGGTGTAAAGGTGGGCTTGCACTGCGACAACCGTGCGACGGACTACCACCAGCGATTTACGAAACTTGGTCAACACAATGACAGACGTGTGGCAAACATTTACTTGCGTAACGTGATCAGCTAAGCCGTCGAAAAGAATAAGCCCGTAACTTGTGGCTATTTTGTATATACTTCTGAATGTGACATCAAAATCTCCCAACCTCCATACATTTCAATTAAATTTTAAGCAACACTTTGAACGACAATAACAATGAATGATCTTTTTCTGTAATCTGTGTCCCAGTATGGTTGATTTCAAACATATTTAACTTAAACACCCGAAGTTCATGAATGAAATGATAAAACACAACGTAGGATAAAATGCCGGGTGAAAAAAATGGCGAAATATCGATCGAAAAATCGATGGTCGCGTCCACATCCAATGAATCAACCAACGACAAAATATCGCAAAGGCATACAATTGGGACAGTTACTGAGATGGTCGACATCTGCAGCACAAAATACGGATACGGAGTATACGTTTCAGTGGAGAATATGTTAAAGTATGTATCAAGGGATAAATATTACATCATAACCGACGCCAGACGTTACAGTGGTCAAAACCCCTAATCTTGAATGCCACCGACTACGTTTAAATCCCAATTTTTCGTCACTTTTTCTCTTCCTTCTTTCCCGGTGGCTTCTTGGTGGCCACGGCTTGCATGGGCTCTTTAATATTTTTGCTGCTGTACACACCAGTCTTTGGGATTCTGCACGTAGGCTCAGTTTTACATCACCCATCTCATTTTGAAAAATGACACCAAATTATCGGAAACATACACACAGTTTCCTTAGTCTCATTCACCACTTTTTGTTGCAACAACGTGCGACGGTGGTCGAATACGAATAAAGACAGAAATAACACAGCTAGAGAAAAAGTAGGTCGAATGCGCGACTTGCAAATGTTTCTTCTGACATATCCACAGGAAGCAATGGAAAGCAAAGCGGGTACGAGTACATTCATTGTTTCTACATGGGTCTGGTCGGGGAATGGGGTATTTGTAATGTGGATGACAAAGCGTCTGTCTGAGACTGCGAGAATTTAACGAAAATATGGTGGTGTATTTTCCACACACACACACACACACACACACACACACACACACACACACACACACACACACACACACACACACACACACACACACACACACGCACACACGCACGCACGCACGCACGCACGCACGCACACACACACACACACACACACACACACACGCACGCACGCACGCACGCACGCACGCACACACACACACACACACACACACACAGATATATATATACATTCACGTTTTAGCAGTTTTAGCACTCACAGTAAACTAACATTCCTAGAGCTTTGGGCCTCTTTAAGATGGTGTTCCAACTCTGTGCGCCTAATTTCGGATCTGCTGAATGGTTGGTGATTTTCAAAGTTATGATCATTCCAAATTATTTGAACAGAAATGCAGTAGTAATTTATGATAAAGGCCGCAGTGACGATAAACCGCGAAATAAGGAATGAAACGGGATGCAAGTGGCCAAACTCAGATTCTGTCCCATGTGCGCGGTGGAAGCGTAATTCGGTGTGGATTTTAGTGACACACGTAATGTAACCGTCACAGCGGCCATGAATTGTTTTTATACGTGAAATCTGGTTGCGCATTCAACTCCACGTGCACTGTCACAACTTCTGCGGGCGAGAGCTAATACTACGGTGCTCCTTCAAATGAGCAGACGGAGGGAACAGCGGAATCTCGGCCTCTGTACGGTACGTCCAGGATCGCTCCAGACTACGCCATGTTCTTAGCCATGCGCTGGCGCCCCAACACAGCATGCAGATGGCAGCACTCACGCAGTCGGTCTAGATGGCGCTAAGGGCGTGTACCCAAGCTAGCGTCAATCACGATCTGGGTTTTCAGTCCAATAACCAGGCACAAAACGGTCCAAAGAGGCACACGGGACTACCATGCGTCGATCAAAGCCGTCCACGGTAAAACTGAATGACAGAACTGACCAAAAAACAGAGTATGTGTTAATGAGCTGTTAAATAAACTATAGCAGACTGCTCCCGCGAAATATCTGACACGTCGGGATTCGCCATTCAAAACATTCGCGCCACAATTTCGCCGCTTTGCAGTATAATCAGCAGCAAAAGTTTCATTGCTTTAAACACTTACGGCAATCCAAAAAATCCAACATACTACCACAGAGAAAGCTTCTGACGGGCAAGGGCATTGATATCACGTTAAATCACTATAAAATGCGCATTTGCAAAATCGAATATACCGAAATATGCCGTGTCAAAAGAATGAACCCATGTCTTCAAACACAAGTATGAGCTGGAGCACTCTCTGATACCACTGAACAAGCCAAACGACGAAAAATTCCGCAAAACATCAAAAACTGCTAGTCAGTCCAGTATCGGCAGTGACTAGCAGCAGAGGAATGCAATAATCCCTGCAGTGCTGAGCCGTCCGATCGTAGCGATAAACAATGTTTCAGACGGAACCAACACGGGTGGCTTTCCGTACTGCACTAAATGAAAAAAATCGCAACTCATAGCTGAAAGCGGCCAAATCGCCCTGGAAGGTCAACAATGAAACCAAACGTATTGTCAGGGCGATGTTGTCTTGTCCAAAAAAAGGAAAACAGTTTAAGTGATGAGCTAAAAACAATTTTTCGACACCTGCCGAAGTTACACCTCCCTACATCACTACCGGTGATGTAACGTCAAGACACGTCAAGACGCCGGCAAGGGTTCGAATATGTCATCCCAAGTTCTTCCAACGTCCTCGAACTAAAACTATGTCGTTTTACCAAATGGCACGTTTCGGCGAAAAACCCATACATCCGTCCTGCTCCCCATATGAAGACGTTCGACTTGCGTGTGACACGAACCAACAAAAACAAAAATAATAGGAGCATCGACCGTTATGCAACCTGAAGGCCGCGGATGGCCAAAATCCCACGGATATGTCTCGCAGCTTCTGTGCACTGTACTTGTGTATAGGGTTGGCAGCAGCCAGCTGAAATTAATTTCTATCACCAGTTTTAACCGGTCAGAATCAGCTGGCTAAAAAAGGGGTGGCAGAAAATGGCAAAAAATGCCAGCATAAATTTCATTATGGCAAAAGCCTTTTCTTGTTCTTAATGACAAAAGATGGCATAATAACGATTTCTACACATCACAACTGGAAGATGTGAATAATGTGGCCACAAGTAGCTCGTGCAAGAAATGTGGCTAATACAAATGGTGGTAAATTAAAAACTGAAGTACTTAGAAACAATGTGTTTCGATTCATTTGCTGAACAGCACCACAGGAAAGAATGTCTCGTGGTCGCATGTGCAGTTGCACATCTGAATCTGATTTAAAAAATGTGCCTCGGAACAATTATATCACGTATTTTACGTTTCATTACGAAAGTTTTATACCTAAAGTTTCACCTGTTTATCACTCAGGTAGTGGATCAGCAACAGACAAAAGCACAAAATACCACAGGCGCAGTTAAGGAAGACCAGGGGCCCAGGCCCACCTTAGGACCGTGTTTATTTTTTTGTAAAAATCATTGCACATCGTCTTTCCGGCAGACGGTTTGCGTGGCATTTCAGTTCACTATGAGCTCCAGGCCCCCTACTTAAGAAAATCCTGGCTGAGTCCCTGCAAAATACACACTGTTCCAAACCGTATCAATAAATCCAATCTTAAAAGCGTTAGTGGTATGGCTGACCATATCCCTGGTCAATGACACAAATACTGAAGACCGTTCCCACAATACGGTTAGCATGCCGTAGCTAGTGATGGCTGGTGCTTGGCGATTTATGTGTTCAAACACATCAGAAAAGTGGAAAAATGTGAATGGTTAACCCGCGCACGACCGTCAGTCGGTTTCGGACATACGCGACTGGGGGGGAGCAGTTGGCCCCCTGAGCAGCAATCCGCCCCCCCCCCTCTAACTCACGAACGGTTGGTCGCACGATAAAAATAAGCATACCGTTGGAAAGCTTGTGACGAGTAGAGCTCGAAACTGGTATCATTTTTAGTTTTAGATAATGTGTACGCAATTTACGCCATATATATGTTTTCTCATAGCCGACTGCAGGAGACCGAGAAATGGCCTGAATCTCAAGGGCTGTGACTAAAAACGCATAGGTTAAGGCACCAGCGTACAAGTAAAGGTCCGCGGACGCCGATACACGTCTAATGAGTTAAAGACACGGCAATTCTCCCGCCAGCTGTCGGTGTGCGCCGCTGCCGTATGCAGTAACAAATTGACGGGAACTAATTTTACCGTTCCTTTATTTTCGCAAAAACGACTATCTATGTAAATTTTATTGATCTTAGTGGCTCTTGTGATGGTTTTTCATGCTCAAATTTTGGAAAAATTCATTAGTGGAAAAATTCATTAGTTACCAATCTACACAACTGACGGAGCTTTATTCGCAGAACCTGTTTATTTCCAAAATATGCTATTTTTTAAAACTTTTTGAGGTTCCTGGTATTAATTACGTCTGTGCAAGCTAGTTCTGCCATTTTCTACCCATTCTGAGTAATTCATCGTCGATTTTGACGGTGGTACATTTTGTCTCACGACAATTATTCGTGACGTGACCTCAGGTCAATGGCTGGAAGTCATTGATACTTTGCCCAATGAAGGTAACTAAATGTCTGCTTCACTCTACACTAAAAATGTTATGAAATATTCCGTCAATTTACCATAAAACGACAACATGCCTTCAAAATGGGTTTGAGCTTAGGTCAATGACCCGGAAAATTCCGCAGAAATCTGAGATAGCAGATTTGTTGCATCTATCACGATCACTAATCTCTGAACGTATTACTGAGATATTTTGTTTTGCGAAAAAGTTAGAGGGCGCTAAACTTTTTTGGACAAAGGTCTGTTTTACCTGACCTAGGTCAGGCACCTGACTTGACCTGAGGTTAAAACTTTGACACAAGGTGTAAAAATGATGAAGCAAAAGGTGAACAAAGTTTCGTGGTTCTGTGTTTGTTCGTTCTCTCGCAATCTCAGAAAAGCCTCAGAAGGGGGCGGTCAACTGCCCCCCCCCCTAGTCGGGGACGGGTGAAGGTTAAGATTTATGTACAAACTTACACACTTTTGTCTGCATACTAGTTGTATATTACTTCACAGTTGTACCCTCTCAGTCCCTATTCGTTTCACTATGCATAACAATTTCACAGACAGGATGGAAGCAATTTACTGAGGGTATGCTGCCTCCAGTAGACCGATTCATGTTTAATGAGGTGAGTTTTGCATTCAAATCTTCCACTTATTCGAATTTTTGTACAACGTTGACTTAATCAGAAGTAAAAACCAAAATAAGGGCCACTTTTATTGCACTGAAAGCCATTAAGTAAGCCAAAACAATTTTTGCCATGTTACGTCATTTTATCTCGGTTTAAGCCGATTTTAACCTGCAAGAGGCAGGAAGGAATTTGGTCCGGTTGAAATGTCAGCCTTGCTTCTGTACGCGTTTTCTGACGACTAAATAGCATGCCGTACGCTTTACTGTCGTGCAAATGGTTCCAAAGCAGGAGCCCAGCCAGGATTTTATTACGGGGAGAGATCAGTGTAAAGTGAAATCACACGAAAACCGCCCGCCGGGAAGACCATACGCAATGGTTTTCACAACAAACTCGGGCGTAAGGGGGAAGGGGCCGGACACCCGGCCCCCCTTGGCTGCGCCTGTGTTCCAAAGAACATATAACATATAACGCGGACAGAGGGCTGATCGTCTTTTCCCTCTCGCGGGGTGCGGACCACGCCACGACCCACCAAGCAAGAAGTAAGTGGATAGATCTCAATAACAGCGCTTTACTACAAGGTAGAAACCTCAAATACAGGGTGTTTCAAAAAACGGCACCCGAATTTTTGTTAATAACTACTGCTGTAATTCTTCTAAATACACCAAAGCTTCACGGTGGTATCTCCGTTCTGTGCATGAATGTTTTACAGGTTGTCACAGCGCAGATGAAATGGTTCTCAAATGATAGCTGACTATTAACAAGCATTTTTTCACAAGTCTTAATCATTCATGAATCCGACGCGCAATGAAAGCGCCAAAAACCAAGCTTTCGCTTTCGATCATCATTTTGTTTTTTTTTCGCAGCTGTTTCCGTGGTTATTGTTGTGGAAGCATGTAACCCTTTGCAAAGCTGAATGACACGTTTCTCAATGCGCCGTGTTGGATACCAAACATGCCTTGGTCGATCCGCGAGAAGGCACTTAACGCAAAGCTCTGCGTGGAAACCAGATCCTTCAAACACACCAAAAGAAAATTCCAAATTAATTTAACTGTGGAGAAACTCCAGTGAGGACCAGAATACCGGAACCGTCTAAAAAAAATTCAGGAAATCACGGCTGATTCCGGAACCTTAACGCAAAATCTCCGGATTTCGCATCTTTTGGTGTGTTTGAAGGATCCGGTTTCCACGTAAAGCTCTATGCAAAATGACTTCTTGAGAATTGACCACGGTATCAAACACAGGGCAGTGAGAATGGTGCCATTCAACTCTGCAAAGGGTTGACTGCTTCCACAACAATAATTACAGAAATGGCAGCGAAAAAAAGAAACAAATGTCACAAGAGCGAACTCTTGGTATTGGGTGCTTTCTCTGCGTGTCAAGCTGATAAATAATCCACCCAGGTGCAGGTGCACAAAATGATCAGCTGTCATTTTAGGACCATTTCATCTACGCCTTTGAAACTTGGCAAGCATATCATGCACAGAATGGAGATACTACTGCATAGGTTTGGTGTATTTAGATGAATTACAGCAAAAGTTATTAACAAAACTTGTTTTGTTTTTGTTTTAGAAAACTCCTGGAAGAATAAAAAACCTAAATATACCTTCCTACCACCAAAAACTCCCTTAAGAGAGTACTGTTATAAAAAAATCCGTGGGCCACGGCACTGATTCGCCTGGTTTATCGTCACTCATCATAAACCACCTAAAAAAGTCGACGACATAAACAGACACTAAAAAGCCGCCACTAACGGCGAATTGGTTAAAAGAGTCACGTTGCGGGACTACTGGCAACCAGTTGCGCCATAATTGTAAAAACACGACACATTCGACGCCAAACAAAACAGAAACTGCGTCGCTGAGATTTTTTCAGGGGTTGTAATTGACAAGCTGATTTCTAAGGGTCGTTTTGGGTCGTCAGCCCGCCTTTGGAGTGGTCCAGTGGCCCACCATGCTTTTCGAGGGAGACGAAGTGTTTGCAATGGAGAGCCAAGATGGGCCAGCGAGACACCCAAATCTTTCGAGATCGCGTCAACTTGGAATGGTCCTTCGCGGGACAGTTTCGATGAGTGGCAGCGTTGTGTCTTCATCATTTTACGCGTCGTTAGTTATGATGTCTCGTCCAATTCCGCACACAGTGCTTTGGCTATGAATGAAACATTGGCCATTGCAGTCCACACATTAGTATTTCATGATGCAATGTCATGTCCCCCAAAACCAGGGGCGTGAAGTTGGCATTTGTTTCCTGGTTGTCAAATCTTTCAGCATCAATGACTGCGGGAAGCGGTGGGGTGGATCCGGGGGGGGAGGCAGCACTGGGTCTGAGCAAAGTCTATGCTTTCCTGTTAGATGAAAGAAACATTTGTCGGTGGACGGCTAAATATGACTGTTTGAATTTGACAATAGCTTGTACACAGACTTTTTACTTTTGTACATACATTTAGGCTACTTTGAACCGGGCTCACGTCACTACAATGGGGTACAAGAATTTCTCTTATGCCCAGCCAAAAGCTTGAAGTAAAAAGTTTGATGGTGTCATCCACAGACAACACCAGGACATGCTAGTTCCCAAAATGCTCGAAAAGTCATCCACGTGACAATTTATGGCAAGAATTCCACTGAAATTTGTTGCTGTCCTGCCATGTATTGGAAATTACCTCCTTTGAAAGGTATCTCTTAATCCCCAATTCCTGCTGCAATTTCCAGTTGTCTCACATCAAATTATGTTCCATGAATGTGACCAAATATTGCACAGCTTGCATGGTGGTATGTAGTGCCTGTTTGAAATGAGTTTTACTTGAAATAAGCGAGGCAGTCACGGAACGAGAGCACCGTATGATGGTTGTGGCAGCGGCCACACCATCTTTCATTGAAATAGTTGTAATGTTCATATTTATTACTGATGAATACTTGCTGTAATGACTGCAACTGTCACGCCCGACCTCCTCAAAATGGTCTGTTCATGACCATCTTTAAGCCGTTTGTGGCGTTTTTCTTAAGTGTTCCTTTCTTGATAGTTTTATTCAGAAACATCTCGTATACATGCATTTGTTAACACTACATAATTGTTAACACTACATAATGGCGACATGACACATCACATCCAATGGCGGGTATTATTCCTATCAAAATGCTGCATGAGTTGTTCCAGTAACTCAAAGATGCTTGTGACATATATCTCGTCCTCTGTCATGGTGCGGTTTCCTCAATGAAGGTCAGGGGCAATCATCTTGTTTCTCTACTGTCATTTTGCTGTTTTCCTATTGGCCGGACATTGCACTTCGCGGAGACCACTTCCGGATCACGAGAGACAGCGACCCTGATCGAGACACGCTTCGTGTCGTAGTTGCAGCACGGTTCAATATCAAACAGGGCCCGTACCCCTTAGCCAGCAAATCCTCCTAACTCTTAGGCATGACATGCTAGTCATCAGTGATTTGATTCGCTTCACTGCACTGATGCTATTTATAATTCATGTGTTTTTGGTGTGTGGCATCAGCCAGTGACAGACACTGGGCATATATTCTTGCAAAGCATTCTTGATAGCAGAACTAGACGTTTGCGGAGTAAACTCACAATGCCTTTAACTGACACTAAAAACAAAGCTGTCGCAATGGTCACCTGTGAGTGCTGTCCTCTGGAGTTCAGCACCTTTCTCGTACATCCATATACAAAAAATAAAATTTGTTCCAATACAATTTGGCATTCCGTCGACTACATCAAACCATCTCGATGGACTGGATTCCAGACAATGTCTTTGTTGTTTAAATTGCACTCGGCAAGACAAGCTTGGAGGCGGTCATCCGGTTTATTGAAGAGCGCTCATTCTTTCCACAGGTCACCAGGAATGGCCAGCCCTCGCTGTGGAAACCCAACCATCGCGCCCCTCGCTGTGGAAACCCAACCATCGCGCCCCTCGCCGTGGAAACCGAACCATCGCCTGACACTGGTCAATCCGACACCGGACCGCCTACCGCTGCTGCCGGTCGGCCCGACGCGGAGTCTTGCGACGACAATGCCGGTCCTGCCGGCGTGGACTCAGCGTCCAGCGACGCTACAATGCCGCACGGAACAGAATCGCCTCCGCCGGCAGAACAAGCAGAAGCAGCCGCCAGCGCGCAGCGCAAGTTGGGTGACTTCAGCCGGTGCCTGGCGCATCGGACTGGGACTGGCCGGGACCGGGTCGTGTCGTCGAAACGCATCGACTCCTTGTTTCCCTGGCGCTCATCGACCACGGAGAGCCAGCGGTCTGCCGCACGGCGCTGATCCGGGCCGCGGAAGGAGCGCCACCCGCGTCAGCGGCCCGCCGACAGCAACAGCTCGCCGCCGCCTGACAACCACGCGGGGCAGAGGGTCTGCGGCGTCGGGCTAACCAGCCCAAACGGCCAGAACCGCTGAGTATGGCTACAATGCCGCAGATGGCCGCCGGGCAGCCGCGCCTCACCGCCTCGCAGACTGCGCAGCCTAGGGCCGGTCCCTCGGACTGGGACGCTAGGCTGTGACGACGTGGTCTGCCCGTGGGGGACGACGGATGTGGTAGTACCAATGTTACGTTACGTACTAATGTTAATGTTACCACGCCAATGTTAGTGCTGAACCCTTGTGGCCGCGCTTGACGCGTACAACAACGGGAGCCTCTCGGTCGCGTCACCAGTGACAGGCAGAGATGACGCTGGTGAATTCCTGGCTTGACGGTCCGGCCACAAGTTCGTGTTAGGTGTTTCTCAGGCAGCCAACGCCGCACTGGCGCTGATGCCGACAACACAGGCGCAGCGCAGCACCGGGGCTGTCGCCTTGCCCAGTCTGCCGGGACTGATCAGCTTCACGTCCCCGCGCCATGCCCTGCGTCGCCGACTGGCGTCTAAAATGGTGCTCGCTTTCTTCTGATACAGTCTCTGTCAATGTTTCTGGATATCCCGACGGTTCATTAGCGCAGGAGCTCACCTATGTGGCCAGTGAAGTGGCATGTCGATGTCCAACAGGTTCTGCGTCACTCACGCAGGTCCACTGCGTCACTCACGCAGGTTCATCGATGCCCGAACTGTCTGCGATATGTGTGCATTGTGTGGGTGTGGCGTCCCCGTGGAGACCAGTACTTGGTCGCACGCATTTACAATGCCCCTGATCTGCCGCGGCAGCGGAGGTTGGCAATCGGGCAACTCTCTTCGTTTCAGATAGACGCTTCAATTTCCGTACGTTGTAAGTTCGCACCTATCTGCGAAACTTACATTTCAAGTTCGGGACAGAATGTAATAACACATGGTGACGAAGAATCAGTGGTCCTGCACGATTAAAGGTAGTTTCTCACTCTCTGTTGAATACGCTCACTCATGTGGTCTAGCTCCAGCTCTAGCAATGACCAAGATGTGCAGGGCGCCGCTTGTGAACAGCGGGGTATGGGCTGAATACGGCCAATCGCAAGGAAACATCGCTTTGTATGTTTTAACATACAGACAGCAAGAACTCGTTCTTGGATTCTGCACAGCCGCGGCGCGCAAAATCTCGGGTCCACGTCAGACCCGCCACGTCAGAATTCAAGCACAGCGCCGTGCCGGCGGTTACCCCAACTGCAGTTCTATCGTTGATAAGATTTGTAAAAGTCTGCTTCCAAAGATAGATTGCCTCGATTTATTTATAAACATTAATTTCGATTCTCGGCAAAAACACTGCTTTCGGGTGGAACGCCATCGGTCTCCGATCCACCCGGCCCAAGTTTTTCAGCTAGAACGTGCACGACCCGTGCTTTCCGCACAACCTGCTGTCATCCCCATTCTTGTGCCCGGCCATTTCCCAGTTCACGAACGAACGAGAAAGCTAAACACGCAGGCTGACATCAAACTCCCTCCAAAGTTAACGCAATACGCATATTTTCGCCAGATTCGTTCCGATTTACGACGTTTCCAGCGCAAATACTTAAAAATCGTAGCTCAAGGGCGCCGTAAGACCAGTGGTCCGGGCGCCCTAAAATCCCAATGTCTCATGTACACACCCACATCCACACATACACACGAAATCATAATGCCAATATTCCTGATGATAGTTAAAAAAAAAAGCATTCAAGTGTAAATTTCTGCACATCACTAATGTAAACCTGAAGCAAAACGTGCCTTTGGAATGGTTTACATAAAAACCATTTCAGTTACTATCAATACCAATCAAATTCCACCAGGCTGAAGTATTAAAGTTCTGGAGTTTATTACGTCATACCTGGTGTGTCCTTCATTTGCTGAAAAAATACCGCAGATCGGAGAAAAAAGACAGATTTTACGCCGTGGGATTCGTTTTATAATAAGGGGAAGTGTGTCGTTTTTTCTGCGACTGTTTTTCTTTTTGCCGTCGGTATGTTATATGTATATATATAAGAATGACCTCAGGACATCAACCCGTAACAGGTCAGCTTCTGGGATCAGATGAGGTGAGATTATTGGGAATGTAACACTGCTGCGCCTCATACGCTTCCAAGAGCTCAATGATTGTGTCCAACTTATTACGCCCGCTACAACGGGGTGGGCGAAATACAGGTACGAGCGGGAATCGAGCCCGGGACAATCCGCCCAGGAGGCTGGAACACTGACCACATCACTAACACATTACCATACCGGTATAGAAAATTGTTAATTAAGCGAACTTGTCGAAACGAGAGTAAAGAAAAATGCTTTTGGGTCAGAATTACTTAAAGCACACAATTTTTTTTTTCAAAACAGCGTAACAAAATCAGGCCGACTCGTTCGTGATGCATTCGACGCTACCTCATGCAAGGAAAGGCGCAAAACTCCACAGGAATACCATGGTCAAAACGCATCGCAGACTTCAGTGATGACAGTAAATGATTAATGTCAGGCTTTTTACTACAGGAAAACTGCGGAATCACAGCCGTGGGTTACTTCGTTAAAAATTGCCTCACCCGTCCGTCCATACATCTTTGTGAAAATTTTTACGGCGAAACGGCTTTTTGCCACGGGGGATTTTTCTGTGTTTTGTAAGTTTAATAAGACTTACGATGATGATAAAATTCTCACTAGATGGTGAGATTTTTGCCAGGCCAAACTAAGAACGCGAAAATTTCGTCTTTCTCTGGAAGTACACATCACTATTTGTGAAATATATATATATATATATACATATATAGATACTTTTGATGTTAATTGACATTAAACACATATATGAATTACACCATTTGACATATAAAACATGTATTACACAGAATTAATTATAGTAATTTTATATAAGTTAAATAACAATTCGTGTTAATAAAATAAATAATTATATAGAAATATAACAATACAAAACAAAAGGAATTCTATTCGAGTGTATGAAAAGGGTGACCAGAGGCGCCCGGGCGATCTCTTATCCTCTATTCATTACCCACCATAGGGCTGAGGTGACAGCACATGTGCAGCCGTCCAGAAATAACAGCATGAGTAAAATTCCGTCGCCGTTTTGCCGTTCGGCGATGAACTTTACTGACACTGGCCTTCTTAACGCGGAGCATGCAATAATCAAGTGTTTGATGTCACAAGGTTACAATTTCGACACATGTTGGCTCGTCCTCATTAATGGGGTCCGTGGCAGAATGAAATGCATGAAATTTTTCCGTTACCAAGGAGGCTTTAAAAAGGCAGATCCACCAAGAGCAGGTCGAGACGCAGGCACAGGCGGACAAACAGACGCAGGCAATTATCAGCGACAGTGCAGTCAATGTAATGCACTCCTCCTGCCGGGGGAGCGTCAATCGATGTCCTGCGGCGGAGCAGGAGTCCTTCCGGAGCAGTGTTGGAAAAAATTGTTTTCTGGTATCAAGGAGTACCATGTCAGCATGAAATTGCCAAAAAATTCTACTCCAGGAAAAATTCTGTATTCCAGAATGGTCATTCCCCCCAAAGAAGACATGGGCGTTCCACTTAATCAATCTGAAGTTGCCCAGCATCCCCCTCGGTTGATGGTTTACCATCTATACTCGGCCGCTGCAGTACACTCCGAACCCACGGCCAGCCGCCTTCACCTCCCCCTCCGTCAACGACTCCGCTGACCTACCAGGTAGACCCAGCAGACTGGTTTGCCTCCCCCCAAACGGAGACGGTGGATCCGCTGCTGCTGGCCACAAACGCTTGCAAAGCACCTGGTCAGTCCATGTTTCTCACGCAAATACATGACATTTTATACTCCAAAACAGAATTTGTGCTCCGATACCAGGAAGAAAAGCCAGGCTTCTATGAATGATCCGGAGCAAGGTTGGAAATTTGGTATATGTTCTAGGTGTCGGAGTATAATTTTAGTTTTGGAGGACAAAATTTTGCCAAGAGTAATAATGGTTTAAGTTCGCGTTCTTGGTGTCAGTCAGATACATCATACCTGCTTCTTACTGAATGGAGAAGGAATCATCTGCCTGCAAAGTTAGTAATTTGTCAACATTGTTATAATGCAGCTTTGTGATGGAGACCGAAGATCAAACTGCTGGAGTACAAAATGTTTTTGGACCACATAATTTCTGGTGTTCTTCAACACCACAAAAAACCTTTTCCAATGTTGGTCCGGAGCCCCTCCTTCCAACACCACCATCGGTCTGCGGCATGACGGGAGGCAACGGACAGTGGCTCGGATACCGGGCCACGCTTAGCAAGCAGGGCGAGCGAGGTCCGGCGTAGTTAAGCTGGCCGTTGGCCGGTGCTTTGACCTAGTAAAAAAAAAAATTGCAAGAATACAGAGCCCACGCAGAAGCAGTTTGGTGCTATAGGTTCCCGCTTGGAGCCAGGAAATTCAATCAATTCACCGTTTTTTTTTTTAATCGGAGGCGCAACAGCCCGTTGGCCCAACGCGCTTCCAATAAACTAGGGGTGAATAGACTGAACTGCCGGTCCCGGATGGGAATATTTTTATCATATCCCGCTCACTTAAGACGTGTATGTCTGATTAACAACAAATGTGACCAAAAAGGAAAGATTCCATTTTTTTGCATTTTTTTCGGGTGGAATGGGAGATTTTGAAGGCGTGGAAACAAGTCAGATACGGCAGAAGGCCGAGCAGGTACTGCAGGAAAGAACCAAAGGATCTGTCGGATCAGCGTGCAGCAGGGAAACAACGAGAAAGTAAGAGCATTGGCTCCGGAGCCACCAAGAGCAAAAGAAGCTGAAATGTACGTCTAACAAGCCTAGACATGACAGCCATGAATAACGTCATCTGTTCGTTTTTTATGAAGGCCAGAGAACAACTGACCGAAGCGGCTGCGAAATAGGCACAATGCACTGCCTGTTCTCGATCCTGAACCGGTTCCTTAACGATCACCTCTGGAACCTCGCAACAGACGAGGAATATCAGGGAGCCAGTGAGTCAACCAGAATACGAAGCAAAACTGACGGGCCACAAGTCAGTGCGCGGTCTCGAGAACTACGTAGAACGAACATTACCGTGCAGCGAGCAATGTCCGGAAACGTTTTAACCAAGTTTGGTGTGTCGAGCACTGTGACAACGTCGTCATACGCATCTGTAGCTTTTAACATCCAGAACTGTGGGAACGTCCAGATCGTCACAAGTAACGGAAACAATAGCAGAGATTAAGCACGGACCTCACAGCCATCGAGCTCTGCTTCGCTTCGGTCACAGCCTCCCTTTCTGCTTCGTTTTATCTACAGCGGTTGTATCTGGCCCATGTTGTGTGCACACTCGCTTTACAAATATGTTAACCGGATACATCAAAGGAAATACATAATCTGTCAATCAAAATGTGTGTTCATTTATTCACCCACACTGGGTCGTAGACATGAATCATTTCTGAGCAAACAAAGATGAAACCAAGCGATGGATGCTTCATTTCTTAGGTCTCCTCCCTGCCGAACGTCGTATCAAATTTCCGTTCGGGAAAATCAAATTGCCCTATGGCAAAATCGTTTTCCAGATACTTTAACGTGGCATGCAGCAGGCCAGACATATTTCCCAAATGCACGTGCTAATGCATAGCAGATGCTTCGGCATATGGTAATGCGCATTCCCGCCAGGAGCCAGGAAATCAAATCATTTCACCAAGTTCTCCTTTTCCGAAGGCGCCGAAGGCTGGTTGCAAGAACGCAGAGCCCAACGCAAGAAAAGCTCGGTACTATATATTCCCAGTCTATATACGAGGGGTGTATGAAAAGTTTTAAGCATCGTGTATAAGAAGCGTTGATGCATGTTCAAACCTATGATTTTTTGAAAGTACAATCTTTTGTAATTATTCCTGCCAAATTTTGAGATTCTAACATGTTTCTTATTTTTTTGCAGATTTTTGAATAAGCAAGGGTCAAGGATTCAGTGAAAAATGGAGAAAACAGAAGTTCGTGCAGTCATTAAGTACCTGCATTCGAAACGCATGACTGCCTCAGAAATTCATGATGACATCTTGAGAACATTAGCAGAGAGTGCCCCTTCATATGCGACAGTCACACGTTGGATCAGAGAATTCAAGCGTGGCAGAGAGTGTTGAAGATGACCCAAGGTCAGGACGACCCCCAACAGCAACAACCAAAGATAACCTTGACCTTGCTCTGCAGATGGTCACGCAAGATCGTCAGATATCATGTCGTCAGATAGCAGAGAGACTTGGGAAATCCGTTGAGCGAGCAGACAAAATTTTGACCAAAGAACTGGGATTCTCAAAGGTTTCTGCAAGGTGGGTCCCTCGTCTTTTGACACCTGAACAGAAACGCACCAGGTGCACTGTATCCAAGGGCAATCTTGAACTGTTTGAAGCTGATGAAGACAACTTCCTTGCTCGATTCATCACTATGGGTGAAAGCTGGGTTTATCATTACCAACCCAAAACCAAAGAACAATCAAAGCAGTGGAAGCACACGTCATCTCCGACCCCAAAGAAGGCCAAGGTCGTTCCTTCAGCTAGCAAGGTCATGGCCTCTGTTTTCTGGGATTCCCAGGGTGTCATACTGATCGAATACCTTCAGAAGGGCCTCACAGTGACTGGAAAACATTATTCTGGACAAGTGAAGCGCCTACGGGAAGTAATCAAAGAAAAAAGGCCAGGAATGCTCACAAGAGGAATCCTCTTCCACCAAGACAATGCACCAGCCCACACCTCAGTGACTGCCATGGCAACAATTCACGACTGTGGATTCGAACTTGTTCCTCATCCACCTTATTCGCCAGACCTGGTCCCTTCGACTTCTATCTTTTCCCCCAAATGAAAAAAGCCTTCGCTGGTCGCCATTTTGCCAGTGATGATGACGCCATAGCTGCAGTCGAGGGGTTTCTTGAGTCCCAAATAAAAGAGTTCTTCTACACCGGGATAAAAGCGCTTCAGCACCGTTGGAGCAAGTGTTCAGCCCTTGAGGGGGACTATGCTGAAAAATAAATCATCAAAAATCCCTTATCCCTTTTAGTTTTTCTGATGCTTAAAACTTTTCATACACCCCTCGTACTGTATACACTACTATATATAGTGCTATATATTCCGGGGCCGGGAAATTAAATCACTTCGGAATATATTTCTTCGGAGTTTCTTTAAAGGAAGCACCAACGGCCGATACGCCTGAGGCGCCTTCCGCTATAAAAAAAAACGAGGTGAATGGATTCAACTCACGGTCCCGAGCGGGAATATTTCTAACATATACCGTTTGCTTAAGAAGTTCCTACGACCGGAAAGAAAAGAAATTTCATTTTTTCGCCATTTCTCGGGTGGAAAGAAGGGGAGGGCCTTGAAGAAGTGGCAACAAGTCAAGCACGTGAGAAGGACGAGCAGACACTGGAGAGCCACACGATCTGTCAAAGCAGCGCGCAGCAGTGAAACAACGAAGAAGTCAGCATATTGACTTCGGCACCTGCAAAAGCACAAGCAGCCGAATGGCGATATACCCCTGGCAAGGCATGACAAGAGAGCCAAGAACAATCTCATCTGCTCATTTTCAATGGAGGCCATGGCAGAAGCGATTACGACTAAACACAATACAATGCATGTTCTGGATCTTAAACTATTTCCTTAAACATCAGCAACTCGGGTACCTCGAAACATATCAGGAGTATCAGGGAGCCAGGGCCGTGAAACGGACCAAAATAAAACTTTTTGAAGTCTGAAGCCAAGAGAAATAGACCTTTCAGGTCACAGCAATCAGCAAAGAGGAGGAAGATGCTCTGTGCGACAGCGGGCAACTGGGCTGGGAACCCCACGTGTTCTTCAGCAGACAGTATGGTGATAGGCAACCCTTGTTTTCGGGCACAGAGGCAGAACTAAGAGTCCTCAAATGAAGCGCGGGAAGCTGAGGGGGGAGTCATATGAGGTGGGGAGAGCTGAAGGGGAAATCAAATGAAGTGGGGGAAGCTGAAGGGGGGAGTCCATTGAAGTGGGGAACGGCCAGGAGTTCCAGGAATTTTCAGAGATCTACAAAAACCCGAAACGAAGAGCGGTGAGGAGGTTGCAGAGCATTCGTACCAAGAGCGCATGAATGCGCCAAACAATTCAAACGCTGCCCAATGCGCAGAGGAACAAGGAGTTTGCAAAACATCGCCCCCTCCTCCCTCTCCCCCCAAAAAAAATATGCTGAGCTCACAAAGTCCTTTCTATCTGGCGATAACTCACAACAGGAGACCAGAAAGTACTGTCTGGTTGCCGAGTGCGCACATACAAGGATTTTGCAAAGCACACCCCCCCCCCAAAAAAAATGAAATACTGAGCCCAGGAAGTCCATTCTATCAGGCGATAAACCACAAAGTGAGGCCCAAAAGTACTGTATGGTGCTCCCGCATGCCGCGGGGAAAAATACCCTCGGCACGTTCCAGAAAAAAGCTTGTCAAGAGGCGGAAATTTCGGGAAAACGCGGCAACTCCGCCAAAAACCTGTGTGAAACACGCTGAAGACGCCGGATACCCACGTGAATACGGAGCACAACAAACAGGCCAAAAGTCGGTGATCAGTCTGGAAAACTACGTGGAAGCGGACAGTACCGTGCAGCCAGCAATGTCCGGAAACTTTTTAACGTGCTCGACAACGTTATTACATGCACCCGAAGTTTTAAACATCTCAAACTATGGAAACATATCGTCCAGAAATAAGGGACAGAGTGGCAAGAGATACAGCATGGGCGTGACAGCCGTTGAGCTCAATTTTAGGGCAAAAGTTCGTATCGCAAAAGTTCATCGGACAAAAGTTCGTCGTGTAAAAGTTCGTCTGGGGCAAAAGTTCGTCAAGGACAAAAGTTCGTCGTGCAAAAGTTGTGAAAAAGTTGGTCGAGGGCAAAAGTTCGTCTAGGACGAAAGTTGGTCTTGCAGAAGTTCGTCTAGGGCAAAGATTCGTCCGGGACAAAAGTTCTCGCAGAAGTTCATCAAGGACAAAAGTTCATATAACGCAAAAGCTCGTACGGGGCAAACGTTTGTGTGGGACAAAAGTCAGTCATGTTCGTCTGGGACAAGTTTGTCTCGCTAGTGGAAAAGGTTCGTATTGCAAAAGGTTAGTATGGAAAAGGTTCGTAAGAAAAATGTTCGTAAGGGAAAACGTTCGCCATGAAAAAGGTTCGTAACCAAAAGCTCTTAAACTTTACCCTACTCCTGGCAGGGGGGCTGAATCCGCCCACCTCGGGTTTTTTGCTTGCCAATTCCAGAGTTTATGACGCAGCTTCACGAAACTGGATGACTTTTCCCAGCTATTCTTTCTACGTATTGCAACAAAATTTCGCAATTCCATTTTGCTCAGGCGGAGCCAGAAAACGTTTTTGGGAGGCATCTCAGGCCACTTTTGGCCCTGTTGAGGGTAAAAGGTAAATGGCTGCCAAAAATAGCGTTTTTAAGATAGAACTTCAAACTTTATATGGATGTATAGGTTAACAGTTCGACAACATACAAACACAATTTTGTTTGTCTGGGGTGACTTCACAAGGTCAGGTCAAGGTGAAGTCAAAATTTGGTTTTACAGGAATAATTTTGGCGTTATGTTTCAAGGCAAAACCCGGAATATATACGACGTAGGAAGGTGTCCTCTACTTGTGTACCAAGTTTCAGCTTGATATCAGGTCGGGTCACGGAGCTATGACCTAAAATGTCAGTGCGCGCACCCTATATCACAAGAGCCGTAAAACGGAATTTTAGAAATAATGAATTCACATGATTGCAAACGTTTTCAAATGATATAAAATGCACACATGGTCATTCCAAGTGATTATAAGGGCACTGGAGGTCATTTAAGGTCAAAGGTCGTAAGATGGCCTGAAGAACATATGACCATGGCAGTTCCCTCTCTTTTCATTTCCCTGACACCGCCTACGCTGACATTATACACTGTAATACGACTTGTACCTCTTCAGCATAGCATGATTGTTAGAGGCTAAAAAGGTGTTTTAACTTTCTTTTTCATTCAGTTTTTTTTTTCTAAAAAAACTAATGCTATTTTTGAAACCCAGTGGAGGCCTATGAATTCCCTCAAAATTTCAAATGTATTGACCAACGGTGGAAGTACCACCCATAATCTCTCGATTCATGCCAATTTCATCAAAATCGGTCCATAAACAACAGAGTTATCACAAGTCTAAGAATATCACCCATTTTGACTTTTTTTGTCCCTGTATCCACCCCTCTCAAAATTTTGGAAATGTCTTATTTAAATGTAGTTTACATCATGGCAAATCGATTGCCGTTTGTTGCGATGGAATCGAATGTGTAGTTCTCGAGATCTTGGAGGGTCGAATCTGCCGCCCTGCCGGGAATCGGCCATACCGTCTAGCTCTCCGGGATAAGGTTAAGGTTCATGTCCGAAAATGTTAGTTCTGGACGACCTTTGTCCATACTTCGTGAAAACTTTCGCGAGACGAACTTTTGCCCTGCACGAACTTTTGTCCGACGAACTTCTGTCCTCACGAACTAATGCCCCATTAACCACTGCCCTACGAACTTTGGTCCGACGAACTTCTGCCTGAAAACCTGGAGCTCTGCTTTGATTTGCCCGTCTTTTTGCTGTAGTTTTATCTACGGCTGTTACATCTCGCCTTACTGTGTTGTTTGCATGTTTGCTTTACACATTCATAAAGCAGAAACATCAAAGAAAATGCACAGCGTGTTGACACAAGCGTGTGCGAATTTTTTTCAACTATTCTGGGTCGCTCCCATGAACCATTCCTGAGCAAACAAAGATGAGGTTAATCAATATACTTTACTTCTTGAACCACCTCCTTTCCAAATGTCGTGTTAAATTTACGTTTGGGAAAACCAAAATGCCCAAAGGCCATATCGTTTCCCAGATACTTGAATATGGCTTGCAGTGGGCCAAGCATATTTCCCAAATGCACGTGCTGGTGCATAAGAGATAATTCGGCATAGGCTAAAAGTCTTACTGATGTTTGTTAACGCATTACAATAAAGAAATACTATAACATAATGTAAAACTGTAGATTAAATGATAATACTTCAAGTAAGAAGAACTTCCATTTCCAGCAATAACATTAACCACATATTCTGAAAAACATAAACTTGTGAAGTATAAGTCGCAGTAACGTTGCTTGCAACAAATTCACACTGTTTTCTGAAACTGGCTTGCCCACGACTTTTGTTTGTGGCTACAAAGGGTCACAAACACATAATCAGTAGCCCCGTTTCCATTTCCATTTTCCGTTTCCATTTCAAGGATTAGATTATAAGTCGGATTTTCCTCGGGAGGGAAATCGGGATTTTAAGTGGTGTTACCATGACCACACACAGCAAATCCGGATTACATTTGAGATTTCCGAGTCCGGATTATTTCGGGAAATCTCGGACTAGCCCCAAATTATGGCGCGTGCGTGACGTTTTCCTTTAGAGCGTACGGAAATCTATTCCATAGCAGATTACCGAATGGACTGAGTTGCTGTAAAGGACTGGTGTTGTGTGAGATCCGAGAAAGTTGCAGTGCCAATTTACCGTTTTTTTTTTGTCAACAAACTGCCAACAGACGAGAAAATGATTTCAGCCCTAGTTCCCCCTGGCATGACACCAAAACAAATGCGACGCACAATGCTGCTATCACGGGTAATCCAGATTTCCTCGCCAAATCTTCTTTTTCAATCTGGATTCACAAATCCAATCCAGTCTGCTAAAAGGTGTTTCCATGACATCTCAAATCGGGAATTCAAGAGAAATCCGAATTTCCTAGAGCTATGGCAAACGGGGCAAGTGACATCTGACCACCAAGACATGTAAGTGGTGCGGTAAGTCAGATTACCTGCTATCTGGCGTTATGTATGAGCTGGCATCTCAGACTCCCGTTCAACAGGCAACCGGTTTGAGCCCCGCTAAAAGCGATTCTTCCTCCTCCCCGCCCTACATATGTTACATAACATACTGCTGCACAACACGGAACTCGGATATGATTGCCATGTTGGACTGACGACTATGATAACGCTAAGACTGCAAGACAACGGTGAACATAAGAAAAAGACAGGGCACCTTCAGATGGTTGCCTTTTTGTCCACAGGCGTCCACGATCATCGTTATTTTCCTAGACAGCGGCAGCTACCGTTGACGACGCACCCATCCAGACCACACTGGGCCGTTTGAACTTCAATTTGGGACAATATTTCAGTCATATTTATCTGCTGGAGGCATCACAGAAGATTGCTCCTCCTAATACTTGTGTTCGAAGCGCAAAAATATAGTGCAATCACGCAATATCTGATATGAGTGTTGTCTGCTAGCTGGGTCTCAAACCACTGTTACCGAAAAAGATACGAATTTCCAAACGTCACAATGCCAACCAAGGTCTGCCATGGCTTCCGAAAATAAACCAGAAAAAATCCAGGAAGATATCTGGAGAACCAAAGCCTTACAAACGGTTTAGAAGTGCTTTAGAGTAGTGAAAATTTAGCAGTTTAGTATAAAAATAGCTGTTTTCGAAGCTTCAGACAATGCCAGGGAAGTAAGGAGAGAACAGCAATAATCTATGCTGAAAATGTAACATGGACAGAGTCAGATGTCTTTTAATACGAGCAGAGCAAAGGGCCCAATGAGCCTTATTTCCACTAGCACAAAAAATCGAACCGAACGGCCGGTCCCACCCCGCCGTAACGCTTTTGCCAGCTTGCAATTTCGCAATCCTTCATCAGTGGAATACGGAGTTGTCACAGAGGACGGTTCATTTTTTACGAGTTGTGCCTTTCCATCCACAATGCGTCAGCATGCATGGTTTTCGTCAACTAAACTGTTCCGGGAGAGGTGCATTCGTTCTTCGACCTTTACCGTAAGGTGTTTTCAGACCGTTCGGCAACAACAGAGCTCGCAATCCAACAGGTGCCAAATACTGCAATGCATCGATACACATCCGTCCAAAAATGCGCAATGCAAGCAGGGAAAATAACTGCGGTAAGGAAAATCGAAAAAACATTTCAAGATTTCACGAGGAATGCAGTGCGGCTCGCTCGTCATATGCCCCACAAGGCGTCTTGACGAATTTTATTAGTCACGATATGCCAGCGACGGCAAGAATTTCTTCTTCGTCATCAGCAAGGGTAATTTAAGGTCGTACCAGGCCACGCAATGTCATATATTACGTCTAGCATACTCGTAATACTGATGATACATTCTTGTGCTAAGGATATGAAATAGACGTCACTTGGGCACGGAAATTACCTCCAGTTGTGACTGAATGGTAAAGGAAGCATGAATTATTGGCCCTGTATGTCATGTCCGGTCAGGTCAGGTCAGGTTTGCTTAGGTCAGGTCAGGTCAGGTCAGGTTACGTCAGGTCACGTCAGACGTCGATGGCATGTAAAACATCGTAGCACTATACCCAAAACGACCTCTAGGCCGTTAACAGCGAATAAGATTGTCTCCACGCGTTGTGCGCCCACTAGTGCGCGTTCACCAACGGGTTTCCCATTCACGACGCTGTCACACGACGTCACCAAATGTCAAGAAATGCATCGACTGCCTCCAAAATCGACACCCATTCCTCTTCCAAACGGAGCAGGAATGACTATGGAGCCAACAATGGGTCGCCGTTCATCCACCATTGCTGTCCCGGGACATGGTTGACGGTACTGGGGAACACAGGGGAGGGGACGGTCCTGCTTACAGCGAACGATACCGCTCATCCACCGACGTCGTCCAGGCATACGGCTGACGGTACCGGGGGAAAGGGGGGGGGGGTGGTCCTGCTCACAGCGAACGATGAACGATACCGCCACCGATGTCGTCCCGGCACACGGCTGACGGTACCGGGTAATGGGGGGACGGTCCTGCTCACAGCTCACCCACCGTTGTCCCGGGACACGGCTGACCGTGCTGTCGGCAACATCAAAATACATTGCTGCACATGCGAAACTACGTCCCTGCAGAAGTATCCAGAACCCAATATGCCACGTTTCCCAACGCACCTTGCTGTGGTTGCTCACACAGCCAGAACATAACATGCAATGAAGGAAATCGACTCTAGAGTCCACCCAATGTCCGTTGAAGGACGCTGCTACTTCATCGTCATAGAGTACCTGGTGCCTGGCGGCGAACACCGAGTCCCTCACTTATGCTCAGCATCTGCAAAACCTAATGGATTTCTGTTTCGAGACATTGTAATACAATGCTACAGGATTTTGCCAGGATTACAACTAACATACATCTTGCTGTTTGCACTACTGAAGGTTAGGATTACCTCTTAGCTCAACAGCATCTGCCTCAAGCCAAAGAGCACAGCACTGGTGCCATGACCATGTTGGCTGTGAAGCATGCCTTGTGCTTCCCTGGAACCAGCAGCATTTTGCACCATTTAACTCCACATTCAAGACAACTTCCTCTCTCCCAATGGATCTGGCATTACAACAATTGTAAAGGAATTTACAGGTCCAATTTTCCATTCCACTCCATGAGATGTGTGTCCTTTCTTATGACATTGTTCATCCAGACCAAAAAGATAAACATCAGCCAAACCTGACTCAGCACAGCCTGGCTATCTGCGTTTTTATCGAATGATTTCAGCAACCATCATATGAACAATGTATTCTTAACCCAGCTATTTTCATCTAATAATCAGTGAGTCAGCTTAGGACAAAACTGCAGTCATTTTGACTATGAAGGTGCCCGTTTACACTACATCAATTTGCATTGCTTCACAGGACACTGTGTCAGCTACACAACACAACTGAAACAGCCCAGAAAATGTGATTAACTATCCATAGTAAGCCCCACCTATAAGGACAACAGTGAAGATGCTGCATCCAGAGTCCCCAATTCAGTACATGTGAAGACAATGGGGAAGTCATGAGACATTCTGAGACAGAATGGCACAAAACTTGTCAATGAGCTTGAATCCAAAGAAGCTCAAGATAGTTTAAAGTCTACCTTTGATACCTGAGACAAATCAACTATCATTTACCTTAATAGAAATTTCATGGCACTCCATAAAAATTTAAACCTGCACACTTAAAAACAACTGAAAAATGAGCAGGCAAATGACCAATGTATCACTTGAGGGAAAATAATGTATCCACACAGTTCCTCAAAAGTTATAAGTATTCTGTTCTAAGCAATTATGACCTGAATCTCTTGAGTTCTTGCCAAACACCTAAGAGATCCTGGTCATATAACCAGGATTACAGATAACAGGTCACATAAATGGCAAAAGCCTGCAGTCACACCAATGGACCATTCCAATCTTTCTTGGTAGTTACAACCTGGTGAAGGAGCCCAAAAGGTAGGAGATGCAGTAACCCCTCTTATTTCTGAAATGTTAATATCAAACCTACTATGATAATGCATGAGAAGAAATGACCTAAAAATAAAGAAATGACCATGGGACAAAAGACCTAAACTAAACATGGCCTTAACAATATTCAATATGTTCCCAAGCAAAAGGCAGTGCCATAGTAGTGATGGACTATGGGGATTTAACTTCATCTAAAGTAAAGCAGTTCCCATTTCCTTTGCCCAGATTTTAAAAGTATAGCACCCACAAGTACTTTGCACACCTGGAAACAGCCTAATGCCTATGTACATTTGTTATTTCAGACCAATGTTAAAGGCATCTGAATTTTGCCTACAGAATAAATAATCATTTTTAACTTTTTGCAGTAAAGTACAGTAATAGCTATAACTACAAACAGAATCAAGTTGGTAACTAGAAAGGCACCTTGCAAATGTAACAAGATAATGCTGACATTCATTTGTTTCAGCACAGTTTTACATCAAGAATGTCCATCCTTCGTGCTTACCTGCTGCCACTTCCTCGATGTTTGCAATTCCTAACTCCATGATAAGCAACCACCAACCAACTCAACAGATAATGAGGTTGCCACAATGTTAAATGCCCTCAGTGAAGAAAATCATGATTTAATAACTGTTGTATGGAAAGAAATGACTAACACTTCACTACTACCCTAGAGAGCACCAGAGCCAATACCCCTTAGTTTCAGGCACTAAAATCTCCTGCAATGCACAAAAATGACCACAGGCAATTAATAAAAAAGCCCATGAAGCCAAATGATGCTTGTGACTGGATGGATGGATGTACAGTCCAAATCCCCTGTTGTTGTTTTCAAATTTACTGTAAGAATACTGCATTATGGTTGTTTTACCACTACAGTGGTGCATCTTATTAAAGCAAATGAGAACTACAGGCTGACATTCGTGGATGCTGGTTACTTTTGGCTAACCAACCCAATAATATCCGGGAAACTCGTTAATGTCCCCACGGCAATGCATTACAGGAGTGGGTTCAAAAATCGCATGTGGAAGCACCCATAACTCTGGGGAGTTCCCATCCTTATGGATCATGTGCAAAGGCAGAAACTTCGGGCACCTATTCTCTGCTGTCAACAGAAATCATCGAGTTTCTCATGCATTTTGGCGACAAAAACAGCGCCGATCAAGTCACGTGTTGAACCGACATGGTCTCCCCCGCAGTCAAATGGACTGGTCCAGTTTTGATGGTCAATGTCGCACAAAACCCGCACATTCCCTTCACCTACCAGTCCGAAGTCTTGCTCCATTTGGGTCCAGCGAACGCCTCAGGACTTCATGAGATATTTCTGGCGCCTAGACCATACCTTAGACGGCAGGCAACTCGAAAAACACCACGTTTTCACACCTTCCAACAGTCTCTTGCCCACCTATCGCCCGGCTTCTGATGCTATTTTCGATTTCGTTCGCAAGATGGCATTAGCAGCCGTAGTAGGTTCAAGGTTTAGAAACAGGGCACAGAGCTACATTTTAGTTTCGTATAGTCCTGCTCCGCTCTCTCAATCGGCACTGCATAGCTTTCGACATGGGAACAGAGCTGTTTCGAGAGGTCGGAGGGCAAAATGGAGGGGATGCGACCGCTTTGAGAAATTATAGGGGCTTAATTAAGCAATGTCACGAAAGATCAGCTTGTTGTCACAGCTTACGCTAGGCTGGACGTCGACAAATTTCAGGACTGATGATGCCCCTTCCCACGCAATGCCCATCGGAATAACATCAAGTTTCTCGTAAATCTTAAACATGTCACTCCATTTCTCTCTTGTGTAGCAATAGCAATGGTGTGAAGCCATCGCGTTTCATAGATGAATGACGAACATTTCTATTCGGCTGTGCCAAGTCTCATTGATCTATTGCACCAGATCACTCCGTTTTGCAGATGTAATCATTTGGCCTTGAACTTGGAGGTTTTTTACAACACACAGCAAACCTGCATCGGTCGGAGGGCCCGGGCCTCGGAAGCACATTTGTTAGCAGCCAAGCGCGGGGCCCGAGTGAGGTGGACTGGGCCCGCATCCCCTTTCCCGCCTTTTGCTGTCTCAGTTTGGTAAGAGTTGGTCGAGAGGCTGCCTGTCATACGACGCGATGCCCGTTTCGCAGATCCTGGGTCCGCGCCTGACATGGTGAAGCATGGGCAGTGGCGCAGCCAGGGGGTGGATGGCACCGGCACAGCCAAAAGGGCAGGCCCTAAGACCCGCGTTTTTTTAACACTGCGCATCGTCTTCCCAGCAGGCGGTTTTCGTATGATTTCAGTTCACACAGCTCCCCAAACCCTAAGAAAATTCTGACTGCACCCCTGAGGCTATCTTACGGGTTATAGCGCCTCTTGTAATCTCTACCACAAATGGCAACCCAAAAGTCCAGAAGACCCGCGCGCACAATGGTCTTTTTAATGTCTTTAACAGGGACGCTGCCAGGGTTTTCGTAGGGGGGTGGAGTTCAGAGTGAACTTAAATCACACGAAAACCGCCTGACAGGAAGACGATGTGCAATGGTTTTCACAAAAATGCGAGCCTAAGGGGGACGGGCACCCCGCCTCCCTTGGCTGCGCCTTTTGGTCTTTAACCATGTTGACAACAATAAAAAATACGAAGCGGCCTTGCCAGGATTTCCTCAGGCGGCACAGGCCAAAACCGACCTCTTTTGAGGACTTCCACCCCCACCCCCACCAACCTTTCGGCAAGGAAAATTTCTTTGGTCAAAGGGGTCCACGTTTTTGGGCACGAAACACGCAAGGCAAAAAAGTGCCCAGTTTTCGGGATAAACGATTTTTAGGACTTTTAGGACTTCTTAGGACATCAGAACCTCAGAATACTGTGACGGTCAAGAAGTGCTACTTATAGAAGAGACCCTTTCAAATTTTGGGCCTGTTGAAACGCAAGGAATCTTTTTTTTTATTTTTTTTTAATATTTTATATATTTATTACTTATATATATATATAAATATATAAATATATATTTATATATATATTTATATATTTAATATATAAATATTTTAATTTTTTGGCAATTTTGAAAGCTGAGATTCCTTTCAAACGCCCAGGGGCATAGACGCGGGAGCCATGGGACAAAGGGGCTCCAGCCCCTCTCATTTTTTTTTTAATTTGACATTGACCCTATGATCGATAACTGGAAAGAATTGACTCAAAATGCTTCTCGGCCCCCCACTGAAGAGGAGTTTCCGTGCCCCTGTCGAGGGGTCTTTTCGAAAGCTCGGGAACCATTTTACAGATCGGCAGTCCTTGCTGCCTTAGAGACCTTTTAATCAGCGTATAGGACTAATTGCCCCCCCCCCCCGAGGTCTCGAAACCCAGCCGTCCGATTTCATCGTTCAAGACATTGTACTCGCCATGACGTTAACTACTTTTTTTAAGGAATTTCGGATATCTTGAAACGGGTGGGTATAGGGGGAGGGCAAAATGGGTCAGAAAGGGATATTTATGACTTGTTATAACCCCGCTGTTTACGGAACAACTCTGGTGCAATTGGCATGAATCGAGAGCTAATCGATGGGACTTTTCCCATTAGCCCATACGTTTGGAGTTTTGAGAAAGCACATGGATGTTCACAGGGCTTGGAGAAAGGGAAGAATACTTTTTTAAACTGAATTAGAGTAGAAATCGAAAACATGTTACACTTAAGGAGTACATATCATATTACAATGTTTGCATCATGCTGGCATAAGTAGCGCTAGGGACATAAAGATGCCTCCCTGTATCCACTCCTTTCAGAATTTTGAAAACTTTTTCTTTTTAAGCGTAATTGACGTCATGGCAAATCGATTGCCGTTTGTTGTGATGAAATCGGACATGCAGTTCTCGAGATCTCGGGGAGGACCGAATCCGCCCCCCCCCCTCGCCAGTAATTGGCCATACCGTCTAGCCCTCCAGGAATAGGGTTAAATTCTGTGTAAGAGGAGGAACGGAAAACAGGGCATCAGCTTTATTTATATAGCATTAGTTAAACGATAAATTTACCATCCATAGCTAGGCATCAGTACTTAGAAGAACTGCGGGCATCAGACGGATTTACCCAACGTCTGCCATTGACCCTTGCACGAACGTTTTCCGGTTTCCTATGCCTTCCGCATATTACATTTCACGGTGAACGTTTCATGAAAACGCATACAGTTTAACAGCATTGTTTCCATGTGTCGCTTTAAGGCCGGCGAATCCCACATGGGCCTTGTCATGTTTGGGAAGGAATAATGCTGAGAGTAAAAAAGAGTGCGTAACAATGACATTGTTATTTTCGTCGTTGCAGTCATCTTGGACACGGATATTCTCGAAGAAGTGACCATTTGGGTCAGATAACCTCCTCAATCACGGAAGTTTTAATTTTTCCCGTGCCAACCACGCGCTGACCTTTGAACGTTTTTTTTTCTCTATCATTTGGTCTCTTGACGCTTCCGTAAGAAAAACCCTGGCTACATTTCTGGGTACTGAAAGTTGTTGCCTTTCCAACCAGAAATTCCAGTCATCTTTGATGGGCCCTGATTACTTCAACATACTCTGTTAATCATGATCCTTGTTTCTCCTAGAGCCCACCAAAGTTGTGCAGTCTTTTCTCGGACAGGAGGGCCCGTTGTAGCCGGCTTTGTAGAGCCTGGGGTCTTATAACTACCAGGAGTATTTATTTTCAAAAAAAGCTAAAATGCAACGCTGACTGCAGTCGAAATATCTTTGAATCCTAAAAACGACCAAACATATTTCCTAAAAAAGACTAAATATTCAACACAAGGTTTGGTGAATAAATGTTTTTATTTGATTAAATCCTTTTATTTATTTATAAAAAAATATAAATATAAAAAAGGCATTTTACTTCAATAAAAAAAATATGTGAATGATACTGTTTTCAGACCAGTGTATGTCATCTAACCAAACATTAGATGAAATCAGGTCTGCCATGAGTCCACTGTCGACCGGGGCGGGATCCTTCCTCATAGCCCTTTCTATTCCGTTTCGCCTCCGCTGAGGTCGTCAGAGATGCCATGCAAGTTTCAGAAGGTTTCTCACTCTTGCAACAGAGGTATCGAAGACCTTTTCAGCCTTTGGATCACCTTCGCATTCTCATGCCCACATTACATATCTGCGCGACGGAATCCCAGACCATTCATGACGACCATTTATGGCCATTTAATGGGGCATTCCATAACAGAAGGTCTTTCTCAGACATGGAATGGTATCAACCCGCCTTCGACTGGGGGGGCAGTTGACCGCCACCCCCTGAGGTTTTTCTGGGATTGCGAGAGAACAAACAAACACAGAGTCACGAAACTTTGCGCATCTTTTGCTTCAGCTTTTTTACACCGTGTGCCAAAGTTTTGACCTCAGGTCATGTCAGGTGCTTGACCTAGGTCAGGTCAAACAGACCTATGTCAAAAAAAGTTTAGCGCCCTCTAACTTTTTCGCAAAACAAGATATCTCAATAACACTTTCAGGGATAAGTGATCTTGATAGATGCAACAAATCTGCTATCAAAGATTTTTCGGAATTTCCCGGGTCATTTACCTAAGGCCAAACCCATTTTTAAGACATGTCGTCGTTTTTTTCGGAAATTGACGAAATATTTCATAACATTTTTAGTGTGGAGTCAAGCAGACATCTAGTTACCGTCACTGGGCAAAGTTTCCATGACTTTCAGCCATTGACCTGAGGTCAGGTCATGAATAACTGTAGTGAGCCAAAATGCACCACCGTCAAAATCGACCATGAATTACTCAGAATGGGCAGAATTTGGCAGAACTGGCTTGCACAGAGGAATGTAATACCAGAAACCCCAAAAAGTTTCAAAAAAATAGCATATTTTGGAAATAAACAGGCTCTCGCGAATAAAGCTCCGCCAATTTTGTAGATTAGGAACTAATTAATTTTTCTAAAATTTAAGGATGCAAAACCATCATAAGAACCACTAAGATCAATGACCTTTACATGGATAGGCTTTTCTCGCGAAAATAAAGGAACGCTAAAATTAGTTCCCGTCAGTTTCTTACTGCGTATGGCTGCAGCGCACGCCAACAGCCCGCGCGAAAATTGCTGTGTCTTTAACTCAACGTTTCGACGTATATATTGAACAAATCCGAGAAATTACATGTGTATCGGCATTTGCGGACCTTAACTTGTGCGCTGATGCCTTCAACTATGTGTTATTAGTCACAGCCCTTGAGATTCAGGCCGTTTCTCGGTGTTATGCGGTCGGCTATGAAAAAACATACATAGGACGTAAATTGCTTACATATTATGTAAAACTAAAAAATGAGACCAGTTTCGAGCTCTACTCGTCACAAGCTTTCCAACGGTGTGCTTATTTTTATTGTGCGACCAACCGTTCGTGAGTTAGAGGGGGACGGCCAACTGTCCCCCCCCAGTCGGGCATGATCGTAAATGACCGACGGTCGTGCTCGGGTTAACAATCGAAGAGCTCAGGTTTCCTCACGGAATAATTATTGACAGCTATACAAGCAATCCGTTCAGGCCAAAGCATTTTGCAAGAGCCTAACATACGACGAAAGGTTAAGAACCTGCAGCATCAGAGGCCCATCCATCATGAAATGGACGAAGGAAATCTTTTCGGGTTAACAGGCAACAAGCCACTACCATTTTTGCTTCCAACTCGGTGTAAACAAAACTGTCGACAAAG
Source organism: Capitulum mitella (assembly GCA_030062745.1). Lineage (NCBI taxonomy): Eukaryota > Metazoa > Arthropoda > Thecostraca > Pollicipedomorpha > Pollicipedidae > Capitulum > Capitulum mitella. The sequence continues at coordinate 29,812,077 of CP099845.1, read as the reverse complement.
GCGCAAACGTCAAATCTGAGATGGTGTTCCAGAAAGTTATATTATAATGGTGCCCTCACCGGGCTTCAAGACGCTTCCATGGATTTCGAAAGGGACGCCGAAAATTATACGAGAAATTGTTTAGTCTTGAAAACTTTTAGAAAATATGCAGCACTGACACATTAAATCCCCTACGAAAGATCGACATGATCCGTCCGACACGCCAACGTTTCTGTAATCTGACGCTCGGGCGACCTTTCCCGATGAGCCAAATCGTCTTGAACAAAAAATTGTTTGGACCCGTGGTCAGTCAAATAATGACACCTGCGCCAGTTGAATTCAAAGAAAAGCGATAAGCCTGAAATGCAACCTCCCAGCTATTGGCCCGTGGAGGTGTTCTCAGGAACACATCGACTTGCAGGTAGATTTCAAGTCTGTGTGTTCCCTTCCATGTCATCTTGATGATTGCGCGACAAAGGCAGTCAATTTTTAGGAGAAGCACGTAAGTAACATGACTATGATGGAAAATGTGGAACCGTAAGGCAAGATATACAGTCAACCATTGCACTGGCTCTAGCAGCACGTTTGGGGCTTCTTTTGCTGTTGCCACATCGCAAGTCGTGACTGCAAGCCAGTGTAGAACTGTCTTTTACATGTGCTTTGCGTGTAACGCCTTTTGCTTAACAGGAGCTGGAGGTGCAAATTGTTTTCATGGGCCGGTCTTTTTGTTTTGAAGAGCGGCATGGCCTTCCACATAGTCCTTTAATGTTTTTTTAGTTTGCTAGTCATTTTTTTCAAGAATGAGGGGGCTACTCAATTTTGGCATATCAAGTCGCGTCTCTTGGATTCCGACCCCGAGGCTACGTAACACTATCAACTTAAGTGGCGCTGTCCAGCCTTGTGTCAAATCCAACTCATCGGCGGACGCTCAGAAATCTGGAAAAAAGTTACGGTGTGCACACGTGCAGATGGGTCTGAACGGTCGGATTGGAAAGGGCTCCCTGGAACATAAGAGAGGATCGTTTGTACCAGGCACCCATCCTTGGGCTAACTGATAACGATCTCAGCGCTTTTGAATTAAAAAGAACAAAGGGGATGTGAAACTTCAAGGGGCTCAGGTCCAGGTGTATTTTCCATGACTGTTCGATGCAAATTAAGCCAAGGAAACAGTTTCGTAAACGTTGGTTACCGACGTTTCGACACTTGCGTTCTGCAATGCAGTTATGGGTAAATGCCTGACATAAATAGATAATAGATTTGGACAAAAGGCGTGTCTGATGTTGACCAGTAAAAGATCGTCTTGCTTTTTTAACGGGGATGTATCACCAAAAATATGTACCGTGATAGCGTCACCTGGCGGCGAAGTATGCCGGCACCTCTAAGGAGGTACGAAACGACAGATAAAACGTTGTCAAGATAGCAAGTGCGTAAGCCTAGCGTTCATAAATTTTATCAGCGGTTCTTGCAGGAAATGTGAAGGGCTTTGACGACTCCTGAAGTAAATAACTGACGCATCCAACGACAGGGATCGCAACACAATGCCATCTGCCAGGTGTATATGGCGAAATTTTTCAGTTCGGTGATGTATCAGGAAGGAGTGAAACTTGCTGACAGAACTGCGTAATGTCGTACGTTGCTGGAAATAAGTGAACTTAAGTTAGGCACCCTGGGACCCGTGTGGGCTCTGTCTTATCGATAAGTTTTTAATAGCAGGAGTATCGATTTGCATTTTTTTGGAGGGGGCATGCCTACATTATATGGAAGTAATCCCCTCCAAAGCTGACTTTGTTCCCCCTTCAGTGTTTTCTGTCTGTTGTAACAAGGAGAATGGACAATAATCATGAAAATAACGACTGCAATAGAAAACACATACAAACAGCGCGAAACAAAGGATAAAATGACCCAATATATATTGTATAAATATATATATATATATATACAAAAAAACATGTATATATTAACCCACGCACAACCGTCGGTCCGTCTCGAACATGGGCGACTGGGGGGGGGGGCAGTTGGCTGCCCTCCCTCTAACTCACGAACGGTTGGTTGCACTATAAAAATAAGCACACCGTTGGAAAGCCCGTGACGAGTAGAGCTCGAAACTGGTCACATTTTTAGTTTTAGATAACATGTAAGCCAATTTGCTCCCTATATATGTTTTCTCATAGCCGACTGCATGAGACCGAGAAATGGCCTGAATCTCAAGGGCTGTGACTAATAACGCATAGGTAAAGGAACCAGCGCACAAGTAAAGGTCCGCGGATGCCGATACACGTCTAATTTCCCCAGATTTGTTCGATATATACGCCGAAACGTCGAGTTAAAGACACGGCAATTCTCCTGCCAGCTGTCGGTGTGCGCCGCTGCCGTATGCGGTACCAAATTGACGGGAACTAATTTTAGCGTTCCTTTATTTTCGCGAAAAAAGACGATCTATGTACATTTTATTGATCTTTGTGGTTCTTGTGATGGTTTCTCATGCTTAAATTTTGGAAAAATTGATTAGTTACCAATCTACAAAGTTGGCGGAGCTGTATTCGCGAGAGCCTATTTGTTTCCAAAATATGCTACTTTTTCAAACTTTTTGGGATTCCTGGTATTACTTACGTCTGTGCAAGCTAGTTCTGCCATTTTCTACCCATTCTGAGTAATTCATCGTCGATTTTGACGGTGGCACATTTTGGCTCACTACAGTTATTCGTGACCCCACTTCAGGCCAATGGCTGGAAGTCGTTGATACTTTGCTTAATGACGGTAACTAGATGTCTGCTTCACTCTACACTAAAAATGTTATGAAATATTCCGTCAATTTCCGAAAAAACATGTCTTAAAAATGGCCTTGACCTTGGGTCAATGACCCGGAAAATTCCGAAAAATCTGAGATAGCAGATTTGTTGCATCTATCACGATTACTAATCCCTGAAAGCATTATTGAGATATCTTGTTTTGCAAAAAAGTTAGAGGGCGCTAAACTTTTTTTGACATAGGTCTGTTTGACCTGACTTAGGTCAGGCACCAGACCTGACCTGAGGTCAAAAGTTTGGCACGAGATGTAAAATTGATGGAGCAAAAGGTACACAAAGTTTCGTGACTCTGTGTTTGTTGGTTCTCTCGCAATCCGAAAAAACCTCAGGGGGGCAGTCAACTGCCCCCCAGTCGGGGACGGGTTAAGACATGTTTTGTTAGAAACCAATGAGTACTTCGTTTTCACCAGCTTCTTCAAGCATTGTTCGAGTTTCCGGATGACCTCTTACATGATCATGAAAACAGTAATTCAATCGGCCTACAGACATATATAAGTGTTAAACGTTTTGAATATCATGATCCATCGTCAGAATAGGAATGTCACAAGAACAAGCAGGCATGCGCTGGAAAAAAGATTACCACACGGTAAACGCATCTGATTAGTGAAGAGTTGTAACCTACGGTATGAAGGCTGAACAGGAAATGTACCTAAGCAAAAGATTTTAAAACGGTCGGAGAATTTGATTTGCTCTTTACCTGATCATATAAAAAGGTCACCCGGAAACTCGAACAATGTTGAAAACTGGTGAAAACGAAGTACTGCTTGGTCTTTAACAAAACATGTCTTAATGAAAAGGTTTTGCCAAAGTACATTAACGTTCGGCTTCATGACCCGTCATCAAGAGATGAAAGGATAACGAAAGAATTTCGCGAGAAGCTGGTCCGGCATCGGCTTTCTGTGAAGGAAAGGAGCTGCAGCATTTTCCAGCGACGACTAACTCACCTAAAACATGACCATCGAAACAGACAAATCAACACAACGCTTCGAACCAAGATCAGCGGGGAGCTTCGTGCGTCGACACAGGCAACCGAATGATCCAAGAAGGAGAGAATCAAGAAGAAAGTGATTTAACCTGTACGGCGGTTCTGTTGTTCTGCCTCGGGACAAAGACGGCGACATTAGCTTTTGTCAAAAGTACAACTTACAGAAGATCAGAATGCTCTTCTGAGCCTAGGTTTTAACTGTCATGTTCAGAAGCAATTCGATTCCAGAAAGTCAACATAGAGGTTTTACATCAAGACATCCTTTAAACATCGAGATGAGAAGAAAGTGGCAGTGAATTTTAACCTCAAGGAAAGGCTTTTGGGAGAAAGTGGACGGATGAGGGGCCACATGAAGAGCAGGCTCTTGACAACAAACGTAAAGGTAGCTCCGAAACAGCTCCGTGAAAATGATGACATGGTTACTCGGCGAGCCGATAAGTCTGCTGTATTCATAATATTTGACAAAGAAGAGTACATTTCCAAGACCCACGTTATATTATCTGACCACGATAAGTTTGAAAGACTGTCGAGAGACCCAAACAATGCCTGGAAAGTCAAAATGAACCGACTTGTTGATAGCGCCTACGCAGTGATTTGCGGTGTACATTTCAAGAATTAACGGTGAATTTCATCCCGGCTATGCTTATGGCAACGTCAAGACACATAAGGACGGCAATCCACTCCGTCTGATCTTTCACAAATGCATGTGCCTAGATACCACCTTGCAAAACGACAAAATAGTTTGATTTCTTCATATGTTCCCTTCGGTTGCAGTCTGAAATCCCCCAGTGAGTTCTTGGATATTTTGAAAGCTTGCGAACCCAAAGGCAAACTTGCTTCCCTGGTGCTGGAGAGCTTATTTACTAATGTGCCGGTGGAGGAAACCACTCAAATGGTAATTCAAAACGTGTACAAACACCCTTCTTTATCTCCACTCAACCGCTCACCTGTTTTGAAGAAACTACCTCGTGCATGCACCTTGGGTATTCCCTTTCGTGCCCCCGACGGTCTGCTGTGCCGGCAGACGAATGACGTAGCCATGGGTTCCCTTTTAGGACCGTTGTTTGTTAACATGTACATGAGCGTTGCAGAGCACAAAGTCCTTGATGAATATGAGATACCAAGCCAAATATCTATTGCCGCTATGTAAATGATATATTTATTGCTGTAAGTAGCATTGAACAATTAAATATCTGGAATCAAAGCTAAAGAAAAGTTCGATTCTAACATTCACAACTGAAGACAGCGTGAACAACAGGCTTCCTTTTCTAGATCGTAATGTTGATACCAGTTCAGGCTCAACCACAACTTCTGTATACCGTAAGCCAACTGATGGAGGCGTCTGCATCAATGCACAGATTGAATCCCCAGACAGATACCGATTAAGCGCCCCAAGGCCGTCCCTTCGAAGACCTTAGAAGACTTAGACGTCCCTTAGAGCCTTTAAGACCTGCTCAACCTGGCAACTGTTATCTGAGGAACTGACTCGTATAATACAGATACTTGTCAATAATGGCTATTCAGAACAAGTTATTGGCAAAGAAATATCCGACTTCATGACGCGAGAAACGACACAGAGAAATGACCGCAAATATAACCAGAGGGACATCAAAATTTACTATAAAAACCAGACTTCTAACTACAGGATAGATGAGCGTCCCTTTAAGGACATCATGAATAGTAACATTAAATGTGTAGATGAAGATAGAAAAATTCGCCTATTTATTTCAGTGACTCAAAAAATTAGTAACTTAGTTATGAAAAGTAACTGATTTGCTAAGCGTGACAAAGTGAAAAGCACCAATATAGTTTACAAATTTCAATACCAAAACGAAGACTGCAGGCTTCGTAACAATGGGACATATATTGGTGTAGCAACAACCTTATGGCGCCTTATCACTATGCATCCTCGGGAGGGGGCACTTAAAATTTATACTGAAATAGATCATCATTTAAGACTTCGGCAACACCATCCCGTGAACAGCACTTCCATCGTAAAACACTGTAGAGAACCCGGACGGCTGACGATTTTTGAGGCCATGTCCATAAGACACTAAAACCCGGGTCTAAATCGGCAGCAGAATTCTGTGGCCGTTGCAAAATTTTTTGCATAGGTGTATTTTTTGTTCATCCTTCATACCGCATTACTTCACTTCTTCACTATTCACTTGTGGGTATCGCGTGATATTCTTTTTTTCCAGTGCACGCTTGCTTGTTCTTGTGACATTCTAATTCTAACGATGGACGGTGGTATCCGGAACGTTTAACACTAACATATGTCTATAGGCCACTTAATCTGCTCTTTATCTGATCATGTAAAAAACGTCATCCGGAAACTCGTACAATGTTCCAAGAAGTTGGTGAAAACGAAACACTTCTAGGTCTTTAACCCTATTCCCGGCAGGGGGGGCGGAATCCGCCCCCCCTCGGGTTTTTTGCTTGCCAATTCCAGGCTTTTTGACGCAGCTTCACGAAACTTGGTCACTTTTTCTAGCTATTCCTTCTACGCGCCGTGACAAAATTTCGAAAATCTATTTTGCTCAGGGGCGGAGCCAGGCAACGTTTTTGGGAGGCACCTCAGGTCATTTTTGGCCATGTTGAGGGTAAAAGGAAAATGTCTGTCAAAAACAGAGTTTTTAAGATAGAACTTAAAACTTTATATGAACATATAGCTAAATAGTTGGGCAATGTGCATATGTAATTTTGTTTATCTGAGGTCACTTTACAAGGTCAGGTCAAGGTCAAAAGTCAAAATTTGTTTTTTCGCAATAATTTCGGCGCCGTTTTTTCATATGCCAAACCCGGAATATATATGACGTAGAAAGATGCCCTCTACTTGTGTACCAAGTTTCAGCTTGATATCAGGTCAGGCCACGGAGCTATGACCTAAAATGTCAGTGCGCGTACCCTATATCGCAAAAGCCAAAAAATGAATTTTTTGGAATAGAGTGAATTTAATCGGTTAAAAACGTTTACAGATAATATTAAATGCACACGACATCATTCCAGGTGACCCCAAGGTCACTGGAGGTCATTTAAGGTCAAAGGTCACAAGTTGATCTGAGAAATGTGTGACCATGACAGTTCCCCTTTTTTATGTCCCTGGCACCGTCTATGCTAACATTATACAAACATTGTAATGCGATTTGTACTTCTTTAGCATAACATGACTAGCAGAAGCTAAAAAAGTGTTTTGGCCTCTTTTGTTCATTCCGTTATTGGAAAACTAATCCCCCTATTTTTGAAACCCTGTGAACACCCATGAATTTTCTCAAAATTTCAAATTTGCATACCCATGGTAAAAGCCCTATCCATAATCTCTCGATTGATGCCAGTTTCATCGAAATCGGTCCATAAACAAGGGAGTTATAAGAAGTCAAAAAGTACCCCCCATTTTGACATTTTTGCCCCCCTGTATCCACAAATTTCAAAATTTTGAAAATGTCTTTTTATCAAAATGTAGTTCACGTCACGGCAAATCGATTGCCGTTTGTTGCGATGAAATCAGATAAGTAGTTCTCGAGATCTCAGGGGGGGGGCCGAATCCGCCCCCCCTGCCGGGAATCGGCCATACCGTCTAGCCCTCCGGGAATAGGGTTAACAAAACATGCCTTAACGAAAAGGTGTTGCAAAAGTACACTAATATGCGTACATATGTGCAGATATATATATATATATATATGTATGTATACAAACACAGACATATATATATATATATATATATATATATCTGTGTATATATATCTGTGTTTGTGTGCGTGTGCGTGTGCGTACGTGTGTGTGTGTGCTGTTCATTGGAAACGACAGTTTGATTAGCGTTGATGACCTTCTCGGACAAGTTTTCGATATTTCGAACAGCAGATGCGATAAAAACATTAACCAAACAAATGTATGAAACATAAAGAACTTCGTATTTTTGTCCCGCGAGGACCTAACTTCTACGTCCCAGCAGAGCACCGTCAGAAAATCGAAGGTTGCTTCCGGGCATTGACTTATATGTTGATGGTCGGGTCCAAGTCACGTTTGTAAATGGCTTCCATTATTTGGAGTCCTTGCTTGTTGTGATCAGGTCCGATAATTTTCCGGTTCTTCACCATGTCCTGTCTACTTAGTGTGTCTTGGGGGAGCCGCTCAGTGCGCGCGAATCGGCCGCCGTTCTGTAACTAGTTCTGTAAGTCAACGTAGTCGCCGTTTTCAAGCAGTGCGCAGTCTCCTCTTTGACATTTGTAGAAATAGATGACGTTGGACTGCTTCAGCATAGCCAGATCTTTAGACATCTTGTTTTTTTCATGATGATAGAGGATGTCTTGGGTTTTTGTCGTAAACGATGAGTTTTAGTCTGTCTCCTGGGTTTCTTGTCTTGTCTTGATTTCTTGTCTTCTGTTTTTTTTGTCTTCCTAATAAAACGAAAGTCATCGCAACTGATAACAACAGACGACTCCAAATACTGGAAGCCATCTACATACGTGACGTGGACCCGACCATCAACAGACAAGTCAATGACCAGGACACCCTGCAACTTTTTGAAGGTGCTCAACACGGACGAAGAATTTATGCTGATGTGAATTTATGAGAATATATAGGAATATATAAACATGTACATATATATATATACGAATTTATATACGAAAATGAGGGATTCTTCTTTTTCTTGTATAAATCCTTATATAACTTTGATATAACAATTTGTGTAAGGAAACATATATAGGAATATAAAAATTTATGTAAAAGCATATAAGAATTTATACCACATATAAACTTCGTCGCGGGACAAAAAATACGGAGATCTGTTATGCATGCGTTTAATCAATGTTTTTATCGTATTGGATACTTGAGTGGTATCACTATAGTGTTGAAAATGTAATGTAAGACGAACGCCGAAAATGCTAAATATATGCCAATTTTCACTCGTTATGTTATGGATACTGGCACCGGCGCAGTAAATATTGGAACTAAATGGCTTTGTTTATTAGGTAAACAAAGAATACATTCGACTGAATCAGGATTTGAGATTCGATTCAGTGAATCGGTTCCCAACACCTAAGTGCATTGATTCGATAGAACATGAATAATGTCACTGCCCCCCTCTGGCCGGGGGGCTGGGGGCCCCCTTAGGCAAGCATTATTTGTGAAAAACATTGTATATCGTCTTTCCAGCGGTGGTTTTTGTATGATCTCAAGTCACACTGAGCTCCGGCCACCTCCCCATCTTAGGAAAACCCTGCCTGCGCCGCTGCATATTGGAATCATCTTAAGCGAGCAGGACCCAGTAACAACGAAAACTATGCGAAATGTCAAAAAAGTTGTCCTAAAGATCATCAACGCAATATGTATTTATATATATATATATATATATATGTATACGAGGTGCATATTGCAAATATGCATATACGATGAAAATGCAACGGCAAAAAACGCGTCTTATGTAAGTGAGAAAATAAAGCAGAACTGTTCACTCCCAAAATATATTCATTTATACCAATTTAGTTTGTCATAGCATGTCACACAGTATTAAATGTTATCGGATGCGGTAACCTCTAACACAGGTTTATGCTATTTATGGACCCGAGTAGGCGTTCTTCAAAGCCAAAACGGGTCCACTTTAGATCAGCGAGGACTCCGAATCACACCATATGCATCAAAGAACGCAAGGGCACCAGGCTTGTAATCGATTGAAAATGGAATCAGAGCCGATACTGATTCGCCGACTCCTTTCGCGAATCAGAACCGGAATTGTTTCCATATTTGGCTATTGTGAATCAGAATCAGAAAGAGAATCACGTTCTGCCTCCAAAATCAAAATCGAATCAATGCACTTAGCTGTTGGGAACCAATTCCCTGAATCGAATCTCAAATCCTGATTCACTCGAAAAATATACTTTGTTTACCTAATAAATAAGACCATTTATTCCCAATATTCACAAGAATAATCATGACGTCTGTCAGCATTGACACTAGAGCTAAATGAAAATAGGCCATGCAGTCCCATTATGATGCTAGGAAAGTGAAATATCTCCTTTTCTGTTGTCATACAGATTTGTACATTGCACAGCCTAAGTTAAATCCTGAGCCATAGGTTCATACTTTTAAAGCCTACTCTGATGTCCATTTACTTTTACAATTTTCTGTTCGTATTCTTTGCTGTGCGTTTTACCTGTGACTTTAACTTCTTGTTAACAATAAGTGTTACATGATCTATTTGTGGATGATTTCTGGTGAACATTTGCATCCTCATTCTTGACCCTAGACACGATCGTATTTACAGATTGGGATTTTTTACTTCTTGACACTCGACGCATATCGAATTTGGACACAGTGCTCTATGTTCTATTTTAGTTCTACCGTGTTGTATCACAGTGTTCCCAGGCCATTTTTTATGCCCATGCATAGAAATGACGTGCAGTACGTTATACAATTTACCATATTTCTTTCGATAATATTATCGCAAAATCTAAAGTAGGTCTTAAGTAACGCAAGACCTAGGATTTTGTTGTTGCATTTACGACAATGCAATACAAGCACGGTTTTTGTTATTTTGCCTAGAATTGAGTCGTAAATCGATTCACGAATCGGGAATTGAGAATCAAACTGATTCCTTGCAGTTAAAAATGGTCTCCGAAACTGCACTGGTGCGATTCTCTTTTACCGATGTGTACCAGAATAAGAATCGGAATCAGCTTCTTGGATTGTGAACCGGAATCGAATCGATTCCCAATGCCGTGAATCGCTTACAAATGGAAACGGAAAAAACGCGTCCCACAGAAGTGAGAAATTAAATCCAGACCAGTGTTGGAAACCTGGTTTTCTTCCTCGTGTCACAGTACAAATTCTCTTTTGGAGTACAAAATGTCATGCGTTTATATGAGAAACATGGACTAACTACGTGCTTTGCAAGCATATGTGGCCAGCAGGGGCGGATCCAGCGGCTCCGTTTTTTTTTTTGGGGGGGGGGGCAAACCAGTTTGCTGGGTCTACATGCTAGATCAGCGGAGTCGTTGACCGGGGGGAGTAGATGGAAGGCGGCTGGCCGTGGGTTCACTGTACTTCAGCGGCCGAGTATAAAGGGTAAACCATCAACCGAGGGGGGACACTGGACAACTTCAGACTGATTGAGTGGAATACCCATGTCTTTTGGGGGAGGGGGGCAAATGAGTAGTACAAAATTTTCCTTCGAGTATAGATTTTTTGGTGCTCCTTGACACCAAAACACGACAGTTTTTCCAACACTGATCCAGACTGTTGACTGTCATTGGCGTTTATGGACACTAATTTTAGCTTGTTATGGAGTGCCACGTTGTGCTAAATGTTATCGGATATGACGGCCCGTAAGGCGGGTTCGTGGTGTTTTCAGACTCTCGGAAGCCTCCTTCACAGTTCAGCACGGGTCCCTTACAAATCAGCAGGGATCCTTACAGGTCGGCAAGGGCTCTTTCGCTGCAGAGAGAACACGACGACTTGTGAAAGGGGCTCGTGCTGTTTGCGGGCCAGCGGATGCCCTTTAGGACATGGACCCTGTCCTCCTTCGCGGAGACCAATTTATAGGACGCCTTGGGCACTTCTACAGTTGCAGGAATCCTTCACAGATGCGCGAGGGTCCATTTAGCGGCCTGTTTTTGGGACTCTTTACAGGGCCCCCTCGACAGGCCCGCAGGGGCCTCTCTACAGGCCGGCAAAGGGTTCCTTTACTGGCCAACAGAGGGTTCCTTTACGGGCCAACAAGTTGCATCTCTCCAGGCCAACGAGCATCCCATGGTCTGTAGAGTCAGCAGCAGGGGCCTCTTTAGAAGGGAGCAGGGGTCCATCTGAAGGTCCGCAGGCGGGTTCTTTAAAGGTCAGCGGGGATCTCTCCATGGGCCAGTAGGGAACCTTCTACAAACTGGCATGGGGCCTCTTTATAGGGCCCCTCTACAGGCCTGCAGGGGGCCATCTGCAGGGCAATAAAGACATCTTTACAGGCTAGCAGAGAACCCTGAACATGTCGGCAGGAGGCCTATCTGCAGGCTCGTAGAGGGACCCTCCACAAGACTGTAGGGGTCCTCTGCAAACGGCAGGGGTCCTTTTTACAGGCCAGAAGTCAGGGGCGTTGGAACCGAGGGGAGGGGCAGGGGGCAGCTGACCCCCCAGCTTTGGGCAACATTTAACATTAACCCTAGGGCATTGCATGGACAGGAACGAGGTGAAAGTCACGTTTGCCCCGCCCTCCCACCATATCCACGGAGGTTCCATCGCTCCTGCCAGGTGCCTACTTCGCTTGCCAGCAGAACGCCTTAGCCAGTGATGTAATCTTAGCCAGTAAGTAGCCCTTTAATAGAAAGCTCAGCTAACAATGGTACCTCTTGCCTGAGAAGCTTCAAAACAGAGTGATGAGGAAATTCCCCCCACACTTCGCGCGAGGGGTACATTCCAACACGAATCCGGGGTCCCTCCGCGCGCGCGGAGGGACCCCGGATTTAAGCCGGAGGGGAGACTCCTCCGTGCTAAGCAGGAGGCTCCGGTCTCGTAGAGAGCGCCTCTGCGCTATGCTTTGTCAAAATACTATATCGCCTTCGAAATGCGTAGTGTATAAGCCCGTGCTTATATATAAACAACACACAAGCCTTCAGCGACATTGAGTGGCCTGCCGTACCGTGCGGCACAGCACCCTGAGCTCTAGGACTTAATGGGTGCGTCTTACAACTACATGTCGCTTTTCTAACATGTTGTTGGGCCGGAATAAATCTTAAATTATCTTCCAAGCTTGTCGGCAGCAGCCTGCGTCTTCGGTGGGCCTCGTCGTTTGCCGGTAAAGGCTGCGTACGAAATGGTGCGGTTTATGGATTTTTCCGTGTACTGGGGGTTGCTGGACCTTCTGGCTCGGGTGTGAGACCGCAGACTGCCAGAACACAGTCACAGCCCGGCCTGCAGGCTTCTTGTATGTCTCGCTCGTGTTTCTTGTATGTCTCATCCTGTTTGCATCATAGCTGATCCACGAAGGACTGATAATACTCCACCAGTGTAAACTCGAAGTGGTTATTAGTCAAGGACTCTTGTTGGACCGTCTGGCTAAATCGAATTATTCGACAGTTTTGAGTCAAACTTGATTCGACTCATGTTTGATTCAAATGAATGTAAGTGGTCATGATTCGACTCAAATAGTTTGTCAAAGAATCAACTCAGCTCACGACTCCAGTGAGTCATCTCTTGAGTCATTCTGCCCAGGGATTCGTCTGGCATGTTAACTGTGAGGGCACTCCCCTCCCTCAGTCACAGCGCGTGCCACCCAGCCAAGGCGAAGAACTGGCTGCTGGGGAGGCAAGCATGACCGGATGGCAATAGCTGGCTAGGTCTGCTTCGTAACCGATCTGCCCAGCTCAAACTGCGGGACGTACAACCAGACAAAAGGAAAAATTGGAGCACTCGCCTTTTTACCAAATGTTCATGGCCTGCAAAATTATTTGGAAGCAATATGGTAGCAAACTGTCCGCAACGGAAATGATGACGCGTCAGTACAAAACGCGGGCGGGGCGCATCGACCACAGAGATGAGCGCTAAAAGCGCGGCAGGAATAAATACTAGAGAAGATTTTGCGTTCACCGACAGAAGCGCCACAATGGCACGACTTCAGCCGTACTACGGGAGTGCGCGATTGATCATGTCCGTGTCTATGTCGGTGAAATTCTGTACCTCTCCTGCTGCTTAGTCCGAGCAACCCATTTCACGGAACCGCTTGTCGGCATGCCTGTCTGAGTCATATTGTTTTTTTTTTCGGCGATGCCTCGGCTGGCATACGAAATTTTGTTGGAAAGAACATAAATATGTAATGGACTCTGCCTTAAAAGGCTAGAGGTTACCTAAAAAAAAAATTAAAATGATGTATGAAATTAACCTTAAAATAGGCCATCTCATTCCTACCCCCCAGTCAAATTTCCTCAGTCGAGTCCCTGACTCTGGTTCAACTCTGATCCATGCATAATCCTGCTGTCGCAATGTTTGTGAGTCCTCGCACCTGCTCATATAGAAGTCACAGTGCCAATGGTGGTTTATCCAAGAGTGCTGACCCGTTACCAGTGGAGTTTTTCACCCCGATAATGATCTGGGATTCGTCCAGGCCTATTGACTCCAGAGCCCCGGTCCCAAGGACCGCTTACACAAAACAGCTCCTGGGTCGTTGTCCGGACTTGACATTGGGCCGTAGCTACATACGCACTATTCTGTTATATATATATATATATATATATATATATATATATATATATATATATATATGTATATGTATATGTATATGTATTCAGGAATGCGCCTTTTGAAATGGACTGGGGTGCCCACTTACGCACCATCTTACGGATTTCAGATCTTTAACGGCGCTCAGCCCAAGTGGTCTCAGGTTAAATTCTTACCATTTGGGGAATCAAAATTGGGGGTACCAAAACACTCACAAAAACAGAACCATACCTATGCGTTTACTGGAGTTGCCACGACAAAGCCGCGATGACAGTATGTAACAAGATACCCAAAAAACGAACAAAAAAACATCGCTCGAATGAAAACTTTTGTCAAGACAACGCGTTGCGTGTGGTTCACATTTCGCCCCAGGAGAAAATACGACATTGTTCTCAGGTCAAGATATTCGGTGTCCTTTTTCGTTCTAGTGGCCATATTTGAAAGTCATTCAGATCCACCCACATTGAAGCCTGGGTTCTAAAACCTCTTATGGAAATTAGCAAGCGTCCTTCCGGCCCAACTCAAGATCAGGTACTGAAGGATGCTGTGAAAACATCTTAGCGCACGTGATCCTTGATACCCAGACTCATAGCAAATGGTTAGAACGACTTGCAAAAGTCGTGACAAGAAAAAGCGGCCCTAAATATGTTCACCTGAAGTCAAGTTCAAATGGTGACATGTTCCCAGGCCAAAACTCTCGAATAAATGGTCTTTGGCAATCTCGCTGCCATATCAGTAGGTCACGGAAGCACGAAAAAATCGCCATGAGGGCGAAAAACGGCAGCGGAGAATTTGATGTCTAGTGGACGACAAACAATAACCACTTTCAAGCTAAGGCCAGTGCGGAGTGCTCTACGTCATGGATTTCGTATGAGTGGGCTTATGACGACTCGCAGATGTTATGATTTGCATGAAAACGACACCAGATGTTTTGACCTGGGTCGGGGTAACATCTTGTGCCAGATCAACATTATTGCAAAATGATATTCCGCACTCTGTCTTTGGCATGCGTGGGCAGTGGTAACTTCAAAATATCGTAATCAAAGTGAAACACGGTACTGCAGATTCTGATCCCATGTGTAATGACGGCGAAACACTGCGCCGGATCAGGACACCTGAATAATTAAACTTCTGTAATAGGCTTTCATAGGAACAGGTCGCGGCAGGTGGCAACAGTCGGTAGCATGGTGTCATTTATGCATTTCGCAGTGTATTTGGATACCTGAGTGGCTCAAAAAATCAGTTATAATAATGTCTTAGGCAAAACATCTCTAGCGGAATGGTTATGTAGGTAAGAGGCTGCAGTGTGACGCGTGGGGGACCAAATACACAACTACGAAAAATAGCTGCCTTCTGGTAATCACTTCACGATGGGTGCCCAGTGGTTGGGAGGCTATTACAATGCAAAGCGTTGATAGCCGGCCGGGTACTTTTCTGCTAGTTCAAGCAAGACTCGGCTTACGGCCTCTATCGTAATAAAGTATTAGTGCACCTCTTGTCACCTGTGGTCACGGTCGGATTTGCTCAAAAACAAGGAGCAAAATCGTAAAGATCAAACCACGGTAACCTGGGTTAAATGACAAGTCACCATGGGCGAATACGGTCCGATTTAAGAGCCAGTGCCTCCAAACACGTTATGCTACAGATAAGCTTTCCTGAGATATGATGGATTTTGCCATGATATGGCTTGAAAACTAAATGTTATGCGTGACCTGACCTCTGGTTACCCGGTAAATCGTCTACGCGACAGGCATCATTGCCTGTATCCCAACTTAAAGGCCACGACAATAGACACATAATGTCAATGTCAATCTGGAAGTACAAACAGATGACTGGCATCACGATCATCTATATTGGTATGTACTAAAATTTTAGCACAGTAAGTTTTTGCGCCTATGATGCAGTGCAAATGTTAGAAGTCTCATATCAGTTAACACCATTCACAAGCTGGAGTTAATTATACCGCATGTTCTTGGATTTTTTTTCTTTTACTTGTCATAGGTCAGTGACCAATTAAATAAAAACAGCGTAAAGGAATGAGATAAATGTGACGCAAGCTTCATGTTACTACACCTCTCCCGTTTTTACTAAAACAAGACAAACACGGGACTCTTCCAGTCTGTGACGAAAAAACAGCTGACCAACTCACCATACCTCAGGTCACCTGACCAAATCTGTGCTCGATGCCGTCTAAATCGGAACGGACTCTGGAATTCCTTTCCGGCTGGAGTCAGAATCGGAGTAGATTCCATTGAAGAGTGCCGAAATCAAAGTCAGGGATGAATTACACAGTTGTCTACGGAATCAGAAATTCTATTCTAATGGCTTAATCCAATGCATTGAATCTTGGTGGAATTGATTTCGAAACCGACTAATTTCATTTTGAGTCGAAATCGGAATCGGTTCAACTTTGGAAAACCAAGTTGAGTCAGAATCAGAATCGATTCAGCGAGCCATGAGTCTGATTCGGAATTGATTTCTCCCGAAGTGGAATCAAACGCAAACCTGCATATGGCGTCAGGAGCTGAATCATAAAGCGTTTAGGTACTGTGAAGACCGTCGTGTTTTCCGTTCCTTTTTGGCACGGTGTACAAGCCGTCGGGGACGACACAAAGGCCACGTGTCGGTTCACGTAAGTCAAGTGACCTCAAGTGCCATCAACGACGGTCAGCTGTCAGCTTTCCAGTGTCGATTTAGCGTCTTTTCTCAAAGAAATCTAGCTCTCGAGACCAAAGTTTAGTGGATAGAGAAGAGACATTTAAGCATAATGACATCAAAAGCATATCATCATCAGTAACATATAAAAGGTCATCAGAGGTCAGGTCGCAATGTAATCTGACATGAAGTGGATTACCATTAGGCCATTTTTGCAAAAATACGACTTGGGGTAAAATGATACTTATGTGCGCCACAACTCCGATTCCGGCAATTCTTACACTGTTAATGTGCTTCTCAAGTTCCCAGCAAATAACAATCGCAGTCAGGGTTTTGGCCTGGGCGGTGACGCCATTGGTGACGCCAAGGGCGGATTCAAACGTAATGTTCTAAGGGGAAGCAAATCTTCATCCGTGCAACGTAACCTCCCCCGAAATTTGGATTTCGGCCACTCTGTTTCACCATTTTCGAAAACTAGCGTGCCCTTTTTGATGTTTCGAAAAAACGCATGTCGTCCAAAAAGAGGGATCAAAAGACATGTTATCAAACCCTTTTCTGACGAAACGGGGGTCATGGCCTGATGGCCCGCCTGAATTCGCCAATGGGTAAGCTCGAGGCCTGCAAGTGGAGAATATCTGGTCCTTCAGGGTGACGGGCTATTGACTACCGTTTGCACGGGCGTCAGTTTCTGTAAATGATTGGGTGAGCCGAGCCGAGGGCCCGACAACCTAACCTCCCCCAAATGTGGGTTTCTTAACGGATTTAGCCCACTTTATTTTGATCAATGGGAATTTATAAGTTTTTTGTTATATTTTTCGACCAAGAAAACCCGTATATTCCCATGTATATATATATATATATATATATATATATATATAGATAGATAGATAGATAGATAGATAGATAGATGGGAAGATAGACAGATACATCATTTTATGGTTTATTCTTTACTTTCTGTCGCTTATCTATCGCCTGTCTTTTATGTACTGGGGCCGTTTTTTCGTTATTTTTGCCCATTTCCCTTTAAAACCGGCAGACAATATTGGAGGGGCCCAAACCAACACTGGAGAGGCCCAAATCAGCATTGGGTGGGCTAGGGCCCTATCAAAGAAATACAAATCGACACCCCTAACCGTTTGAACCATCGAAATGGGAGCATCAGTCCTTGAAACCAGGGCCTATTTTAACATGTTAACTGGGGGGGGGGGGCAAATGCCCCCTCAGTCGGACACTTTGCCCCCCCAGTCAAGAGCCTTGGCCCATGCAAAAAAAAAAACAGCCAGGTGTACTAGCGTAACCAGGAGAGTACTCCATAAAGCGCTGCGCACGAGAGTGTCGCGAAGCAGCACCTTGTCAACGAAGGATGTGTTGAAGCATTGAGTAATGTGGGAGCACAGTCAGAAGCATCACTTTATAATACGTATTACAGGCACACCTAGTGACCGCTGGCAAGCGTGTATCGCAATTAGTACGCCGACACCCGATGCCGCGATTGTCTGGTGGGCGGCCAAGGCGTTTCATTGCATCGCAAGCACGTTAAAAATGATGATGACCATCTCTGATGTATTCAAGCGCAAGAAAACTGAAGGGTGAGCTGGTGGGCGGGGCGGTTTCGCTGTGGTGAGATAATGTTTATATGAATGCGGTAACAGTCCAGCAGTGCTGTAATCATCATCAATCATGCTGATCCGAAAACCCTGCTAAAATCCCAGTACCTAATTGGTAGAAGTTCATTGAACTAGGTGGCTCAATCCGAGTTTTACGCGAGGAAAACAGAAAATTAATCAGTCATATATTAAAACAGTCACTCTTGCTGCTCCTTGTGCATGGGTTTGTGCATCCTATGAGCATGTTTCATCTGCTTTACGAACATGGCATAGCCCAGACTGCAGATAATGACGAGTGTTGATGATATCTCACTGAGGCGGGGCTAAGGCGAATATCTCAATTTGAGATGACTTTTATTTTGGGGCCGATAATCTGGAAATGGAGCAGTTTGTTCTGCCTGTGTTGGGACAGCTTTTGCACTTTTGCGCAGTGTTGAAAAACATATGACCAAAATTCGGTGAGAAACTGTATTTTGGGGATGGATTAGGCCAACAGGCACTATCCCTGACAGGCAACCTACTGCCTCATTTAGGAAAGAATCGAAGCTGCCGCAACATCTCGTCAATGTTCTGGCCATCGTTTCCAGACTGTGACTTATATATTTGAAGTACCACGCCCTGCCATGCCACGGTAACCCACGGTGCCGGTCTGGCAATTTCCCGCGCGTTCTTAGACGTCAGGATATTTAAGAACCACCTGCGTCAATGCAGAAAGTACCTTTTATAACGGAAGTCTGTGCCACTATGGCTGCACCACGAGAAAAAAACCGAACTTTAGTTGACCGGTGCTCAGAACTGCCTTCGCGGGGAGAAGTGCTGCAGCAATATTTTCAGTCCCACCGTGTGGATAGGCTTACCCACAGGTAGGTCAAAACACAGATCGTCCGCAAAATGATGAAGGTGTGGAACAAACCCGTATTCTCACTGCACCGGAGCGGAACGTAATAAAGAAACTCAACAGGAAGCTTGACCAGTACCAAGCTGTCATCAAAGGCAAATGCTGGAGGTCCACTCCGGAAATTGACAAGAAGAATGGATTTAGGGACAACGTCAAAACCCTTTTTGACCTTGCCCTTGTCGGCACCATTAAGATCATCAAAACCAAGAGGATAAAGACATTCTCCAGGCCCAAAGGGAGCCAGGTCGCCGAGGCGTCATGGTGGTATTCGAAAAGTTCCCTTCTGAGAAGGAGGAGCGAGCTCTTCAACGACAACAATAGGCCGAAGCTTTAAAGGGCCCGCCGTTAGACTAAACAGCAGACCGAGCAGGAGGCAACTGCCCAGTTGGAATACTCCTCTACCGACAACACACAACTGACAGATCAGGATGACCCGCAGCCCTTGGCCATGCCTTCGAAGCGGCCCTGCAGGAGAGCCAAGAACATCGCCACTCTTGGTCAGGCAGCAGCCTTCGATCGGACCAAGCTCAATGATCGCTCTGCAATCCACTTCCTATCGGCGACGGCTTCGGCCCTCGGCCACGACTCCTCTGAACTGGCGATCACAGAGGCTCGGCCAGGCGGTCACGTAGATCGCAGAGGAAAGCTATTGCGGACGAAATCTAGCATTCTTTCTCCGCGCCACCCAACCTGGTGGTCCACTGGGACGGCAAACTGTTAACTGACGATGGAAAGGAAAAGGTGGATCGACTCCCTGTCATTGTAACCGGTCCAAGAAATGCCGCCAAGCTCTTCGGTGTTCCGAAGTTTGCAAGTAGAGCCGGAGCAACGCCAGCTGACGTTGTCGCGCATTGTCTGGAAGACTGGGGGTTTCGGACAAAGTCGTCGGTATGAGCTTCGATACCACCTCCAGCAATACTGGACAAGTTGTGGGAGCAAGCACGCTTCTTCAACAGAAGCTTGAGTGACAGCCTATTCACGTCGCTTGTCATCATCATATCTTCGAACTGGTGGCAGAGGCCGTTTTCTCCACGCTCTTCGGTCCGTCCTCGGGACCGGGATCTCCTTGTTCAAGCGCTTCAAGAAGAGATGGAGGCTCATTGATTGGAACAAGTTTGAACCCATGATGTATGAAGACTTGGAGCCAGCAGTGGCCGAGAAGTTTTCTCCTCCAAGGATCGTGTCGTCGCCTTCTGCCGTGAGAAGTTCGCCGAAATCCAGCCTAGCGATGATTATCGTGAGTTCTTTGAGGTCCCGATCATCCCCTTTGGTCAAGAGCCTCCACGGAGAATCAAATTCCCCAACCAGGTGCTCTCCAAAATGCCAGATGGATGGTTCCATCGTGCCAGATGGATGAGGCGCATAATCTGCGGGATCAAGATCTTCTTGCTTTGCCATCAGTTCTCCGTGACTCTCAGTGAATTGGGAGCATTCAAGCGCTTCGTCTCTTTCGTGGTTGTTTTGTACGTCAGTACATGGTTCTGCTCTTCATCGACGGTCAACGCTCCCGTGACCTGCCCGTTCTGCAAAGCCTGATTTGAATGCTGAAATCTCGAAGAGGATCTCCAAGGAGTTTGCCAATCACCTATTATCTATTATGGCATTATATACAACATATAATTTATTATAACAATCACTTATTATGGTATCCCAACGAAGAACTAGGCTGGTGTGTCGTTCTTCGACGAGGACGTGCCATGTGAGATGAAGAGGATGATCGCGGCACTCCAGGAACAGGGATCGGAGAGTTCTCCCAGCGAGCGCAGGTGGATCTCGCAGCAAAGGAGGTTCTCGTCTCAGGAAGATCATCGTCGACTTCATTACCGCAAAGTCGGTGGGCAACCTGAAAGCCTACGGCATCAACATGGACTTCCTTGCCGCCGATCCCGCTGATCGGGAGACAGCACCTGGTTCCAAGAACGCTAAGGAAGTCCTGTGCGGGATCGCGGTAGTTAGCGACTTCGCCGAACGAGCTTTAACTCTTATCTAAGGGTACAATAAGGTACTGACGAAGGATGAAAGGCAAAAGCAGTACCTGCTGCAAGTCGTCGAATAGCATCGTCGCCAGAACCCCGAGACCACAAAGAGGGTTGAAGTATCATTCCCACCTAAGCCACACTGCTGCCGACAGGACCAGGACCGACTGACCTACGACCTGAGACAGA
This sequence comes from Capitulum mitella, assembly GCA_030062745.1. Taxonomy (NCBI): domain Eukaryota; kingdom Metazoa; phylum Arthropoda; class Thecostraca; order Pollicipedomorpha; family Pollicipedidae; genus Capitulum; species Capitulum mitella. Next base: position 29,790,781 of record CP099845.1, on the reverse strand, counting down.
ATGTGAAGTGTCTTTCGATCCAGTGTGTCAAAAGGAGTACTATGATGTGCATTTTATGCATATCGTGCACTTGGTTTAAAAAATTGAAGCACAAAACACGTTTGGGGGCATTGCAGACACACCTCTCCCTGAACGAATCTCCCAGGGATCACAAGTCCGCAGAGAATGAGTTCTTGCCGGGGATTAATGGAATGGTGTTTTTGACTTTAATGGGCTCGGAATGCACAAAAGCCGGCGCAAAATTTCATATAAAAATAAAATCCAGCAAAAACGACATACAATCTTCGTGTGAGAGTGGTTAAGACTGTTGGACCAAGGCCATATTTTGCACACATGATTTCCTCCAAAAGACATATCAGTTAATGAGACAGCACTCTGGAAAAATGTTCATCGTAATTCGCCCTTATATATATATATATATATATATATATATATATATATATATATATATATATATATATCCTTAGGATATATTTATTTGATTTATATATTATATATATATATATATCTCTTTTCCTTAGGAATATATATATACACACACATATAGATGAAGGGGACAAAATTCAATAAGGAGAACGGAAATGCCCAGGGGGCGGAGGTGGTCTCGGCCAATGCGTCTCGTTCGCAGAATTGCCCCCGCAGTCATTTTTCCTTAAAACAGGCCCTGCTTGAAACAGACGGCAACAAAAGACAAAAAAAAAAAACGCCTCACTCCAGTAGCTGAAAGGTGACCAAATACCGCCGTCGGTGCCGGGTTAAAACCATCTGTTTTGACCGCTGATGAAAGAACAAATTCATTGCAGTGAATGTCTGGAGTACATTGGTAGAACAGGCTTTGCATTGCGGGAAGCGATGCTCCATTTTCCACCAGGAGCGCTCTAGGATTTCACGTGTCTTCTGGCGCTTGGCGCCCCCTTCAGTAGTCACGGACTCAACAGTTCGATAGGTGGAACGTCACGTCGTTGGAGAACAATGGCAGTTTGGGATCGGCCGACAACAGATCCTGCCGGCAGCGATCCGGAAGGCCTTTCTAGGCCTCTCTATATGCGGTAACGAACGGAAGATCGTTCCGTTCCTCAGTGCACGAGTAGGTGGCAATGTTTAGGAAGAGCGCCCCATCCTCTCCTCCCGCTGCGTGTGTTTCTCTGTTTGGAGCGGATCTCGAATGCCTGCCAGGGAGCTGGCAAATCACTATGCGGGACCTATCAGCCTTAGGGTGGACATAAAGACTCTAACGAAAAAAAGAGGGCCCCAGGTTTGACTGGAACTTTGAAGACCACTGTGAATCAAACCTACCATCTGCGACAGACAGAATTCAAGCAGCTATGATACCGTCGAAACTTGACTCACCAACCTGTCGAAATCTCTTGCCTCCAAGCTGACGTTTCATTTTTCTTCGGCACACTTGCGTCCAATTACTTCGAGACAGCATGTATTTTGCACATCAACGTTCAACGTGAGTTCACATCAACGCGACGCACTTTTCTGAATCAGGTCAGAAAAAGGGCCCAGAATTCGTTTTAGAGGAATTTAAAATGGCCCAAGAGGGGCTCTAAAGATACAGGCCCTCTGGCGTTCCCTCCTTCTTTCGGTAGAGCACGCTCTCCTTGGACTTTTTGAAGTCCTCGTTGGTGACCTTCATGCGTCGCTCTCGCAGCGCCATCAGACCGCCTTCTGTGCAGATTGCCTGTGGGATCGTCGCAGACGTGTCACCTACAGCACGCCGTACCGCAGGCACACAAATCAAACACGACGTGACGTCATCAGGCGTCCCAATAAACTCTGAATCGCCAAATATTGCGAATGACAGTCCTCTGCACGCGAGGAGACTCTATGAAATAGCCCAGAATTCCACGGGGCGAACGGCCAGGCCGATCCCCTAATCGGAGAGCACACATCATAAACGCCACGCAACAGTCCTCCATCCGAGCCCACCAGCCCACATGGGACGATGCCCCGCCGGAGCCCCGTCCTCCCCAGCCGAAGATGCCGACCCGCGGCCCGCGACACGCGGCCGCCGGCTCGTCCGGACGTCCAGCGGCCACCGGCCGATCAGCGAGCCGCGCCCAGCGGGCACCCCCCCTCCCCCCCCGACCACGGAGCGCGCGCTTCAGACCGCCCACCTTGATGTCGGCGCCGCTGAGGTCGTCCTTGGCCAGGATCAGCTCGTCCAGGTTGACGTCGTCGGCCAGCGTCATCCGGTTGGTGTGGATCTGGAAGATGCGCCGCTTGGTCTTCTCGTCGGGCAGCGGGAACTCGATCTTGCGGTCGATGCGGCCCGGCCGGATCAGCGCCGGGTCCAGCGTTTCGATCCGGTTCGTCGCCATCACCACCTGGAGGCCGGCGGGCAGCGTCACGGGCAGCCGAGCCGTGGAACCAGCGCCGCACGCGGGGTTCGGTGTGGAGCGTTCTTGAGAGCGTTTTTCGATGGTTTCATGGGCACGGGGGAGGAGAGGAGGTGGAAATGTGTCACTCCGTATACGCAGAGCAGCGATGTCCGATTTCTACCTCTCTGTCACACACTTCCAGATTCGTGGCCGTGAATTCAGGCTGCCGCCGGGAAAGATGTCATCAACACAGCACCACAGCCCTCCCAGATCAAAGAGGTCATCAACAAAACACAAGAGCTGTCAAAAGTCAAGTACCGGTTGCATCTATCACCAACCCGTTACAACACCGAAAACCGCAACCACTCGAGCCGAGCAGCTTATTAAGCCATTAACCTACAGCGCCACAACATATCAAGCACCTAGCACCTGCCGCCTTATGGTCCCCACCATTTTCCCCACGCCATCGGACGGTGTTTAACATCAGCCACAACTCGACAGAGGGACGTGGAACCGTACAGCCAGGCCCGGCATTTCCTGTCGCCTGACGGGGACCGGGGCATCATTCGCGCTCGCCGGGCCGGCTCCTACCTTGACGTCGCCGCGAGAGTCGAAGCCGTCCAGCTGGTTGAGCAGCTCCAGCATGGTGCGCTGGATCTCGCGCTCGCCGCCCGAGTTGGAGTCGTAGCGCTTGGTGCCGATGGCGTCGATCTCGTCGATGAAGACGATCGACGGCGCGTGCTCCTCGGCCACGCGGAACAGCTCGCGCACCAGCTTCGGCCCGTCGCCCTGGGGCAGGAGCCGAGCTTACCGAGCGGGCACCGTCACTCCCGTGCCAGAGCGGCAACAGGCCAGACGACGATCGTCAATCCGGCACCAGAGCGGTCCGGGTCAGACCAGAGCCATCAACCCAGCACCACAGCAGTCACAGATCAGACGACGGTCACTGACCCAGTACCCGAACGGCCACAGGTCAGACACGTATGACCGATCCAAGACCAGAGTGGCCGCGGATTAAGCACGAGGCGTCAACCCACCAGCCAACGAGAGCTGGCATAAAAACGACAGCATGGTACAAACAATATCATGGTACATTTAATGTGAATAATTTAATTATTAATTAATTAATTAATATCATGGCACATTTAACGTGAACCCACACGTAATCGATGAGCCTCAGCTTCCAACCGACGTGACCGACGTTAACCAAGAGAGACAACATCTACAGGAAACAGCAGACACAAAAACTGGACCGCCCACTCCGGCTGGGACCGCCGGTGATCCGGAGGCGCCAACAGCCAGCTGACTGCCGTGCTGCCCGCCCGCGTCGCTCACCAGGTACTTCTGGATCAGCTCGGAGCCGACCACGCGCAGGAACGTGGCCGACGTCTGGTTGGCCACCGCTTTGGCCAGCAGGGTCTTGCCGGTGCCGGGCGCGCCGTACAGGATGACGCCCTTGGGTGGTCGGATCCCCATCTCCTCGTAGTACTCCGGGTGGGTGAGCGGCAGCTCCACCGACTCCTTGATCTCCTGGATCTGGGCGTCCAGTCCTGGAGCGGCCACGTGACGTCACGGGCCGGTCATCACACAGTGGAGCGCGCGCGGCCGCACAGCGTCGGCCGCCGACAACGTTCACGAAACCCAGCCGACCACCCTCCGCGGCTCCGCAGCCTGCACAGAGAACTCTCAAACACGTCCACATCACGCAAGGTCTCGAAATGAGGCTTCGGTTCCTAGCGAAAAGTGAAATACGCAACATGTTACCCAAGCTTTGAGGTAAATGGTGCCCAGAAGGTAGCCACACAAATTAAATCTCGTTGAGTGGGTCCTGACTCTGCCGCCCAAGTAAACCCAAATCTGGAGTACCTGCGGCAGGCACCTTACGGGATGCTGTTAGCGGACGTTTAAAAAGACGTCCAAGTCACGGCACAGCCACCATAGGCTTCGGTAATCCCCTCTATTACAGTCCCATACACACTGATCCCTTGTGGATATCAAACTTCGGCACCTAGCAGAGCCAGGCACGAGCCGAGCATATTGCTACAAGGCAAGGGAACGAACTGTTTGCTAGAGATTTACTTTGTTCTCAGTCTTCCTTGCAACCAGGGTTGCACAAGTAGACGAACTTGATTCACCTTCAGTGGACAGTTTTTCGTTTTCTCCACATAAAACCTTCGAGTACAAGCATCCTACATACTAGCATCCTTGGAGATGAGAAAAGGAAAAAACAAAACGAAACAAAACAAAACAAAACAAAAAAGTAAAAACAGAAGACAAAAAACGAAAACAGAACAAAATCGGAGCACAAACAAAAGCAAAAACACGTCACGTCACTACTCCAATCAAATCACTACATTCAGGCACCGCAGTCCACAGTACGTCCACCGCAGAACATCACGAAGGTGATCAGCCATCCACACCCTCCATCGCATTCTGCTGCATGCTGCCGGACCCGGTGCGGACGACAACGGGAGTTCTGCCGAATCGACACCCACCTCCTATGTCAGCGTAGGTCTCCTGCGGCGCCTTGTCCAGCTTCATGACCGTCACCATGGGGTCCGTGTCGTCCGACAACACACCAATCACAGCATGTACCTGAGGAGCACGGCCAGCGTCAGGTCCCCGCCCAACTGAAGCTCTGTCGACCAACACGGAAACTAAAAAAAATCAGTCATGGCTGCGAACCTGGATATACAACAGGACAGTCACAAAAAGCAATAATAAGGTGGACAAAACTGACTAATGCATCATATTCCTCTCCACTGGACGACAGCAAAAGTCGGCGTCAAAACGGACAGCCACGGAGCGGCGCGCTCACCTTGTGGTTGAGCAGAACGGAGCATCCGGGCTCCAGCTGGTCCTTGTCGACGAAGCTCAAGATGCTGACGTAGTGCTCGCTGCCCACGGACGTGCTGACGATGGCGTGGTTGTCGTCGATGATCTCCTCCAGGTTCCCGACGGACATGGGCGTGCCGCGCAGGTCGTCCACCTTGTTGCGCTCCTCCTGCGGACGACAGCGGCGCCGCTGGTAGCGGTCAAAGGACGCCACCAGCCGTCACCAGCCCGCAGCTAACGCTGTCTCAGAGATCACCGCAAAACTCAGTCGGCAGTCTCTCTCACGAGGTGGTCGCTAAAAACAGGCACCACGGAAGGGGACAGTTTGCAGAACGCTGAATGAAGCAGTGACAGCAGAGAAGTCTAATAAAGCTGAGCAACACTGTCCCGTACGCTAAGAAAACAAGGCATTATTACCCCTGCTATATCAAGACAAAAGTTAATATGGAAATAGCCCAACACATGTTCCCGAAGACTGCAGCCACCGTCCGTCTCCACTGAACTGAATATCTGCCGACCCACGTGGACACTTACAGAGTGAGTGGTGAGTGTAAAAACCGGACACATACACACCTCATTCTTTTCATCTTGAGGTTTCAGACGTTCCTGATTCTTGATGAACTCTTCTTCCATGAGAAGGTAATCTTTAATTCTTTCCAGCTTGAGTTGTTTCAGTCGACATCTTGTGTATGGAGTTACTAATGGGCAAAGAACAAAACAAGTCCAGAGCTGGACGAAGACTGACTCTCATGGAGTGTATGGAAAATCAGGAGTAAGACTAATGGAGTAAGTGTGGAAACTAGCCAATACACTGCTAGTCCATGACCAATGATGTTGGCAAATTAAATGCAGTTTCTTCAACATAAGGGAAATATTTTGCACACCCAGATTATAGGTAATACTACGGGCGTCAATTTTTTCAAATTATTGAGGGGGCCGAGCCAGTGGCCTGAGAACCTGATCTCCCCCAAATGTGGGTTTCTCAATGGATTTAGTCCACTTGATTTTGGCCAATGAAAATTCACAAGATTTCCATTACTTTTTATAAAATGAAAAATTACATCTATTCCCATGTTTACAGGTGCATATATATATATATATATATATATATATATATATATAAAAAGATGGAAAGATAGAAAGATACACCGCTTTAGGATTCATTCTTTACTTTCTGCCTATTTGTTGTTTATCATGGCAATTACTTTCTGTCCTGTTGTTTACCAATTTTTGTTATTATTACTCATTTTCCTTTAAAACTGGAAGAAAATATTGGGAGGGCCCCTACCAACATTGGGTGGGCCAGGGCCCTTCCCAAAAGAATACAAATCAACATCCATAAGTAATACTTACATCTTGTGAAAACCCTAAAACAATACATTATTTTTTTTATATGTTATCCTAAAAATGTGCAGTATTCATTATTAGAGCCTGTTGAATGAACAAACAAAATTGAAAGGGAGAGACAACAGTAAGACCACATCAGTAGCCTGGCGAATAAGACATGCAAAATTCAAGGAGAAGGACAAGAGTAAGATAAGTTTTTTTCACATTACATTATGCAAGAGCATTTTTAACACCACGAACTAATGCTGTGCAAAAAACGCAACGATGGACATTTGAAAAAAAATCTTTTTTTTATTAGTAAGGCATCATTGGAATGTCAATTCATAAGAACAAATCAACTGCCTTTCTCTTAACTGTATTACACAATTACAAAAACACCACACAGTATTTACAGTACCTTGTGGAAGTTTGTTGGCAGCATCCGGCCCCTTAACCTTCTTGCGTTTCTTTCCAACACGTGTAGGGATAGGCGGTTCATACTTCCTCTTCTTTTCTTTATCCTTGTTTTTGTCACCTGAACCTGGTCCAGACTGTTGCTGGCCCTGAGAAGAGCAGTACGACATGGTGTACAGCAAATGACACGGATCCCGGTGACCATTGTTACGATAAATAACAAGGCTTTAGTCAAATACAACAGAATGACAAACAAATACTGAGATTACCCCTCCCCCATTTATGATGAACAGGTAGTTCAGACATCAGGACAATTCTGAACCCACAACCTGGCAAAGACAGAATTATTGAATGATACACATACTGTTACAAGTCATATCTGAAGAAGAAATATTGTTTATTATCATGGAACAATATCACAATCCATGGTTATAATCAAAATCCATCATGAAAACATTTTTTCCTGGGGCATAGCAGCATTCTTCAGTGCATTCCTTAATGCATAAACATCTGTTTCCTTACCATTCACACCTAAAAAGCACAAAAACTTACTGGTTTCAAAACATACTAGGTAATGTATTCCCCATACTGTGGGGAGTATGACAAAGTATAGCCTTCAGCCTTACGGATGAACCGGATCGGGATTTTTGTGATCCGGCCGGATACCAGATATGCCGGATTGGGGTGCTGGATGTCCGGCCGGATATCCGGCCGGATATCGGATATTATGTTTGCCTATGGTTATTTACTATTTGTTGCTGAAAAATGGAACAGAAGAGACTGAGCTGAAAAAGAATGATCCAAAAATAGAAAAATACAAAAAATAACAGTTTCTGAAGCATTCCTCCTAGCGCTTACAGTTATTGTGGGGTTTCCATATGTTTCACTGTAAAAAAGGAATAAAGAACACAGCAATCATAGCAGAGCTCACCATCTCTGACTGTAGGCAAAAGGCAAAGGCTCCAGAATATGCAGAATGCCATTATGGTGCCCTGGTAGGCATGGAATACCTGGCTGGATAAACATTCTTTACAAATACTAAGGTATGTCCATTGAAGTACATTGTCCCTTAACCCGGCACTGCCTGAGGGGTGTCAAATAAGTCATCCTTTGGTTTTACTTGAATAACTTTTGAACAGTTAGAGTTAACCTGACCAAATTTTCAGTACCTGTTTATCAATTAATTTTACATATTTTGACATCAAATCATTTGCATGGTAATCAAGTCATTGAGATATGACATTATAAACAAACTCTTGCATGTTGTTCCGCCTTTATGGCGGTGGTGCGAAAAAAAAGTTTCGTTTTTTGGATAATATTCGCGAATATAATGCATGAATTATTTGGATTTACATAGGACACGATCCCCAAACAGATATACGACCGTCACATGTCAACATTAGGGGTCATGCTTGGTGACATGCATGATGACAATTGGACTGATTTGCATTGTGGGTGACTGAAGTGGTTGTCGCTGACCTTCCACCATCATTCAAGCCAGGCAAACAAATCTATATATGCCTCTTGGCAAGGTTCACCAAATGCAACGTGAGGTCATGTCAGGTCACGTCATAGGTAGATGTAAAAAAGAAATGGAAATGCAACATTCAACTGGAACAAATGAAGGCCGTTCAGCAGCAATTAAAAACAATGAAGATAGTTCAGTAGCAGCATAGAGCAATTATTGTTTCCTAGTTAGAAGAAGAAAAATGACTATCTGTCCTGGCCTGGTTTGACTTTGACCCAATCAAGAGCAGACAGAGCAGATTTAACTATCACAAGATGTCATCTCAGTCAAGCAGTCTTGCAGTCAAAAATCCCAGCGAGTAATTATTGCTCTTTGGCAGGAAGAGCAATGCAACATTATCTGATCTGACCTAAATTGACCTTGACCGGATGAGAGTCAGGTAATGCAAACCTGGTCATCAGAAGGTTTCACTTCCGTCGCAATTGTTACGTTGATAAAAACGGCTGCGAGTAGATAGCGATCTTTCGCATGTAAAATAAAACCACTATTTCACCTGACCTAGGCTGACCTTGACCCCACATTTCTTAACACTTTGGCATGCTTCTGATGCACAAAATCGTGGCCTTAGGTTCGATACCCAGCTGAAGGCTCTAAGACCACTATTATCGATGACATGGTGTACGAACCGATGCCAGTTTTTCCCACGTCGTGTTATGCGTTTACATGACCTGTGACGTCATCAGTCATGTGACCAGGGCAGACATAGTATTTTCTGAACCACAAGACTCAGGGCTATCGTTTGGTGGTAGACCAGCTCAGATCCAATGGTTAGATCCTGAGATAGCAGAGGGTGCCCTCTTTGGCATCCCCCAGTCAGTTGCGGGTACAAAAACACGCCAGGCAGTGCCGGGTTAATGCATTTGTACAAGAGTATATGAGACAGATAAAAATGTTTGGGAAATGGAAAGATGATGTACCACATAATGGGCAGCTGAGCATATGCTGACTGTTGTTGCAGTGCTTTGAGCTTGAGTCCCACCCTTGCAAATTATGTCTCAGCCCTTCCGAACTAAGAAGAAAAAGTAGTGCTACAGACAGACTTTGGACTCAGTGGCAACTAAGCCTCTCCAGGGATGTGGATGCAGCCAATTTTTCAACTATTTTTTTCTATGCAGTGCCATAAGGTTAATTCTAAATTCTGACTGGAGATGGGGGGCAGCTGCCCTGCTGCCCCTCTGATCAGCCACCTCTGCTTGGAAATGTCAGTTGCATAGACAATCTATCAAACAAGGCACATTGCTCCTGAAATGGTTTTGTAGGCAGACATAAGAACATCTTGATTGGACACTTGAAGGCCATATATCTGGCCGGATCACAGAAATATCCAGCCAGATACCGGATATTCCCAAACATTTGGCCGGATATCTGGCCGGACAGGATATCCAGTGCATCCCTACTTAGCCTACCTTATGTTAAAGCAAGACTAATCTGCTTGACAGATCAGCCTACTTCAAGAAGGCAAGGCTGATCTGTCATCAAACATGGACAGTTTCAACAAGATGTTATTGGGTTAGAGCTAGGGCAGGAAACTGATTCCATGTAGTATATCTGGACTATTTCTGGGAAGACATTTTCCTGACTGAGACAGCAGGTTTGACCAAAGTACACACAGTAAATGTTGCATGCACAGCATTTTCCTCACAAAACAATGTTAAAGATACAGCAAAAGCCTTATCATAACACATTTGTCTCAATTACATTGTTGTTATGTGTGTCTTATTTTTACAGTGACAAATGATTTAAGACATTCTTATCAGGTGCTTGTATATTCAAAATAATGTAGCCCAAATGGAGTGAAAAACCATACTAGAGAGGTAGGTTATTTTCAAAAACATTATCCCTGTTTTGAGAAAAACTGAGCTTGCCCCAAGTACACTGTTCATGAATATGGCATGAACTATGTATATGACCAATGGGGCCAAATTTGCACAGCTCATAATCTAGAGCATAAGTTCACTTGTTGTTGGAAACCTATGTCAAATGACAGAGCTACCTATTATGTTTTCCTTCGCATTGCTCACCAGTTATGCCCAGATTCAACAGGATGCAAAGGCCAAAACTGGTGTAAAAGCAGCTATTGATCCCTCCAAGCCATGATTAACTGAAGATCCCAAAGCAGCAAAAATAACAGATTTGATGCCATCCCAAATGCAGTTTCTTTATAAAGAGGTCATTGCACCACCATGCGTCTCTTCACAACAGATATGTTTAAGAAATGCATGAAAGTAAAAAACAAATCATCGTTTTATTCACAAACTTTTTCCAGCAAATTTTCATTATGCTGAGCTGTCGCAGCCTTCCTAACACTTTCAACAGTATACAGTACCACCAGTAAATGGTGATACTTGGCCATATTTCCGTAATGGAAAAACAAAACTCACGGAGTAGAACTTTGAGTGCTTACCATTCTTAACAGTCAGACGATATGTCTTGACGATGCCACAATGAGCAGTTGTACGAAAACGCAAAGAAAACGATTCTAAAAGTTCGCAGTACTCCAGATATCCAACGCTAACGCCGACTGAATACGACACAATGGAGCGAATCCGCTCAACTCGCAATGACTGGCAGGCGCGACGGTAGTTAGAGATGAGCCATATTTGTCACGCCGCGTAAGGTAACCTAAAACACTGCAGTATTTTCGTTTTATTAAATACTTTCAAATACGTGCGTGAAGAGAAAAGAGCCGATGATGGACATGATCAGAAATAAAGAAATGCGTGAACGTTTAAAGTGTCAATTCCCTTACATTTCCGCCGATATTCTGAAAATTGCAGCCCCCTTCCTTGCCAAGCAAGCCATGCAGATACGTACTGAAAGCCCATGAGATCTTGCTGAATGCAAACGTGTTTCCCTCAAAAACTCTGTGTAATTACACAAACTCATCTACTTACTCAGCTTAGGGCTACAGTGCAATTTTTCGCAGCGATGCTTGTATGTGGTCCACAGCAAACGAAGAGGCCTAGACGTTAGATTCTAATGCCACGACAGGCCTCGTGTAACTTGAAAAGTAGAAGAACTTAAAAACTGAGGACGTGACTGATGCCCATGAGAATTCGCAACTCGCCTATATCAGATGCTATTATAGGCCTTCATGCATAAATCTCAATGCCCTTTTTAAATTTCCTCCTCCTTTCTGAATTTTGGCGCAGGAAAACGACATGCGCTTAAAGCTCAGGGACCGTGCAGTTCGGGTGACGGTTCCGCAATTTTAGAAATTAAAAGGCCCATGAGTCCTGCATAGAAACATTATATTCGCAAACTGCCATCGCCGCAACCAATGTTTTCTGGATCCCAGTGGAAGGGACGGAGTAGTGTCATTGGTCACCATGCTCGCCTTGTGGCCAAAGGTCCCTGGTTCTATTCCGGATAACAATGATTTTCCGGCGTGCGAAGATGCGACGCGAATTGAGCCTGGCAGTCGAGGGCGTTGATAAATAACGCAATAGCCAACGACCCAATTTTGGTTCATCATTCAACTTCAGCTTGGATCCTTGCATCAGTACACCGATCCGTCGCGGGTGTTGGTAGCGTTGCTATTGCAGCGTCCCTCAGTTCTCAAAGTCCGGACCAGCGACTAATATCGCTAAAGGACCCTTAGACACGGGGAGCCCTAGGATTCCAGACTTCAGAGTCCAGGATGCTGGACAGTTAGCGCCATACCACGGAAGTATGATGGTAGATTTGGTTCTCGTTTTTCGCCGGGAAATGAGCGTGAACATAATACTTCTGCGTTTTGGCACAACTTCCATTTTCCATGTCCTTCACATATCAACCTCAGCTCGGATGAACGGAGCCGCCTTTATGATCGCAGACACAAGGAAAGGTGTTTTCATAAAAAAACTTCTGCCCATACCGGTAGTGTATTTACCAACTCGATTACAAACGTGAACGATGAGTACATGAGAAAGTGGGTATCACGCGGCATCATGCCCTGGTGCTCGCCACTCAGCAATGATAACATAAGACACCCGCTGCCGACACGGTGGCGCTGGACATTCAAAATACTCTACGCCACGGCGCGGTTCCGGCCGCAATAAATACGTCCAACACACAAACCCGATATATCACTGACGAACGCGGCCTGGCCGGTCGGCCACAGCCGCTGCTGGCCGGGGCACAGACCGTCCGGAAATGGCACCAGGCCGCTGGCGACCTGCCGGGTCATCCCGGTGTTCGCCCCACCGCGACGTGACAGAGCCGAGGGCGCCGCCGCGTCTGCAGACACTTCCGGCCTCCGGAGGGGTCTACCGGCGCGGCGCCGCGGCCGAGCAGGCGGCCGCCCCGGCTCCGGACAGCCCGACACACGCCCCTGACACGGGCACCGCCCCAGGAACTGACACCGACCGACTCCACCATCGCCTCGTCACGCACAGGTCCGCGGCCTCGCCGCCGGCCGCCCACACGGCGGCAGGCGCGCCGCCCGCGCCGTCGCCGGCGCCACCCGCCGGAGCGGACAAGCCACGCAACACCTCTTTGGCCAATTGAATGCTGGGCTAATACCCGACTGCGGACGTCGAGGTCGACGCCGCGTCGGCCGTCTATCGGGCTCGCGGCTCTGCCGACTGGAGGCCGTCGGCTGGACGCGGTCGTCACGCCACCACCAGCGGCTCGTCGTCGGAGAAGCCTCGGATGATGGGAGCGTCGTCGTCCTCTGCCGGAGGAGGAGCAGTGAGCGAGGCTGAAATCGTCGCCGTTACAGCGTGCAGGACTGAGCGGTACGTTCCCAGTCAATGCTAACATTTAATGCCCAAAAGATTAGGAAGCCCTGCTCATTAGTGCGATCACAAAACAACAGTATCGGAAAGTATCTGAAACTTGGCATGACACTTTCATGGAAAGGTTTCAAATTATGCCGAACATCTAACCAACATATACATCCTACACAGTCCGTGTCTACACTGCACTGGAAAACACAATAATCCGGGCGCAGGGCCCTCATATACTACAAACGGGTTGAGGGTATAAGACTTGTTGATCGATACATCGACATGGCCCGCAACACAGGTGCCTTTTGCAAACTGTACGGAAATATCTCCAGCCCATCATAATGCATGGCCAGCGGGTTCAGCTTGTCCGAGTCACCACTCTGGCACCACTGGCGGCGGGAGCGCGTGCAAGACGAGCCGCTCCGGCGCCCCCTCCCCCTCCCGCTGACCTCTGACGACGCTTACCGAGGCCGTCGCCGCCGTTCGTGAAGCGCGCCGCCGCCGGCCGCGCGCTGTAGTGGGTCGACACGAACGCCAGGAAGCGGCGTCGCAGCCGGCGGTGGTGATAGACGAACGCCACGGCGGCCGCCGTCAACCGCCACCAGCAGCAGCACCACGCCCACGGCCACGCCCACCAGACTATGTTTCTTGATCTGGACGGTGTCGACTGCGGGGCCAACAGACGGCCGTTAGTATACGACACCAGCCAAACGCACGACTGGGGGACACCCGGAAGTTCTCAAACCCGGCCTCCGTTTCTCCATCTACAACACAGTTCGTTCCTGGACCGAACGCCGACCGTGGCGGCACGTGGCAGCTCTCGACCTCCACTCCCGTCCCCACCATCAGCAGAGTCCTGCAGTCCACCGCCCGTCCCTGGGCTGGGCACTAACCGGGCGGCACGTGGAAGCTCTCGACCTCGGAGGGCGGCGACCGATAGCCGTCGGCGGTGCGCAGCCGGACGGCCGCGTAGTAGGTGGTGTCCGGCTCGAGGTGGTCCGCCGAGAAGCGGCCGTCGCTGGCCGGCAGGCCGCTGCTGTTCCAGACGGCCGACAGCGAGCGGGCCAGCAGCACCTCGAACGAGTACCTGGCCGCAGGGTGCCTGGCCGGCCGTCAAGACGGACCGAGAGCCGCGCCGAGACGGAGGTCTCAAACAGTCTGCCCAGCCGACCGGCCGAAGCCTGACAGCTCGGCCTGACGAAACTGCTGAAACTGGCGCACAATGCCACACAATCCTCCCGCCACGCTAGCGTCCGACACCAAAAACCAGCCGACCGTGGCCTATTCCGCCGTCGGCAGCACGTGTCCGGCCGGACGCCCGTTCCGGTGCCACTCTAACGGGGCAGCAGCCGGCCCCGGCCCCAGCCCACTCACTTGACGTCGCGCATGTCGGGCGGCAGGCTGCGCTCCTTCCAGTAGAGCAGCACGCTGCCGTTGCGCTCGATGACGGAGCGCAGCTGGTAGGGCGCAGGCACGGGCGGCGCCTGGTAGCCGACGGCCGCCGGCCGCACGGCCTGCGTGGCCGTCGTGCTCACGGTGACCAGGTAGCTGCCGCCGTAGTTGGCCGGCAGCAGGTGCCACAGCTGGCTGTCGGTGGTGGTCGGCAGGATCACGTAACGCGGCTGCCGCGGCACGCCCACCTCCTCCACCGTGATCTGCGGCCGACGGGGGCACAGCTCAGCGCTCCGCATTGTCACTGTAAATGGTGCGGGACGTACCACCGCATACAAAATAAAGGCGTAACGTACATGACGTACCCACACTGCGATTTACGTACAAACGCATGGAAACGCTACCGTAAGACCCGAAACTACAAAGAAATCGTAGTTCGTCGCTGGCGCCGACAACACCCGCTATTATTTGCATGTTTCACTGAGGCGCCGCTGGCTTACATTGTAGCCGACGGGTCGCTCCACCACCGGACAGCTGGCCGCCCAGCTGACGCGCATCATCAGCTGTTGGTTGCGCACGGTGGTGACGGTGACGTTCTTGGGCGCGGCGCGCACGTCGTACCGCGTGCGGACGCGCTGAGCGGGGCGAGCCCAGGCCGGCGCCTTCCGGCCCCACCACGGCCACCACCAGCAGGTAGTCCTCGCAGGCGGCCAGCTCGCTCACCTGGGGGCACAGCCACAGCGGCGTCACGAGGGCGGGCTTCCCGGTTCTAGACCAGGAGAGGCCAGACGACCGCGACCACGCGCTGACGTTACCGGAACGGTCCGACGAGCAAGTCTCCTGAGAGACGAGAGAGTCACGAGACGGCACGAACAGCTGAGCTCACCTCTGCGGCATTGGTGTTGACCGTCTGCCGCACGCCGCCGGCGTACAGCTCCTCGAGAGACGTTCCCCAGAAAGATGCCGTACTGCTGGGGGGCCGCAGCGCTGCCCTCCAGCGGCGGCGGCAGCCAACTGAGGTGCACCAGCGTGCCGCTGTGTGGCGAAAGCGTCGCCGAGAAGCTGCGCACGGCCGGGATGGGCTCGCCGTCGGTGCGGGCGCTGGTCACGAACTCGGGCCCGGTGAAGCGGCCCTTGACGCCCTGCACGGTGATCTGGTACTTGGTGCCCGGCGACAGGTCCGACACTGCGGCGGCGGGAAGACAGGGCGTCAGACAGAGCCCCGGTCCAGCTCACACCGGCGCGCCACCATCACGCACGGAGCCACCAGAACGTGCTCTGCCCACTTTACAGTTCGCTCTCAGGTAGGGCAACCGCTACGACGGCGGTGGAATGCTGAGGCCGCTTTGAATGACGGTCATGTACCGCCAAACACCTCTGCTGCACGTCTCTGCCGCGTCCACCAGCACACAGCAAAACAATGACAATCGCACACGCGCCAGGGCCATCACATTAAGTGTCTCTCTGCAGCTGCCCGTTCCCAACTCTGCGAGGTACCAAATCAATTCTCTCCCAGCCGAAATCTGCGATGATCCCTAAGACACGAAACACCCTGTCGCGACAGGGTGGTGTTTTTCCACACACATTTTTCCCACCTGTCGCTACAGACGGGAAAAAAATTTAACAAACCCCTGTCACCCCACAAGGCCAGTTCTCCAGTCCGCCGTTCGGCCGGCCGCCGGCGCCACTCACAGACGGCGCTGCCGGAGTCGGTACGGAGCGTCTCCGCCGGCAGCAGCGGGTTGTCGGCCGCCACCCAGCGGACCAGGTAGCCGCTGGCCGACTGCAGGGGCCGCCAGCTGAGCGTGAGGCCGCGCCGGCCGCGCTGCTGCACGCTGACGCCGGCCACCGGCGCGATCACGGCGTCCCCGTCAAACACGAGCTCGGCCGGCCGCGACCGCTCGCTCAGGAAGTCGCTGTTCTCCGCCTGAACCTGCCGCAGCCGACCGCGAACGCTCGGAACATGCCGATATATCGCAAACTCCTCAGGCCATGTCAACCCCCACCGAGGACGACAAACAGACAGTCCGACACAGACCAGTGAAACACGCCGATATAAAGCCGCACTGGCCAGGGCAGCGAGCCGATAAACCACCGTCCTCGACTACGAAAAACATTCATAGTAACAACACAGACAAGAGGGAAAACACCGATATAATATGGCCACCAACACCACGGAAACACGCCTACTCTAACGGCCCAGACAAGGGAAACACAGCAATACCTTCGGATCAGACGAGAACAACCAGCCTACACCTCCGGTGGCTGCAGCGCCGCTGCTGCAGGCCCCACTCACGTAGAACTTGTAGGTGACGCCCGGCTGGAAGTCCTCCACCACGGTGAAGTTGGTGCGGCGGGTGAGGAACACCTGGGGCCGCTCCGGCGGAGTCATCGACAGCCGGTAGTTCACCAGCCGGCCGTTCGTGTGCTTGGACGGCCGCCACGACACGTGCACGGAGTTGTGGCTCAGCTGGGTGGCGTTCACCTGCCACGGCGGCGTCGGCTTCTGCGGGCGCGGCCGGCTTCAGTCACACAGCGGCATGGCGGCACACACACACAGCGACGCAGCGAGCAAGGAGCGGCGGCACGGCAATGCGGCGGAACACAGCGACACAGCTGACAGAGATACAGATGCAAAGCGGCACAGCGGCACAGAAACACATCAACACATGGACACCGCAGCACAGCAACACAGCAACACCGACGCACGACACTGGGACACGGGAACACGGTGACAAAGGGACATCGGGGCACACCAGGAGACATACTACGACACGGCGATGAAGGACGAACACGACAGAGAGACGACACGCACGGCGACGCGGCGGGACACACGCAACGCGACACACCCACACGACACAACAGACAACTCAAAATGGCGGCACAACGACGCAGTCGCACGGACACGGCCACTCCAACGACACGGCACGACAGCGCAGCGGCCGTGGCCGGCGGCCGGCAGCTCGGTACGTACGGGCGCTGAGCGTTCGCACGCTGAAGAACTGGCTGGCCGGGTAGGCCGTCTGCTGGCCGTCGACGCGCACGAACACGGTCACGTTGTACCAGGTGTAGGGCTCCAGCTGGGTGAACCGGTAGCTGGTGTCGTTGGTCCAAGTCATGTTGATCCAGTGGCAGGCGCCAGGCTGGTAGACGGCGCAGATGGACGGCAGGTACCTGCGCCGACGGGCGACATCAGCGGCCACAAACACGGCGGCCGGCCGGCCGGCCCTAGCCCCCTCTGACGTCAGCCCAGCTGGGCACCCAGAGTCCACAGACTCCCTGAGGTCAGCCCAGCTGGGCACCCAGAGTCCACAGACTCCCTGAGGTCAGCCCAGCTGGGCACCCACAGTCCACAGCCCAGCTGGGCACCCACAGTCCACAGACTCCCTGAGGTCAGCCCAGCTGGGCACCCAGAGTCCACAGACTCCCTGAGGTCAGCCCAGCTGGCCACCCACAGTCCACAGACTCCCTGAGGTCAGCCCAGCTGGCCACCCACAGTCCACAGACTCCCTGAGGTCAGCCCAGCTGGCCACCCACAGTCCACAGACTCCCTGAGGTCAGCCCAGCTGGGCACCCAGAGTCCACCGACTCCCTGAGGTCGGCTCGGCTGGCAGGGACGCCGGCAGAAAATGAAAGCCCGACAACGCCTTTTGTGACAAGTAAAAGAAAAAAAGATGAGGTCTGCACCCCAATACGCCTCGCTAGTACGCATAGCTGAACTGAGGCAAAATCCTCTGGGACACACATGCATCCCAAACTACGGGCATAAAGCCATGCCAGTACACGTTTTGAGACGTTCCAGGGCAGAATCCTAGCCTGTGTCGGCGAAAAACTCAGCGCAGGCAGCCCGACTCCGGCCGCCGCCGAGTGCTCGGCTTACCTGAGCCTGGTCAGCACGTCTGCGCCGTGGGCGTTCGTGTTCCAACGCACCGTCACGGCGTGCGCCGTCAGCGATTTCACGTCGACATCGAAACTGACCACCTGAAACGGCAGAACGGCATCAGGGCCCAGCCCGGCGCAGTGCAAATACTCAAGTCAACCATGGCACGCACACACACACGCCACCACCGCAAGCCAGCACACGGCCGAGCGCCCACCTGGAAGACAGTGCTGTTGTCCTGACAGCTGGTCTCGTCGTAGCCGTCCACACAGTCGCGGTGGCCGTCGCAGTACTTGAAGTAGGGCAGGCACGTGTGGAAGTCGCACCGGAAGAAGCCCGAAGGGCAGGTGAACGGCCGCAGGGTGGTGCCCTCTGCCAGGGCAGTCGCACATGTTACTCGTGTCTCAATTGCTCAACTCTTTCAGACTCGCGATTATTTCCGGCTCGTGTACCTGTGTGTCGTCGAATCCCCGCCCGGATGCAGGGCTCAGAGGTGACGCATTCTCACGTGCATTGTGCAGTTCAAGACGGGCGCAACACGTGCAATGCAGTTTCTTTGCGCTGCGACTTGCGACCAGCGCTAGATACGATCATTATATATATATATATATATATATATATATATATATATATATATATATATATCTTCTCACTATAGAAGTCACCCTCAACGAGGCACAGGAAACGGCGGTGGCGGTAACTGGGGTAAGACCAGCAGTGAGCAGCTGGCGCCCGGGCGCGCCCCACCTGGCGTGCAGCCCTCCTCGTCCGAGTTGTCGGCGCAGTCCTGGCGTCCGTCGCAGAGCCGGGCCCGGCCGATACACTCGCCGGAGAGCAGGCAGCGGTACTGGCCGGCCGAGCAGGCCGCGCCGCCGGCGCAGTTCTGCTCATCCTCGCCGCCCGGGCAGTCGCGCTCGCCGTCGCACAGCCACGACTGCCAGATGCACTTCCCTGCGGCACGGCAGCGGCGGCAGGTCGCACCGGCACGCTGCCACCGCAGGGAGGTCGCACCACACAGGCACCACGGCAAGCTCACACCGAGCAGGCGCCACAGGACAGCGGCGGACGGCCACGCCAGACAGGCAGCTCAGTAAACCAGCCGCTCCATAACATCTTACCAGACAGGAATGACACACCAACAAGAAAAACACAACCTTCCCATGGCCCATTTCCTCACTCCGAGAGGACCAAACTGGTTACCAACAAACAGGTCTCTGACCACAACAGGAGCCAACACCGGCCGCTGAGAGGCATGTGCCGTCGTCGGCTGCTCACCGGAGGTGCAGCGGAACTGGCTGGCCGGGCAGGTGAACGGAGGGCTGGGCCGACCGCCACCACCGCCGGGCGCCGGCGGCGCCGCCGTGCTGCCGCCGTCACAGCCCGCCTCGTCGCTGCCGTCGCCGCAGTCGTTGGCGCCGTCGCACTTCCACCAGATGGGCACGCAGTCGCCGTTAGCGCAGCGCAGCAGGTGGCCGTCCGAGCCGCAGTGGTCCTGCAGGCCGACACAGAACACGGGTCACACGGCGGACCGCTGTCACCATCTCTGAGAGACGACAAACGGTACATCACCTGTCACGCTCTCACGAAAGAAGTCTGACAGCGGGCCCCTGTCCGGCTCCCTGACAGACGTCAGATGGCGCACCCCTGTTCCGCCCGTATCCAGTCGCCACGTCCCCACGCGCGCCGTCTCCAGTCGTCACTTCACCCCGGGCGCCGTCTCCCATCGCCACGTCACCCCGGGCCCCGTATCCAGTCGTCACGTCACCCCGGGCCCGGTCCGGCCGGTCTCCAATCGCCACGTCACCCCAGGCCCCGTATCCAGTCGTCCCGTCACCCCGAGCCCCGTATCCAGTCGTCACGTCACCCCGGGCACGGTCCGGCCCGGTCTCCAGTCATCACGTCCGCCCGGGTCCGGTCCGGCCCGGTCTCCAGTCATCATGTCCGCCCGGGTCCGGTCCGGCCCAGTCTCGGGCCAGCTCGGCTGCCGGCTCCCACCGGGCGGCCGGCCGATCGCCGGGGGCGGCCCTGGCCGCGGGCACGCCGCTCGCACCCCCACCCACCGTCGGGAAGGTGGGCACCGTCTCGGTGGTGGGCGCCGCCGTCGGCGTGGTCGAGCCGCAGTTGTTCTCGTCCGAGCTGTCGCCACAGTCGTCCTGGCCGTCGCAGCGCCACTTCCGCTGGATGCACCTGAAACGACAGCGCGGCCCCGTTCCGTTACTGAAGCCCACGCCGCTCCAACAAGACATCTCTCAAACGGTGCTGGTCGCGTAGATTATGCACAAACCCGCCATTGCAAAACGGTGGTGGGATCCTCATACGGCAACGTAAAAGAGCTTCGCCTGGACCCGCGAAGAGGCAGCAAAAGGCACGCTACCGCGCAGTGAATGGGTTAAAAAAGCGCCAGCGCCCAGCATCAACACCAGCGTCCGAGCCAAAATGTTCGACGCTGTGCTGTGAGTGGTATGGCGAGGCCGAAGCTCTCCGTGCGGAAGATGACCGCCCCGGCGTGCGGAGGAGCCCACCGTTTGTTGGCGCACTGGAACTGCCAGCTCGGGCAGGTGTGATTGGCGCAGAGGGCCGGGTCCTCGTCATCGCCGCGTGGACAGTCCGGCGAGCCGTCGCACACCCAGGAGAACGGCCGACACTCGGTGCTGTTGGCGCAGTGGAACGATCCGGCTGCAACGTCCCGAAACGAGTGAGACGCCGCTCCTCCTGCAGCCACCGCGGACTGGCCGGTACAACAGGCCGACACACAGCAGCGGCCACCGGACAACAACGCAGACTGGACGATCAAACAACTGGCAAACCGCAGCGGTCACCGGACAACGCAAACTGGCCGGAGAACACACTGATGTTCATCAGCAGCGTACAGCAGACAACAACGTAGACTGCGCCGTACAACAGACTGACGGTCATCGGCACTGGTCGCAGGTAAGTACCAGACCAGGCCAGAGTCAGACAGCCACCGTTCGGACGCCTGTCGCGCCGGCCGTGGTCTGAGGCCCAGACATGCGTGCAGACAGACAGACATGCGCGGGGAGCACTCACGCGGACAGACGGGCGGCGTCTGCGTCGGGCAGTTCTCCTCGTCCGAGTTGTCCCGGCAGTCGTTGTCTCCGTCGCAGCGGTACTGGCTGCGGACGCAGCGGCCGCTGGCGCACCGGAACTGGTCACTCCTGCACTCCGGATACACTGCCGGCAGCGGACCGCCAGAATCAGTCTGAACACGCAACACGTCACGTCAACACGCCATCCCCATCACATCACAACCGGCGAAACACGAAACGGTCAACGAGGGCGCCCCTGCCCTATGGTCCGTATTCGCCACTGGACCAGTACCTGTCACTGAACCAGTGCCCGTCACTGGACCAGTGCCCGTCACCAGCCTCACTGGACGAACCCCAAGGATAGTCTGTCGGACCAGTGCCCTACCAGGCCCGTCACTGAACCAGTGCCCGTCACTGGACCAGTGCCCGTCGCAGGACCAGTACACATCAATGGACCAGTGCACGCCACTGGACCAGTTTCCGTCACAGGACCAGTAGCCGTCACTGGACCAGTACCCGTCACTGGGCCAGTGTGCGTCACAGGGCCGGACCCCCTCCCTAGTGGCGGTCGGGAGCGGTCGCCGGTCAGCCGCTCACCGCAGCCGCGCTCGTCGCTGCCGTCACTGCAGTCGTCCTCGTAGTCGCAGCGCCAGGTGCCCGTGATGCAGCGGCCGCTGTCACAGCGGAACTGCAGCTCGGTGCAGGTTGACTGCAACAAAACAACACAGCTTCTCACAGTGGACTGCAATACAACACAGCCCTCAGGGTCGACTGCAGCAAAACAACGCAGCCTCTCGGAATGGACTGCAACACAACACAGTCCCTCAGATTCCACTGCAACAAAACACGACATCGTCTCAGAGTAGACTGCAATGCAACACGGTCTCTTACGGTCGACAGCAACAAAACAACACGGCTTCTCACGGTTGAACGCAACAAAATCAGCACAGTCTCTCAGAAGACTGCAATACAGCACAACTCCCAGGGTCGCCTACAACAAAACAACACTCTCTCCCGGGGTCGAACACAACACGGCACCACGCTCTCTCAGACGACAGGGCTGTCCAGCGGCCCGCGCGCGGCCGAGCGGCGCAAGAGGGCGCCGGGCCAGTACCCTGTGACAGTCGGACTCGTCCGAGTTGTCCCCGCAGTCGTTCTCGCCGTCGCAGAGCCAGTCGCGGTTGATGCACAGTCGGCTGGAGGCGCACTTGAAGAACTCCGGCGGGCAGGTGTGGTTCACTGGAACAGCCCGGCCGGTCAGCTGCGACAGACGGCGCCGGGACGCCCTCCGGCGGCCTCTCGATCCGCCGACCGCATCGACCAGTCCAAAACACAACGGAAGCAGGGCCCCAACAGATCGGCGACCCGAACGCCAGACGACCCGTCAACGACCCGTCAACGACGCGCCGAAAACGCCCGCGAAATGCGCAGCTCACGAGAAAGCCATCTCGAAGGCCGGGGCGGCGCTCACCTGACGGGCACGTGCCGTTCACGAACGGCGTGTCGCCGCTGGGGCAGGTGCACTTGTCGCCGGCCCTGCGCAGGCCGTCCGGGCAGAGGCACTGGTGTTTGCCGTCGGGCCGCGGCGTGCAGAGCCACTGGCAGGCCGTGCTGTTGGTGCAGCCGCTCACTCCCTGCTGGGAGTGCTCGCCGAACACCTGCCGTGCCGACAGCGCGTTCAGACCTGGACTCTGGCGCATCACGCTCGGGATTGATGATCTGATGATTGATTGAATTGAATTGATGACTGATGATGATTGAATCAGATGATTGATCATCTGAGGAGGACTGCTGAGGATCACACGGGCCATCGGCATGATCAGACACAAAAGGACGGCACCGAGCAGCTTCAGCACCGCGCTCGCAAGTAACAAGAAGGCCCTCCTACAGACCTTGACGTCGACGATGTTCTGAACACTCTCCAGCACTTTGACGACGCGGCGCGGAGCCAACTTGTCGGACATCAGCACCGAGTTGGTGCGCCAGTCGTTCCAGAACATCATGTCCTTGTAGACGGAGATGGAGAACGGATGGCCGCTGTAGTCCTGTCGGCAGCGGGGCACAGTGTGGGCCGGTCCAGCCGCAGGCGCTCCGGCGATGGCGCTGTTCCAGGACGGGGAGCCGGCATAGGCAAACAAAGATCACCAATTCCTGACCGCCCGATATTTTACCGGACCGAATCGGCACACTGTGCGGGCGTTTCAGCTCGCCATATATTAGTTTACGCTGCCTGCCACGCCTTTCACGACTATCCCTTATTCACCCTACAGGCAGACCACGTTTGTCCGCCACCGAGACCGCGATGAAGGCGGCCAACAAACCTGTCAACGCACCACAGACTCCAGTGTAACGGAAAGAATTAAGACAACCTGACCCCACAGTGACAACACCATGCCAGGACATCCAACACCCCAGCCGCCACCGCCATCCCGTGAGATGACCCCCAGTCCCGTCCACTGCTGACGCCACCCTCCTGCGGGGCGGGCCCGCCCAGCGGCCAGCAGCGCTCCTCTCCAGCTCCGGCTCCGCCTCCTCACCGTCTTGTCCATCAGCATCCTGAAGCCGCTTCCGTCCAGATCGGCCGAGGCCACGTAGTCGAGGTTGGCGTCCACCCAGAACACACGGTCCGACTGGTAGTCGATGCAGATACCGTTCGGCCAGACCACCTTGCCCTGGCCCGAGATCCGCACGTGCTTGGTGCCGTCCATGTAGGCGCGGTACACGCCCGGCGCGGTCTGGGACCAGTCCGTCCAGAACATGTACCTGGCGGTCAGACCGTGTACCGGTGAGGCGCCGGTCCGGTCAGCGAGGTGGCGTGCCGGGCGTACCTGGCACCTGTTACGGCCGGACGACGCAGCGCCACGCCGCAGGTCCGGCACGACATCTGTCACGACCGATACGACTTGCCAGGGCCTATCCAGAATTCCTCTCCAGGCGGAAAGCGTTCAGTTCGACGGACAGAAGAATAATTCAGCTATGTCAATAGCCGGTGGCAGGTCCGGCACGAGCATCTGTCACGACCGATAGCAGTCCACTGTCACGCCGCAGGTCCGGGGCAGTCCATCTGTGACAGGACCGGGGAGTCCATCTGTCACGCCGCAGGTCCGGCACGACATCTGTCACGACCGATACATCTGTCACGCCGCAGGTCCGGCACGACATCTGTCACGACCGATACATCTGTCACGCCGCAGGTCCGGCACGACATCTGTCACGACCGATACATCTGTCACGCCGCAGGTCCGGCACGACATCTGTCACGACCGATACGACTTGCCAGGGCCTATCCAGAATTCCTCTCCAGGCGGAAAGCGTTCAGTTCGACAGACAGAAGAATAATTCAGCTATGATCAATAGAGGGGTAGTCCAGCTGTGAGGAGGCCGGCAGTCTCACGGTGAGCAGGAGAGGGACAGCCCAGCTGTGATCAGGAGAGGGACAGTCCAGCTGTGAGCAGGAGAGGGACAGTCCAGCTGTGATCAGGAGAGGGACAATCCAGCTGTCAGCAGGAGAGGGACAACCCAGTTGTGAGCAGGAGGTGAACAGTCCCTCCGTCAGCAGGCTGACCGGGCCGGACCCATGTTCGGGCAGTACGCCGCCGCTGCCGGGCTGACTCCGGCGGCGGCTGGCAGCGCCCAAACTGACCCGTTAACGGGGTGCAGCGCCAGGCCGCGCGGGTTGTCCAGCACGCTGTTGTCCAGCAGCGTGGCGCGCACGTGGCCGGCGTGCGGCACGTCCAGCCGCAGCAGCTGGATCGTGACCGAGTCCGACTCGGTCAGGTATAGGTTGCCCGAGGTCCAGTCCAGCGCCAGCGCCTCGACCGTGGACGCGTTCCTGTCCAGCAGCAGCTCCGGCCCGGAGCCGTTCAAACACTGGCGCTGCACGGCACACAGACGCACGGGTGACGACAGGCAACAACCGCCGACATACCGTCTCCCTACCAGCGACGCACTCGGCGCGATACGCCCCGCTGACCCGGGCTCAGACATCGCGCGACCCCGTCACGAGCGCGGCCTGCAGGAGTCCGACGGTGCTCCTGGACTTCCATCGGTGCACGCTGTCGCCGCCGGGACGTAGTCGGCGCTCCAAAACAGCCCCAACCCGGGCCGTCCGCCGCCGCCCAACGCCCAACGAACACCACCATCCCGGAGCCCAGAACTGACGACAACAGTGTTCACCAGACGGCCTACGGCCGCAGGCTGACCACACGGCACAAAGCGGCCACCGTCCGACCGGTCGGCGCACCCACCATGACTCTCTTGAGTCCGGTGTCCGACCAGAAGACGCAGTTGCGGCGCACGTCGAACTCCAGCGCCACCACGCTGGCCACGCCGGTCAGCGGCAGCGGCAGCGGCGACACCGACTGCTCCACGTCCGCGACGGCCAGAAGCAGGATCGAGTCCCGCTTGGACATCAGCAGGAAGTCGGAGCTCTTGCTGTGGGAGCGGCGACGGTGGCGTCAGCGTCGGCCGGTGGTGACGTTCGGTGTCCAAGTTTGTACCGCACCCCGCCCACCCTGACCGACAATGACATTGGGTACCCGCATCCACTCGGGTCCCCCGCCGCCCAGAAACCTGGCCCGACATCAACACACGCACCCACACTGACCTCCAGCGACACTTGAAGTCATCCACTACGGCCATCTCAACACAACATACCCCCACCCCATCCCCGCTCCCCTCGACAGGAACGGATGCCACCCCTACACCGCCAACACCACAGAGACGCTGTTTCTCTGGCCATGACAGTGCAGCGAACTCCACCCCGGTACTCGGCACCACTGCCAGGACCTCTCGGGAGCCGGCGCCGCTTACTTGAGCGGGCACGGCCGCCGCTCCGGCTCGTACAGCACGCTGGCGGCCGGGCCCGGCGTGCACGTGTCGCCCGGCACGCGGGCGTAGCCGCGCGACAGGTTGTAGTAGCCGCCCGGCGGACAGTGGGCCGGGTCGTGCGGGTTCGGCAGCCGGCGCACGGCCGGGTCCCGCGCGCAGTTGTACGACTCGCGCTCCTCCTTGTAGCCGAAATCGCTGCGGACACAGGTCGCCGAGCTGACCGCCTGCCGGAGGTGGCGGGCCCCGACCCCTCCTCCGGTCGGGAAATCGCTCAACTTGCTGCTGGTATCGCGGGGTTATGAGAGGAACGCGGACATGGTCCGATGAATCGCGCTGGAAGAGGACTGGTCTTCAATCAAACGCGGAGACTCATCAATTACTGCCACTCAAATATACTGCAGATAAATACGGATTACATGCTATCAGATGCCAAACACCTAAACAAATCAACAGGCAGACTGAGCCCAATGCTAAACATAACGACACCTTTCAACAAAACCGACATGAGAAGACACAGATTTTGAGTACCAGCAAGACGAACAATGTAAGACGTGCTCCATGAAAAGGAAACCTGGATTAGAGGCCTAATGTACTGCATATTTAGACCATGCGGAGCCACAATAAAAACAACGGCATAAAGCGCACCAATATTTGTAATCCCAGCGTGCTACATATCAAACCCATGTGCGAAGATACATGTTAAGAGGCATGGTACTTTTAAATCGCTCGACGCCACAACAGAGCAGTGAAGTCCATGTCGGCCTCGCCGACTGCCGTTCACTCGATGGCTGCTCGCAGTCCAGATCCGACAAGCACGGTACCAAAGGTCAGGTTCCAATGCCCCGCCGTGCCCTCCGCCGCCCCTACTGACCACTCGTAGTCCTCGCGCAGGCAGACGCAGTTCTCGACGGAAACGAGCGGCGCCGCCTGCGGGCCGCTGTAGCAGTAGGCGTGCGGCTGGCGGCGCCGGTACGTCTCCCGGCGCCCCAGCAGGCACGAGCGGCCCGAGCCGCGGCCGCGCGGCGTCCACAGCTTGTAGTCGTCCACCGTGCAGTTGTGCCCTGCGGCGCCGGGGACGGCGGTGACATGGCGGCATCACACGAGTCAAGCATCGGGCAACAGAGCTACGCCGACCGAGGGAAAACGGGGCGCACAGCCAGACCGACGCAAAGCGGACAGGGCCTTCGTACGACCCACACATGACCGCTGGCCCCACTCGGCTAGGGAGAGAGCACGGAACAAGTACCAGCACGCAGCAGTGGACACCATCGCCCGACACCCTACCATTACATATCGCGACAACAGAGCGACCGGCGAAACATTCGCAGCGATACATTTCGGTGGTTTCAGAATTTTTATCACTCGCACACACTGACCAAACATAACAAATGCGTGGGTCCACTGTCACGCCGCCACGTCGTAACAGTCACGAACCAGGGAGAGGGCGACACTTCTGATACACGACATCCATTTCGTCATTCCATGATCGACAAATATATAAAAACTCTTCGACCACATTTTTCTGGCGAGCAAAGCACTTCCGCTCACAACCACTGCACGTTCCTCGTAGCGGACGGCTAATCCGGCCAAACAAACTGAAATAAAACCTGCAAACATGGTTTATTACTCGAATGGACTATTACTCGAATGGATTCCTTGGGGGAGCAAATCCGCCCAGCCGTATTCTAGTCATCATTTCGGCTTCTCCAATGAAAATCATGGAAGCGATGAGCAGGATACAGTGCGTGCGTGCGTGTGTGTGTGTGTGTGGGGGGGGGTTAGCGCGCTCCGACTTCTAGGGCGCCCACCAGAATGCACAGTGGCGCAATGGGATGGCTGTTCATGAAGTACGAGAAACGACACTACCCAATCGCTTCCAAATAACCTCTTCACTTGTTTGAATATTTGAGCGTCCACGTTAGACCAACACCCTCTACACCACTGGCGAGATCCTCGCGGGAGCCGACCCCCCACACCCTGGCTGGAACGGCGGCACCTGCCGTTTAAGCCTCCACCTCACGGCGGTCGGCCGCTGTCCGCCGACTCGGCGAGATGATCACGGCCACGGCAGTTCCGTGAAACCAGCTGATCATGGAGCTGGAGGGACCCGGGACACGGCTCAGGCTCCGGTTCCTCTCTTTCTCTCGGGCCCAAGCCAAGCTGTCAGCAGCAAGTCGATACCCACTTCTCCCCGCTCGTCAGACTCCGATCCTCGACATGTATGGTCACAATACATGCCCCTTATCGTGATGAACGCACTGATAAGCCCTCTTTAAATTTCGCTTCTCACTTATGTACACAATGAGACGCGAGAGCTGACGAACCATGTCCTCCCGCGCACATGAATACGCAGCATGAACAGGTCACCTTGTCATTCAGTCACGTCGACACGCACGGGTGCGACTGCGACCACACAACAACCAAAGCACGAGAAACAGGACGAACGGGCTTTTACACTGGGAAACCGCTGGAGTTCAGATGGGCCGGCTGAAGACCCTCAAAATACGCGATGTTACCAGGTACAGCTGGCGCACCGCTCACCGAAATTCGACCGAATCTGTGGCCAACAGCACCGTTCTGGCGCTGGGAGGGGAATCACACCCCAGCGCAACAAGCGTATCATCGTCAAAACTGTACTTGATCTCAAGCAGAAGAATCCGTAGAACGTACCGAAGTCATCACACTTCAGACTTTTGTTTAAAAACCATGCCACGTCAAAATAAAAAACAAACGCAACCAGTTGCTTGCAGGGGGTCGATTCCTTGGGCCCACGCGCAGTCGGCGGCGTCAGCGGCGCCTGTGGGGGCGGCACCGGGCGGTGTGCATCTCTATCGCGAACCTCCGGGGGGTGCGGGGCGCTGCCGGCGACGGTCTGCACCTCTCGACGGCCGGCCCGCCGGGGCCGGCGCCCGCGGCCCGCTCAGTCGCCGCGCGCCGCCGGTGACCGAGCGAGCCGTCCGCAACACTCCGCCATGCCGGGCCGGGTGGCGCCGGACGTGCGTCTGGAGGGCCGCACGGCCATCGTGACCGGCGCAAACAGCGGAATCGGTCTGGAGACGGCCCGCGGCCTGTACCGGCGCGGCGCCAACGTTGTGCTGGCCGTGCGCAGCACGGAGCGCGGCGAGGCCGCCCGCCAGCAGCTGCAGCGCCAGGAGGCCGGCCGGCCCGGCACCGGCTCCCTCCAGCTGATGCAGCTCGACCTGGCCTCGCTGGCGTCCGTGCGCGCCTTCGCCGCCGCCGCCGCCGCCCAGCTGGAGCGCGTCGACCTGCTCGTCAACAATGCCGGCCTCGTCACCAGCGAGCGGACCGAGACCGAGGACGGCTTCGAGACCACGTTCGGCGTCAACCACCTGGGACACTTCCTGCTCACGCTGCTGCTGCTCGACAAGCTGAAGGCGTCGGCGCCGGCGCGCGTCGTCGTGCTCTCCTCCATGGCGCACAAGATGGGCCGCATGCAGTTCGACGACCTGCAGCTGACCAGCGGCTTCAGCGTCTGGAAGGCGTACCAGAACAGCAAGCTGGCCAACGTGCTGTTCGCGCGCGAGCTGGCGCGTCGGCTGGCGGGCAGCGGCGTCACCGTTTACGCCGTGCACCCGGGCGTGGTGCGCACCGAGATCTGGGCCCACCTGCCCGCCTGGCAGCAGTGCCTGCTCGCGCCGACCAAGCTGCTGTACAAGAGCTCGGCGCAGGGCGCGCGGACCACGCTGCACTGCGCGCTGTCGCCGCAGCTGGCGGCCACCAGCGGACGCTACTACGCCGACTGCAAGGAGAAACAGCCGTCCGCCGCCGGCCGGAGCGACGAGGACGCCGCGCGACTCTGGCAGGCCAGCCTGCAGCTGGTCGGCCTGCAGCAGGACCCGACGGAGGCCGTCGCGGGCCAGACGGCGTGACGGACGCGCCGCCCGACTCTGGGAGGTCGGCCTGCCACGGGCCTGGCCGCAGAACCCCGAGCACGCCGGCAGTCGGTTCGAGAGAAAATGACCGAGACCACAGCGGACCAAAATCTGGACAGAAGGGACCGGGTGCGGGGCCAAGCTCTGACTGACCGTCAGAGAGTCACCGCTACTTCCCGTCCAGAGTCCACGATGAACCATACACAACCCTTTGTGTATGGTTGGCGGTGCGACGTGCGTGTTACACAAGCCACACGGTAAAAATATACTATCACGGACGAATGGCGTGTTCCAGCGTTAGATCAATGCGACTGTTACACAGTCAGAAGTCGGTAATGGCTCCCTTTCCGCAGAATCCGTTAGCCTCGCACGATACCAGTAAAGCTAAAACATGCCCTCATACAGAACAATAAGCCCTGCCTTTAGGGCTTATTCTTCAGGAGCACGTCAATTTTGCGCGCTTATTCCGCCACTTCATCAAAGATTATTCCAATCGCAGCCGCTGCCTTATCAGTTGCGCCGTCACGCCAGCTCAGCTTGTCTAGACTGGACAACGTACCGATAGCCCACCGGACTGCCAGCACGACTTTACAGCATCGTTCGCTGAGCACTGGCTGTCCCCTAGCACACTTTTCTGAGGCGACACATTGGACAAAGGAATAACAGCAGCCATCGCCGCGGGCTGTGCGGCCGCAGATGCAACAACGTGTGCACGGAATAGTTCATTTCCTGATGTGCCCTCACGGTTCTTCGAGACGGCACGCAGCAACTTTAGGTGCTGCGTGCATGGCAGATCACAATGACGACGGACAATGACGGGCTGGGCGGGCTGCCATTCGGAAAGACTGGCCAAACGCCAGGTTTCAGCTTGCTAGGTCCTTCCCAAGACGTCAGAGCCACCCCGCCGCTGCGTGGTGGGGTGTACAAGGCCTTCTGAGTCAGCCACACAGTACAGCTCGCCGTCTGGCCAGGTGCACCTGACGCTGAGTCAGACACACCGTATGAGGCTTGCCGTGTGGCGGCCGACCCCCTGATGACGGCCTCGACTGGTCTGGAACAGCCTGATGAGTGGCGCTGCCCCCTCACCACGAAGGCAGACTACACCACGCTGGGGTATTCTCACGACAAACGGAACTTCACTGCCCACAACATTAGCTGCACTTCCCTCTGGATACCAGCAGCTGGGATGTCAGCCGTGCTCCTCCACACGGACTTCCTAATGTCTACCTCCCGAGCACTGGCCGGGTTAAACAGCCACAGGTCCCCCCCCCACACACGCGGAGTCCAGACCCGGGCGGTCGTCGGCCTCACTGAACTGAACTCACGGAACTGGGAGCGCAGGTCGACGCGGACCGAGATCCAGCCGTGCCGGTCCAGCCGGGCGCAGAAGATGAGGAACACGGTGCTGGCCTCGCCCGGCTCGGTCAGCAGGCTGTACACCCGCACCGCCTCCGGGAAGAAGACGTGCCGGCCCCAGGTCATGCCCTCGTCCAGCGAGTAGAGCAGCTCGCGGGTGCCGCCGCCGCTGTATCGCAGCACGGCCACGATCAGGCCGCCGTGGTCGGCGAACGCGTACAGGTACTGGCCCCGCAGCACCTGCCGCACAGACAGACGGTGAGCCCGCTGACGTGCCGGGCCGCGGGATACGGGACGGCGCGGCTGTTCAGTGTGGTGAGACTGGGCGGGAGACGGTAACGACCGACTGGCAGTCAGGGACGTGGTGAGATGCGTGGAGCGCGGTCAGACTGCGTAGACAAGGCGGAGCGAGACCACGTACACAGGGTGTGGCGAGACCTTACGGTCAGCGTGGTGAGAAACCGCACACGGGGAGCGGCATGAAAACAGGTCAGGAAAGCGCGCTACCGTCTCACAAAGAGGGCGCAGTGAGCGGATACACACGGAGCCGCCAGTGTGCGGAGATCTGCACACGACAGGTACAGTGAACACTGAAGGCGTGAGCAGTGCCCGCTGCCCGTTTCCACACGCCAAGACCACGAGGGGCGGCACACAGACGGCGCCTTACAGCTGCCAGGTCCTTCCTCTGCCAGGAGAGTGGACGGAGGCCCGACCGGCAGCAGGAATGCCGCCCCCCCCGCCGTCCGTCGACACGGGGAGCAGTCGGCCGACCCACCTGCCGCCAGGTGACGCCGGCGTCCCTGCTCAGCACGATCGACGGGTGGCCCTTCAGCGAGGCGCCCACCACGCCCGTGGCCATCACCAGGCCGACGGCCGACGGCGAGGACAGCACCGGCACGTACTTGGTGCCCGGGTACAGGTTGGTCATCTGCTGCGAGATGTGCAGCGAGCAGTTCTCGGCCTGCGGGCGCACCGCCGGCCGAGTCAGTTCACCGGGACGCGGACGGGAGCGCTGCCGGGAGCGCCGCCGGCCGCGCCTCACGCGCAGACGCGGCCAGACCGCCGACTCGCGGACAGCCGCAGGGGACACTGGAAGAAAGACGCTTTCGCGTCTCTGCTTTGGAAGCCTGAGCGCAAAACTGTGCGTCAACCTGCCGCCAGCGCAGGATCAGTCAGCGGTTCGGTCCGTCTGCCACCCCTTATTGTTCTGTTACGTAACAGTCGAAATACAACGGATACAGCAAACCAAGTTATGACAATGAGAAGGGGATAGTCGACAGCGCGCACAAACTTTCATGTTTAACAGGGTTACACGCGGGAGAGTTCGAGGAGCCGCCAACCCTTCCTCCTTCACAACAGACAAACAGTCGAATCACAAGCACATCCGACCATCCGAGCATCGCATGAACAACACCAGCCACGGTACAACAGGACGCAAACGGCGCAGCAGCCGACGGCCCGTGCTCCGGCCTCCTGCGCGGCGCCGCCTCACCGGTCGGCAGTCGATCGGCACGCCGGTGGCGTCCACCGCCGGCGGCGTCACGGGCCGCCACTCGCCGCCCTTGTCGAACGTGATGAGCGTGCGCACGTGCTCGGGCGCCAGCCGGCCGGCCGGCGCGTCCGGCGGCAGCTGAGACGCCACGTAGATGCCCCGTAGCCCGCTGATGCGGTGCACGTCCACGAAGTCGCCGCTAATCATGCTGCAGAGAAAGGAGACGTCAGAGGGAAGAGGTGCTGCGCGTCGGACCCCTATCATACGGCAGAGGAGGGACACGTCAGAGGGAGAGGTGCTGTCCGTCAGACCCAACCTTACCGCAGAGGAGGGATGTCACGGACTGACGTCACGTCACGAGACGTGACGTCAGTCCGTGCTGTCCGTCAGACCCACAACGGACGCAGTTCCGGCCCCTAGCTTTACGAGGACTGACGAGGAAAGATTCCGTGACGAGCGAGCACGCGTTTTCACCAAACTCCCTCGTGAAGGACGTCATACTGTCCAAAACGCTCCACTGGGCTGCTCCAGGGAGTTCTGGTCGAGACCGCAGTGCAGAAGCTGTCCTCCATCCTGCCGGCGGCCACGGTGACGACACGAGCCGCTTCAGCTCACCTCAGCCACGAGCCGGTGAACGTGGTGCCCGTGGAGTGG
Organism: Capitulum mitella; assembly: GCA_030062745.1. Lineage (NCBI taxonomy): Eukaryota > Metazoa > Arthropoda > Thecostraca > Pollicipedomorpha > Pollicipedidae > Capitulum > Capitulum mitella. The sequence goes on along the minus strand of CP099845.1, from coordinate 29,757,098 downwards.
CAGAGCACGTTCTCCAGGGAGAGGGCGAACCGCACGCCGCGGTAGTCCGGTACGGCCGACACGTACAGGCTGGACGACGTCGTGTTGTGGATCACGGCCACCATCACCTGACGACACAGGCGGAGGCCGGTCAGACGACAGGCTCAGCCACGGCTGGACCACGGCAGGTGATAAAGCCTGGTTAGACTACATTCAACAACAGCTGGGCCACGGCTGACAACAAAGGCGCAGGAAAACAGCACCAAGGGGACCCCCAAACAAACACAGACACACGTTGCCAACGCACATTCCATGTTCATCACCTTACAAGGAAAAACCCATGCTGTGCGCCTTGCCCCCCACATGGTCCACTCCACATCGCACAGGGAGCGTGCCACGTTGCAGACACAGGGGACGGTCTCTCACCTGGTCATCGGACACGTCCACCATCTGGAAGTCGACGGCCCTCAGTCCGTGCGGGAAGATGGCGCTGCGGAAGGCACGCCCCCTGTAGCTGATCCACAGCTGGACGGTACCGTTCGGCTCCGACGAGCCCAGCAACTTCTGAGGGCCGCCACCGGACGAAGCGTTATCGGCGGCGCCCGCCGCCCACGTCCGAACAACGGACATCCCGAGGAAAAACTGATCCGATCAGGGGAGCGCAGACTCCCACGGAAAACGTACAACGGTCCCAGCCAGAGGAGAGGAGACTCCCGCGGAAAACACAGTTGCCTCAGCCAGAGACGTAAAACTCCATCAGTCGAATCAGCACAGACTCCTGCAACAGACGTACAGCCTCCTCAGTCAGAAGAGCGCAGACTCCTGCAACAGGCGTGCAGCTGCCTCGGCCAGAGGACAACAGACTCCCGCAGGAGACGTGCAGCTGCCTCGGCCAGAGGACAGCAGACTCCCGCAGCAGACGTACAGCCTCCTCCGTCAGAGGAGCGCAGACTCCCACGGCACCGGCCACAGCTCACCACTCTTCTGACGGCGAACCGGAAGTCGCCGTTCACGGAGAACTTCTCCACGTCCTCCACGATCGTTGTGTAGTTGGTGAAGAGTCCGCTAGAGGCGCGCACCACGCCCGGGCTGTCCGGCTGGCGACGGTGGACGTACAACACCGACGGGTCGGCGTTCGAGTCCCACGTGTACGAGGCCACGTATTGGTCCACCACGTGCCACGAGGCTCCGAACGTGTCACTGGCCCAGAGCTGAGAACAGACGGCGCATAGTGAAGATGATCGGGCAGAAAATTACGCAGTGATTTCAGTACTCTATCGACATCCACTCAGGCACACACAGTTTAGACAGCTGCACCAAGTTCGCCGCACAAAAACGGAAAAGCGAACACGCTTGGTGGCTGTCATTCTACAACAAAAAAAGCAATAAGGCTGTTTTAGTCGGAGTGAGGAAGGGAACAAAGCAAGGACCGAATGCTGCAATACAAACGGCGGCAAGTCGGATTTCTGAATGCGTACTACATTGCGTTTAAAAGATTTTCAGTGAAATGCTGTAAGAAGCGGGGCAAACGGAGTATTTTGCGCTAGTGAATTTCTTATTGTTTTGACTGTGTTTCGACAGGATATACTCCTTTCGCCATCGGGAGTGAGGTAGTGATTTCCACTTGCTGACGACGCCGATATTTGTTAGCAAAAAGCGCGCGCACATCGATCACTGACACTTCTGAAACTAAATCGTTTAAACCAAGCCCATTTAAATGAGTTCTGACCATTTCTGACGAATGTAACATATCTGATATCACCTTTTTTATCTCAGTTCATGTCAGATGATCATAAATGACGGGCAAATTCTAATCCAAACGAACTAAATCAGTATTTCCAGGTACTGTATATACTCGGCGTAGACAGTGCAGAGCATACGGGTGACGAGAACGCCAGGTGTCACAACAAAGACGAAACAGGTACGTCATTTTGCTGAGATCACAACATTCTGTAACTGTAACGCCGGTGGTTTAACTAACGCAGTGTTCGCAGTCTGCTGCATGCATATAACAGATCTTTGTCTGTCCTGATCCACGCTAATACGTACAACATTTCCACCGCACATGTTTTGTTTCCCACCGTTTTATTTTCACTTTTTGTTGAATGCTTATCATATTTCAGCTGCTTACAAGAGATTACTGCGGGATCGGTAGGCACAGTCGAACGCCGTGCGCCTCTTATGACGCTTGCTTCGTGCCATGCATGTATAACAACGCAAATCCTTTGCACAGGATTTGCAATGGCACATAATTTTACGTGGTGCGGCAGCGGGAGCATTTTAAATCAATGCTGCAACACGCCACCCGTGAGCAGCTGAAGTTTGCCGGCCGCAGCCGATACATTTCATACCAACACTGGCTCTGACAACAAACGCCATCGCGGGAGTGTCAGCTGCGGTTCCCCACGTCTTTCCGCCGATCGAAGAAGACGTTCTGCGCCGTACAGCCGTAACCGCCGGCGTCTAGGGGAGGGGACGCCGGCCTTCGGCTGCGTCGATGACGGCCATGGTGAGTCACCGGCCGCGATCGATGGCCGTGCAACTGTGGCAAACCTGCCCGGTGGCCGGGGCTGACGACGACTCGGCACATCATTGCGGCATGGTCCGCGGGTGGCTCAGGTGACCGCCGGCGGGACCATCAGAGGCAGCGGCCGACCTCACGGTGTCCCCCCAGCACGGCAGCACGGCGCGCCGACATTGGCAGCCGCAGCGACCCCCTCCCCCCGCTGAGTCCCCAGCTGACGGTCAGAGGCCCTTGTGCTCGACACAAAGAGGCCGCGAGAGCCGCGACCGTCCGTACCCCCGCTCTCACGCGGACCCCGGGGGGAGGGGGGGCCGACTGTGGCGGAGTAAAAACACCGCCAGCTGGCCGAGATAGCGCGTGACGCTGTACGTGCGGCGCCGAGTCGGGCCATGACCGACAACTGGGCGCCGGAGCCGGCCGCGCTCAGAGTCCGACAGCGACCCGCCAGAGTCGTCGGCCACTGCACACGGGGCCACCAGCCGGCCTCCGCAGGGGGCGACGCGGACACCGGCCGCCGTCCACAGAGGCCGCCCGCCTACCCGGCCCTCGACCCTGCCCAGACGGGGTCTGCACATTCAGGGAGGTGCCGAGCTCGACCCCGGGTCTGTTCTTCCGCTCGCCGTCCTAGTCACGGTAGCGTGGCAGACTTGTATTTCTACTTGGCCTGATTTTCCGCAACGGACAGCACTGGCATCGCCGTCCGTGACCTCACATTGTTGCGAAGGCCCTAACCCCGCCAAATGTGTGTTCCTCTTGCCGAAGGACCCAACAACGCGGTCCCCGTGGACATCCAACCACTTTAGTTTCGCGCTAAGTGCAGGCACCCCTTCAGGGCATCGAACCTAACGTATGCCGCATATTGCATTCCGATGCCTGGCTCCTTATTCGCCCCGCCTAACCCTGTCCACAGTTCGCCGTACTCCTAATGGGATACGCGAGGGATGATGTTTATACAGCGGCATCAGAGCTTTTTCAAAGGAGGCCCAGCACGCTACCAGCATTTGGTTCCGACGCGTCCGAGAGTGTCGGCGGCTCAAGTACCACCGCGGCTCGTCCTCTGCGGCAACTACAGCCACAGTTCCAAGAAAACCCATCGAGCGAATGAAAGACCTGCAACAATCGCAATACAGTACCGGCACGGGGGCAAACCCGCGCGGATTCTTATAAGAGCAGCGGTCGCCTAAGCTCACCGACTGGATGTTCTCGTCGTAGGCGAGCAGCACGGTGCGCCGGTGCGGGTCGAAGCTGATCTTGGACGGCACGAAGTCGACGCTGTGTCGGGTCATGGCTTTGGTGATGTTCTCAGTGACGAAAATCGCCTTGTTGATCTTGTCCGTAAACACGTACTGAGGACGGGGGCACACAGGTCAGATGATCTCGCCGACAGACTTGAGATTAACAGAGGCAACACAAGCCTCAGAGATGGTCGGCTGGTGGGACAAACAAGCTCGAAACGGTCCTGAAAGACAATAGCCGCGTGGCTAGCACACCAATTCACACCCAGTCATTACGCGTGGTCAGGAGACAGCCAGTATCATCCGGATGACGCAACAGTGCTGGTTTCACGTACTCTTTGTTTCCACCATCCAACACGTGCGCCCCTCCGCCTTGCAGGTCAACTCCAAAAAAAACAGTCCTCGGACCAGTGAACAGGCGCGTGCCAGCGTGCCCCTCCACGCTGTAGGACTCGCCTGTCAACAGGCGGGTGTCCAAGCATTCCTACACACTGCACGGCGAGCCGAACTACCTAAGAATACAAGGAAGGAAACAGTCCTTTACCCAATGGGCCATCCAACAGCGGAGCAGACTCCCGACGTCGGCAGCGAGGGAAGAGCCTCAAATGCGACCATCACAGGGCCAAAACCCTGCAATGAACTACACGGAGGACAGCTCATCTCCGATGGAAAACCAGCCCGATAGCAAACGGCGCCACGGGCAGTCCCGCGCCTCCGTTCCGTGAAGACCAGCAGGATACTGTCAGGAGGTTCCGGTACGCACGGCGCTGGCCGCCGCCTGAATCACTGTTCCGGACGCCGTCCACACGAGCCGCAGAGAGACCGACGACCAACACACCGTCACGCCGCCAGCTCCAATCCCAACCCTCCCCCTCGCCATCTACACCGACGGAAGACGCAACGGTCATTGACGCCTAATGCTGCAGGATGCCGGCAACAGGCCCACCGCCGCTGATTGTCAATTATCCACTTAACTCCGCCGAGGGAAGAGGGAAATCTCGACAATCACGCGCGGGACACAATGTCGAATCCGCCGGCCGCATCCAATACATTCATTCCGACTAATTTCAAAATAGTTCCCCATGAACCGCGTAACAGATCTCCATCCCCGATTTCTATCACAGACAATCCGTGGCAGGGGAGGGGATAAAGTGTCTCAACGTCAGGCTGTGGCCACAGAAGACGAGTCACCGGTCTGACCGGCCTCCCTCGCACTGCTACTTCTCCAGCGAGGGCCACGGCGGGGCAGGACCGCCGGATCTGACAAAAGTCCCCACACAATACCAAAACTACGGCGCACATGGCCAAAGGAAATACGCCTCTGCCTACAATCGACACGTTCCGATAGCACAGCCGCGTGACACAACCGACTGGCGCAGCCTGACAGAGCCCGTAATCTGCAGGATACGCCCGCTACGCCCGTACAGGTACAGCCCGCTACGGCCGTAATCAGCGGAAGTTACTGAAGAGATAGCGCTGCAATCGGCCGTCTCGCGTCCGGACAGCGCGGCGGCCCGAGCAGCAGGCCGGCCCTGGTCACCGTCAGGTCCGACGTCGGCCTCCGATCCTAAACGATCGCCCGCCCGCCACAGACACCGCTCGTCAACAGCCGTTTTCCGCATACGCACGCAGCCGCCTCCCGGTAAGCCCGTTCTGCGGGTACCGTGTGACGCACGCAGCGTCGTCCGCTTGGCAGTCGAGGCCGGGGCGGCGCACGCCCCCAGCGACCCGCCGCGGTGACCCAGCTGCCGTCGGAGGGGCTCAGAGCACGCTGCCCGGGCCGCAGCAGGGACCAGCTGCCGTCGGAGGGGCTCAGAGCACGCTGCCCGGGCCGCAGCAGGGACCAGCTGCCGTCAGGCGGGGCTCAGAGCACGCTGCCCGGGCCGGAGCAGGGACCAGCTGCCGTCGGAGGGGCTCAGAGCACGCTGCCCGGGCCGCAGCAGGGACCAGCTGCCGTCAGGCGGGGCTCAGAGCACGCTGCCCGGGCCGGAGCAGGGACCAGCTGCCGTCGGAGGGGCTCAGAGCACGCTGCCCGGGCCGCAGCAGGGACCAGCTGCCGTCGGAGGGGCTCAGAGCACGCTGCCCGGGCCGCAGCAGGGACCAGCTGCCGTCAGGCGGGGCTCAGAGCACGCTGCCCGGGCCGCAGCAGGGACCAGCTGCCGTCGGAGGGGCTCAGAGCACGCTGCCCGGGCCGGAGCAGGGACCAGCTGCCGTCGGAGGGGCTCAGAGCACGCTGCCCGGGCCGGAGCAGGGACCAGCTGCCGTCAGGCGGGGCTCAGAGCACGCTGCCCGGGCCGGAGCAGGGGCCAGCTGCCGTCAGGCGGGTTCAGACGGCCAGTGATCGTGGGATAATACCGGCAGCCCAGCCCGACATGATGTGGTGTCTGGATGAGCGTAATCACACGCCTCTCCAGGCGCGGTACCCACTCCCAACCATGTCAACGTAGCGGCAAAATTTCGCCTGCTTCACAAAGGACATATATCCCCTTCCATTGCGCCCAGAACAAAAATTTTCACTTGGTGAGCTCCCGTGAAAGGACCGCATCGGAGCCAACATGATTGATTACCAAATAAAACAACGTTGATTACGTGCCTGGCACATTTTAGATTTCCCCGCATTATCATTTTTTCAGGGTACAACGCACTAATGGAATAATCACACGCTGCGCACTTGTACGCAGCTGTCTGCTGCAGCGTGCACACGGCGCGTCAGGCACCGTAGCCCGATGGTCAATTATATATGCGAATTACTGGTTCACTTGTCCGAAACGATAGGTAAGATGACAAGTCTCACACGCTGATATGATGACCCACGAAGCTGACCACACCAGCAGTAACGCCCGTAAAAGCACTACACTTCCTGTACCTTGTTCACTGCATAGCCAGTGGCGAGAAGGTCAAATAGGATCAAGTTTGGCGGCACATCAGTCATCCAGATTAAAAAAAAATATCAACAAATATGCAAAAATTTCGGGCAGGTCGGCGACGAATGACCTCGGCCAAGATTTGACAGGCCCAAGTCCCCGGGTTTGACGTGCCGCACCACTGTTGGCAGTGACGGCTTGACCCGGGACTGCCACGGTCCACAATGGAGCCTGCAGCCCGGATATGACGCACCACCACCTCGTGACTGAAGGCGCCTGATCTCGGGAATCCAGGATTGCCCAACAAGCTCAGCAAGAGCAGCGCTTCTGCAGAAACTGGCGGAGACAAACTTCCTGTGGCCAGCTATCGGCGCTCTACGGAAACTAACAACCACAACCCCCACAGCCTACAGGCACCCGAACAACGCGGCTCATCCCAAGGCCAAGCGGCACGCAGAGAGACCGACGGACAGCCATTAAATTCGGCAAACGTAAACTGCCCCTGCACACGCACATGTCACCGTGAGCAGCGAGCAGCGCGCGGCCGTGAAACCCCGGAGAACAGTCCAGCCGTGCTTTTGTCCGCCGAGGCCTGCGACTGGAGGCAGAGGGGGCTGCGACTGGAGGCAGAGGGGGCCTGCGACTGGAGGCAGAGGGGCCTGCCACTGGAGGCAGAGGGGCCTGCGACTGGAGGCAGAGGGGCCGGCGACTGGAGGCAGAGGGGCCGGGCGGCCTCCGCTCCCCGCGACACTCGACCGGCCGCTCGCCGGTAACTCAGCACTGCGGAACCCTGCCGCCGCCCGGCGACCCCTCAAAACAGCCCCCGACCCCCGACCTGAGCACCTGCGGCCAGGTCCGGCTCCCCGCCAGAGCGGACAGAGCCGGTCCCGCCCGCACCGGGCCGGGGAGGCCCGTCCGTCTCCGCGCCGGGTGGGTGGGCCCCAGCGCGACGACGTCCTAGTCTGTCCACGACACGGGCGGGAGCCACAGACGATCTGCGGCCAAGGCCGGGTCGGTCCGGAAATGCCGGAACCAATAACGCCATCGTAGCCAGCGCCGCCGCCAACCACCCAGAAATTCCTCTGAATTCACAACCTGTCAATCGGTGTTATGCACGCAACGGGGAACCAACAAATAAAGGGACATGGCACTGTACTAGAAAGGAGTACTGATATCCTTTCTGTAGAACATGCCAATGTGTTCTGTACGGTAGAGCTGGTCATCGCATGTTCTGGTGTTTGAAATTCCTCTGAAGTCACAACGTGTCAATCGTGTTATGCACGCAACGGGGAACCAACAAATAAAGGGACATGGCACTGTACTAGAAACGAGCACTGATATCCTTTCTAGTAGAACATGCCAATGTGTTCTGTACGGTAGAGTTGGTCATCGAATGTTTGGTGTTTCATCGAATGTTCGCGTCCAAATCCACTTCCAACTGCACGACGCCGACGAAAAGCATGGACAAGCTGCATCATCGTTCAAATCCACTTCCAACCGCACGACGCTGAAGAAAAGTACGGACAAGCTGCATCATGTCTGTTTGGAGGGTGACGTAAGACTGTCCGCAGACGGCCAATGCTGGGGCAGGCGGCACTGTGTGGGCGAGCCGGCCCCGAGTGCCTGGTATCGGCCGCCGGGGAAAGCCCGTGGACGTCCCGCGGCCGGCTGCGGCCGGCGCTCAGGGACGCGGCAGCCAGATCCGGCCGGCTGGCCGACTGAGGGACCTCACGGACTGTGCTGACAGACCGACCAGCTCGCTGTACCGACTGGCACGCTGTCCTCAACGGCGTCTGGTCAGCCCGCTATGTCCACCTCGGCCCCTTCCCAGACACGGCAGACATCCGGTCGGCTAATGATGTCCACCCCGCCCCCTCAGACCAAGCAGACATCTGGTCGGCCAGGAATGCCCTGCCCCAGACAAAGCAGACATCTAGTCGTCCGAGGGTACCCCCTTCTCAGACATGGCAGGCATACGGTCGGCCAGGGATGCCTCCTCCCAGACAAAGCCGATATCTGGTCCGCCAGGGATGTCCAACCCGGCCCCCTTCCCGACACGGCGAACCTCGGGCCGGGCAGGGATGCCCCTCCCAGACAACGCCGACAACTGATCGGCCAGAGATGTCCATCCCCGCCCTCGTGCAGACACAGCGGACATTTGGTCGGCCCGTGATGCGCGCCCCTGCCGCGGCGTGCGCGGCGGCCGCCGCCGCCGCTGCCGGCCGCCGATTGAGCGGACGGCGGCGCCGTGTTTTGTGCCGCTAATCGGTGGTGGCGTGCGGATCCCGCCTGTCGGCCACACAAACAAATCAGGCGGCCGGCCAGGCACAGCCGCGAACCGCCTACAGGCGGGCCCGCGGAGCCACGGACCGTCAGACAGCGGGACCGCAGACCGTCCGAGAGCGACACTGCGGACCGTCTGGGAGCGGGACCGCGGACCGTCAGAGAGCGGCACTGCGGACCGTCCCAGAGCGGGATCACGGACCGTCAGAGAGTGAGAGACCACGGACCGTCAGACAGCGGGACCGCAGACCGTCCGAGAGCGGCACTGCGGACCGTCTGGGAGCGGGATCACGGACCGTCCCAGAGCAGGACCATGGACCATCAAAGAGCGGGATCACGGACCGTCAGAGAGTGAGAGACCACGGACCGTCAGACAGCGGGACCGCAGACCGTCCGAGAGCGGCACTGCGGACCGTCCCAGAGCGGGACCATGGACCATCAAAGAGCGGGATCACGGACCGTCAGAGAGTGAGAGACCACGGACCGTCAGACAGCGGGACCGCAGACCGTCCGAGAGCGGCACTGCGGACCGTCTGGGAGCGGGATCACGGACCGTCCCAGAGCGGGACCATGGACCATCAAAGAGCGGGATCACGGACCGTCAGAGAGTGAGAGACCACGGACCTTCAGACAGAGGGACCACGGGCCGTCAGAGAGCGGAGTCAAGGACAGGCCAAAAACAAAATCAAAGATCGTCCGAGAGCAACCCACAGACCTTCTGAGCGAGGACCAAGGACCGTCGGACAGCGGGACCACGGACCATCACACAGCTGGACAAACGTGGCTTCAGCTGTGTACCACACAGCTGGGCCTTCGGAGGACGATCTGAGGATTCTCGGACGATCAGCTGAAAATCCTCGGAAGACCTAGGATCCTCTGAGGAGGATCCTCGGAACCTAGGGGGACGATCCTCGGATCCTCAGACGGCAGGATGAGCGTCCGAGAACAGCAGGCTAAGGATCCTCGGAGGAGCAGCAGAGGATCTCCCGAGGACGATCCTCGCATCCTCGGAGAACGATCCGCGGACCCTCGGATCCTCTGAGGACACTCGGAGGATCAGCTGATGATCTGCAGAGGACGATCTTCGGATCCTCGGAAGGCAGGCTGAGGATCCCCGGAGGACGTTCCTCGGATCCTCGGAGGGCACGTTCAGGATCCCCGGAGGACAACCCTCAGGTCCCCCGGAAGGCAGGCCGAGGATCCTCGGAGGTCATGAGGATCCTCGGTGGACCGGCTGAGCGCCTCCAGCGGCGGCCGGGCGCAGAGGACGCGCCCGCGCCTGTCCCGACCGGACGTGCGGACCAGCAGAGCAGAGCCGGTCGCCAGTCAGCGTCACGTGCGCTGCTCTCGCTCCCCTGATGAGTCACCGCCCCGCCCCGGGATGGCTCTGGTGCCGGGCGCCAGCCGGGACCGCCGCCGACGCCCTCCCTGGAGAGAACCAGGCCAGACGACAGTGCGAAACGCCCCCAAGCTCCGCCCCCGCCGCGGCAAGGGTCCCCAGGAGTCCGTCAGAGAGCCAGTTGATGAGGAAACAACTTTATCTCGCCTCAATTCGCCGGGCCAGAAGGGCTTCATGAGAACCCCTCCGGTTTTCTGGGGGCAGCCAAAGAACGAAAAGACAGAGGAACGAAACCTGTGAACTTTTTCATACATCATGTTTACACCTTGTGCCATTTTTTACACCCAGGGTCACCTTTAGTCACTGATGTAAGACAGATCTAGTGGGATCATGTTCTATAAAAGGACAGAGGCAGAACATTTGGTAAATATACCAACTGATATGAGAGTTTCTTCACCGATGGAAATCACAAATGGAAACATTCTGCCACTTTGCATTTTTTTCGCAAATGTCCTGGTCATTGAAATTAGGTCAACAAAACTTTCGGCCTTTTTTACATTGGCTTTTCAATTTTGGGTCCAGTTCGGCGGTTTGAAGCTCAAATGAACACCTGGGTACTTCTCACGTCCTTTACACATGTATTCGGACCTCCTGACCTGTGGTCTGGGGTCAGGTCGATTTCACACCGAATTTCCAGATCCGCAACCGAATACAATTGATCACTTTACAACCTTATGTTAATCTAGTTGTCAAAGGTGACCTATTTCCATCTGAGAAAGGCTGACCTGATTTGAGCTTTTGAAATACTACGATTTTTTTCAACGTGATCACACTTAGTGCGGCCACAGATTTCAACGTGACCACATTTAGTCTGGCCACAGATTCAAACGTGACCACACTTAGTATGGCCACAGATTTCAACGTGATCACACTTAGTACGGCCACAGATTTCAACGTGATCACATTTAGTCCGGCCACAGATTTCAACGTGATCACACTTAGTACGGCCACAGATTTCAACGTGATCACATTTAGTCCGGCCACAGATTTCAACGTGATCACACTTAGTAAGGCCACAGATGATAAGAGTATTAGACCCATACATACTTCCACTGTTCCAGCCCTCTTACTTTTTGGTCCCCAAAGTAAAAAAAAAAGTAAAAAATGTTGTCGCTGCGAAGTTAACTTCTCACTAAACATTCCATTTAAGCGCTGCGGCAGCGCCCGCCGCCCGGTATCTGTGTGACATACGTGAAAAAAATGTTTTGAGGTACGGGCTTCATGATCACGAAAAAGCTTTACATGAGCCGATGTTATAGTACAAGCTGTATCATGTCCGATCAATGGTAATGCGGCAGCTGATGCGGCATACGACAGAAACGCCCGACGCAGAGGCGTCAATACCTTGACGTTGGTTGGCCTTATCACACATTAATTCCAGTTACCAGAATTCTTAGCGTGCCATACACTCTTGCGGCGCATTCCAACCCACGCATTATTACACATGAAAAACGACACCACTGCTCTTGCAAAAAGACGATTTTCCTTTCATTCCAGCTTAGCCTGAAATGCATAAATTTGGCCTCAAGTTCCCTTTGACACACATCTGCGTTAATCAGGCCTTCTCTTTACTGTTAACCCCTTCTGAGCCACGTGCAACACATGGTTATCAGTGTTCTGCCAAAAAGTCAGCAGGGTAATCTGACCTTAAATGGCCTCTGGTGCCTTTAAGATCGACCTAACTGGACGAAAATCTAAGTGCGTTCTTCTGTTTTCGCCAGGGGGTTTCCAGTGGTGTTCCCATCTCTTTTTCTGCGAAACTTACAGTTCTCAAGATGTTCGGGTTCTCGATAAGCCACGGCCCGGCAAATGTGGGTTCGTCGGCTCGTTCACCGTAGGTCAAACGGCACGTGAATGAACTGAGATAGTCAAGTTTTACGCCCATTACCTTATCAGCCGATCTGTAATATATATTTTGCCCTAAAACCCTACACTTACGGAGATTCAAATCAATTTCCCAAGGTTTCCGGTCTATCCTATCCTGCCGTTTACTACCAACCGTTGTTGCGTGACGTCAAGACGGGGCGCGGGACAATGAACGTGGGCGTTCCTTAGCCTGTGCTGGCTCGTTTTGAATCCTGTGAGCGGGTGACATCGGAACAAATTTTTTTAACTTATTACATTTTCCGAGGCTTATCGAAAATCTTCAGACAAATAAGCATTGAAAACGTTACCAGCAATATATTCAGACCCATCGAGTCTGCTTGTGAAAATCAGCCAACGTGGAGCATTTCTTTTAATCCATGCTTATCACAGAAAAAATCAAACTGACTATATTCTGTGGAATTCCTGCATTTTGCATCCACAGGATTTACACACTTTTGGACAATGAGCTTCCGGACTTAATTTTGGTCGCACGCAAAACCGAGAAACAATCTAAAGCTGAAGACTCCTCTTTGCCAATCTAGCAATGGATAAAGAACAAGTTTACAGTAGGAGAAAAGACAAGATTGCAATTTTCCTTCACTGAAGCACGGCAATCTTAACATACTGAGACAATATGCCACCATATCAAAGTTGCTGGTCGTGCTGGAATCGAAGGCGTGCATATTGCTAAGTCATTCACATAGGGCATTCAATGACGTTTGATGGCGAGCCTGTGCAGCAATGGAAGCCAGCATTAGAAAACTCAGGCTGCATATCAATAAAAAGAGCACTGGTAAAATGTCCGCCAAGTAAAACTTAAGAGTACCGATAAGGCCACAAAGTCATCACAAAACAAAGAACATGCTGATGATTTTGGATGATCCCTTTGTTCCGCAACTACACAATCACTGATGCAAGTCCAAACCTTTTGACGTGCACCATTTAAGCACCTCATGCACAGCTGCCTGAAGAGACAAACATGATACTTATGCTATAATGTGATCAGGTGCAGAATTAAATGTGTTAAGAAAAAAACGTGAACAGTAACTGTACATTTGAAGTTTCCGTAACTTTTCGCTCACATGATACATTCAAATGACCTCATGAAACCATGAGAACCCTGCAAGAAATTCAGTTCATTTCTTTTACCCTTTTTTAGGACGGCTTTGCAATACAAAACACGTTGGCTGGTAAAGGGCCAATCGTTTCCGCGGCGCGAGGCCCTTCGCAGATGACACGGCTGCCGTAACGACCGACCCACCGACCGCTCTGCAATGAATTCATCGACGCAGTTGTTGAACCGTACAATGCCTATCACAGGGACCAGCAATATTCGATGTATAGGAGCTTCCGGCACAGCTGGGTATTTGCTTCCATCACTAACATTTTCGATGAAGGTATGAGTGCACAAAACAATGGGGGTACTTCTTAACCTCTTCGCCACATACCACTATTGCAATACACGCGCAGTCCGGTAAAGGACACGCTTCTGGGTCGGATCGACGACTTACGATGTCGTTGAACTCGGGATGCTCGAAGAAACGGCTGATGACGGCCGGCGAGCCGTCTTCCAGCGTGAAGTTGCCGGAGATGTTGACGAACGAGCGGCCGTAGTCCAGCGAGATGTACACGCCACTCGGCGAGTTGGGCGTCACCACCCTGTCTCGGGTGAGGCAGATGACCAGGTCCGAGCCATCGCCGGCCCAGTGGATCAGACCGCTGTGGTGCGTGTCATTCAGCTCCACCTGAGACCAAGCAAAAAACAACAACGTGAAAACACAGTCTCCCACAAGGAATAAAATTCAAATGAAAAATATTGTGGGATCTATGACATACTATCTTTTTCAGCCATGCAAATGTGGGGCATTAATGGGCACCAGAAATAACAAAAATTGCACTTTCATTGTATTGGCATGGTGGTATGTTTACCAGTAGATGTATTTCCTATTTTCTGTTTTTATGTCAAAGTTGTAGCCAGATAAGAAATTAAAACAGGAAAAGAGGTGTCAAACTGGCTGGCACCTTTCACGTTCTGATTTCACAACCAAGACTGAAAAATGGCATAGGTAAGGGATAAAGCAGCTGACAAAACATCAACAAACCTTAAGCTTTCACAAGCTGCAACCAACACAAATCTAAGGGCTCCAATGTACTGGGCCTCTGCTGGATGCAACTGAGAGGTACAAAAATCCTTTCTGCCACACCTCCCTTCATTCAAATGCTTAGATGTAACCAAATTTGGACTATTTCTTCTGGTGACTTGAAACCAGGAAAAAAATCCCAAGAGGTGCCACATAACCTAAACTTCCAGCCAAAGTTGGTTGCACCAGCTGTAAAAGCACAATGTTCATAGGGCCTTATTATCTTCTTCCTACTTTGCAGAAGCCATCCAAAACATGTAAATATGCAACAGAAGCACTGGGTACCTGAAATCTGACAGCAATACTCTCAGACAACAGCCAAAATACTAACCACAAAACTGCTCTTCCACTCATAACCTGACATTGTGCACAGAGCATATTGCAAAATACATAAGCATTTAAACCTGGTGACATGAAAACAGTATATGGGTTTAACTTTAATGATCTAGTCTACCTAGAAAAATAAACAGACAAAAATTATTTTAATTTATTTGCCATTTCCATGGTATCTGGCAATAACTGGAATAAATACTTATGCCTAACTCAACTCACCTTTTATGATTTTAAACCATGAAAACCATGAAAATGCCTTTATAAAATGTTATAAAAGGAAGCAAAAGAAGTCATTCATTTCTTGCATAATGACCAGGAATATACAGTAAAATAAAACACTGGCCAAAAGGGAACAACCAAGATGCATTTCCAAAATTACTGGTGAACTTCACCAAGTCAATAATTTTGAACCTGCAACAACTCATGCTGCCATGCCATATCTTAAAATGAATGAAGGTCTGGTTAGCTTATGAAGATTTGCTGCCAGTTTTGGACCTGGAAGGCAATTTTCAAGGTCTCAAAGTAAAACATTCATCATTTAGGTATGTGTTCCTGTTATCATTACTGTTATTTCCAATGGTGTCATGATATCATTATTTTTGTTATACTATGCCATATGTTATAAT
Source organism: Capitulum mitella (assembly GCA_030062745.1). Classification (NCBI taxonomy): domain Eukaryota; kingdom Metazoa; phylum Arthropoda; class Thecostraca; order Pollicipedomorpha; family Pollicipedidae; genus Capitulum; species Capitulum mitella. Next base: position 29,741,848 of record CP099845.1, on the reverse strand, counting down.
ATGCCATATACTATGCCTTCAATGCCATGTTATGTTATGCCATATAACATTTCCATTAAAACCAATGGTGCCAATTTAAGGCTTTCTTCCAAACTGTGATGCTTATATGCAGACACATTCTATTCCATATACAATGCCATGCATGAACTATTCCCACCCTATACATGTCCACCTTGTGCCTGAAACTCATTCCAGTACACATACATCACAGAGCAGATTTTCCCAATCATTAATGATGATACCTAGTTCTAACAATGAGCATGCAGCATCACAGTATACTTGTACACAATGACATAGGATAATGATGTAATATCTTGAGCTGTGATAAAACATGAAAAAGCAGTAATGGGATATTTCAAACTGAAGCATGTGTGAATGCAGAATACATACCACAGTAGTAATGTTCTTATCAGATGTTGGGATTGCTTGACTTATCATCAGTGGAGCACTCCTCTTCCTCTTGACATGTCCAAAATCATTCTGGCTTTGCTCCAACATGCCACTATCTAATGAAAATGACCCAGTCCATTTCCTTTGCGCCTTGCCACTTGAGTGTAAAAATACATTGCATGAACAAAGAATGACAATGGACAGAATTAAATCTTTCATGGTGTTTGTTTCTTGGCTTTGAGATGGCAACCTTTTTGCTTTTCTTATATGACGGAACACTACACCAACATGGCACCAGCAACAGCAGCTTTACTGGTTGCCTTAATGAGTGGTACGATAATGAACCCTTGTGAATTCGCGCACAAACTCTTCTTGATTGGTAAAATGCCACGCAAAACGTTATGTAAACACGACGGCCAGCACCACGCCGGCGGGTCGGTGATTCTTCAGCCTTTATACAGCAGTACAACTAGTTGGTTTAGCGCATAAATCACAAGATCGCGACGTGTTTTGCTAGCTCTTCGTTGCTTGTAAAAACAAGAACCCGTTCAGCGCTAACAGCGCATGCCCCACTCAACCACTGTCACAATCACCCCCGCACCGCGGTACTGCGCACACGGAGCAGTCCCGCACGAGTTCTCGGCAGAAGCCCGTCATCGTAATCGTGCTCCCAAGGTTCAACAACAACCTTGGCCGAGACTGTGGCTATCGTGCATTAGAACATTTCAAGGATGACGTCATTAAATTATAAAGCTAGTATAATGCAATGAGCACCTAATTTTATGACAAATTTGTGCATTGCATGGTCCAAAAAATAGGTTGCACCACTTTTGGGCTATCGTGTAACCATAAAACGTACTGTAATAAGAAGACATCCAGTCTCGAAAAATATCTCGAAGCCTACAGGGATGTTACGAGGATTTCCATTGAGAAATGGATTCCTTCCACCACCAGTCAATAGCGTTGGAAACTGTGGAGATGGGGGAAACACGATTTTTATTTCGTTCCTTTCCATGCACCGGTCAATGTTAAATGTTGCCTGAAGCTGGGGGCAACTGCCCTCTCTGCCTCCCCTCCGGTCCCAACGTCCCTACCCCCACTTATCCGTCCCCGGCCAAATACCCCACTCAATCCCGTCTCTCAAAGGGGCTTAAGTAATCAAGGCCTTGCTAAACCCGACTGACAGGAGGTAAGACAGAAGCAGGAGAATATTGGGATGTTTCATTAGGCTAAACCAGACAAGGAACGGATCCACTGATCCAGGACTGTGCCAAGGCGTTTTTTTTTTTTAGGGGCGCCAAAACGATATTATGGGGACACCAACATCACGCAAAATGTGCGCCAAAAGTCGCAACAGAAGGACAAGTTCGATCGTAATAACTGGTAAACCACACGCAACGTACACTTGTATGTATGCCACAAGGGCGCCTTTTTAACAGAAGGTGCTCCATGTCCTACTGCAAGAACGTACAATGTCACGTGTACGCTCCTTAACCCTCTTCCCGGACACGGGTGTCGATTTGTATTCTTTTGAGAGGGCCCTGGCCAGCCAATGTTGATTTGGAACCCTTCCATTGCGGTTTTAGTCCAGGGGCGTCGGTTGCTGTAAATGATTGGGGGAGCCGAACCGAGGGCCCGATAACCAAACTCCTCCAAATGTGGGTTTCTCAACGGACTAAGCCCACTTTATTTTGGCCAGCGAAAATATGTAAGTTTTTTGCTACTGTTTATCGAATAAGAAATTGCATTTACCCCCATGTATATAGGTATCTACAGATACCAGAAAGAAATAGAGATAGATGCATCGTTTTAGACCATATTCTTCTTTCTTTTCCCACCGATCTCTTATCTAATGCGGCGGTTCGTTTCTTCATGGTTACTCATTTACCTTTAAAACCGACAGAAAATATTGGGTGGGCCCAAACCAACATTGGGTGGGCCCAAATCAACATTGGGTGGGCCACGGCCCTCTCAGAAGAATACAAATCGACACCCATGGTTTGAGCCCCTCAAAATTTTCTGCCAGTTTTGAAGGGAAATGGCAATAATAACGTAAACAACGGCCACAGTAGATAACAGATAGCCAGAAACTATATAATAAAGCATGAAGTGATGCATCTATCTATTTTTCTATCCTATATACATATATATATATATATATATATATATATATATATATATATATATGGGGGTATACGCGATTTTTATTTCATAAACAGTAGCAAAAAGATTATAGATTCCGTTGATCAAAATAAAGCGGGCTAAGTTCGTTGAGAAACCCACATTTGGGGGAAATTAGGTTGTCGGACCCTCGACTTGCTCTCCATCCGATCATTTACAGAAATCGGCACCCCTGTTTCCCGGGGAGCTGGGCGGTATAGCCGAATCCCGGCAGGGGTTGAGGAAATTCACCTCCCTGAGATCTCGATAACTACACATCTGATTCCATGGCCGCAAAGGACAATCCATTCGCCATGATGCAAACCACGTTTTTATAAAAATAAGCTTTTAAAGTCTTGAAAGGAGTGAACACAGGGAAGCAAAAATGCTGAAACTGGGATTATTTTTGGACTTGTTATAACTCTGTTATTTGTGGACCGATTTCCATGCAACTGACATGATTCGAGAGCTTGTGGATGAAACTTTTACTACTCTCCATACGTCTGGAATTTTGAAAAAATTCGCGGGCGTCCACAGTGTTTCGAAACTAAAGGACTATTTTTTGAAAAAAAACATGAATAAAAAAAGGTAAGAACACTTTTTAACATTTACCAGTCATGTCACACTGAAGAAGTAATCGCATTACATTGTTACATTACATTGCATTACATTGTTAGGATAAGCGGCGCCAGAGACATGAAAAGGGGGAGAGTTGTCATGGTCACATATTCATTAGGTCAGCTTATGGCTTTTGACATTAACCCGTCCCCGACTGGGGGGGGGGCAGTTGACTGCCCTCCGCCCTGAGGTTTTTCTGGGATTGCGAAGAGAACCAACAAACACAGAGTCACGAAACTTTGTGTACCTTTTGCTTCATCAATTTTACATTTTGTGTCAAAATTTTGACCTCAGGTCACGTCAGGTGCCTGACCTACGTCAGGTCAAATGGACCTATGTCCAAAAAAGTCTAGCGCCCTCTAACTTTCTTTGCAAAACAAGATATCTCAATAATACTTTCAGGGATTAATGATCGTGATAGATGCAACAAATCTGCTATCTCAGATTTTCGGAATTTTCCGGGTCATTGACCTAAGCTCAAGCCCATTTTTAAGACATGTCGCCGTTTTTTTTTCGGAAATTGACGGAATATTTCATAACATTTTTAGTGTGGAGTCAAGCAGACATCTCGTTACCATCATTGGGCAAAGTATCAATGACTTCCAGCCATTGACCTGAGGTCAGGTCATGAATAACTGTAGTGGGCCAAAATGTACCACCGTCAAAATCGACGATGAATTATTCAGAATGGGTAGGAAATGGCAGAACTAGATTGCACAGACGTAAGTAACACCAGGGACCTCAGAAAGTTTGAAAAATAGCATATTTTGGAAATAAACAGGCTCTCGCGAATAAAGCTCTGCCAATTGTGTAGATTGGTAACTAATGAATTTTTCCAAAATTTAAGCATGAAAAACCATCACAAGGACCACTAAGATCAATAAAATACATATAGATCGTCTTTTTTTGCGAAAACAAAGGGAAACAATAAAATTAGTTCCTGTCAATTTGGTACCGCCTACGGCAGCGGCGCACGTCTACAGCTGCCGCGAGAAATGCCGAGTCTTTAACTCAATGTTTCGGCGTATATATTGAACAAATCTGGGAAATTAGACGTGTAGCGGCATCCGGGGACCTTTTCTTGTGCGCTGGTGCCTTTACCTATGCGTTTTTAGTCAGAGCCCTTGAGATTCAGGCCATTTTTCGGTCTCATGCTATGACTATGAGAAAACATATATATAGGGCGTAAATTGCTTACATATTATCTAAAACTAAAAATGAGACCAGTTTCGATGTCTACACGTCACAGGCTTTCCAACGGTGTGCTTATTTTTATCGTGCGATTAACCGTTCGTGAGTTAGAGGGGGGCGGCCAACTGCCCCCCGTCGCCCATGTTCGAAACGGACCGACAGTCGTGCGCGGGTTAAATGATCTCTTATGACCTCATAGTCACATAAAATGGTCTTGAATGCATTTCATATTGTTTGTTTAGCACCATTCTGAGCGTAACATTTAGCTCTGTGCTTGTGAGTCGCAAGGGCTTTCAAGAGCCATTCCTATAAAAGGACGCCTATTACTAAAACATTGGTGCTTTATTAATGTAAGTGGGGCGTTATTTTGAATGATAATGCTTCATGTTCCTTCACCGGGGTGCCTTTGTGCCTTAGGGGCGCTTTTTAAATGACAGGATGTCTGTTCTCCGTCACCCAAGCGGCTCCGTGGTACCACAACAGCGTATTTTAAACGACAGGCCACTCGTACTGCATCACATGGATGCTTGATTGTTGTTAAGAGGCACCTTTTAAACGACAGGGCGCCCGTACTCCGTCACAGAGGCGCCTGCTTGGTGTCACAAGAGCGCATTTTGAACGAAAGTGCAGCCATACTTTGTCGCAGGGTCAGGACACCATACTAGGTGTCCTGGGGGCGCTTTTTGATGGGCAATTTGTCCATACATCATCACCCTCCTGATGTCGCATGGACCTCTGGAACGGCAGCGAGTCCGTAGTCTGTCATAGGGGTAATCCCTGGTGCCACAGGAACACTTTTTTGCCAACAGGCCACCCATACATCATCGCAATGGCGTCATCTTGGTTTCACAGGGACGCCTTTTGAACGACCGGGCATCCTTCACGATTCCAGAGGTGTATCCTTGGTGTCAGAGGGGCCCATTTTAAATAGCAGGGCGGCCATACTCCATCGCGGAGACGCGCTCCTGGTGTCGCATGGCCGCCTTTTGAACGACAGAACGACAGCCAATACCCCATCACAGAGGCGCCTCCTTGGTGTCTCAGGAGCGCCTTTTGAGCGGCAGTGGTATATTTGGGAGAAACTGCCCAATTTGCACCACCTTACCCGAAAACGGGCAATATAACTATGGTATGGGAAACATTGTCTTATTTCTTTCTCATATACCTCCTCTGGTCTTTTGACCACCATGATGTCCTGCGTTTTAAAACTTCAAGTTTTTGCGTACTATTAGTTATTGATTTTCTAAATGAAAAATACAAAAGTCCCGAAAATACAAAAGTTCTGCATTTTATCAAAGTGGAAGTAAGGTCACCGAAATTCAAAGGGTTTTTAGGTATGAAAAGGGCGCATTCTCCACTTTAGGCTCCATTGTAGCATGTTAATTAGGGGGCCAATTCCTGCAGTGGCAGGTAAATCCCCCGATGGAGAAGGGCGCAGCAAGGCCACATGGTTCCTAAGTGCACAGTGAGTGCAGCCAGCGGCGAGCCAACCCCACTAAAGGAATTGGCTAAAATATGAAACACATTTACCCGCAAAACTCATAGGAGGTCCTCGTTCCTGGGGTGTCGCCAGGATCCTCGGCCTGGGGGTTGCCTGCGAGACTTGGGGCGCGGATTACATGATGAGTGAGAAAAAAATGGCATTTTAAAAAAATTTACATTAGTTTCCGCTGGCCAATGGACGGCGGGGCTGGACGGGCTCCGCGATAGAGGAGGACTAAGGGCTGCAGCCCTTCCAAGAAGGCTCTGGCGACATTTCTGTCTCACACTCGAGGTGTCTCCCTTTGCAGCCGAAATCCCCCCTGTTATTATCGTTTTAAAAGGGTTCCAGAAACGTGCAAAACACCGAAACAACCATCACCACACCGCCAGCTACCCCCGATTGTGCTATTGGCGCAATAAGGCCCGGCAAATGGTGTCGCAAGAAGGGAAATGGCTCTACCATAACAAAATCAGTCGCGGATAAAAGAAAACGCGCGAATGAATCATCTCTATCATGGCCAAACGGGAAGCGTTATTCCACAACGGAGGCACTGTGTAGAAACAATTTTGTTTCACGCTATTCATAGCACAGCTATACACGAATAACAAAAGACAAAAAATTATTTCAAGCTTGCACTGAAACGTCACGGACCCATCACACGTCTGTACCGCTGACAGAAAGGATGAGAAAAGGGTCAAATCTGCAGCCATGCTGTCTCTCTCAGAAAATATCCTTTATTTGCCAATCATTTGTCTCGTTTAAGAGATAATGGGGAGGTGGCGCAATTAGGCGGGATGATGGCCATTGGGGCAGCTTCCCCTACAGACTAAAAAAGGTGCCTGTTCAATGTCAAAGGGCGATTTTTCAAATAATTCGGCACCATGGGGTGCCTTTGAATGCCATGCCATCTAAGGGGGCCTCTGTGCCAAACGAGTACCATGCTGACGAAAAGATCATCCACTTACTATAACGTAGGCGCCTCCTCGATGTCAGCTGGGCATCCTTTTGAGGACGTCATGCCCCACCACAGAGATGCTTTGTTTGCATCACACGGATGTCTTTTCAACGAGAAGGCACCCATACACCGCCGCAAGAATGCCTCTGTGTCCTTCGTTCCTTGTCCGTGTCACACAACTTTGTGTTGATGGCGCCTTTCTAAGCACGGGACGCAAATGAGTTATATTTTGGCCACCCTCTTGATGTTACAGGGGCTTCTTTTTAATGTAAGGGCGCCCATGTCCTATCGCAAGGGTGGACGATGCCACATGTACCCAGTTTAACGACCGGGTGCCTTTGTATCCACGGACAACATTCACATTCGATCGTGAATGGCTTTCATGCTCCGACCCGCCTTCAGCGACCCAGGGTTCCGCATTTGGCGTCCTTACCCGCCTGCGGGCGCCAAAATGCCCGTGGGACGGCCGACCCTTCGAACCCCCTTCCCCCTCCTTAGACCCGTACCTGCAGCAGACACTGTTGTCCATCATTTGCGATGGAACTATTATACACTACAGAGCAGGATGTGTCGTGATGATGACTTTTCTCGCCGGTGTGAAATGGAGAGCAATGAAAAATGGCACACGTGACTAAATCTTAATAAAATGGCTGGTAAAGAACGACAGCCAGGCCAGGGAAGGAAACACCGGTCATAATTCACGGCGTTGCAGCTCCATGCGGTGCTCAGTGTCGGCCCGTGTCGTGTCATTGTCATGTCAGTGTCAGTGACTTAACACCAGGCTGCGGGGTGGTGGCCGGACCGGGAGAAGGCTGTTACATATCGACAAGTAATACTTGTGAACGTTTTATTCAGTCATTCTACATGCGACTAGGGAGGTATGGGGTGCAGATTACACGTGTGCAGTTTTCAGGGAGTTCGTCTACACCCATACAAAGCCACCGCGTCACGAGTGTTCGTGACTATGGCATTAGGTAAACTGAGCAGACAAGTTGGAAATCTAGATCAGTCATGGCGCTGTAACTTGTTTTTTTTTCAGACGAACACCCTGAAATGTCGTCTTGTGAACTGAACTTCCTCAATAACGTTGGGAACAGATGTTGGGGACAAGTGTTGCAGATGGTATACCAGACATAGGGCTTACAAAGCACTTACGTCTTTAGCAGATAGGAATGGCTTTTAAAGACGAGCATCCTTCTCATTACGGGACGACGGCACAGTTCTACGATGCGGAGGGATGGCGCAGACAAAAACCGACAGTTTCCTGTCTGAAAACGGCTGCTGAGGCTTCAGGGATCACATACTTGACTTGCTGGGAGTCTAATCGACTGGGAGTCTGAGCTCGGGACGCAGCCGCCTTTGCTGGCGAGCGTCTCCAGCGAGGACATCGTGGACACCCTTCACTCTCCGATGCAGTTCCGGAGGTTATCCGATGCACACGCAGGCAGTGGATCCAGCCGTGTATGTGGTCCTGAAGCCTCAGCAGTCGCCATAGGAGAGAAAATCGCCATGGCTTCATCTGCGCCTGCTCTCAGCATCGCAATGCTTCTGTGCCATTCTGTAGTAAGACGGAAGGTCAGTCCACATGTTAAAAACGCGCGCGTTTTGTCTAAAGCCAAAATTTCATAGAAGTGGTCTCAAAAATTTCAAGTTACAGCCGCATAGCCTTTCTCGATTTCCAGGTTTTCTGGTTATTGACCTAACGCCTAGTCTCGTACATTCGCGGCGCCGTAGCTTTTGATAGCCCCAGACGAATTCCTGGAAACTGCACACGTGGAATCTACACTTCAGTGCACCCTAGTCGCGTGCAAAATGACGGAATAAAATATTCACACTAGACACTAGGGTGCACTGAAGTGTACATTCCACGTGTGCAGTTTCCAGAGATTCGTCTGAGTATTTGCCGATGTACGGCCGCCTCCGCCCGGCCGTTGCCCTCAACCTGGTGTTTTGCAACTCCAGGATCGGGAACCCATTCCGTGGCCTAGCGGCACCTGTAAACGCTGTTTTCTCGTAGCTTTTCCAACATTTCCTAAATTTATGGCCAGTTGTATCAGTTTTTATCAGTTTCGCCAAGAAAATGCTGTCTGACGATACATCATAGTACAGAGGAATATCTGCCCTTCATTCATTCTCGTATCATTTTGTCCCTTCCCTAAAAGTTTATTCCAGAATTTTGGTGCAACGCAAGACATGCGACTACCCTTCCTCTTGCGTTAGACGCGTACCCGTGAAAACATCGTGGAAAATCATGCATCCACTTCAAGGGCGCGGGAAGCGGGGGAGGAGGTGCAGAGGCCCCATTTTTTGAAATTTAACATTGACGCTACGGGCGTTGACTGAAAAAATTGACCCAAAATGCTCCGTCAGATTTGGCTTCTTCAGGATCATTTTTGTGTCTGCATAACGGCAAGAGATACAAAATGCTGACTGGCCAGGTCTTAACAGTTCCACGCTTCATTGCAGAAGCTGACGGAAGAACAAAAAGGCAAGAGAAGAAGTGTTTTCTAAGTTTATGGGAACGCCGAGCCATGTTTAAGCAATTTCTTTCCATCATACATCAAAGATATGATGTCGGAATTCTCTAAAGCTGATAGGGCTGCCATCAAGTTGGCAAGGCCGTCGTCCTTTGTCCTCGTTTCTGGCTGCTACGCCTGTCATTCCGCGCGGAACGACCAACGGAAAGGGTTTGGGAACATTGAATATGGCTTTGGCATGTGATTGGCAGCGCCGTCTATAAAGCGCTTGTGCTGCCACTGCATGCTCATTAACGCGAGGCTGCTGACACCCTGAGAATTATACGCACTGGTGGCAGCATCTTCCCCACACCCATTTCCTGATCCATTCGACCGACTCCAGCACACTTTTGTGGGCAATAATTCCGCGTATTGGTCTTATGATCTCCAAAAACTGAATGACCTAGGCCAAATATGTCGAGGTGAAACGAGGTCATACACCGAATAAGAAGTACCGTTTCCTTTCTCCACATCTACTGAGTCAATCGCAATAAAATTTTGTGGACCTTTAATCCGTAATATGAACTTGCACCATCACTGCATTATCGCAACACCATTATGCAAGAAAAGTCCCTAACAATTTCGGCATGATCTCTTCAAAAAAATGTTGCATCTTTAATACCTGATCTCGGTTGATCTTGATTGACCTGGCCTAGCTCACATATGTTTCGGGATAAGTACGTTCATCTTGGAGATTAACTCCCCACAACGTTTGGCTGAAAATGGATGAATAAAGCTGCAGGAAAAACATACTGTTTCATTTCCATCACTTGATTTTGGTTGACCTCGATTGGCACGGCTCAAACTGCACGTGTCTTTGGATTACAAATCCGTCACGTGGACTAATGGCCCACAATGTTTTGTGCCTAACTGTCGGGCAGAAACTTTTACGCAAAAATAATGTCCGTTCTACAGCCCGACACGCGTACGGCCGTCCATTGACGACGATAGATGGGATGGGCGACTGGCTTCACGGGCTGTACTGAAAAAAACGGACTGAATTTGACATTGGAAACGGCGAAAGGTGCACTAGGAGTTCAACAGAAAAAACAAACATGTCAGCACTTCAGCATTGTTGCCACGAAAGTTGTCTCCAAAGTAGCATAAGGGACGGACAATTTCCGCCCCCATCCCACAAGCGTGAAATACTGACGGGGCCGAAATGCCTCGGCACCAAGAAAAAAAAGGTCGTCAAATATCCCGCTACCTAAGCTTGGCAGAGTTTACTGCGCTCATGCCGCGTAACCTTACGACAATTGGCCCCATAAGTCGCCAAGAAAGTTGCGCTCTGATGACATATCAATGAACTCATCCATGAGTGTAGCCTAGGTCTCGAGAAAAAGCTAAAGACCAAACTTTCACCGAGGAGGTGGGATAAATCTAACCTCTTCAAAACCGAAAATTTCTTGGATTTTGGGCAATTCATTCTCTAGTTGCGGAAATTTTTTTTGTTCCAATTTTTTGGTGCCTAAAAAACGTGAAATTCTCGGCCTCAAGGGGACATGGCCCCCTTGGCCTCCGCTGGCTTCGCCCCTGAACTCAGTGAAGCATCGATGCGATCGGGTGCCGTTGTGAAAGAGCAAAGCCAGGATTACTGCGGTTTCTTGTCAACTAAAGCTTGCTGATACAAATCTATTCAAAGATCTCCACGAAATATCTCACGCGTAGAAAGAGGGAATGTCGTCGTTGCACTGTTCTACAGCAGAGGCGAGTGTTCCCAATCGAGCTCCATCTCAGTCCTTGTCTCCTTCACCTCATGACAGACCCAGTTGCACGCTGCGGTGCTCGGCGCAGTGTGTGGTGTGAACTTTTGTTTGGCGGAACTGGCGCTGGGTTTTGGCATCCAGGACCTTGCAATACTTTCAAATAGTGATCAAATCAAATTGCAGTGAACAGAGGCATGGGAACTCCTCTTCAGTTGGGGTGGGAGAGAAGCATTTTAGGTCAATTCTTCCCAGTCAACGCCCGTAGGGTAAATGTCAAATTTAAAAAAAAAGTCGAGGACTGAAACTCCCCTGGCCCCATGGCTCCCGCGTCTATGGCAGTGAATTTTGTGATGTTTGGCAGCTTTTCTGCGTGCTTAGCGCATATACTTTATTTCCTACCGCGTGAAAAACGATGGCAGACCGTCAAAAATGAGTATGTTCCAAATCGAGAGCGGCTGTCGATTTGAAATTTGCGATTCGTAAGTCAATTTGTTAGGTATTGTTTGCCTCATTTTCAAAATTTATGGTACGGCACCATATCCATTCATTTGCCAGTCATTGACGGCAGGTGCAGAATTGTTTTAAAAGGATTGCGGAGTGCTAATTTAGGGTCCATTCTTTTCAGTCAACGTCCAGGCCCCGAGCTAAGCCTCTTTTATACTAAGCGGGCAGTGGCACACTCATTGTTGCTGCTCCACATCTCCGTACATTATCTGCTAATATCTGCTAATATCTGCTAATCCCCACAGTAGACGGTGCTTGATATGATTATATTTTCGACGGCCATACACATGAGAGTAAACATATGAGAGTGAACATAGAGGTTTGGAAACGTCAAAGATGCTTCTGTTATTTGTAAAAAGAATAAGTCTATTAATATATAGTTAAAAATAGGTCAAGCAGCCGATGTACGAGGAGGAAATACACATTTCGGGTGTGTACTGACCACACGGAGGGAGACATGGCCTTTGTACACCTTGGCACTTTACTGGTTCTACCGGTGTGACGCCTACAATGTAGTTCGACAAAGAAACCCGGATACATCTGTCCCCATGCATGTAATGCTACATTTTTCAACAATTCGACAATGCTCTTCAACATCAAGTCCGAAGACTCGCAAATCATACAGGCGACGGAATCTCATGGCATCCTTAGGCGAACATCGTAATGCCCGCTTTTTCTACAATCGATCTAAAAAACCTTCAAATCTAAAGCTTGAACCACGTAAGTAAGCTATCACTTGAACAGTGTTTCCAACATCAGCATCAATGCACTGTCATCACATTGGACAGAAACAGAACACGAGAAAATGGCAGCAGCGACTGTCGTCAGGTCCAGCCCAGCGTCTGCTGGGCACCGCCGGGAGCAGTTTGCTGGACGCTGCCGGGACAACCGCCGGTCGGAATCTCCAGCGTTCTGCGCGCCACTTCCGACGCGTCCCGTCCTCACGTCCTCAGACGGCACGGCGCCCCGATAGTCACGCGCTTGTCGCGCCGCCCCCTCCTCGGCGGGGGCCACCACGCTGTTTTAGAGTCGGATGCCAATATGGAGGCTGGAGGGGAACACCGCCTCAACAGGCGCGCACAGTTGCAGCGTCCGACAGACGGCGGCGCGGCGTCAGCCACCGCACGGCACCGAGAAGCCGCGCCCGCGTCAGTTGAAACAGCAGCCGAGGCAGCAGTACAGGATGTGGCACGACTCCCAGAACCAGTGGCAGAAGTTGCAGCAGGGGTAGCAGGCGGCTGGGCAGCAGGCGCAGCGTCGCTCAGCGCAGGTCTGAGTCCTCGTCAGGTCACCGCTCTCCTCCTCCGGCCACTCGCTGCCATCTAGCGGAGCCATTCTGAAACAACGTTGGACTTCGTGAGCCTGGTGCGGCGAGTTCCATGTGCTATACTGGTGGCATTCATACGCGATGCCAAAGAGCACGAACTCTTAAAGAGAGTGTGGGCTGAAGAAGACCGGAGGTCCTAATGGAGGCTGCGAGGCGGTCCTTTCGTTGTAACACTGCCTTACGACTTTTAAATACGCTTCAGAAGCTGTCTTGTAAGTGATTCACGACATTGGGAATCGTTCGATTCTGATTCACAGCCCAAGAGGATAATTCCGATTCTGATTTTGATTTACCTTGAAAAACGCAGAATCAATTCGATTCTGATCCAAAGGTCATAGTTAACTGTAAGTAATCCATTCGATTCAAGATTCACGATTCACGATTCATGATTCGATTCATGATTTTTTTTGCCAAATAACAAAAACCGCACTGGTGTATTTTTTAATCATATAACCGCAACAGCCAAGTCCTGGGTCGTGTCCTATAAAGATGTCTGCTATGGATTAAGGGATAAAAGTGGGCAGGAATGATAAAGTGTATTATGTACTTCACATTTTTATGTATGAACATACACCACCGTGTTCAGAATCAATCTGCATTGAGTGTCAGTATGTTCAAAATCCCAGTATATAAGTATTTTGATGTCTAGGGTTAAGGGCAAGGATGAAAATGCACACAGGCAAATGCTCAAAAATTAAGGTTCTTGCATTTATGTTGACCAGGATGTGAACACCTCAATTACACCTCAGTTAGGGAGAAAGGAAATGCAGTATAGATGCTGTATCATGCAATATATATATGCAATATATATGCAATATATATGCAGTATGCGTGCAATATATATATATAGGTACTGTATCATGCTATGCAAACCGCATAGATACAAAAACAGCGGCACTCCTTGTTAGGAAGACGAGAAAGACAAGTTGAAAATGAATGCACAACAAAAAGTAGTTACTAGACCCAGTATTAAGGATCGATATGTGGAAGTCTACAAATTATAAACAGGTATTCCCACCGAAGCCAATAAGCACAAAAGGGGTGTCAGTCTAGATTCAGGAAATGAAGCACTTCCCAAATAAGGTCAGGCACTATCCCACTGGCAGGGAGACTCCGCAAAGCAAAAGCTTAATGTGAGGTAACAACTAGGGCAAGGAGGTCCCGACAGCAAAAGAAATATTCCATTTTCTTCTGCGTCATAGCTGGAATTTTCATTTCCTTTTCTCATTTAATCACCTACTATCAGTGCTGATAGACTACATTATTGCCCTTGTAAATACTGGTAATAATTGGTCACATTTATTAGGTAAACAAAGCATGCATTCAAATGAACTAGGATTTGTGAATCGGTTCCCGGAATCGATTCGCAACCGCTTTATGAATCGATTCGGTTGTCATTCTCGAGCTAAAAGGCGGTTCTGATCCTGATTCTGATTGCTAGTTGATGAATAAGAAATCCATTCTGATCCTGATTCGCAAGGAGAGTCAGTGAATCAGAATCAGTTCCGATTCAAAACTAATAATCCACGTCGGGGAACTGTCAGGGCTCCCATATCATTCCCATTGCATATGTCTCAGCGTGACATCACTGCGGTGGCTTAAAGTAACGGCCATATGCGTATCTATCGCCCATTACGTTACTTAATTTTATCATTATTGCATGGTCATGACATTCCAGATTAAACACATTGCCTCTGCGTCTGGCCAGTTCGACATTATTGCTCAGTGTTGTCCGGACTATTACAACACTGTAAGTGGTTGTACATTAGGACACCTAGCCGTCTGCAATGGACATCCCGTCGTTTGAAAATTGATCGCCCAATAACACAAGATGGCTTGGAAACCAGTAATAAAATGTCACCAATGATTTGAAACGGGCACCTGCCACCGAGGCCCCATATGTAATCAGCAGCGGTGACTGGTTACTGCCGGTAATCAGCAGCAGTCATGGAGGACCTCGTCTGCTATCACCAGCGGCCATCGGAGATTCGTCTGTAATCAGCAGCTTCCACCGAGGGCCCGTCTGTGGCCAGCAGACGTCATCGGAAGCCCGTCTATGGTCAGCAGACGTCATCGAAAGCCCGTCTATGATCACAAGCTGCTACTGCTACTGCTACTGTGCACTGTTTACGGGTCACTGGCTTCTGTGACCAACAAAGTTTATTCAGGGTTTGTCTGTGATCAGTAGCTGCCACCCTGTAACGATCATTCAGGGTTCATCTGTGATTGGCAGCGGTCATCGAAAGCCTGTCTGCGATCAGCAACTGTCTCTCTGCTGCGGTTCACTCGGGACCGATGACGGAGATGGGCGGGCGTTTAAGTGGTAGAAAACAAAAGGGGAACTGTCAGGTTAACGTCACTTCTTTGGACGTTTTTGCACGTGGAGCGTGCAAAGTGGCAGGCAGATATGCACTGGCAGCCGTGACCAATATATTAAACGTCCAAAGTAGGGAGAGTAGATGTAACTTTCCCGAGGTTTTCGCAGGCTAACCGCTAACTACTATTTCGGTCACTCTGAAATTGCGCCGAGTTTTAAACATTTTGCGCATTCAAAGACAGCCAATATCTTGAAAGGTAGCTCACCGATGACCTGTTCCTGGAAGACATGCCACGTAGAAATGTTGATACGGTAGGCGGCCTTCATCGTACAGCGAACGTTGTACGCATTTTACGATGCTCAGCCTTACTTGATCTTTTGCGCAGAAGTCAATCGTGGCGTCAGTAATCTCATCCATTGGGTCGTTACTTGGAGCTAGTTCATCTTTGGTCAAAATCACGAATCGGAGATACTGCCCCTTTGCACCTGTTTTTATTTCGAAAAGGTCATTTGGTATTCTGAAGATTAATGCATGAGCCTTGAAAATAAGTGCTGATTTGCTTACTAACGGGAAGCTTCAGTCATTCTCCATCGTCAAAAGCAGACTTTCCAGCGATTCACGAAACTGGGAATCGATTCGATTCTGATTCATGGTCAAAGAAGAAGATTCTGATCTTGATTCTGACTCGCATTGGAAAACAAGGAATCAAATCGATACTGATTTGAAGATCATTTTAACTGCAAGGAATCGATCCGATACACTATTCATGATTCACGATTCGATTCGAAATACAGTTTCATGCCAAATAACAGGAACCGCACTTGACTAATTTTTGTCATAAATGCAGTAGCCAAGTACTTATAACAGTTTCTATAGGTTCTCATAAGTTCTTATAATGACTCCACCTTATCCTTGGCCCGCTATAGATTAAAAAATGGCCTTAGGGAATAATGCTAAGGTGCGTTATGTACCGCAAAACTTTTTCATAGATAGACATAAAACAGCGTGTCAAAATCATCATCACCATGTGTTTCGTTCAGCCTACATGTAATGGCTTTTCGGGCCGAGTGTCATACATTGAACTGCAGCATAGATACAGGATCACAGTGAAAGCACGCATAGGAACATGGTTAAAAATAGGCTACCGCTCATCTAAACACCCCAGCCACGCCCGCACCGCCTTCCGGCAACCGCCAGCGCTTACCGACTCCCTAATATCAGCTGGGGCCCAGTTCCACACGGTAGCCGCCCGGTAGGTGAAATACCTCCTGACCAGCTCCATTCGTCCGCGGGGCGGCTGCAGAAGGCCGGTCCAAACCCCGCGGGTGCCCCGGGCTGCCACGTCACTCCGGTGCACCACCCGATCCTCTAGAGCGTCGGGGGCGCGCGGCTGGTGCTGCAGTGCTCGACACATCATGGCAGTGTCACGTTCGGAAACTGGATAAATTAGGTCATCAATGGTCGGCCAGCTAAGCTGTCGCAAAAACGGTGACGCATGATGGCGTTTTTAGAGCAGAATACGACGCGAGCACAGTGGTTCAAAATCTTTTGCAGCCGGTCGCGTAGCGTTGCTCCACACCCGCCACACACAGTCAGATGAAAGAAAATAGAAACACACTCCGTGAAACATGTAGTTTGCACCGAGTGTCAAGATGTAAAGAAAAACAATATGTAAATAACTTGGCATCCACGGTTAGGGTGCTAACGTCCCCAAGTGAAACGTTTTTCATTTAACCCTATTCCCGGCAGTTTTTTCTTCGGGTTTTTTGCTTGCCAATTCCAGGCTTTTTAACGCAGCTCCACGAAACTTGATGACTTTTCCTAGCTATTCTTTCTACGTGCTGTAACAAAATTTCACAGTTTTATTTTGCTCAGGGGCGGAGCCAGGCAACGTTTTTGGGAGGCACCTCATGCCATTTTTGGCCATGTTGAGGGTAAAATGAAAATGTCTGCCAAAAACAGAGTTTTAAAGCTAGAACTTAAAACTTTATATGGGTGTATAGCAAAATAGTTGGGCAATGTGCGGATGTAATTTTGTTTATCTGAGGTCATTTTACAAGGTCAGGTCAAGGTCAAAAGTCAAAATTTTTTTTTTTCGCAATCATTTCGGTGCCGTTTTTTTAAATGCCAAATCCGGAATATATATGACGTAAAAGGGTGCCTTCTACTTGTGTACCAAGTTTCAGCTTGATATCAGGTCGGGTCACGGAGCTATGACCTAAAATGTCAGTGCGCGTACCCTATATCGCAATAGCCATAAAATGAAATTTTTGAAATAGAGTGAATTCAAATGATTGAAAACGTTTACAGATAATATTAAATGCACACGAGATCATTCCAAGTGACCCCAAGGTCACTGGAGGTCATTTAAGGTCAAAGGTCACAAGTTGATCTGAGAAACGTGTGACCATGACAGTTTCCCCTTTTTCAAGTCCCTGGCACCGCCTATGCCCACATTATACAAACATTGTAATGCGATTTGTACTTATTTAGTATAAAATGGCTATCAGAAGCCAAAAAAGGGTGTTTGCCTCTTTTGTTCATTCAGTTGTTAGAAAACTAATCCTCCTATTTTTGAAACCCTGTGAACGCCCATGAATTTTCTCAAAATTTCAGATTTGCGGGCCCATGGTAAAAGCCTTATTTATATTCTATCGATTCATGCCAGTTTCATCGAAATCGGTCCAGAAACAAAGGAGTTATAAGAAGTCCAAAAGTACCCCCATTTTGACATTTTTGCCCCCTTGTATCCACAAATTTTAAAATTTTAAAAATTTCTTTTTATAAAAATGTAGTTCACGTGACGGCAAATCGATTGCCGTTTGTTGCCATGAAATCGGACGAGTAGTTCTCGAGATCTCAGGGGGGGGGGCCGAATCCGCCCCCCCCGCCGGGAATCGGACATACCGTCTAGCCCTCCGGGAATAGGGTTAAGCTGAACAGGAAATAACAGCAGTCAAATAATTCTTCATTTTCCATTGTATTATGACTGGATTTTTCACTTCCTGTTCTCATTTGGTCTTCTTCTGTCAATGCCGACAAACCTCACTATTATTTTTATGAATATTGTGGATAAATGGTCTCATTTATAAGGTAAACAAAGCATGCATTCAAATGAATCGGGATTCGTGAATCGATTCCCTGAATCGGCTCATAAAAACATTGTGAGACGATTGTTATTCTTGAGCGAAAACATGACTTTGATTCTGATTCACAGTTGCTGAAGACGAAATCGATTCTGATTGAGATCCACAAGAAGAGCCGGTATATCAGAATCGATTCTGATTCGATTCTGAATCGTTTAAAAGTCTGGTCAGACGTCATTCTGGGCCACCCAAGGGCGCCGTCTAGGATGCGTCACATAGGACCCAGTGGAAGCCAGAATCCACCTACATGACCTTTGATGTCGTCTGTAAGGTCCCTGGGTGACTTAAAGAGGTAAAACAGGGTATCACTGCGTACCCAAAGGACCAGGCCACACGCTCGGTTAAGACATAAGTGGGAGCCAAAAAACGTGGAGATTCACAGTGCCTTGCGCTCTCCCGGGCGCCCGTCCGCCATAAGTGCTCTGTTCTCCAGGAGCGTCCAGGTCTGCTGCCACCGCAACTGCGCGGTTGCTATTGGCACAGGTGCCATACATCTGCCTCGCGTGCGGTTGGCGGCGACCCAGCGGCTCTTCTCCTACCGAGCCGCAGTGGCCTGGAACCGCCTGCCTCCGACGGCCTCCAGTGGTACCTCACGCGCATCGTTTTTGGAACACTTGGAACATTTGACACTGATTTCTTATTTGCGTTCGTATATCCGCGTCTTAATTCATCAGACAAATTACTTTGTATCATCGGTTTTTAAATGTCGACGAGAGGGCAAAATAGCCACCGCGTGGACACCTTCAATGCACTCATATATATCATGATCAGCGCGCAGTGTGCATCGTTTGAAGTTCCAGCACTAAATATATAAAAATATTAAAACACCAGGATAGCCACAGAAGCGCTGGAAGCACCCACATCACATCTAACACGACGTCTGTCGTAAACGCTCCAAACCGCACCCATTGTAACGCCTGTGACACTGGAAGGCAACGCCTATAACATTGGCAGGCAAGGACGTATGGAAGTGCGTAGTCTGGAAGCCAAAATATCCTCCCGTTGCCTGGAATGGCCAGACTTTCTTTTCGATCCCTGACGACCATATGCGTAGCACTTGATCGGCCCATAGGATGGGTAGTGCCGTGGGCTCAAGCAGCTCGGAAAGAACCCTAACTCTCTAGTCCTGTGCGACCATAGAAATCGACTTTGGCCACACCGACTTTGAAAACGCTCCAGCACTGATGATGCAGCCAACCTACTCCTGGCTCTTCGTCACCAGTACAGCCCGGAACTGCCCAATCCACATCCAATCATAACCAGGCAACAGCCCTCATCGTGCCAATGTCTGCGCCGCTCATCGTCACCTTCAGCGAACATTGCCAGATTCTGTTTTCTCTCGTTTCCCAACAGAGCGGCAATTTTCTCCTTGAAATACCCGCCCTCTTTCATCACAGGCTAATCTCCTCGGGTCGCCTTTCCAGTCACCGACTCGCCGTCCGGCCCCTGCCGTCAGCGCTCCTTTTTCTTGATTCTTCGATCAACGTCTCCAGTTAGTCCCCTCCTCTGGAATGCATCGCCACCAGTTTTCTCCAACATGCGTTTCCTCCAGCCATGCTCCCGGCAGCATTCAGCTCGCCGTCGTCACCGCCTCGTCAGTCGTCACCCACTCGTCTCGCCCATCTGACAGCGAGAAGAGCGTGGCGTTCACCTGCCCGCGGCCGGTCGACTTGCTTTACCAATTTTCCAAGGCGTTAAACACTTTCGCTGGGTTGGTGGCGAACCGAGGAGTGGCCGCTGGAGAGGGACGGAGTGGCCGCGCCGCTTCTGCCGCCACCGTCGTTTTCATGCTTCACCGACGAGAAAGTCGTAATTGGACTGTTACTGCAACACGGCTGAACGCTCAGCTGAAGAGAACGCCAGACAGTGCAGGCGTAGATAAGGCGAGTGCAAGGTACGTATCTCCGTGAATGATTGCAAGACAAGGTTGAAGGTCAACCGGGTTTTTCCCTAAATCTAGGCCTATTTGAGGACGTTAGTCACACGAAATGCTCGTCAAATACAACAAACAAGTGCTTGGTGGTCGTGCTCTTCCGTGTTTTTACGCAGGCGTTCTAATTTTCCTCCTAATACATGGCCATTGGTCAGGACCATGGTATGATACCGGGAAACGGTCTTTAACCTGCCCAAGTCAGACCAGCAGTCTCCTCACACAAGGTCAACCGTCTGCCAAGTTCGAACTGACAGTCTGCTCGAGTTAGGTCAGGAGACCGTGAAGACCGCTCATAGTTGAGTTAGCTTCCCGTGATTAGGCCATCAGTCTTCCCGGGTTTAGGTCATCAGTCGGCTCGGGGTTAGATCAACAATCCTCCTGTGTTTAGGTCAGCAGTCTGCCCGGGGTTAGGTCAACAGTCTCCTTGGGTTTAGGTTGCCAGTCTGTCCGGGGTCGGGTCAGTAACGGCAGCAGCAGGTCTTCTTGCAGTGTGGAATCAGGTCGACAGACGTCAGCAGACAGAGACAGCGGACCGTGTGAGAGACACCTGCCACAAGACCAGAGACTGTGACCACCCCTCACACCAGCAGACGGAGACAGCGGGCCGTGTGACGGCCCCCTCACCTCAGCAGACAGAGACAGCGGGCCGTGTGACGGCCCCCTCACCTCAGCAGACAGAGACAGTGGGCCGTGAGACGGCCCTCTCACCTCAGCAGACAGAGACAGCGGGCCGTGTGACGGCCCCCTCACCTCAGCAGGCAGAGACAGCGGGCCGTGTGACGGCCCCCTCACCTCAGCAGGCAGAGACAGCGGGCCGTGTGAGAGACACCCGCCACATGAGCAGAGACTGTGACCACCCCTCACCTCAGCAGACAGAGACAGCGGGCCTGTGAGAGACACCCGCCACATGAGCAGAGACTGTGACCACCCCTCACCTCAACAGACAGAGACAGTGGGCCGTGAGACGGCCCTCTCACCTCAGCAGACAGAGACAGCGGGCCGTGTGACGGCCCCCTCACCTCAGCAGGCAGAGACAGCGGGCCGTGTGAGAGACACCCGCCACATGAGCAGAGACTGTGACCACCCCTCACCTCAGCAGACAGAGACAGCGGGCCTGTGAGAGACACCCGCCGCATGAGCAGAGACTGTGACCACCCCTCACACCAGCAGAAAGAGACAGCGGGCCTGTGAGAGACACCCGCCACATGAGCAGAGACTGTGACCGCCTCCTCACCTCAGCAGACAGAGACAGCGGGCCTGTGAGACCGCCCCCTCACCTCAGCAGACAGAGACAGCGGGCCGTGTGAGACCGCCCCCTCACCTCAGCAGACAGGGACACAGCAGGCGTGAGACGGCCCCCTCACCTCGGCAGGCACCCGCCGGCCGCCGCGGCCGCCGGCACTGCTGACCCCGATCTGCGCGGCACGGCGCCGAGAGCGCGGCGTACGGCGCGGCGCGGGCGCAGCTCTCTGGCTACAGTACGCCGCCGGACGCCGGCCGAGGAGCGCCTGCGCGGGCGGCAGCGGCACAGAGGCAGCGCCAGGCCAGCTGCCAGCGGCGGTGAGTGTTCAGGGGAGGGGGGCCGGGCAGAGCTGTAGAATGGGCCGCCAGCCCGGGGTCGATCGCACCCGCGGCTGACGCTGACGGCAGGCGCCCAAGGCTCGGAGGATCTGTCTCGCTCGCGCTGGAACGGAGCCATCCTCTCCGACAGGGTTGCCTGTGTGCGGGAATGGCAAACTACTGCTCGTTGCGAAGTGTATGGTGACGATAAGCTGGGGATCGTATCATTGCGTAGAAGGGACTTGATAGCTTGGAGGGATTGAAATGTTCACATTAATCACCTGAGAACCTCAGTTGATTAGGTGATCAGCCAACCTATTTTAATTGGCTGCACCTTACATTCAACGAGAAAATATCCATTGTAGGACCACGAACACTGGAGTTCATCGTGTCATAGCAATGCTTTCAGGCTGGCGTGCTTCTTCCGTGACTGTTCTTATATATATCCCAAATTACATATTCCTTCGTTGCGGCTCGATATGTTAGGAAGTTATTCACCCTCTCAGTGAGCACTTTCCACGTCCCATGACTTGCCAAATTCGCTGGAGAGATGTTGATCTACGAGTCACCGTTCGCTTCTGTTTCTTGTACGTCGTATGTTTGATGTATGTATGACGTATGATGTACGGTGCCGGGCAGCGACAAACAACCTGTAGCATTTGTCGATTTGCGACCATTTACACGTCTCGTAAGCTGTCCTCGCATTAGTACACTACAACGGGCTGATGAAGACCATCTCGTGAAGATCGTTATTCTCTCAGCTCGATTCAGTCATTTTGACTGTTCTCGCGGCTTCCTTGAAGGATTCTCTTGCCCTGTTGAAGAATTCCCTGGACTCCACCCAGCGATTCTCCCGTCTCTCTACTGAACGATCCTCCCGTCTCGGTTCGGTGATTCCCTCGGTTCGATTTAGCGATCCTCTTGGGTCGGCCCAGTGATTCTGTCAGCCCAATTCAGCGATTCTCCCGGCTCGGCAGCGCTCCTCCCGCGTTAGTCCATCGGCGGGATGTGCGCCATTGTCCACTGAGAAAAGATGTGCGTAGGCAGGCTCTCAGTTCCATTCGCCTCTACTCGGAGACTCCTCAGGTGCTGGCTCGGTGATTCCGTCGTCGCAGCTGAACGTCACTCGCGGTCAGATCTGAGGGTTCTCCCGGCGTCACTCGCGGTCAGATCTGAGGGTTCTCCCGGCGTCACTCGCGGTCAGATCTGAGGGTTCTCCCGGCGTCACTCGCGGTCAGATCTGAGGGTTCTCTCGGCTCGACCCGGCGACTCCCTCGGCCCGGCCGGACCCGGCGACTCCCCCGCTCGGTCCAGTGGCTCGATGGGCTCGGCCGGGCGGTTCTCGCGACTCGATTCAGCGAGTGTGGCGGCTCGGTCCAGCGCTCGTCTCGCCTGGTCCGGCCGGTCAGCTTTCTCGGGCCGGAGCCACTTTCGATTTCGGCGGGCCGCGGCTTCCGCTGCTGGCCGGGCTCCCCGCGGCGCCGCCGTAACGGTACGGCAGCACCGGCCGACCGTCGTTTTCAGTTCAGGCCGGGCCTTGCAGCACCCGGTAGACGCGTTGGAAACATTTCTGTCCGCAGTCCAAAAGCTTCCGATGAGATGCGCGACGAAGATGAAAGCCTTCGACAGCGATGAGGGAAGAAAAGAGCTCTTTGTTCGCTCCCACAATGCCAAAGCCAGAAGTCCACGTTTGAAGCAATGTGTTGACGGAGGAATGGCTTTTATATGAGGAGTGAGATGTGGCGTGTGTCACATGCACGCTTCAACATGTCATTTCTAGTTCCTAGGGCGAGAATTACGTCCACGTGAATGCCATTTTCGCTGGACCATAGCCGTCCGTTGTTAAGCAATATGGGTGCACCACTGGAACATTCAGACCATATCGAATATCATCTCCTCACCTCCGTCGATGCTCCTCGGCTTTTGGACAATAATGGTGTCGAAAGAGGGTTTGGTTCGTAGCCTGCGTTTCATTATTATGTAGGCGCCATGTATTCCTCAGTGACGGTCCCGCCAAGTTTCCTCTTGTGACAGCCTCTCTGCGCCTGAGGCTGCACAATGATAAGATGGTTTCAGAAGAGCAGCGACCTGGCGGCCTCCTGATGGATAGGGATTGGAGGGACGGACTTGCCTGTGGCCGACTGATGCGAACCGTCATCGAAACTCTGCCGTCGACCGTAGCCCCTTTTCAAATGTGACCGCGGTCGAGGTTCATTGGGGTTTAGTAGCAGTCCTCAGGACGGCGATGTTTCCTTTCAACGGGAACGAATGAGGTGCTCTAGTCGGCCTGGATCAGTTCCATCCTGGCCCCGTTTCTTGTCCGAGAGCAGTGTCAGACACGGCACCCCACCAGCTGCCCCACTCAAGGGCTGCGCGCCTCAGTCCAGCAGCCCTATGAGAAATGAGTCTACGCGTGATCCCAACGAGCTGCGTCAGTCTCCAGTGGTGTCCATTTTTCTCCGGGGCCTAATGCCGTCAGCCTGGTGCGGTTGATCTCACAGCTGACACGACCGCTGGCCGGTGCTGACGCTTCGCCTGCCTGCTGACCCAGTTAACCGAGAAACGCTCCGACGCAGCATCTCCGGAGTGGAGGATCCGCACGGATGCACAAAAACAACGCTCTCTGGCTGCTGTGGCCGATGGTGCTGTGGCTGCGATGCCGTTGGACAGGTGGCACGGCCTGTCTGTGAACTGGCTGTTCCCGAGCAGGGAATTGCGGACCGGAACCATCTTGAAGAACGCTGCGATTTTGCAGCCTCCCGGGCCGGCACCCTGGTATCGAGGCAAAAGTCAAACAAACGTGGGCGACACAAACGGGAGTGCTTGAGTCAAGTATAGTTCAATACACGCTCATTTTATGTTCGCCAGTCACCGATCCCACTGAAGAAGGCATATCAGGCTTTTTACATCAAACCCACTATGCTCACTTATGCAACGGAAACCGTTCATCGTCAACAGCTAAGTGGAAATGTCATTACGGGCTCAAATGTTTATCTTCCTTTGCCTAGGAGGTGGGAAGGAGTGCAATGAAACACCTGTTCCGTGTTCAAGATGTTAGAGAAATGATAGCGCCCTTTTCTGTGATCCAGGAGGCGGGAGGAAGTGCTAATTCCTTCTATGCTGTGATCAGGAGGTGGGAAGAATCGCTTCTTCCTGTTATGTGTTCAGGAGGCGGAAGGAAGCACTGCCTGGCACTCTGTGTTCAGGTGGGAAAACAGCCTTTGTTCAGTGAGGAAAGCCTCACTAGTGGTCGGAAAGCCTCCCCTGTGTTCAGGTGGTCGGAGGGGAAACAGCCTCCTATTCTGTGTTCGTGTGGCGGCAGGGAAAACAGCCGGCCATCTCCCGCGATCACGTGACTGCCGGGGCGAGGCCGGACAAAGGCTGTGTCGGCGGGCAGCACGACTTTGCTACGCGGCGGCTTTCACTATCCGACCGAGGCCCGGCTCGGGCGGGCTCCGTCATATAAGGCCGCGCCGTCTCGTCTTGCTGCCCGTCAACGTGAAACGTTATGAAAGTCGATATATTTAATTTTAGGGAGAATTTTTCGGAACAGTCCAGCAGCGCTGCGTTGAAACCCCATGTTCGGGTTACAGAACTCGCGGAGTATCGCGAATGGGTATAACCAATCTTCTGGATTTTTAACGTTAAGTCCATGATATTGCATGCATTGAAATCTATCCGCCCCTGTTCCCGCTCCTCTCCGAATCCAGAAAACGGATACCGAGGCTGCGGGCCACTTTGTCACGTGACCGTACAATGCAGCTGCTGCCATTTTGGTCTTCCACTTTTCCTCACTTTGTGCGCACCCGTAAGTAAAAGGCCATTTGGCTTCGGGGCGATCACGTTCGTCTGCGCACTGTTCCAGCAGCCATCAGCTGCTTTGTCGACGCTCGTGCGCGGATGACTGCGGCACGCGGGGCTGCCCGCCCACGCCGACTCGCCGCCGCCGGCAAAAACGCCGTCCCGGCGCCGGCTCGGCTCGGTCATTTGCGGCGGCGTTTTTGGATGGACTGCAGTTTTGCCGTGTGTCTGGTGGCGCAGTACAGTTACGTGGTCCGTTTGCGTGCGGGTGACCCGGTGGCATACTGAGGTCAGCCGGCAAATTGGGCGCGAGACGTACAACCGCTGCTGGGTGCCCGTGTGAACAGCACTGGTGCTTGTCTGTCCAGATGCAACACGTGATGATTGGTTGTTACCGGTCTCTTCTTGTTTGGGTGTTGGCGGACATTGGTGAATACTGCGTGACCCCTGAGACGTTTTCAGCGTGAACAATGAGATCGTGGCCCCGTTACTCCTGCAAACGGAGGGCCGGAACATTGTCCTGAAGCACTAGTCTTCATCCAGAAAAGGTTTTCCTCGCCGATAATCTGGCTGTATTGAGCTAAATTTTCCGTCAACCTGTCTGGTAGCTCGTGGCCAGCCAGACTGATTGCGTCAATGAGCTGCGATGCAATTCCAACCAGAAAATGACAAAAACTGCTGCAGTTAAAGTCATCATCAGTCCCCATACCACTGTCGGAGGTAGCAGTGCTAGTGACGTGGAACGTTTAGAGATGGCATACACGTTTGTGTTTTACTTAAGGATTTAAAAGCGACAAACGCTGCACCTAATCATGTGTTGTATGCCTGCAAGAGAGGAAGCATGCATGCAGCTGAGGACCAAACTTACTGGCAAAAAAATGCCTTGTAAGACATTGGCAGGCAAAACCTTCAGTGTGAAATGTTCGGTGACATACCGACTGCAGTGGGGCATGAAATTAGTCGGCTTTTCGTGTCCCTTCAGAGAGTCTGTTCGGCTCGATCTCGGTTGTGCTGTGAAGCCGGCTGCAGTTGGCGCTCCTGGGCGGCGACCCCGTGGCGACGACTTTCAGGCCCGAAATCGACGGAACGATTCCCGGACCGCTGAGCGCGTCAGTTCGAGCTGTCCTGCCGCGTCTGCAGAGCTGGGGAATCCAGCTCCCGTCACCCGCCCAGCCGGAGGCGGACACCCGGCACCGATGGCTCGTGCCGATCCGTTAATCTAAGCCGCTCCCCGCCCTGTCGACAGGGCGTCGGTGTCGGCGGCCCGTTTTGATCCTGTCATCTCCGGTCGATTGCACTTATCGCCTGCGGACCGATATCGAAACGCGCCTCTGCGCTCTGTTGACGGCCCGTGCTGGCGGTGCACCCCTCCCCCGACCCCGCCCTGGTCCGGCGGCCAGCGGAACACCATACTGAGCGCATCCGAGAGAGTGCAATCGCCCCCTCTCGTGGGCGGCGCCACGTGAAGACTGCGCCGTGCCCGGGAAGTAGTTGTGCCGAGGAAAATTATTCCCATGTCAAGTTCTGAGATGACGAAAAACATGACCAAAGACAAGAGTTTAGTTTGGTCTGAGAAGGGGCATTTGCCAATGGAATTTCGCGTACATTTGCCTATGAATGCCTATGTCCGTGCCTTGTAGTGGTCCGCCCACCACCCGTATGAAAACCACGACCATTTAACTTTGTCGACGAATTACTCACCTGGTGTGCTTTGCAATTCAGAAATACCGCAACGGTCTCGAGAATCAAACCTACACCGATGTGCGCTTCGCGTGAGGTGGAAGACCACCATGGGTGCTTTGGAATTTGGAAATACCGCAACGGTCTCGGTAGTCGGTCCTACATTGATTTGTATTCCGCATGAGACGGAAGACCACCATGAGTGCAGACGGGCACATAACAGTCCTTTGTTCACCCCTCCCCTGCCCGAGCCAGCTTGCTCGACCTTGTACGTAAACTGTTGATCCTGCGTAGGAAGATAAACACCGGAGACCTGTCGTGAGTCTCTTCAGCACGTTACCGGCATGACAACCACGGGGGTTAGTGGTTAGTTCTCGAACGCCATTTGAACTTCGTCAGTCACTGCGTCCTAGACAAATCACTGCCTTCGCTGGGAGCACGATGAATATGAATTGGCATACAGATCACAAGTTATAGGGATCAGTTGTTTACAATGTCTTTGGAGGCCGCCATACAAACCACAGTTACCTCGGATTACGGCAAGAAAACTGCGAGGCAACTTCGCATGTCTATCGAGGTGACTTGGTTGGCGTCGCACGTCAGTACCATGTGTGTCTTCTTGCGAACGGGACTCTGGACTGAACACACATCTGCCACTGGGCTTGGCGTCCAGCCTGGCGAGCTCCCTGTGTCACGTCAGGGCCGTGAACCAACAGGTGCAGACCTGAACACGGTGACTGCCGGAGACCTCCTGATGTCACGTCGAGGCCTTGGACCAGGGGAGGCAGATCTGATCGCAGCGACCGCGGCCGTCGCTTAAGGTGGACAGCCTGCTGTCTCTGCCGGAATGGTCGGTGGCCATGCTCCCGTTGAGACGTGACTTGCTCGGGTGAAAGCGGACCACCGGCCACCGGCCGGAAAGATGCACGGAGATCGGACTGAAGTGACGCAGTCTGACTGACGCAACGGAGATCGGGACTGACGTGCGGAGATATGACTGACGTGGCAGAGATCGCACTAACGTGCGGAAGCCGGACTGACGTGACGGAGGTCAGACTGACGAGATGGAAATTGGACAGATGTGCGGAGTTCGAACTGACGTGCGGAGGCAGACCTGGAGAAATGCGTGCTCACAACGCCTTCCTCGATAGCGTCTGACTGAAAAGGCCGTCCGTGAACCCGGCGTCCCGTTAATCCCGACGCGATTCTGGTCTTAATCAGCGCGCCGTCTTATTTCGTGACGGCCGGGCGTTGTTTCGCGACACGAAGGAGAACTGGAATGTGACGAAGCCACGAGTTCCATTCGCGGCGTGGTGCCCCGTCGCATATCTTTCCCACGCCGCTGGGTTGGAGCCATGACGCATACGGCGCCGGCGTTCAGACATTCGATGAAATGGGCGACACGTTTTATGCCTCTGATGACTCCGTGCTTCGTAACGAGGGAGGTTTTTGAACCGTATATACATCCCCGCTGAAGTCATGTAATTTGCCTCGGATGTTGGTAAATGCACTCATTCCAGAACACTGCTCTCGTTACTCCCGCGGCAGAGGCCTCAAGTACTCGACGAAGCCGGCCATATGCGAGATTGGGGTGTGATGGGACGGCCAGCCGTGCGGCCGGCTGTGGCCTATGGCCAACGGGGTGGGGCATCTGCACAGATCTGGCAAGGCATGACTGCGGCTGGGTCACGGCTGTTGTCTGGCTGAGGATCGCACAAAAATGAGTTTGTGTTTTTATATCGCCAACTTTGCGTAACACTTTCTACCATACCTAGTACGTAATTACAACATTTTAGTGCATTAAGTGACAAGTAAACACCAGACCTATCATCACCATTACCTAATTCTAAACAAATGTTTTTAAAACTAAATTTTATAAAAATGATACGGCTCGCTGGTGGACCTTAGGTTAAGCTGTGGCTGGCTTGGGCTAGGGTGCAATGGCTGTGGAGCAAGGCGGCCAAGGGAAATTACAGCCGTGTAAACTTCCAGTGCGCCATTGTGCTGTGATAAAGTCTCAATCGACGTCGTTTTGAGCAGCTCCACACGACTCCTTTGTCTTGCTCTGGAGCCCTCTCGACAGGCTCATCATCGCACGCAACCCGGGCAGCTTTTCGCAGAACCTTGCCTCCGTTTGTTTGTTTCGTAACACGTCCTGGTCCCGAGCCCCGAGCCGATCCAGTCAGACCGGTTTCGTTTGCTCATTTTCCGGACGGGTCGGTACGGTTCCGAGTAATGGTGCGTCATGTGGCCGTCTGAGCCCGCAGCCCAGTGGAGTCGGCGGAATCCAAGCGCCGGGAGTGATCGGAGGTGAACAAGAGGCGACGCTGCTTTCTGTAAATGACTTTCCTTGAGGATGACCTGAGGCTACAGCGCTTCAGAAAAAAGGCCTCAGGGACCGCGTCGGTGACATAGATGGATCCGTGTTTCCCCGACAAGAAGAGCCCCGTCAGACCCACAGATGGAATCCGTCAGTCCGGACAGAGGGAACGCCGTCAGACCCCACAGTCGGAAATCGGCCAGACCCCACAGACAGCACCCCTCAGTCGGGACTCCGTCAGACCCCACAATCGGAAACCCGTCAAATCCCACAGTCGGAACCCGGCCAGACCCACAGACGGCACCCCACAGTCGGGACCCCGTCAAACCAGACAGTCGGGTCCGTCAGACCCCTCAGTCGTGATCCCGCGGCGGACGGGCCCGCGGGGTGTCGCCGCCCGAGGGCGCCGCGCCGCCGGCCGCCGGCCGCCGTGACCCGGTTCCGCGCCGGCGCGGCCGTGACGGCGGTTAGAGGCCTCGGATCTGTCACTGCCGACCCGTGACGGCGCGAGCGGCGCCGCATCTGTCCCGGCTCCGGCCCCGGCCGGCCGCAGCTGCCGCGCGCAGATAGCGGCCGATCACGCCGACAGCGGACCACGACGACCATGGATCACGGCCGAGATGGATCGTGACGGCAATGGATCACGCCGGCATGGACGACGTCCACCACGGATCATGACGATAGTGGATCGTGATGACCATGGATCATGTTGGCGGTGGGTCATGGCAACCATGGACCGTGATGATGGGTGATCATGACCACGGGGAATCTTGACGGCGGTGGATCACGGCGACGGGCGATCATGACGACGGTGGATCACACTGTACCAGGATGTTGGTCTCGACAAGGCTGAACCGGAACGCAGCGTCCAGTCACTGTTGCTTCCCCAGCACCGGTCATTCGTAACCGATTAATAGCGACAGACGATCATTCGTGGCATCTCACGGCATAGATGACCATCCGTGACCCCTTCACGGACTGAGATGATCATTTAGGTAGATGATCACCCATGACTCGTTAGTTGGACAGCTGACCAACCGCAGCCTCTCTAGGAGCGGCTGGCTCGGGCCGCGTTAGTGACGGACAGCCGTGCCTGGTCTCGGCGAGGAGCTGACGTGCTGGGGGACCGCTGGTCAGACCGGCGCTGGCCGGCCCGCCGCCGGCTGCTGGGCCGCTGCCAGCCGAGGCCCAGCAGGCAGTCGGCCGGCTGGCCGGGCGGCGCTGCTTTCACGCGCCGGCTGCCGGTCTGCTGAATCATCGAACAGGTCGTCACTGGGCCATCATCGCCCCATCACGGCGCAGCACACGGGCTGCACTGTGTCACGGGTGGCCCCGGCTGCCACGGCGTGTTACACCGCTACTGAACGTCACGGCGTGATACACGACCACTGGCCGACACAGCGTGATACACCGCTACTGACCGTCACGGCGTGATACACTACCACTGGCCAACACAGCGTGATACACGACCACTGGCCAACACAGCGTGATACACCGCTACTGACCGTCACGGCGTGATACACGACCACTGGCCAACACAGCGTGCTACACCGCTACTGACCGTCACAGCGTGATACACGACCACTGGCCAACACAGCGTGCTACACCGCTACTGACCGTCACAGCGTGATACACGACCACTGGCCAACACAGCGTGATACACCGCTACTGACCGTCACAGCGTGATACACGACCACTGACCGACACAACGTGATACACCGCTACTGACCGTCACAGCGTGATACACGACCATTGGCCGACACAACGTGATACATGGCCGGTTTCATATAGTTTCATTTAGTTTCATTCCTTTGATTATTTCATTCATTCCATTCCATTCCACATCCATCACACCATAATTCCATGGGTCGACACAGCGTGATACGTGACCACGGGCAGTCGCAGCGTGATACACGGCCATCGGCCGACATTAATACGCCAACATCGCCATCGACCGACACAGTCTGATACACGGCCATCGGCCGACACTAATACGCCAACATCGCCATCGGCCGACACAGCGCGATACACGGCCACCGGCCGACACAGCGTGATATACGGCGGCCGGACGACACAGCGTGATACACGGCAGCCGGAGGACACAGCGTGATACACGGCCACCGGCAGTCACAGCGTGATACACGGCCACCGGATGACACAGCGTGATACACGGCCACCGGATGACACAGCGTGATACACGGCCACCGGATGACACAGCGTGATACACGGCCACCGGATGACACAGCGTGATACACGGCCATCGGCCAACACAGGGTGATAGACGGCCGCCGACGGGCACACGGATCACTGCCAGATGCGTAACTAGGTGGTATCTGAGAGTGGACGGCTGGGAAGGGGTTTGTTACCAGGAAGCAAAGTGCAAGTGCATTGTCCGAATATAGTGAAAATACATAG
The DNA here is from genome assembly GCA_030062745.1 of Capitulum mitella. Classification (NCBI taxonomy): domain Eukaryota; kingdom Metazoa; phylum Arthropoda; class Thecostraca; order Pollicipedomorpha; family Pollicipedidae; genus Capitulum; species Capitulum mitella. The sequence goes on along the minus strand of CP099845.1, from coordinate 29,709,825 downwards.
CTGCCTTGGGAAGGGATGAAGGGGGTTCATGGCTTCTTAAGACTGAACACGTGCCTTAGTGTCCCTTTGACTCCTTGTAGCTACAGGTCTGATCTGAAGTTTACAAACTACGGTGGGATGTGCAACAGCTGCATTTTGCAGCTGTTGCAAGCTGGGGTCGCTTTTCCTTTTAACGGTCTGTGCCCGGGTTTCTTGTGCTCCAGATGACACACCAAGTGAGTCGGAAAGACGGAACGATGTAGGTGGAGAAAACGAAAGGGAGATAGGGAGATAAAGAGAGAGGGGAGATGAGTAAGGTAGATGTACGATCTTCGCAGTTATCACAGCCATTCAGCTTTTCTGGTGATTTAATGATTAATGGATGGATAAGTGTGGTGAAAGCGTAAACGTTCGGCTGAATAGGACGTCGTGCAGGAAGCTTCAAAGGCCTGTTCCTGTCATGCAACTCATGTCAAGACCGTTTCCGATCCATTGTTGAGCGACGTTTAAAAAAAGAAAGCATGGGACAACTGGTCAGTGCACTTTGTCCTACTTTGGACCCCGGGGAGGCCATTGAAGGTTCAAACTTGCCGTGGTTTGTGCCTTATGGCGGATTTATGACAGAATGCTGTTTTTACCGTATTTTACAAATGAACCATATCCAAACACCCAACTTTTTATTCTTAATCTCAAAACTGACGTAAACTTACGCGCCGAGCACTGTCTTGAATGGGCCACTAAATTATCAAGGGGAACGGATGTGCTTATGTACCTTCACAGTTGATCTCTAGTGAGAAGCTTCAGGTTGCAGCAGCCAATGAGGATATCATCCATAACTGCAAAGGCCTCAAGTTTTCAGTTCAGACAAATATGGCACTGAAGGATCACGTCCAACTGCACCTCTTATGCTGGCATTCAAAATAATGTACTAAATATAACACGTTTTTATACATGTCATCAAAATAATGCATTAAATATAACACGTTTTTATATATGTCATAGACAAAAACGCTTCAGTTCGGTGGGAGACATCATTACGCTGTCGCGCAAAGGCCATTTAGTTCAATCAGAAACATACACGCAAAGGCTGATTGCAGTCCGCCTTCAGTCATGATTCTGTGGTTCTCTTCGGATGACTCGGATCCCTAAGAATCCGACAGGGAAGGGGGCGTCCAGGATCATAATTCCGCCCGTTTAATTAACGTACTAGTCTAGCTGACACTGGGCCTGCGGGGGAGGGGGGGGGGATGCTGCTACTGTCACTGACTGGGGTCTGCGGCAGGACGGGACTCTCCCCTATCCACCGGGCGAGTGGTGTGGCTCGGTCTAGCGCGGACCTGTCGCACCACGTGTGTCTGTCGCCGCAGGACAGCGTGGGACGAACCGGGCGAGTGGTGTGGCTCGGTCTAGCTCGGACCTGTCGCACCACGTGTGTCTGTCGCCGCAGGACAGCGTGGGACGGAACGCTCCACGCGCCACATTCAGCGTCGCCCGACGGCTCGCGTCCAGCTGCGTGTCGGCCCGACATCGGTCTGTCTGCGGCCCGCGGGTGTGGCATTAATTAACGGCGTTAATTGGCCTGGAGAGTGCCTGTCCTGACGCAGACAGCTCGTCTGTCCTTTCCACTGGGGTAGGTATATCTGTGTTGGCCGTTTCCTTGCTGTGTCTTGGGTGATGCAGGGTGGTGGTATTTCGTGGATTTTGGGTTCCAATTCAAGTTCATAGTTATTTCAAGGTTTACAACCGCTGCCATGCAATTTAAAATACCAAGTATGTTTGTTTGCACTTATAGACTTACTCAATGTCGCGTATTTTCTGTCTCCTTTACGTTACATGCCAGCTGACGACCAGAGAAATAGTGCCTGGTAAACTGACGACAGTTGCTGACAGTCGCGTGACATTGGCGTAGGATGACACTTTGTCACAGGGGATGTGATTAGCTAACGGTAGGTGAATAGGTGAAATGCTGGTTGATGAATTGAGCACAGAACCTTAGAGGTTTTGCCAAATGACGACTTCAGCTTTCAGCTGGGTTAGTGACAGCTGCTGAAAAACTGGCTAGTATATGACGGCTGATCAGATGATGTAATGATCACAGTTCTCTACTCCTTTGTTCTTCCCTGTGAGCAGACGGATACGTTTCGTGACGTACTGTTCGCAGGCACGTAGCCAGGATTTTCCTGGGGGGATGTGTCAAATTTGGTCTTATTCCACTGGCATATGACAAAATTTATAGGAAAAAGTGGTAACTTTATGTCATTTACCTCATGTTTAACGCACAGGAAAACACATAATGTTTGCTTTTGCAGCATATATATGATCATTATTGCGTCTTCTTCTTGCGAAATCGCTATATATCTAATGTAGAACACTTGGCTCAGAGGAAACCATGGCCCCCACCCCCCCCCCGTTGGCTACGTCCCTGACTGTTCACAGTTACGTAACACATTACAAAGCACTGCAGCCAGACCTTGGTCACCGTTCCCGACCCTTTAAGCAACTGAATTGCCCAGTGCAAGCCTCCAGCGCACGTCAGGATGAAGGTCAAACTCGCACTGACTGGCTTCGCACGGAGCCAGTGGTTAGCGAAATTAAACGCTGTTGCGCCGGTTCAATTAGCCGTGCTGCCTGACCAACAAAACACACTTGAAATGACGTTGGCGCCGAACCGGAAGACGGTCTGACGTCGGAGAGTATTGCAGACAGCCATGTCCACAACGGTGACCCCTCGATAGGTCCTGGCCGTCCGGCGCGGATTCGCCAAACTATCGGGATGCACTCGTGGTGTAGTATTCTGCTCACTGTTGTAACAAAGGATCAGATGATACAAAGGATCACAGGAACATGTTCACACAGTGTTTAGTAAACGACCGCTGAGCACGCCCTGAAAGTTATGAGGCAGGCATTGCGTATGCCTTGCCATTATGAGGACAGTCACGCGTTGCACCAAGACCTGCCTTTCAGAACGAGTCTTTCCAATACGCCCTGAAATGGGCGAATTGATATGGATCACCTCTGAAGTACTCTCCGTCAGCGGTACTGTGCTTTGCCATGTTGCCTGTCAAGTATTGACACTGTTGTGGCTCTGTTTCAGTCCCGTCAGCTCCAGGGACTGCCGACGCAGACTGAGCAGCGACACCGCCGCTTCCGAGCCGCGCCGACGGGATGTCACTGCCGGTGGCCATCGTCTGCGTGTCTGCGCTGTCTGCGCTGTCGGCGGCGGCGCCGGCCTCGCTGCTGAGCGTGCAGCTGGACGGCGGCCGACGCACGCAGCTGTACCGGGCGCCGGCGGCCGCCGGCCGACCCCCGGCCTGGATCATCACGGCAGCCGGTCCCGCCGATCACCAGGACACAGGAGGCGTCGCCGCCGACGCCGCCGCCGCCGACGCCGCCGACTGGACGCAACAGAACACAGTGGAGGACGTTCGAGAGGCGTCCAGTGTTCGGGACAGGTACCGGCCGGCCAGCGACACCGGCGTCAAGCACAGGCTGCCGTCGTTCGTGGTCACGTCTCGGCCGTTCGGTCTGCAGTCGTCTCCAGAGTCCGGTCAGAGCCAGGTCAAGCCTTCGACTGGCAGCTTCAGCCAGTCCGGCCGGCCCACGGCCAGCCACGAACAGAGCCACCAAAGGCCGGCCGGCGAGGACGTTGGCACCTCTGGCGGTCACGGCAACCAGCCGGGCCAGTCCAGCCGCGTTCCGGCAGCGGGTCCAGGTTCCTCGAGGCCGACCGGAGGTAGCCGCAGACCGCCAACTTTGGCCAGCTTCGTCTCGTCGATGCACTTGTCTAACGCGGCACACACGAGGCCGGCCAGCGTGACGACGGAGCGGCCGAAACAGCACAGTCAGAGTGGCAGCACCGCGGCAGAGTCCGAGAAAAACCACGGTTACCGTCCTTCCACTGGGCCCGAGATCAGCTTCCATCGTCCTCCTGTCCCGCCCGACAGCGGCTTCCGTCGTCCTTCTACCCAGTCTGGCAGCGGCTTCCACCGTCCTCCTGCCCGGCCCGATAACAGCTTCCAACGTCCTCCTGCCCGGCCCGATAACAGCTTCCACCGTCCTCCTGCCCGGCCCGACAGCAGCTTCCACCGTCCTCCTGTCCAGCCCGACAGCAACTTCCACCGCCCTCCTGCCCAGCCACTGGCAGCGGCTTCGGTCGTCCTCCTGCCCAGCCCGACGGCAGCTTCCACCGACCTCCCGCCCAGCCAGGCAATGGCTTTCACCGCCCCCCTTATCCAACCTGGTAGCAACTTCCATCATCCCCCTGCCGAGCCCGACAGCGGCTCCCGCCGACCCGACGCCTCCTTGGCGGCTGCAGCTCCTGCCGAGGTGCCGCTTCCGGATGGCGGTGCCCTCGACGCCTCCGTCACCCGCAAAACGGCGGCCGACACCTTCGAAAAGGTGGGCGGCAAGACGCTGCCGACGTACAACCTGGGCTGCCGGCAGGGCCGGCGGTGCAGCTTCATCATCTCGGTCCCGACCCGGGTGCCGGAGCCGACCTACACGCCTTACGACCGGGACACCGTGAGCAGCTACCTGCAGAGGTACCAGGCGCTGCTGGCCGCCGCACCCTCGCCGGCTGAGGCGCCGACCGCCGCCACAGCGGCCGCCCGGCACAGAGGCGCCGAGCAGCAGGCAGCGCAGGCAGCGCCGCCGCCCGAGCAGCAGCCTCTGGTGGCGCCGCCGTCCGAGCCGCAGCCGCTGGTGGCGTCGCCGTCCGAGCCGCAGCCGCTGGTGACTTCACTGTCCGAGCCGCAGTCGCTGGTGACCTCACAGTCTGAGCAGCAGCTGTCGGCGGCGTCACCGCCCGAGCCGCAGCCGCTGGCGACATCATCGTCCGAGCAGCAGCCACCGGTGGCGTCGCCGATCGCGTTGCAGCTGCGCAGCTCAGGTCCCGATCCGCCCGGAGACGGCAGACTCCAGCGGCCCACGGAGGCGCCGCCAGTCGGCGGCCGGAGGCGGCCGGCGGCTCCGGCTGCCAGGCGACGGCCCGGCACTGCCGACCTTTTCCTCCGCATGCGGCGGCTGGCGGGCCGGACCGCCGGGCGCTTGGGCGCCGACGCCGGACTGAGGGACGCAGGGCGGGTCGGCGCCGACCGCTGGACCCCGGCCGTGGGCAGAAGTCCGAAGTTGGTCCAGAAAAGTCACACCAACACCGAAAACGGCCTGCCGAGCATTCATAGTCCAGGAGGGCTTAGTTCTGCGAACGGAAAACTGACGCCAAAGCACTTCTTAGGAAGAGTTGAGTCGCCGGTCAAAGCATCGACCCCAGTTCTCTGGAATTTTGCGTCCGGAAAACGGCCGATCTCTAATGCCATTCCCGGCACGGGCGAATTTTTTAAGGCTAGTGCGTCGCGAAACCACATTACATTTCAGACGCACGACGACGATATCATAAATGGCTCAAACGGGAGCTCGAAACACACTTTTGTCCAGCCTGCGAGAAGCCGGGAATTTCCAGACGTCCCATCGCGCGCTCCCGTGTACCCAGCGAATAGTTCGGCCCCCAGACACCGGTACGGTCCCGCGGAGACCCGACAGATGGCGCGCGGATCGATCCGCTACGCGACGCTACCGTCCTCCAGGGAGCTGCCGAGGCGCTGGCGAGGACTGGGTGAGGCTGCGGCTGGCCAGGCGGCTCGCATCGGCGGTCTACTAGTTCCAAAGTCCTGTTGTGGTGACAGCTGCCGTTAAGTCGGTCTAAGCGGTTAGTCACGTGGAAGATGATGGCATTCGTGAGATACATGATAGTATTCTTTGACTATATCGATGCATAAAGCATGACCAAAATGGGAGGGAGCTGGAGACTTCACATTTGCATCGAAACATATGAGTACCCAAGGGAAGTGTTCCGTTTTTGTTTGTTGTGTGATTCAATAAATGTTGTAATTGGATTTGATTGTGGCAATACATTATACACTTCAATATACACACATTGTCATCGCTAAAATACCACTAATGTCGCACCAACAACAGCTGACCAGGAACGCAGTATAGATTTTGTATGATGGGCGAGTTTACCTTTGCCTTTACCTCCCATAAGCTAACATAGCATTGCGGGTTTACCTTTATTCTACATTTATGTTTCCCTAGGGCCTACAGTTAGCTTTGCAGACACAAAAAGCTTGATGTGTGCTCGGATGAGAAAGAATGTTCTTTCGTTTTTTTTTTTGGGGGGGGGATTCCCCTACCTTGTGATTGTTGAAAACTGCCACCCGTTAGAGTTCTCCGATTCTGTTGTCTCAAACATCAGTAAACTCTTAAACTACGACCACTAACGTCAGTTTACTTTCATCGCGAGTTCCGTCGAATGGCTGGGGGGCTATGTGATGTTTTACGAAACCATGGCATTACCAAGACCAAAGCAGTAGTCTAGGGGTGTTTTTGTTGCGTATTGCTACTCTGTTGAATGCAAACCATTCGCAAAGCAATTTCATTCAGATTCTTCAACTTAAATACTACCGATTTTTTAGTAATTCATATTAACAAGTCACCGACGTTCGAATGTGCTACTGGAATATGCAAAGTATTGTAAAAACCCCACATCTTCTTCTGTTGTCAAAGGCCTGGCTTATTGGCGGTGGCAGTGGTGCAGTTGAAAGCCACTCACTTAAAGATTACAGTCCCGTACGCAAACTTGGAAGAGTCATGCCATGCCACTGATTTCGATCCAGGATCGTGTTAGGGCCACGGGCTTTAGCGGCAGTAGCAAACCAGCCGCAGAGTCGAGGAACCAATTGCAGACTTGTGGGAAACCCCGATAGTGTGTGTACAGGTGGGATTAAAGGTATGCGTTTCAGTTCTTTCCGTCACCACGCCATACGGCAGTGACAGCCTTCCAGACGTTACTGAGGGCGCGCAACGGAGCTGCCGCATTGATTTTTGACAGTAATGTCAGGGTCCCGCGCCACCTTAAAACTGACGGGGGGTGGGTACCTACCGATCTGCTTTCTTTTGATTGGAACAGGCTAGAGAACAGAGCAAAATGGCGTTCGATGTGGTTCAATGGTTAAATGGTTAGAGATTTTGATAAATGCAACAAATTCACTATCTCAGATTTCTTGGAAATGTCTGGCCCCTTGAGCCTAATGTCACGCCCGTTTTTAACAGATATAGTCTTTTTTCGAAAATCAAAGGAATTTTTCTTATAACAGTTTGAGTACTGGGAGATCCAGACATCCATTCACCGTCAATGGGCAAAGTTTCATTGACCTCCGACCACTGACCTGAAGTCAGGTCACAAATAATTGTTATGAATCAAAATGTTCTGCCATAAAAGTCGGCAATGAACGACTTAGATCAGCTAGAAAATGGCAAAACTGGCTCGCACAGTTGCGAATAATACCAAGAAGTCCAGGCAATTTCAAAAGAAATTGCACATTTTGGAAATAAACAGGCTCTCGCGAATAAAACTCCACCAAACCATCAAACAAACCAAACCAAACGTGAAATCATCGCAAGAACCACTAGGATCAAGAAGTCACACTTGGAAAGGCATATTTCGCGAAAATAAAACAACGCTAAAATTAGTTCCCGTTAATTTTATGCCGCGTTCATCTAGGGCGCCTGCCGTGCAATATTGGGAAAATCGCCGTGTCTTTAACTCCAGGTTTTCGCTTATATATGAAACAAATCAGAGAAATTAGACGTATGTCGGCAGGTGCAGACTTTTACCTGTCCGCTGATACCTTTATCTAGACTTTGTTAGTCAAAGCCTTTGAGATCCAGGCCGTTTCTCGGTCTCATGCAGGCGGCTATGAGAAGACATATATAGGGCTTACATATCCAAAACTAAAAAAAAGAGTTTCGGGCGCTGCTCGTCACGAGCTTTGCCAATGGCGTGCTTATTTTTATCGTGCGACCAGCCGTTCGTGAGTTAGAGGGGACGGTCATCCCCCTCCAGTGGGGTGTGCATGGCGACGACTGACAGTCGGGCGCGGGTAAATTGCGTTAAGTGCGGAACTGAAATGACTTCTCGTGATAATGAAATCTGCCCTGTCTGCTCCTTATCGGGTCAAGGTCAAGCCAGGTCAGGACAGCCATTTTACTTTTTGTTACTGGAAACAATGATTGCATTCTACTGCTACTGAACGATCTTCCACGGACTATGTTGTGTTTTATTTCGTTTTTAACATCAACCTATGACGTGGCCTGACATGATCTCATGTCGCATTTGGTGAACCTTGCTAAGAGTCGCGTATAGATTTGCTTGTCTGACTTGAGCGATGGGGAAGGTCAGCGGCAACCACTTCTGCCACCCACAATGCAAATCAGTTCAACTATAATCATGCATGTGACCTAGCATGACCTCTAATGTTGGGTGTCACGGTTTTATATCCTTTTGTTGATCGTATCCTATGTAAATCGGAATAATCCATGCATTATATTCGCTAATATTATCTGAAAAAACGAAGCATGTTCGTGTCATCGTCAGAAGAGGCGAAAACATGCTTGCAAAGGATCACGTATGACATCATATCTCCATGACCTGACCTAGCATGGAAATGGTTGTGGTGTCAAAATATGTAAAATTGATTGGTGAAACAGATGCTGAAAGTTTGGTTGTGTTGTCTTGTATGGTTCAGATGTTATTTAAGAAAAATCGAGGGATGCCCTGTTTGAAGCCCCCCACGTGGCGCCGGGTTGTTGCGCCTCTGAATAATGACTTAACCGTATTCCCGGCAGGGGGGCCTGAATCCGCCCCCACTCGGGTTTTTTGCTTGCCAATTCCCAGGGTTTTTGACGTAGCTCCACAAAACTTGGTGACTTTCCCTAGCTACTCTTTTTACGTACTGTTACAAAATTTCGTATTTCTAATCTGCTCAGGGGCTGAACCAGGCAACGTTTTTGGGAGGCACTTAGGCCATTTTTGGGCCCTGTTGAGGGTAAAAGAAAAAGGGCTGCGAAAAATAACGTTTTTAATATAGAACTTAAAACCTTATCCGGATGTGTAGGTGAACAGTTGGTCAACATACATATATAATTTTGTTTATCTGAGGTTATTTAATAAGGTCAGGTCAAGGTAAAAAATCAAAATTTGGTTTCATGGTAATAATTTTGGCGCCATTCTACTTGTGTACTAAATTTTAGCTTGATATCATATCATGATATCATCATGATATCATCATGATGATCTTGATATCATCATGTGGTCCGAAAACATGACCTGCTCAGGACACGCAATAAGGGCATGTGTAGATCTTATCATTATTGTCGGTGGTGTATTCTTAACATCTTACGCGCCTTCATCTACTTTTACATAAGTGGCAACGCAATTGCCGTAGATCTTCGCCTAAAACCAAAAACTAGGTGATGCATATAACCCTTATTTCCCCTTTTTAAAGAGTTCCATTTTTTACTTTTCATTGACGAAGGAAATCCATTAATAGCAAATAAGTGCTCGTAAAAATCCCACTTTGTTTGGCATACGGTTACATTAGGTCACGTGGCATAAGGTCACGAGGTCACGTACCTAAAATTGACATTAGAACAGAAAATAATGCCCCCCAAAAATCATTGGTCGTTATGGATTCCCATGGTGCATTTTTCATCAATCACGATTTGACTTCTTTTTGCGAATTTATTGGGCATTTATTATGCATTACAATGCATATGGCAGTCGCAAGATTTAGGGCTGTCGGTTGGTGGCAGACCGGTGCAGATTCGACGGCTAGATTCCTGAGAAAGCAGGGGTGCCCTTTTTTGATGTCCCCAGGCGGTCGCGGGCATAAAAAACACCCCAGGCAGTGCCGGTTTAAGACAACTGCATTCACCATTCGGTCGAAATTTTCACCAACTTTCCGAATGACCCCTTAACAACATGGTGCATTTTCAGTGTTTGACGTCGGTTGACCTCGACTGACCTGACCTAAGTCGCTTTTGCATCGATATAGGCACATTCATCTTGAACACCAAGTCCCCACAAAGTTTCGTTGAGTTTGGATGAATACCTGGGCGGAAAAAGGCAGAATGCCTTATGTTCGTTATTTCATTTTTGCTGGTCTTGATTAATCTGACCGAGGCCACCTTCCCTTTTGACTTGTATTTTATCACATATGCTGACTCACCGCCATTTTGTAGCTGGCTCATGGCTGTCCGGCAGAACATGCTGCATACGGACCAAAGTGCCGTCCTGCAGCCCGGCACGCTGCGGCCGTCCAGTCCTCGTAAGACAAACGGTGCGGGAAGCGGTCGCGGATAAGGACAGGAAATCCGCTGACCTCAGACGGGACCTGCGTTCCGCGACTGAGCATGTCAATGAGCTAGAACAGTATTCACGAAGTAACTGTCTCAATATCAGAGGAGTCCCTGAGTCCACGAACAGCCTGGTCATGGACGTGGCTAGGGCGGCGGGTGTAGATCTCCAGCCTGCTGACATAGACTAGTCCCACAGAATCGGCAAGCTCAAGGAGGGAAAGCCACGCAACATGATCGTTAGCATGGCGGGCTACACCAAAAGACAGGAGCTCTGCGCGGCTCGCAGGGAGCTCAGAACCGTCCGAGCGCCGCCTGAGAGTACCCTGACCATTGACATCATCTCCAGAGTGTACAAAAGCCGAAAATCTCATTCGTCACGAGCAAGTGATGTATGCAGTTAGGCAAATGCGTAGGAACAGGAATATGTTCGCCACCTGGACGGACATTGATCGTATCAAAGTCAGGACATAGTACATCGTACTATGTCCTGGTGGAGGAGTGACTCACATCGTGAAATTTGTTTCTGACTTGCGTATGCTAGTCGGAGAGGAAAACGTCTGCTGTAATTACTCCCTATACTGCGTTACCTCAGACCGCCACTGGCAGCAGCGGTTTCACAAAGGCCACTACCCGAGGCAGGCCCGGTGGCAAGTACCATGTCAGTCCAGCCTTGTGGTACATGAGCGGGGCCTACTCGGACAGCGTTAGTGAGCCCTCGCCCTGCTCACGCCCCTGCCGAGCACGGTCGGCCGGCGACGCAGCCCCAAGCAGCGTGTTGACTGCTCCAGCCATGCGTAGCGGATTAAACGACCCTGCCATACTGCAGGGGCAACTGCAGTGTGAACGCGCCTTGTGTGGTTGCGGTGGCCGCTGAGGTGGTTCGCAGGGTCAGGTGCGATCTCTCAACCGCAGGTCGCGGACGTCGCGGGCGCATCCGCGGTACTGTTCACAACTGTGCCCGTGGCGACTGAGACTACAACTGTGATCGCCAGCTCTGCTGCGCTTGCGTTCCGGTTTCGCCTCTGAGATTCATGTTGGTCAGTCGGCGACGTGCCCCACGCCTGCGCTCCATTGCTCTCCTTTCCCGTGCGTGAAGCGCTTCAAGCCCCCTCCCCACACACATTCACGACGCGCTGCTAGTGCACCTGCTGTGCAAGGAAACCTTGCGGTGTGTGTGTGTGTGTGCTCAACTTCTCAATGAGGAGCTAGGATTTCATTCTTCTTGTTATTTATTGGCTATGGATGATAACTGTTACATCTCGTGTAGTTATTTGTAATGTTTCTCATGTGCTGTTATGTTTCTGCATGTGTGTATGTGTGTGTGTTTGCTCGCTCTTGCATCCACCATCATTTCTCTCCCTACATTCAAGAGCAGGGTGCCGCAACTGACAGCGCACAGGGCCTCGGCGAACCAGATTCATCTCCTGGACATTCTTCGCCCGTCGTTCGCCCTCCCCGCTCGGTTGTTCCGCTCTTCTCCCTTGGGGAGCTGCTGTCGTAGGGCCCCCAACTCATTATTACGGCGTTCTGAAAGCATGGGTGTGTAACGGGTTACATTTTGGCTCTTTATTGCAGGGACACGAAAATTCAAAATCTTTTACATTCCGGCTTCTGAGACGACACTGGCTTGGCATCGATGCAGTTGTAGCTCGTTTCTAGGGGCAGCATCGACCAGAGGTCCCACAGGCTGTTTTTGTGTGACTCTGAAAAACCGCCGATGAGGATTCCAAATTTAGACCGGCCGAACGCCAAACCGAGGATACGCCGGCGTCGGTGGGTCACAAAGGCCATGAAGGGGCCGCCAGGACGGCGCCAGGGCCCGAATGCCTGACCCAAAAACTCAGCCCTTTTTCCGGGGGCCGGCCGGATACGTCACAAGCTGACGTAGACCAACTGACCAGTCACACTATGCGATGTCGAAGCCACGTGAAGTCTCAGAAGCGGGAGGATAACAGGGTGAAAAAAAGATTCGCGAGATAGTTCAGTCCGTGAAGAGTTCGTGGAAGGTCTCCATACAACAGAATTTGGGAGGAGTTCGTGGGAAGTTTGACTGAGGGTGGTTGCCAGTCATGGGTGAAAGTTCGAGAGGAAAGTCCAGCCAGCCGAGAACATCATTCGTGAGTTGAGTTCTATACGGCGCTCAAAACGTCCTGCCTGCATCACGTTTTTTTGGTTATACGGTTACGCAAAATCCCAGTCGTAGTGGCAACCGTCCATCCCACAGAGAGAGGACAGTAACAAGGGGACACCAGGGGCAGAGAGGGCTTGGGATGCATCCCGGGATGGAAAAGTGCGTTTCGATGTAAATTATATGTTTGGCTTGTTGAAGTATGGGTGTGTGTGAGCGAGTGCTAGTCTCATTTTTTGGGATGTCCGGGAAAATAAACGTCAAAATCGTATGACAAACTGGATCGTATGATCGATAACGACGAAAAAGAGAACTGGAAGGCGAGTAGTCGCGAGCCATTTTCGTTGCTTGAGAGAAGCCGGCTGTACATGCAACGATAGCGTGCTTCTTTTTCCGTAAAATCAGTGGGTCGTTGAGCGTGTAGACTTATCCGTAGAGTTTTGGAGGATGACGTCAGCATGGACGTAGGCAAACAATTCGGTTCGCATAGACAAGGAATATATCAAACTCATGTGTGGCTTTCACAGAGCCAATTAAATCATCCTTGATTTATGTAGTTCGCTCTGTCCTCCCCCCCTGCTTTGCTGATTTTCTGCTTTGTTGCGCTAACGTACGGCTAAAATGCCTTAGAACTGGCGCTTAAGCACTTGGCCTCGTAATGACTGAATACCGTCCAGCCATTTTTTTCTGCATAACGATCATTACCATTTTGCATTCAGGAACGAGCCAACGGAAAGCAGTCATAACTTGCCGGGAATTCATTAGTTTCGGTAACGTTGATGTTTTTGGTCACTCTGCTAATGACACTCAGAGTTGGGCTCATAGAATATCGATATCTAAATTGTCCTTCCATTTGCTAAATCTCCAGTAATTTGAAATGCGTAGGCAGAAGATATGACATGAAATTATGCAGTGAAAGGCTAGTAAACATGCATGCCAAATTAGCCCGCTTGAGGCCAGACCCCATTCAGTTTTTGTCAATTATTTGCTGCTGTGCTCTGGAACGAACGAATGATAACCGCAGCTGAAAAAAACAAACTGTATTCGGCGCTTTTGCCATGCTGTCCAGCCTCCACAAAAAAATCGTTGAAATTTCTGTGATTTTCTGGAGTGCAGTCATTTAGCTGCTCGTATTCAGAGCCACGTGCAGTAAAGTCGCGCTGAATAATGAACTTCCTCTCTAGTAGCTTTTGGCCAGATGGCAGCTGTGCTTTTAAAGATCTGACCGGCAACTGTAGTTTACCAGGTCAAGGCAGGCTCTGAATGCGGTCACGTTGCTCTTTTCCGTTTGAGCTAAACCAAGTCAGATTTCAGTTAGGGTTTCATCGTTGTGCATAAGTTCATTTAAAAAAAAATGTTCAGAGGATCGTAAAATGACGTTGAAGTATGATGTCGGATTTCTTTCGGGTGAACGAGTGGTTGACGAAAAAATTTGCTGTAGCGCGTTGTTCCCTGGAGCGGACGGACCGTGTTGGTAAATTGTCGGGTCAAATTTAATCTCGGAAATAGCGGGAAGGGCAGGCGCTTCTGCGGCATTGCAAGCATCGTTTGGTATTTAGACCAACTGCCGTGTTTCATTCTTTGGTCGTGGCGCTCAGCTCCGTGGCGAAGTTTAAATGCCCTGCCCCGTCGCGAGGCCGGGCGTCCGAGCGGCCGCCGGCGTGCGCCCGCGTAGCAGATCGGCCGGCCTGATAATGGCCATTCCATCGGGGCCGCCGCGCCGGAGGGAGAGGGGGGGGCCGCCGCCCGGCCGTCCGAAATAGCCTTTACCCCTGTCACCGGTCGGCACGGTGGGGCCGGCCTGAAGTGAATGAATGTTGAGCGTCGCTGCAGGAATGTTTGCAATGTGAATGGTCGAGTAGCGCAACCGGCCTGGCACGGTATAATGGTCGGACCAATGTGCGCAAATCGAATGAGCATTCTCCGCTCATGGCTCGGCACGACTCGTCGGCCGGACCGCTGTGTCACGGAGATCGGCCGGAGATAAACCGATGGACGCGTCCTCCGAACGTGGGTGTTTCAGAGGACAGGCAGGCCGCTCGGGCGGCCCTGTTCTCGACCCCATGATGGGGCACATGCCCAAAACTAAGCACATGTAAGGGATGATGACATCTCCAGTTCATAGGCAAATCATTTTTTTCCGGAATCTTTAGTTATCTTGTAGTTCACGCCACAAATAGCATAGACAATTTACCATTTAAACTTTGTTATGTTGTTGTTTTTGCGTAAATGGCCATTTTCTGATCAATTTTCTTCGACCTTGATTGGTTATAAATTTATCTGGCTTTGCCAACTGTTAAACGTCATGATTAAGTCATCCCGTACGAAGCGTCTCACTGGGCATAATGAGATTACACTAAGACAACACCAACGTCATTTTATGATCAGCAACGAGCGACAGACCATCATCATGACGGAGGGGGCAGGTATACTGCGTGCCCGTTGATTGATATGGCAACCGCGGACCCGCCCTCCGGCAATTAAGAACCCAACGCCACCCCACAACCTCGCGGGCACGGCTGGACTTTGGGCTAGAGGTTTTGCACAGCCCGCCGCTGGGTCAAGCGCGCGGCCTGCGGTCAGTGAATGGCGGTCAGCCGTTCACTTGCCGGGTGGATGTGGGACATCCCCGGAGGTTATCGCCGCCCGTGGGCAACGGGTAGGCTGGATTTTGGGGTCCCCCGGGGATGCAGCGTCATGCAGCCGGGACACAACGACCGAGGCCGGGTCTCCAGCAGTTGTCCCGACCATACCCTGTCACCAAGATGAGGTCAGGCGCGTGAGCTGTGGATAGTGGATGGGGCGCCGTCCACACGCCGGGCTGGTGATGACCATACGCGGAGGTTCTATCGCCGCCATCGCCGCATGAGCTGGCTTGATAATGGGCCCCAGGTTTTGCAGTGTCACGCCGTTTGGCCGGGCCGTGACCTGCGGTCAGTGACGGGACGATACCGTCCAGTCGCCGGTAGGTGAGAAGCACCGCCGGGGGTTGAGATTCTGTCGCCGCCATCGTTGTATGTACAGGCTGACGGATTGAGGCCCAAGGGTTTGACGAGTCACGCAACCGAGACCCGGGAGGCCGAGGCCAGATCTCCAGAAAGGTCTCGGATGTGCTACCTGATGGTCGGTCACATCAGGTTTGGCGCGTTGACTACCGTCAGTGGACGGAACTGCGCTGTCCACTTCCTGGAGCGGCGAACATCGCCAACGGGAGATCAGTTTGTCGCCACCCGCCGCCACAAAGGCTCAGGCCGCAGGGCGGCTGGTCAGTGCTGAATGACTACAAACACCGATTGAGAATGGCCGGTAACATCGAGGCTGAAGACCTGTATGCAGTACCCCTGTGTACGAGGAAAACCTATCCGACACGTCGGAGGCACAATTACGTGAGGTGGAATTTATTATTTCAATACACCTGCCTCATTGGGGGCCACCATTTGAAGCTCGGATCCCGTCATAAATGGAAAAGGGAGCCGACGGACGCTGCAAGAAGGGGCCCAATCCCAGGACGGCACCGACAGGGGGACTGACCGCACCGACAATATCGGTGGTGTGTGAGACCCCTGTGGCGTGCGGCTCACGCCGCTGCGTCTGGGACACCTCTGGCATGCGTTCGGGGCTAACCTAGGGGCAGGGATGGGAAAGGGATGCGGTGCGGACTTATGGGTCCGAGGGGTCCCGAGCCCGTGATTGGGCAGAGTTTCTGTGACCGTTTTATTGAGGGAATGGGCATTAACCAACCCTGGAGGCTTCACGGTGTTTCTGGTGATCCTGCATTACTGGCAAGGAAAAAGTGGGCCCGCGACGTGTTATTAATTAGACAGCTGACGGGGGGGGGGATACGACAGGGGGTGACGGACGACGGGGTGGATGGGATTAGGAACCAGTGGAGGCGTACGGGCGCTTGCAGGAATCAGCAGAAACAACTGGCCTCGAAGGGAGAAATCAGTCACGTCATAGAAATAATGCCGATCAACCGAAATCCGGAATATTCTCCACGTGGGATGGACGTTTATCCCATTTCATCTCTGTCTGGCCACCAAATGACCGTGAATCTGAGCGTGATGCAGGGAACCATCCGTCAACCCTGCCCACACCCGGACTTCACCGTTCATCTTCATAACCAAAACCCTCGGCGTAAAAGTGAACTGTCTATACGCTGTCCTCATTTGACCTGCCTCATCCTTTAAATGTTCTGCTGATGGCAGTGACCGCAAAATGCAGCCCGTTTGTGCGCAGGCGCCCCCGTGCACGGCAAGCGACGGCTCCACAACGACGGACGTGGGCGGCTACAGCTGTGCCCGGCTGGCCACACATTCGAGGCCCGCGACGCCCTGGCACGGGTCCCGGCGTGTTCCTGCGGCCGCAAGGATCGATCTGGCCCATTTTGCGCATTGTTGCAGAGTGTTGCACAGTGTTGCAAGGGCCTATATTTCCGCAACGGTCAAACGGACACCGCCAGCGTGCTTGCGAGGCAACAATCGACCAAACAACATCTTGGGTCGGAAGTTGCAAAAATGTTGCAATGTTGCAAAATCACCATCGTTGCATCGGTACGTCACAGGTACCTACGAATGGTGTTGCCCAGGACACGCACCAGCCATTCATATGCACAAATACTTTGACCAATGCCCAGTGGGCACTCCTCAGTATATACATGAATCTAAACCGTCTGCTTGTAATTGGGGAGCATTGAGACAAATCCCGGACCGCAGCGTTTAAGCAGAACGAACGGATTTACCGCAGCACGACAATATCAGTAGCATAACTTCTCCCAGGAAATTGGACGAACTTGAACAATCTGTAAACACCAACAGTGAAGACATTTTAACTCTTACGGAAGCAAAATTGGACGAGGGCGTGAACCTGTGTTTATTTACCCTTAACCAGTTCCATTTTCTTTCACACGCCATAGGACGAGATACGGAGGGGGACCGCTGTCTATGCCCGAGCACACCTGTCCATCAGCCGACTCAGTGACCTGGAATTAGAAGGGGAAGAATGGATCAGGTGCAAAATTAAAACCAGCAACATTTAACTGATCATATCTTGCGTCTGCCTTTCTCCAAGTTTACCGGAAGACAGACTTGACCTGTTCATCGACAGATTTATGGAAAGTGTCAGCCTGGCTTACGCCCACAATCCTTCGGCTATTCTAATCACAGGTGAGTTCAACGAAGGCAGGATATATTTAAACACTTTCCACTAACAAAGACACAGTGGCATCACACCATTTGACAGAATGCTGCAAGGCATGGCTGAAACACTTCATCTTCGCCAGTTAATTGACCACACGGCTAGAATGACACAAAGCTCAGCCAGTCTGCGTGGCTTGATGCTCACAAATAACTGCGACCTCATAACTGACTGCGGCACACTTTCCTCTTTCTCAAAATTAGGCTCTTTCCCGGTTTTTGCTCCCTTCAGATGCCCACAGGCCACACACCTATTTAAAGCCTTGCGGTACTATGAAAAACCCAACTGTTTATCAATACGAACTGGAGACGTATAACAGACTTAGAAGACATCCATACAGTGGCCTCAGAGTTCACCAGTGCAATTTTGGAAACTGCCAAACAAGTGTTAGATAGGATACACGCGTGATCAAGCTAGTCAGGATTATCCTGTGACCGCACCGCGCATCTCCGTTCCACACTTTGTTGTTTGCGTCTTCGCTTCGGCCTGTTTCACGTGTTATTGTTGTCTTCTTGCGTTCTCTTCTGTTTGCTGTTCGGGTAAGCGTTTACTTTCGTTCTCGCTTTCCTTTACTCGGCTCTTCGGCCCTCTTTTTCGTTCCTTTTCTCTCCCCCAGGATGGGCAAGAGGGGAAAACGAAAAAAGGATGGGGATTCAGACACCGACCCGGACGCGAACTCCATCATGAACTTGGATTCTGCCTCGCACGACGCTTTGATTGCAGCTACCGATGCAAACCCATGCTCTGACACTGTACCGTTCGAGGATGCCATTGCCCAACTTTGCTCCTCGCCAGCACACGGTACAGAACAATCTGACCTCTCACAGACCAATACGACCACCACTATACACGCTGCTGACTCTCGCGTGCCATCTAATCACGCCCCTGCTCGCGACATGGATACTACACTGAACACGCCCGCTGCTGACTCTCGCCCGACCTCCAACTCCGCTCCCGTCACTGACCGCCGCACGAACCCGACCAGCGATAGCTCGGCACGCTCTGACTCTGGCATGGATCCTCTCGGATCATGTCATTATTCAGCCAAAATCAACAGACGTCTCCTTCCGCAAAATCAATGTGTTCTGGCCTGCAAAACAGCTGGCAGCTATCTGCAGATCCTTGGCTGCTGACCTAAAAATTGAAGCACCGGCAAATGGCTCTCACTTATCAAAACCTCAAACAGGACGCAAACAAAAGCACTCCTAAAAACATCCACATTGTGGCCAAAGCGTCACTGTGAATTTTCATGCCTTTCGGAATACCAGTCAATGCGCTGTGCTCGCCCTGAGTTGAGGTTTTATGCCAGAGGCTGAAATCCCGGAAGAGCTGCATCTACAAGGTGTGGTACACGTCCGCCGACTGACCACATTCAAAGACGGCCAGCAACGTGGCATCAGCCTCTTGGTGCTGACGTTCAATACCAAGAAACTTCCCCCTACTCTTGTCGCTGGATACCTTCGCTACGATGTGCGCGTCTTTATCCCGAACCCTTTGAGATGTTTTAAATGTCAACGGTTCGGCCACGACTCCAGAAACTGCCGGCAAGAAGCCAGATTGCCCAAGTGCGGAGAGGCTCCGCACGAGGGAGCCATCTGCACCTCGACTCAAAAGTGCCTCAGCTGTGGGAACACTGACCACGTCATCAACTCCACTCAGTGTCTCATTTGGAAAAGAGAAAGGAAATCTGCGAGGTAAAAGCAAAAGAGGAGTGTCCTTTCCCGAAGCACGAAAAGCCAAACAAAACATCATCTAGCAAAACTTTTGCTCAGACAGCCAAAACAAAAACGTCAGTCAGCACGAAGACCTTCCTGAACTGGCACCACTTAAATTTTTCTCATGCATAGTTTCGACCTCCACAACAACAGCAACCCAGGCACAAACACAAACCCAGCCATCGGCCCCGTCACAGGGCTTCTGGCCCGACGGCCCGAAGGCCGTCATCCGCCCGAGGGCGGGATCAGCCGGCCGGCCTCCGGCCGACCGGTCACCCTGGGCAGGACCGTCCACACGGGCGGACACAGCCAGCCCCAACCGGGGCGACCGCCCGGCACTGGCCCGGGTACAGGACGGCCGAAGGCCGGGCAGTCCTGGCGAGTGTAGGCCCCGGACCAGACCCGACCAGGGGGTGATCGGGGCTCGGGCGCGCTCCCACGGCCGACCATGGGCACTAATAGGTGTTGGTGGCGTTCGCTCTTAAACACATTTTATGTCTCTTTTACTTCATTGGAACTGTCGAGGACTTTTATCAAAGAGGGCTGAGATCAAACCTTTTTTTACTATTTTTAGCACCTGCCATCATCGCCATACAAGAAAATTGGTTCCACCCACTCGATAATTACAATATGGCACTTTTCAATTGCAATTTACATCGTTTTGACGTTTTAGGTGGACTGAGACGCCAGGGTAGAGTGGCGCTGTACGTTTCAAATAACTTTCCATTCACGTATCACACTCAGCTGTGACATACAAGCTGTGGCTTGCACAGTGCGACTAAACGGAAACAGCATTGATGTATGCAGTATATATTTACTTCCCGACGGCGATGACAGACAACTTTTACATAAATGATCTCGGCAGCTAGTAGCGCATTTCGCAAATCTTTACATTATCATGGGAGATTTTAACGCTCACCATCCGGATTGGAATAACAAGACTAGACCCACTGACAACACGGGCCGTATCATAGCAGATTTTATTTATATGAAAGGCCTCCTTTTACTAAACAACGATGCTAATACTCATTTATCATCTTGCCATAATACGGAATCTGCCATTGACCTAACGCTGTGTTCGCCAACGTTAGGAACATGGTTTGAATGGTCAGTAGACAGTGATGTATATGACAGTGGCCATAACCCCATCAAAATAGACACAACTCTGTTAACCACCAGCGATACGTTTCCACGGGATTTACCAAGGTGGAATTTAAAAAGAGCGAACTGGGACGTTTTTACCCAGCTATGCTGCGCACAACCAGCTGAGTTCGACTCCCCGGTTGAAGATAGCGATTTTATCACAGAGCGCATTTTACAGGCGGCACCTTCGACAGTTCCTCTCACATCATCATCTAAACGTCAAGTGCCATGGTGGTCCCCCGCTGTCGCCAAGCAGTGGTGCGAAGAAAGCGAGCTTTTCGCGTCTTTCTAAGACACAGCGACGAGGTACACAGCATTGAACGCAACTGCGAACGTGCTAGAACTCGTGTAATCATTCGCACTGCAAAAGGAACTCATGGCATTCTTCCATCTCGCGTTTTACACAGAAAACTCCATTAGGACAAATCTGGGACTTAGTCCGAACACTCTCAGGGAAACGAGCGTCTTTTTCCATTCCGGCTTTAAGTATCAAAGGCACTATTACATCTGAACGGTCGATAGTCATAAACGCAATAGGTCAAGGTAAAGCCCACTATAGTTCCTCCGGGAACTACGGCCACGAGTTCTGCACATTTGCACGATACTCATTTATTTTACCACCTGACGCCTTTTTATCGGATAGCCGGGAAGTTTACAACACGCTCTTATCCTTTTCGGGACTAAAACACGTCACCGCACGTACTGGAAACACGTCAGTTAGTCCCGACAATCTACATTACGCTTTCTTCAAGCACTTACCCGACACTATTCTCCAACTCATTCCACAAACATTCAACGACCTTTGGACATGAAATACATTTCCGGACTCATGGCAAACATCCACCGTAATTCCACTGTCAAAACTTGGAAAAGATTTGAACAACCCTGACAATTACAGACCCATTGCTCTGAATAATTGCCCGGGAGAGGTTTTCGAACAAATGGTTGTGCAGAGGTTGGTCTGTTTTTTAAGAAAAAAACACAGTTAGCACAGTTTCAGGGCGGCTTTCGGGAAAACCACAGTGCCATTGATAACGTGATACGCTTAGAAACGGACATTCGCAAAAGATTTAAAAACAAGCAACACACAACTGCGGTTTTTCTTGACATACGTCGTGCTTACAACATGGTTTACAAACCCGCTTTCATCGAAAAGATACACGGCATAGACATAAAAGGACTCGTGGCAAACTATTTGGCGGGATTTTTGTGGGGAACAATACTTTTAGAGTTCGTTGCCGCGCCGGTCATTCCGCCAATTTTACTTTAGAGGATGGTCTTCCTTAGGGTAGTTGCCTTTTACCGGAACTTTTTAACATCATGGTCAACGATGTCTTTAACCGAGTTCCATCAAACCTATCACATTCCATATATGCAGATGATACTGCCCTCTTGTGCACACACGGTGACCTGGACATGTGCTTGACCATGATCCAAGGGGCTCTGCAACAAGCTGAAATTTGGTCCAAAAGCAACGGCTTATTTTCTCACCTCAAAAATCAAGTCATGATGTTTTCACACACAAAAGGCAGATAGAGTATGGACGTGGACTGCAGTTGGATGGCCATACAGTCCCACTGGTTAGATCTTTTAAATTTTTAGGCGTCGCACTCGATCCATTGCTCTAGATGCGGCGACATCTTGAACAAGCACAAATCAAATGCATGAAAAGACTCGACCTTTTCAAATGCATTGCGAACACTCGTTTTGGCGCTGACCGCACTACACTTTTACATCTGTACAAAGCTCTTATTCTACCTATCATCAATTTCGGATGCATAGTATATGCAGGAGCCAGCGAAGCCACACTTAATAAATTCGGCACAATACAAAACAAGTTTACATCACTGGCCGTAAGAGCAATGAAAATATCACCAATCATTGCCCTACAAGTGGACACCACGATGCAACTATTGTACAAACGCAGAGCTGAGCTCACTTTGAAACACTGCAGCGAGATGAATTTTATCAATCATCCCGTAAATATTTGTTTCCGAGTATTACCCAACATACATCACAGCTACGTCGGACCAATGGAAGAGCAAACTGGTCTTCCCATAGCATCGAGCATCATACTTATTTCTCAAACTATTCATTTTAACAAACCGCACATAGCTCGCTTACCTGCTATGACCATGGCGCTATGGCAGCTAGCTGAAAGGGCAGTTCTTGAGCTTATGCAGGAGAACAAAGACTTACATACGCAGCAAGAAATACAATAACGCTTTAAAAGCTTTAAGGCCAAACATCGGCATTATCACTTCGTTTTTACTGATGGATCCAAAGATGGTGATCGCACGGCAAACGTAGTGATATGTGGGAAATGTACCATACAAAGACGATTATCAAACAACGTATCCATTTTTGTAGCCAAGCTGCATGCCATTCTTTTAGCACTGAATTTTATCAAGGTTAGCGAGGTACGAAAGACAATAATCTCCACTGACTCACTCTCCACTGTGCAGTCTATCACTTCTTATCCCTCATCTCTTTTAAGCATTCATATAGGACAACTTCACCGGACGCTGACAGAAGCTGGAGTAACAGTGCGGTTTTTATGGATTCCCGGTCATAGCGACATTACAGGAAATGAACAAGCGGACCGAGCGGCAAGGCATGCACGGACATTGAAAGACAATACTACCATTCCACCAGACTTTTCATCCACAAAGACATCTATCCACAGAACTGACATGGCATACTGGCACCAACAATGGGTCAGTACCACTAGACACAAACAAATGCACGATATTAAACGCGATATAGTTCAGTGGGTTTCTGCGTCCAGAAAGAACAGACGGGAAGAAGTTCTTTTAGTTTGCCTCCGTATTGGTCATACATGGCTCACACACAGTTTTATATTCTCTCATGAGCCTCGCTCAACCTGCCGAAATTGCGATGTACATCTCACGGTCGCCTATTTTCTCATCAGTTGTGCTGTACCACAGTCAGTTGCCAGTTGTGCTGTATGATGTTCACCGACGCCCTCTCATTCGCTGTTACCAAAGACACAATTTTACCCCTTCGCTTGCGGTTTTACTTAGTGTCGATCATCCAGAACTCATCCGGATTTTATTTACTTTTTCACGCAATATTGACCTGAAGCACAGCTTTAATCCATGATGCAGACGACGTTTTAATCCACGACATAACATAACACGTCTGCACGACATGAAATGGTCCTGGTGGGCCGAAATGCCCTTTAAAAACCCAACAAACGCAACGAAAACAAAAACTGCCAAAGTAGTCATCCCTACAAAAATCACTTGAGCCCGACCTGTAGACAAACCTTGAGTAACGTGTGAACTTAATTGAACATCAGAAAACGCGAGACTTTACAGACTAGCCAAACAGGCACAGATTGTGACTGGTGCCGCTTGACCTAGCAACGAAGCACAGTAACCGACAGTAACAGACGACTGAAATAACAGCACACTGATGCACAAACTCCTTGAACACAAACACATTCCATATAAATACCAGGAATACTCCGTAACACAGTTGGACGCACAAAGGACACGGCAACACCTCCACTGGAACACACCGACCACTCTCAGCACTCTTATCATTTCCCAGCATGAAGTTCTAAAAATCATAAATGCTCTGGGTCCCAACAAAGCAGAAGGCCACGATCTACTGCCGACGAAAACTACCAAGCTTTCGGCGATAATAATCGCCAAGCCTCTCCCTGACCTTTTTACCTCATCATTACACTTAGGAATTTTTCCAAACCCCTGGAAACAGGCAATAATCCATCCTGTCTTTAAAAACAAAGTGTCGTCATCTGATCTCACAAGTTACCGGCCTGTATCGTTATTGCCTTTCCTTTCAAAAATCTTCGAAAACTTGTTTATGGAAATATTAATAGGCATTTGTGTGAAAATCAGTTCCTAACAGACAAACAGAATGGGTATCGGCCAAATCAGCACTCAGCTTCAATTAATGTGCCTCTTTTACAATCTACTCAAGACATTGGTCATAGGTCACAATTCTCCTGCCATCTATCTCGGCATTTCCAATTACTTCCATAAAAATTTGGTACAAAGACAAAGGACAAAGGTAAAAAGTGCAAAATCGAATCCGGCATCATTGGTTATCTTTTGTTTTGGCGTAAGTTGTATCTTGAAGACCGCACACAACAGGTAAAAGTTCGTAACTCCATTTCTTCAATTCGCACGTTGAACGTCGGCTGCCCGCAGGGATCTGTTCTCGTCCCACTTTTAGCCCCATTGCATCTGAACGGATTTTCTGAAAAAAAACTACAGAATGACATTCTTTTCTTCGTCGATGATACTTCGCTCTACGCTCATCACACGCCACACAGCTTTCAAGCAATTCCAGGAATCATTGCAGCCGATTTAGATGTAATTCACTGATATGGCCAAAAAATGGTTCATCACATTTAATGCCTCTAAAACTATTCAGCAAACATTTATCAACCAAAAGACCCTACATGCTCCCTACCTGTCATTTGGCGTCCAAGAGATTCCTTTATCCGACAGTCACAAGCATCTCGGAACTACTGTTTCGAAAGTGCTGCGTTTTCGTCACCATATGCAAGTCTTTCGTCGCTATACAAGTTTTACAAGTCACGTTATAAAAAGGTGTACAGATCATTTTGTCTCTTATATCCAACGGCCTCATGCATTCCACGATCCATTCTCGACCAAATATACAAAATATACATAAGACCCTATTTCGACTACTGTGACGCTGTTTACGATTGAAACATGACAGTAATCGACGCCCTTCGTCTCGAAAGATTCCAAAACAAGAGCGCGAGACTAATGGTGGGAACGCTGAGGAGGACACCGACCGAAAAACTAAGACCTGAACTGGGCTGGGCCTCGCTTAAGACTAGACGAGACATACGCAAAATATCATTGTTTTATAAGTTACCTGAGACACAGTCACACATTCCGTCTTCCATCAGATCCATTCTTCCCCAACAAGGGAATTTGGCACGTGCCTTCAGTATTCGCAATGCCTATTTTCGCACCCTT
Organism: Capitulum mitella; assembly: GCA_030062745.1. NCBI lineage: Eukaryota > Metazoa > Arthropoda > Thecostraca > Pollicipedomorpha > Pollicipedidae > Capitulum > Capitulum mitella. Next base: position 29,684,467 of record CP099845.1, on the reverse strand, counting down.
CCCAACAACCGCACTTCTGCTTCCTGAAGATCCCTTGTACCGGCCACAAGACTTTGGAATTCACTTCCACTCTCTGTCCTCAGTTGCACCTCTCGTGGATCATTTCAACGTGCCTTAGGGATACGGCATCTTGGGATACCCATACCCCCACATTGTTATTCCTGTGGCTCAAAATTAGGTAATATTCTCCATACTCAGCAGAGAGTGGGCACGTCGAAATTGAACGCCCATTTGTTTTGCATCCAGCACCCAATTGCTCGCATCCAGCGCAAACTGTCTCTGAGGCCGCCTGTCTGAAACTGCCAGTCATTTCGTTTTGCTTTACCCACCTTACGATGGCATCTGTTTGCGGAGATTTCTCATCCCTAGATGACGTGGGCAGTGGTCGGGGTGTGGCGACGAGGTTTCGGCCGTAACGAGCACGCGGGCCTGTCGGGTGCGGTGGCGTTTAATGCAGTTATTCAAGAATCCAGCACTAATATTACCGAAACGTGCTTCGATTTTAGTGTTTCATTTTTGCAGCAACCGTTAGCTTGTATAAGCAATATGTCTTCCCAGTTAATAGATATCGTCTATCTATCTGTCTATCTACGGTGGACTGGCCGCACCTTTCGACTTTGCTGGGCCGCGATGAAAAATGTCTTGGACCGATTTCCAAGTTTCAAGTTGTCGGGAATGTGTCCAAAGTGTGCAAGTTGTCGTCAGGTAAAGAACACAATAACAGACGCTGCCTTCCGCTCTAGCTGGCTAGCTTCCGTCAGTCCGGTTCGCCTGTCGGCGGCACGTGACGTTGTCCCCGGACACGACACAACAGAGGCGCAGACCGGCCGGCCAGTCCGACCCCAGTCGGACGTCTGGAGCTGCCCCCGGGCCGTCAGTCCAGCAGGCGAGGTGAACCCAGCCGGCGCGGACCACCATGTGGACGGGTAGGCACATCCCTTTGGAAGCCGCTGGCTGCGGATAGAAAGGCTAGCAATGTCGTATTTGTTTTCTTTTTTGGACGCGTGTTTGTGAAAGCTATTTCAGCGAAGGTCCCTGTAAACATCGGTGTAGCAGCCCGTGGGGCGGAAAGGCCGTCGCAACGCCAGATTTGAAGATTACTAAAGTAAGCAGTGTAGTAGTTGTGCGGAGGGTCGCTTCGGTACATGCTGCGAGGCTCTTAAATGGAGCAGGGCATGCGAAACTTACAGGGAAGAACCTCTTTGACTTGAACATTCCGGGGAAGTCTGCTCATGTGGCATATGCCGTTCTTGAATTCCCTCATTTTGTTGTGATGACATCGACACATGCAGCGAGTTGGTTTTACCTGCTTATCTTGGAAGCTTTCCTTGTCGCACATCTGTTTATCACGTGATCTACCTATTGCCAGGAGGCGTTAATATCGGTTATGAAGCGACTGCATCAATGACGGAAATTCACTGCCAGGGCCGCAAAATGGCGAAAATGCTTACCGAATTAAAACTCATTTCATAGTACAAATGTACCAACAAATGTAGCCCAATGTTTTGGACTGCTTGTAATTATATCTCAACAAGTGCGAGGACAAAAATAGAAATGGAAATGTAGCAGGTCGTTAAACCTGGTCGGGGTGCCAGACCACATCAGACCGGATGCGGATCACCGCATTGTCGCCGGTTCAGGACATGCGCTCGTGTCCGTGATCGGAGCCCTGGTTTGATGCCGAGACGGAATCGATGTCTTCTTCTCCGGTGTCTGTCCTATACCGTTTGCGCTATCTCGTTTTCAATGACTGCGGATGCTCATTTCAATTTTTTTGCATTTGAAGGTGTTTTTCAACACGCCAAGTGTCGGAGTGTGAGCCAGTGCCTCTTAACCCTCTCACGACGAGGCCTTTTTTGCGCCCTCGCCCGGCAGGGGAGGGGTCTTAAATCGATCCCCGTACTAATTTTCAAAAAAGGAGATAAAGCAACGCGGTTAAGACCAGTGTGTTGCTCGTCACGTGATCTACTCAACGATACCCAATTTTTTGGTTCCAGGCCAACAGTGGACCTCCCAGGTCACTCTGAAGATTTCAAAAAGGTCATGTCAAAATATGTCGAAGTTTCCTTATCCGTACAGTTTCCAAACTGATGACAAATCAGTTCAACGGCACCAGTGTGTTGACCGTTGTCTTAGCTAGAAGAAAATCTGTGGTTTTTGGATCTAAATCAATGGGTGACCTCTGAGGCCACAAAAATGTCATCATGGCTGGACTTTGCAATGGGAAGGATAATAGTTCCATCACACTTTTGTCCGGTCAGAGGTCAAATGATTGAAGACACGGATGCGAGACTTGGCATACCGATTCTTCTCGAGCTGCAAGAGGGCCGCTTATGCTGGGGTCGCGGTCATGGTGGTTCTCAAGGTCACCGCCAGGGGAGCTCATGTCGTTTTACGGAAATGGCTTTTTGTCGAAAACCCGTAGAACTTGAACCACCAAATTTGGTGCGCAAGCAGGCGGTCCACATGGTCTATCTTAGCACATCATTCAAGCGGCTGAGATAGGTTCTCAAGGTCATCGTTAGAGGCGAGCATGTATTTGTACGGGAAATGGCTTGAGTTGAGAACTGTGCGGAGCTAGTCACTAAATTTGCTGCGCGGATAGTCGGGTGTAAATGCAATAGTCATTTGAGCATAAAACTCTCCACTTGTTTTGGCCGATGGTTAAACCATGTTATTGTTTGATGAACATGTTCGATTTAGCCTGGCCTCTGATGACCCCGCCTTTCCGATACATTAAAATTAGGTCACTGAGATGTGAATGAAATACAGTTATGAAAGAAGCATATAACCACAGCATTGAACTGCCCAATTTCCAACAAATGAAATGCATTGTTTGATTTGGTTAAAACATGATTGACATGACCTTGACAAAGTGGTCACAGGTTATGATCTACTGTATGGAAAATTCCGAAAATTTTAATACTCTATATAAATTTTTATAGTATAGTTATCTATATAAAAATATGAATCTATTTAAATTGTAATACTATTAGATATTTATTATTCTATATGGATTGAAATTTAATTATTTGATATATATATATATATATTATATTTCATTTTATTATATTTTATTTATTATCTGTTTTATTTTATATTTTATTATATTCATTATTATTTATATATTATATTATATTTACTTAAATATATTGAAAATTTTCTTCTCGGCAGGGAGGGCTGGATCCGCCCAGCCATCAGGTTTTGTGCTTGCCAATTCCAGGATTTTTGAAGTAGCTTCACGAAACGTGGTGATGTTTCCTAGCTATTATTTCTACGTACTGTGACAAAATTGTAAAAGAGTGCCCTCTTCTTGTGTATCAAGTTTCAGGTTTATATCAGGTCGGGTCACGGAGCTATGACCTAAAATGTCAGTGTGTGCACCCCATATCACAAAAGCCTTAAAGTGGAATCTTAGAAATAGAGCGAATTCAAATGATTGGAAATCTTTTCAAATAACATGGAAAGCACACAAGATCTTTCCAAGGGACTGTAAGGTCATTGGAGGTTATTTTAGGTGAAAGGTCGTAATTTGAACTAAAGAACATGTGACTATGACAGTTCTCCCTTTTCCATGTCCCCTTGCACCGCCTATGGTTGCATTATGTAAACATTGTTATACACTTTGAACTTCTTCAACAGAATATGAGAAGTAGAATGACAAGTAGAAGCTAAAAAGGTGTTTTCAGCTTTCTTGTAAATTTAATTTTTTTAAAAAAAAAACTAATCCTCCTATTTTTGAAACCCTGTGAGCCCTATGAAGTTTCTCAAAATTTCAAATGTATGAAAAAATGGTAAAAACCCTATTCATCATCTCTCCTTTCATACTAATGTCATCAAAATCGGTGTATAAACAACAGGGTTATAATAAGTTCAAAAATACCCCTATTTTTGACGTTTTTGCCCCCCCTTTATTCGACACGTTCAAAATTTTGAACATTTCTTCCTATCAAAATGTAGTTTACATCATGGGAAATCGATTGACGTCTGTTTCGATGAAATCGGATGTGTAGTTCTTGAGATCTTAGGGGGAGCCGAATCCGAATCCTCCCCCCTCTCCTGCCGGGATTCGGCCATACCTTCTAGCCCTCTGAGAACAGATTTAAGGTGTATAAATGTTGCAAATTCAACTGCAGAAACATCAGCGCTCTATCTCCCGTCACCAAAAAGTTACTTAAAAAAACCGCATGGTGTCCTCAAACGACGCCCAATCTTCCAGCCGAGGGTAAAAATGCGTGAAATGACCGTGAAATTAAGGAAAATAATGCCAAGGTTTTTTTTGCAAACCATCATTACAGGATCAAGCAGTGAGGAATCTGCATGACCCCAGCGTGGTTTTGTGACGCAATGGCACCCATTTTACGCCCCCCAAAATGTCAGATTTTCGCAAAAAATAGCGCATTTGGTGACGCATAGAGAACTCTGATTGCACTTGAGAGCTGGCGCAAAGAAGCTAACCGACGAGCTGCTTCCTTCATAAAATATTAGAGAGGCACAGGTAAAAACACGCCTTCCACAGTTTGTCGAACTATGAGGATGGCACATCGGCTTGCCTCAGCCCATGTCCGATTCAAATAGATTTGTGTGGACATATAAATGTTTTAAACCCTCAAAACATCACCAAACATCATAAGGGCTTATGACAACATACATTGGGACCATCCGTTTTTTTTTACGATTTAACCCGGCATTCACGGCGGTATTTCGCGACCTTTCACTGATTTGGTGGGGGGGGGGGTTGACGCCCCTTTTGTTTAACTTGAGAACCAGTCGGATTCAGATTCGGTTAATTCCAACGTGGATCGGTAGCGCTCAAGCTTGCGGTCCTATATTAAGCACAATTTTTACCATGGGGTCAGTGATGACGCCACAGGCCATGTCAAACACGGAAAAGTCACAATTTTCTCCAGAGTCACCTTATCGCAATGAGAAACAGACGGAGACTGAAGCTGGCCTGGCAATATGCTCCTGGCAGCCTAACCTCATGTTCTAAGTTGTACTTGGCCCAAGGGTAGCAAAAGTCAAGGTCACGGGTTGGGGCAACTTTGGCGTCTGTCATGCAATGCATGTTTCGTGACCCATTAGACACGGTGATTCCAAAAAAAAATCATAGAGCCTTGGGCACAACAAAAGCTTGAAATGGCCCCAATTACCGTGCACATGCAATAATGGAACATTTTGTGGTTTCAAACTTAGAGTGTCACGAGCACGCCAGTGACCCCGATCTGACATCTTTGGATGCCCTTACAAGCTGATTTGTCCCCTGTTGTACATTTACATGGAATGCTGCACCAACATTGCAAAGACCGATATTTCCTCACCGGTTATCCAGAACGTCAAACGGATCCCACCAGCTTACTGGCTAAGCTGAAATCTGCATAAAGCGCCCAATGTCAAACTACGAAAAACATGCAAGAAACTGCCGACAAGACAAGGTGTAGTTTGTTGCAAGAAAATTCGGTAATCTGTCTGGTCGTATTCAAAGATCAGTTTATTCAGCTCCTTTTCTAAAATGTATTTTCAACGGACCAGGAAAATGGAAAATACATACTTAACGTAAGATGACCTGACATGGGGTCAGAGGTATTCCATATTGAACTCTCAGGTCATGATTATGCACCTTGCAAGCCACAGTCACCAATTACGTTGCAAAAACACCGACGATACGGCGGCGAAGTAAAACTGGAACGTCAGTCACAAAACATGGTTGCCTTTATGACATAATTTAAAGTGACCTAAGGGGAATTCGTTCCCATTTTCTTGTCAGTACTTGCATAACTGGTGCAATAAAAGATATCAAAATTTTCGGGACGCTACTATTCTTCATTTGGGAAATATCTAAGAAGCACCGGGGGGGGGGGGCAAGCCAGAGAAGGGTTAAGATGATCTAAGACACTTTGAGCACAAGTGACTGGCATGCTACGACAGATGTGGTTTTCAAAACCACTTTCAACATATGTTGCTCTATAAGTACATATCATGATCAATGGTGTTTGGGTTTTTTTTTGTAACATTTTTTGTTCACACAGTACTTTTCGACTGGGATACGGGTCGAGACAGTGAATGTGTCGTTTTCAAAGACTTGACTAACTGTGAAAGGCGTGTTTTTAGATACGCCTCTGTTATACTGGAACAGGAACAGGAATGATGCAGTTTGTCGTGGAGCTTATTTGTGCCGAGTTTCAAAGAAACAATGTCTTCTTCAAAAAAAGAAGCCTGTTTTTAGTGACATTTAAACTTTGTGATCAAATATATCGTATTTATCAAAATATCTCCATTGTTTTGCAATGTGATTCTTAGATTCTGAATGGATTCCTCATGTTATGTAGCACGTCATAACAAGTTTTCGATGGGAACCGAAAGAGTGTGCCTAATTTGATTTTGAAATTATCGTGGACTATGAATGGCTACAACTTTTTTTGTTTTGTTTTTTTTTCACGTTTGCCGCGGCTTCCGCCGGGGACATATTTCCCTCCACCACATTTTCAAAAGTGACACAGAAGACAAAAACCGAAACTAGAAACATAGTACAGTAAAGCGCACACACATGTAAGTGTGTGTGTGTGTGCGTGTGGCGTGTGTGTGCGTGTGCACACGCACGCGAGGAACTCTCCACTGACCGTGGACGGTGATGCCGCGTGGGACTAACGTCCACCGCGGCACTGCTATGTTCCAGATCGGAGAGCTATTGCTGAATTATTAACTCTTCACACTTTCCCCATTTCTCTTTGAAGTTGTCTGTGTCATTACCCACTATTGCAGAGCCTAGTTCTTTTTCCGCTTCTAGTTGTAACAAATATCTAAAGTATTGGAATCTTGGTATTCCGTTTTTTAACCTAGTTCTCTATGAGGTGAATTTAGCTATTGCTATTATTTGTATTTGGAAACGTACGATGTTTTCCAAATTTGGGGAAAATCGCAATCCCCGGTTGATGTTTAGTGTTATGTCGAAAATATCTGATAGTTCCTTTTTTACGTTTGTAATGAATTTCTGGACTTTTCACATTTCCAGTCCAAATGAATAAGTATTTCAATGAGTGAAGAACAAAGCGAGCATAGTAGCTCTCCGACCGGCCACTTGCATGCAAAAGCGATTTGTTGATACTTTTCTCGACAATACTCGAAAGTGAACAGTTTGGAGACTGTGTTTTTCGTTGCCTTCCTAACATCATATATGCCACTGGTGTACTCTGTTCCTGTGTCGCTTATCCATTTGTTTTCTAATTTTGTTTGGGTGGCTTGTTTTTTTTAATGCGAACACAAACTCCTGATATGCTCGCCTGCATGCTTTACTTTTTCCACTGATAAGCGCGATTCTAAATAAGATTATTGGGTGTTCGATCAGCGATGCATGGTTTCTATTTCTGTTTATCTGTGGCAGGCTTCTCATTAGTGCTTTGTAGCACAAAAACGTTATTTTGATATTGTATTTATTCAGCTCTTCTCTGGAAAGTATTTCGCCAACAGAATTCCTTATTAGATCGGCAATAAATCCCAACCCTTTATTGTCCCATTTTTACGGCATTGCCATTTATTTTCCATTTCATAGCGCACTGCCACACAAGAGGCCCACCGCCAACAGCAACCACAAGAATGGCGCCACGTAATATTCCAGACAATCATAGTGATCGAAGACATAGATATAGACGTCTCATAGACATCACCAATATGCGCCCAGCGCTGCGTGACGCACCAATATGCCAATGGACATCAATGATCGACGCCTATATCCTATCCCGACAGTTCTCCTTTAAGTTGTGCCTCAATATTTTCCCATCTACAACGGTATTTTGTACTTCTTCCTTCGATAGTATTAATGTATTTCTCGATTTTGAGATATTGCAGTACCTTCTTCACAAAGACGTACGTTGAGGACTGTGTCTTTTGTTATGCACTCCCATATACACGAGTATGCTTTTCCTAGCAGTATCATTTCATTCAAATTTTCTGCGGACCCGGCTGACCGGCTGATTCCAAGGATGACATCACCTTTGCCCAAAGCTGGGACGTTGAGCAAACTGGAACGCATTCTCCAAAAATAGTGACTTTCGGGACAGTAACAGAAAAGATGTAAGATGTTTTCATTGTACATGGGACAAAAGCAGCATTTGTCTGATTTTCTTAGGCCATATATATAGAGAAGCCTGTTGGTAGATGAAATCCTGTGGACACATTTAAACTGTAACCAGCTTAACATTTTGTCGTCAGTAGTTTTATAAATTCTAGTATGGACGTTTGTCCAATTATAATTCGGGCCTAATCGTAGTTCATAAATCCAGCGTTCTTGTTACTTGCTGGGTGGTTCCACGGCGGATAATATCTTACAGCATAAATATTTGACACATTTTTGCACACTTTGGATGTCTTCTATGGCTTTGTTTTCTACGGGTACTCTCGGTTTGTGCCTTTCTAATTTGCTCTTCCTGGCAACGATCGCAACAGAGCAAGGCCGTGCATCGGGTGGATTTCGTATTTGTTGCCATCTGGTTGGGGGTAAGGAGCTTTCTACGATCAAAATGGTATATGTCTTTTAGCCGTACAATGCCTATTTGTTGCAGCCTTGTCTGAGGAATAGAAGGGGGGCGCTCAAGACGAATGTGCTTATTCAATCACAGGACCTGGCTTAACATGTCTCTAGCCTCTAAATCATTCTGCATAGTTGCTGTCCTCCACGCTTTAACAGTTTCCCTCCAAAATACGCTTTTTATGTGCATTTCTATTTGCTTGTCGTCCGGACAGCACTCAAATACTGACGTGCCACCTTGCATAGAGAGCTAATGTGTGACAGCCGCTCGCCACTTAGCTTGCGGTTTTTCTAAGTAACGTTCGGATACTTTAAGCCCTCCATGTTTATGCTGTTTTTTAGAACAGCCCTTAACCCTATTCCCGGAAGGCTAGACGGTATGGTCGATTCCCAGCAGGGGGAGGGGAGGATTCGGCCCCCCTGAGATCTCGAGAACTATTCTTCCGATTTCATCGCAACAAACGGCAATCGATTGGCCGTGACGTGAACTACATTTTATAAAAATGAATTTTCAAAATTTTGAAATGTGTGGATACAGGGGAGCAAAAATGTCAAAATGGGGGTATTTTTGGACTTCTTATAACTCCGTTGTTTATCGACCCATTTCAATGAAACTGGCATGAATCGAGAGATTATGGTTAGGGCTTTTACCATGGGTACACAAATCTGAAATTTTTAGAAAATTCATGGGCGTTCACAGGGCTCCAAAAATAGGAGGATTAGTCTTTTAACAACTGAATGAACAAAAGAGGCAAAAACACTTTTTGGGCTTCTGCTAGTCATGTTATGCTAAAGAAAGATCGCATTACAAAGATCGCATTACAATCTTTGTATAATGTTAGCATAGGCGGTGCCAGGGACATGGAAAAGGGGAAACTGTCATGGTCACACGTTCTTAAGATCAACTTGTGACCTTTGACCTTAAATGACCTCAGTGACCTTGGAGTCATTTGGAATGACCTCGTGTGCATTTAATATTATCTGTAAACGCTTTCAATCATTTGAATTCACTCTATTTCAAAAATTTCATTTTATGGCTATTGCGATACAAGGTACGCGCACTGACATTTTAGGTCACAGCTCCGTGACCCGACCCGATATCAAGGTGAAACTTGGTACACAAGTAGAGGGCATCCTTCTATATCACATACATTCCGGGTTTGGCATTTAAAAATACGGCGCCAAAATAATTGCAAAAAAACAGATTTTGACTTTTGACCTTGACCTGACCTTGTAAAGAGACCTCAGATAAACAAAACTTTGTATGCACATTGCCCAACTATTTAGCTACACATCCATCTAAAGTTTTAAGTTCTATCTTAAAAACTCTGTTTTTGGCAAACATTTTCCTTTTACCCTCAACATGGCCAAAAATGGCCTGAGGTGCCTTCAAAAAACGTTGCCTGGCTCCGCCCCTGAGCAAAATGGAATTTTGAAATTCTGTCACGGCATGTAGAAAAAATAGCTAGGAAAAGTGACCAAGTTTCGTGAATCTGCGTTAAAAAGCCTGGAATTCGCAAGCAAAAAACCCGAGGGGGGCAGATTCAGCCCCCCCTGCCGGGAATAGGGTTAATCTTGTTTCGCTTATTCCCCACATAAAGCGGAATAACATTTTTTCGATACTTTTCATCATGTCTGCTCCCGGCTTTGGAATGACGGAAATAAGATAGGTTAACTCCAAGATCCCTTCGAATTCAATCAGGCAGACTCTTCCAAAGTCTCTGTGAGGCCCCTCCGTAACCATGGATTGAGACGTCTCTGCAGGCCATGTATCTTTTCTGTGTAATATTTCGACAATATTACAATGTGATGTTTGGCCTATTTTAACACCGAGTGTCTCAACTGTGCCCTTTGTCCAGGTTAGCCCGACACCGTGTTGCAGGGGCTCTTTGCTAAAGGTGTCGCTTCCTATCCACATGTTTTGGCTTTCTGAAGGCTTAAATGGAGCCTTGAGGCGCATTCGAAATCGCTGAAGACGTCCAAACACGGCTTCAGGGAGCATTCCGAACCGTCCAAAAGTATTGTGACGTCTGCATATGCCACGGTGTTCAGAGTTAGTGGGCCAGTCGATAACGCCCGTACATTTCAGTTTTCTCTAATTTGTATTAAGAGAGGCTCAACAAATAACAAGAACAGATAACAACTGAGGAGACATCCCTGTCTCAGTCCCCTTCGTAAATGATAGGGTGAAGACAACCATTTGTTGATTCACACTCTTGCGTATGGAGTTGGTCCCGATTCATCGCCATAGAGTATGTTCATCCATTTCTGAAGGTTGTCCCCAAATCCAAAGTTTCTTATCACGGTTTTTAAATATTCCCAACTGACGGAATTGTAAGCTTTCTGCATGTCACAGCATACAAGCACTCCACTTGTATCGTTTTCAGTACAGTATTCTATTAGATCAAGTACTTTTTTGTGCGCACACTCACCAATATAACGGCCCTTTATGAAGCCGGTTTGGTCGCTGTCTATCACGCCACCAACAGTATTGCTCAACCGCCTGGCCAACGTTTTAGTAATTAACTAATACAAGTCATTGAGAAGACTGATTCGCCTCAGGTTTTCCACACGACTTGTATCTTTCCCTCGTCTGGATATGAGAATCGTCACACTACTGCTAATACTCTGCGGCACCAGGCCAAAGGTGGAAATTTCGTTGATTGCCCTGTGTACCAAACCTTTTAATTCCGGCCAAAACACTTCATAAAACTCGGCTGTGTATCCACTAGGACCAGGTGAAGAGCCATTTTTCATGGAAAACAGGGTCAGGCCCAACTCACGTTTCCCGATCTCCCTGTCGCAGACCGCGCTGTTCCGCTGTTATTACAGGGAGACCGCAGCAGAATCTGTTGTCAGGTACGGGATCTACTGTTTTCTGCTCATAAAGTTTGGAGTAGAAATATTGGCATTAATTTAGCATGCTTTGCTTTCTGTTACTTAGTAGGTCAGGCTTACTTTTTGAGTAGGTCATAAACGTATAATTATACGTATTCTGTCGCCCTTGGCTCTTTTGGAGTCCGTGGAAGTATGCCGTGCCTTTTCGGGCCAGATGTTTCCACCTTACTTTGGCATGGAACATATTTACTTTTGTCGTCGTTTCGACCAAGTCAACTCGTTTCTCAGAATGTGAGGCTAATAGCGCTTGGGAGTCGTCGGAGTTAGCCTGTTCGCCTGTAAGCTCATTTATTTGTTGACTAATGGTTCCAAATTTCTCGTTTCTTTCGTGCTTCTTTCGCAGAGTACTGGATTATTTCACCACACGGGACGCAGAGCACCGCCTCAGGGAGCGTGGTTACGTTTCACCCCCTCTACGTTATTCTCCAGAAAAACGCGCGTTATTTTTGGCCTAATCGTCTGCAAAAAGATATCTTCTTTTAAAAGTGCACTGTGAATCTTCCAATACGACTTGCCTATTTCCGTTTGATTCACTGCAGGCGAAACCATTTATGGTCGGACATATACCCGTCGAATATTTTGGTAATGGGCCGCGTTTCAGAGTACAGGAGACTCACATTTATTTAAAAGAAGTCGATCCGCGATCTACTCACGGGGTTACCGCTATGAAAGGTGAACTTCCTCGTATCTGGGTGTTGAAATTTCAAGACGTCAACTACATTGTGTTTCTCCATGAACGGGTCGATTATTCGCTTGCATCTCACATTATTGCGAGCGTTGCCACCTGTTCTAACCCCCTGTCTTTGAAGACGTCAAGACAGAAATTGAAGTCTCCGCCTAATATTGCAAGCTCGTGGTCGATCTCATCAGTTTTTGAGCAGAATTGTCACCATTGGGCCCATACACATTTCCAACTGTGAGTATAACCCCGTTGTAGTCTACCTGGGCTACTAAATGTCGTCCGTCCTTGTCAGCATAAACCTCACCAGACCCCTGTGGCGTGCCAGGTTTTAGAAATATAGAGACACCTCGGCTTCGAGAATCCCATGAGAAAAAAACGCCACCCCTTCCCACTCGTTTAACCAGCGATTTGGGCCCGTTGAGTGCGTTTCCTGTAACAGTCATACGTCATAATTTTGTTTTTGCATCCATATGAAAGTTTACGTCTGTTAGGAGCCATTGCATCTCGTGCGGTTTGCAAGCCATTTACATTAATTGAAGCAATCCTCAGCATTGAATTAAAGGCGATATCACCCAAGCAACATCAGCCAGTTGGTGGGTTAGTGTGCAAATGAGGTCTCAGGTGCTTGCATCCACCCAAATCCCGCCTACGTCGGTACGTAATTTGCTTGCCTTCGCCATAAGCAATCAGATTCCCGTCACTCCAGCGGGAACCATGGGGATGCCAAATGGGTAACGCACAGTGTGCGGCGACAAGGGAAAAGACGAGAGCAACATATATACAACACAAACGCACACTGACCAACAGAAATGGTTGGCGCCCGTCGGACCGCTGCGCCGGAGCCGTTTATGCTCGGAGATCGCCGGTGGAGCAGTGCGCCGCCCCGCGGCCGTGACTAACTGTAGCCATCTGGCGGCGACACGCCACGAGCGCCGCCTGGTGGCGAGGTTCGTTACGTCCCCCGACGGCGGGTCGCCACCGCCACCCTACTGCCGGCCGAGATGGGAACAAATAACCCGCTCTTGACACCGAAATCACTCTGTTTCTAACTGCGATCGTTGTTAAGATTCACGGAGTTCACAGACAACTATCACGCATAAGTACGCTTTATCGTACAGACGATAAAGTGAGATAAAGACTCACCGGACCGTAATCTAGCACAGCCTATTATGTAATCCAAATCAGAATCATGAACGACCATTAAGAGCAAATTTCGGAGCACATTTAAATTATTCTGAGGCAAAGCAGCAGCCTTCAACTGCCAGAAATCAGGAGTAAAAGGACAAAGGACCAAGGATTAGCACTTGTCACGCATCACGAGCCACCGCCAGCTGAACACGGTGACAAAGGACGCCTCAAAATCGGCTGCGATAATCAGTCCTGACTGTTTTGTTCCATCCAGGCGCTCTATAATGTCACATACGGGCACACTATTTTCCCCCATGAAACGTCCTTTTATTTGGACTGATGGAGAGGGAGATATTATGTCGTTTACAACACTTTTTAATCGGCTAGTGACTGCAGAGGACGTAATTTTAAAGTCGACATTTAGAAGCGTAAACGATCGCCATTCTTTCAGAGAGCTGGAAGGTTTACTCGATTTGGGATTAACTTAATAATATAACTTTTTCTGCATGATGTGCCTGTACAGCAACATGATGATTAAATTTCTTAAAGAGCTATCAGCACACCATGTTTCATTTAATTTATGGAGCCCACTTTTTTACGAAAACCGTTGAATATGAGTATAAATTCGAATATGAAGGTGACTCGAATTTTCCAAACGCAATAGATACCTATTTTCGTCGCGCAGTAATGTAAAACACCTTTGTGATTTATCTACAAAAATGATAAAAATACCCATTTTGAAATATTTGAGCACGAGTATGAACTTCTTATTCGGGCTTCGTGTGTCGGAGCTGGCGGGGTTTCCAAAGTGTTAACCATCGATCACGTGACATCACCATACGGCGTCCTTTAAATATAAAGTTTATAAATAGTGCGTTTAAAGGAGTAAACTTTTGCTTATTTGAAAGGAGATAAAAGGAATAACCTCCATTTTCCCGTACAGAATTTCATGCAGTTCCAAAAAACTCAGGGTTGTAGACAAAATGTCGCAAAGAAATGAACCAGGCAAAACCTACCCCCGCCCGAAAAATAATAAAACTGAAAAAATCAAGTCCCCTATTCTCGGTTTGCGACAGTTTATATTTCTTCTGCTTTGACGAGTATAAAATACTAAATTTTCACCCTCCAAGGGCGCACAAGCCACCATCCCAAAAACTAAGCAGCCAAGAAGAAAGGCGTCAGCGCCTTGATGGACCTCGGCATGTCAGGAGGAAATCGCAAAGCAATGCCAACCTCTCAAGCGGCACAAAAGGATAATGTGCGAAGCACATTTCCTGGAGTACCGCCGAGCAAAATCACTCTGTCGCCCTACCATACGTACAGCGAGGAGAACATCTTGGCAAGAACATGCATCTACTTTCAACAGATTTGCACCTACAGGCACCATTTGGACACTCATGAAACGTTTTCATCTGGAGCGCCCACCGCCAGCCCCCTTTCCACAAGTGACAGCGCATCACAAAGCCTGGCGACGTTGTGGAACACTTCAAGCACATTACGCAAATGTGTCATCAAACCACACCTAAGATGCAGCACTGACAAGCTCACCACAAACACTCGCAGCAAATGCATACTTTCAGTTCACGAACACTAAAGCACACAACCAACCATTTACAACGCACGAATTAGGTCTTGCCTCAGCAAGTGCGGAAACACATCGGTTGGGCTGGACGACATTCGCTACCAGTTTCTCAGGCATTTGAGTAAAGTTTCATTGACGTATTTCTTAACGGCCATTAATGATCTCTTTCTAAATGACTTCCAACGAATTGGCGGAAAAGCATCATCATTCCACTGGCAAAACCCAACAAAGACCACCCTCAACCAAAAGATTACAGACCAATATCACTCACTAGCTGTGCCAGTAAACTCGTCGAGCGCATGGTAAATACGCACCTCCGACACTTTTGGACAGCGAAAATCAAAAATCAAAAATCAAAAAGCAGATTTTTGCTGCTTCAGGAAAAACAAATGCGGTTTCAGGAAAAACAAGCCCACTGCAGACAATCTTATTCGCATCGTGCACGACATTAAACACGGACTCAATTACAAGCACATCACAGTGGCCGCATACTTAGACATCACAGCTGCATTCGACCGAGTGCACAAGTCCGCAGTTGCCCATAAGCTCTACAAGCTAGGTCTACGCCAGCACCTAGCACACTTTTTACTGAACTTCCGTCGGGACAGAACAGTAAAGGTCAGGTGCTTATCACCACCTGACCGTAAACTTAGACATCACGTCAGGGGTCAGATGCTTAACCTAACTGACGGAAAAGCATCATCATCCCAGTTTAACCCTATTCCCGGAGGGCTAGACGGTATGGCCGATTCCCGGCAGGGGGGGGACGGATTCGGCCCCCCCTGAGATCTCGAGAACTACTCGTCCGATTTCATTGCAACAAACGGCAATCGATTTGCCGTGACGTGAACTACATTTTTATAAAAAGAAATTTTCAAAATTTTGAAATTTGTGGATACAGGGGGGCAAAAATGTCAAAATGGAGGGTACTTTTGGACTTCTTATAACTCCACTGTTTATGGGCCGATTTCGATGAAACTGGCATGGATCGAACGATTATGGACAGGGCTTTTACCATGGGTATGCAAATCTGAAATTTTGAGAAAATTCATGGGCGTTCACAGGGTTTCAAAAATAGGAGGATTAGTTTTCTAACAACTGGATGAACAAAAGAGGCAAACACCCTTTTTTGGCTTCTTCTAGTCATGTTATACTAAATAAGTACAAATCGCATTACAATGTTTGTATAATGTTAGCATAGGCGGTGCCAGGGACATGAAAAAAGGGGAACTGTCATGGTCACACGTTTCTCAGATCAACTTGTGACCTTTGACCTTAAATGACCTCCAGTGACCTTGGGGTCACTTGGAATGATCTCGTGTGCATTTAATATTATCTGTAAACATTTTCAGTCATTTGAATTCACTCTATTTCAAAAATTTCGTTTTATGGTTATTGCGATATAGGGTACGCGCACTGACATTTTAGGTCATAGCTCCGTGACCCGACCTGATATCAAGCTAAAACTTGGTACACAAGTAGAAGGCACCCTTCTACGTCATATACATTCCGGGTTTGGCATTTGAAAAAACGATCCCGAAATTATAGCGAAAATTTTTTTTTTTAACTTTTGACCTTGACCTGACCTTGTAAAATGACCTTAGGAAAACAAAACGACATCTGCGCATTGCCCAACTACTTAGCTATACATCCATATAAAGTTGTAAGTTCTATCTTAAAAACTCTGTTTTTGGCAGACATTTTCCTTTTACCCTTAACATGACCAAAAATGGCATGAGGTGCCTGCCAAAAACGTTGCCTGGCTCCGCCCCTGAGCAAAATAGAATTTTGAAATTTTGTCACGGCACGTGGAAAGAATAGCTAGGAAAAGTGATCAAGTTTCGTGAAGCTGCGTTAAAAAGCCTAGAATTGGCAAGCAAAAAACCCGAAGGGGGGCGGATTCCGCCCCCCCTGCCGGCAATAGGGTTAATAAAGGGTCATATGCTTGACCCCAGGAATGGAGCGCAGGACCAGGGTCTACCAAAGGGGAATGTCATTTCAGCGACACTTTTTCTTATCATGATCAACGGCATGCTTCACGACTCTCACTGCAATTTTCCACACTATTCACTCTTTGCGGACAATGTGGCCATTTGGGTCACAAACCACTGCTTCTTAAAAGTCAAAAACTCCGTTCAGTCACATTGCAAAGAGGTGTAAAAACCGTGGCTTCTCCCTGTCCGCCAAAAAATTCGCAGCAGTCTCATACCCCAACTCGCCAGGTCTACATAATTTCAGCCTGCGCATCCGTGGCAAGGCCAAAAAACGGGTCAAAGGCTTCAGATTTCTTGGTATTCGTCTGGACGAAAAACTGACTTTTCAGTAACACATCAAACACATCACCAAACGATATGCAGAGTGCGTCAACGTCCTTCGCTCCCTGTCAGGAACAGACTGGGGCCGAGACAAACACTGCTCAGACTCTACAAGGCCATCATTACACCCATTCTCGGATACAACAGTTCCATTTTCAACATCATTTCGCCATGCCTGGCACAAAAGCTAGAAATTACACAAAACCACAGCATCAGAGTAGCAACAGCAGCGCTACACTCCATACCCATCGTCAGTCTTCTGGCTGGCGCAGACATCCCAACCATACAGACCAGACGAACACAACTGTGCCGGTACTATATGACAGCCCAGACCATAGAACACGACCCGCAGAGCCTCCTTCAAACATGACAGACTGGACAAGAGCTGTGCAGCACGCAAACGCCCACCATTTCACGTCCATATAAGCACGGCTCTGGCAGACCTTCAGCTTGCCGTGGCATCTACTGCACCCAGACGGCCCCTCAGGCCATTCCGAACCCATCAACCACCCACGATAGAATACCTATATACAGAACATAAAGCAGGCACAGCACAAACTGAAATCCTCATAAGCTTCAACGAATACACCACAATCACCAATTACAAGTCACTCATATACACGGACGGGTCCAAAATCGACGACGAAGTTGGATTTGCACTCCCATCGCCTGCATTCGAGCTCGGCAACCGCGTCCCAGACAAAACATTCATCTTCATGGCAGAAGCCATGGCCAGTCTGATAATGATTTGCACGGTAATCAAACACAATCTAGTTAACGTAGTTATCTGCTCCGACTAGAAATAATTACTTCAAGCCATCAGCAACACGGCCGAACCATCACACTACATCATTGACTGCATATAATAGCAAGTGTCCTCTACCGTGAGCAACATTGCATTTCTTTGTATACCGGGACACGCAAACATCAAAGCGAACGAGCGAGCACACCAGACAACAAAACAATCATTAGCCTACGACACTTGTCACATAAAATTATCACTGGATGACTGCAAGGCAACTCTCCAGCACGGTATCCGTCAAAAACAAGAAAGGGCTTGGACACAAAACCACCACGAACACCTATATAAAATGAAGCCCGCAGTTAGCGCATGGGACACATCAAATCAAAAATGCCGGCGTCAAGAAGATGTCTTCATCAGACTTACAACGGAACTTATCTTGATACGTACTTAATACGTAACTAATCTTAAAGGACAGGTGTTATCAAGTACCACAATGTAAAAGTTACAGCACACCACTTGATATTAGTCACCTCCTGCTAAAATGTAGAGATTTTCAAGTACAAAGACGACCCATCAAGGCCCTCTGCCGACAAAAGGAAATTCGGTTCATTCTGAGCACCCTCCTGGTTAACCAGTGTTCCGACCTACCACACCTGCTATTCAAGTATCTTCATGACACACACCTAGCGGAAAAACTCCAGCATATCAGCGTCACAATAAACAGCACGACATGTACAGCTAGTGACCGTGACCTGCCTCACGGGAACTTGGCCAGGATCACGCATTTTATCTATTTGGTCCACCTGTCCCGGGCTCCGTCCGCGGGCACAGAGCAGAGCCGCGGGGACCGCAGAGCAGAGCCGCGGGGACCGCGGGGCCTACCAGCTCAAGCCACCAACAGGCATCGATCGACCAAGCATCACCATTACACTGCACGACATAATCATAACACAACAAGAACAACAAGTCCTTCTTCCTTCCTTTCTTCTTCTGCAACGCCTGACGTGGACGCTTAGCCAGCGAGAGAGGCGGTGTGGACGATCTCCTCCTAGCCTGCGGACTAAAGACCCCTCGATGCTTTTCGTAGGTAGTGGGCCATGTGCCGACACCTTGGAAAATACACCGTAAAACATAACGTATTTTTTCAGTAGGACCAAATGTAACGAAACTGACGGCAATGGAGGCGACGGCTCCCTTTCTCTTCCTTCTTCTCGTCTTGTCTCCGCTCAACGGAGGCTCCACACTTTGCCTGATGTTATAAGCGGCTTCTAAATTTGCACACATTCTAAAAATGCACACATACAAACTCAAAGTCAAATATCACTTGTTCTCACCGTTCCTTCCCCTGTGACGTTAAATGAAACGCTTGTGTTGTCTTTAAAATCGCCTCAGACACTTGAACATAACGTATCTCACACAGACTTTAGGCGGCGCACAATGGCCAGTGGGTTGCGGCACGTCTAAAACACAGTAACAGTCACCCTCCAAGGGCGTATGGCTGCCATGGACCCACTTGACGACGCCCATGGACAGCCTGCATTTCCTTGCGTTTATCTTTCATTCATCGTAGATGAACAAGTATTCGGAAAAGAGTTCCATGTAACATGGCTCAACACTCAAATCAATGACAGACGCCACGCGTTTTGATCTTGACAGTGCGCTGTTTGCAGCTTCAGGACGTCTCATGCTCCTGGGCGGTTTGCTGGTGATGACGCGCATCATTTTGGACGTGTCGGCCAGCTACCGGCTGCCGAGCGGCGCCAGCTGGTCTGTGCAGCCGCTGCCCTGGAAGATGACGACCGTCAGCTGGACTCCACCGGAGGAGGCCGTGTTCGACAGCCGGCCGGCCTCGGACGCCTGCCAGTGCCGCCTCCTCTGTCTGTCCAACCGCTCGTGCGCGGCCGCCGAGCTGGCCGAGGATGGCGGCGTCCGCACCTGTCGGCTGGCCTCCCGGCGCGGCAACAGCACGGCCGACACCAGCGCGCTGGCCGCCTTTGTGCGGAACGGCCGCGCCGCGCTCGGCGATCGCTGCCTGACCAGCGACGAGTGCTGGCACGGGCAGCCGGGCGCCGCCTGCCTGGACGGCGTCTGCGCCTGCCCCGCTCCGTCGCTCACCGCCAGCGGCCACTGCGCCATCAGCGACTGCAGCGAGCTGGCGCAGCTCGGCGTCAGCGACAGCGGGGTGTACGCGGTACGGCTGGCGCCCGACGACGCTCCGTTCCCCGTGTTCTGCGACATGGAGACGGCCGGCGGTGGCTGGACAGTGTTCCAGCGCCGCCAGAACGACTCTGAGCAGCTGAACTTCTTCGGCACCTGGCAGAGCTACCGCGACGGCTTCGGCAACGTCTCCGGCCAGCTCTGGTTGGGCAACGAACTGATCCACCGACTGACGGCTCGGCGACCGCAGGAGATGCGCGTCGACATGGAGGACTTCGAAGGGGAGCGACGTTTCGCCCAGTACGGGTCGTTTAGAATCGCTGACGAGACCCGCGGTTACCAGCTGCAGCTTTCTTCGTACTCCGGTGATGCCGGCGACGGTCTGGGATGGCTCAACAGTCGGAAGTTCAGCACCAGAGACCGGGATAACGATGTCTGGTCTAACAATTGCGCGTTCGCCTTCAAGGGGGCTTGGTGGTACTCGGCGTGTCATTCATCCAACCTGAACGCCCTGTACCTCCGTGGCCCGATGCCGGCAACTCGCACCGATGGCAATCGATCTGAAATCGGAGTCTCGTGGAAAAGCTGGAAGGGCTATCATTACTCTCTCAAACTGACTGAGATGAAGATGAGACCTGCTGACTTCACATCAGCTTAACTAATACGACCAGCACGCGTGGCCTGTTGAACCCGACCTTCTGACGCCACAGCGGCCTTGCTCCCGGTGAGGTCGGCGTTTACGACGGACCACGAGGACATGGCACACTGGTGACAGTGCCCTTGGTGAAACGTGGATTATGGAACAGGGAAGCCTCATTCTGGCAGAGAAATCTGTGTCTTCATCTAGAATCTTGATATCTTGGCGAGTGCAGTAGTCAGACAAGAAATAACGCATTTCCAAGTCGCCTCATCGGAAACACTGATGCGAAAAGACGAACTTTTATTGTATTTGGCATTCGTGCAAAAAATATCTATTGGCGTTGTTCACCATTTTGCCAATGCTTGCTTATCACCGTTGTTCTTGGGGTCATTCCACGTCAAATCACTCAAGATTTGACGGGACCCATTACGATCTTGATGAAATTTGGTATGCCATAATACCTATCAAAATATGATCAGCCATAATTATCTAGCCCTGAGTGGTATCTTAGGTCAAGATTACAGGTCATGAAAGGTTATCGATTTTACGGATACGGCATGATTCAAATACCCATAACTCGGTGACAGATTGTCACAGGAAGGTGCAACTAGCTCCCTTCAAAAGAGAAACATCTCACAATACATGCGAAATTATGAATCAGTGCCCTAATAAAGTAAAGAATAGTGCAAGGTCAACAGGTTATCCAAGGTCAATGAATGTCACTGACCTTGGTTGAGTTTTTTAAGGCCTTGATACTCGGTTAAGATTCTCTTAGCGGGCTTACAGGACTCGGAACACGCAACAGACTCATTTTCGTGCAAATGTAAAGAACGGACATACCAGATTTGAATGAAGGGGCCCATTGGTGGTGGGATGTCATGTCCTTTGACACTTTAGGTCAAGCAATTTAAAATTACGTTGTTGTGTAACAGGCTGTAGAACATTGTGCACACCAAATTGTAGAACAAGCGGCCAAACGAGAAGCACGAAATAAATCTTCGTCGAAAGCCTCAGGGCATGTTCCTCAATCGCCACTTCGCAACACTAAACTTAAGATGTCTGAAAAAGTTCTAGTTTTCCCTGCAATGTTTTTCCATTCTTACTGTAGATACTTATGTGCACACTGTGCTATATTTTCGCGAAGGTCGCTATGGACAAACATGAATAAAGGCAGAAATGTTACACGTGACATAGTTAGATCAAATGTCATCCTAACCTCACCGAAAAAAATGGACTCAAGCATGAAAAGCTGGAACATTTCTCTTTCGAATGGCGCTAATCGCGCCTTTCTGTGACAAGCTATCGCCGAGTTATGGACATCTGAATCATGCAATGTCTGCAAAAAAAATGGTGGACTTTCAAAGTCTGTAACTTTGGCCTCAGGAGTCATCCACGGCTAAAAAGTTATGGCTGAATACGTTTCGATAGGTCGTATAGGCGTAATAAATTTCATCAAGATGGAAAGGGGTAGGATCGATTTTTATGCAATTTGGCGTGGAATGACTCTTGAGGAATACGAGCATGCGTGATTGTTCACTGTACTCTCGAGAGCAGTATGTTTCCGCCTCATTGATGAGGCGTTCCACGACAGATCGACCAGTGCTCAACTTTCTCATCTCTTGAATTTCGATGAAAACGACTACCAGAAGTGCTCTTGGGTATCAGACACGGCTGACGAAATGTTTCACCTCTCATATCAACGGTTTGGGAATTACGGACCTCGAAACTTTCAGGCTCTTGGTCGGTATGACCGTCTTTGATAGCCAATAAAACTAACAAAACTTTAATAGCACCAGTATTCTAACGGAAGTGCATCAAATTGCGCTATGCCGTTAAAAATGTCAAAGGAATCAAATGTGATGGTATTTTGAAGAATTTGATAGCATTCATAAAACTAATTTCATCAGTCGTGACCTAATTTGGTGTAACCTGGCTTGACCTTTAAGGAGCCAAAACATTACCTTTGGAGGAACCAAAATGAAAGATCAGTCATTTTGCTCGATGTTTAGACAATACATGGAAGGGATTTTTCTTCATTTATTTTATTTATATCCGTTTTCTTAAAAATTAACACAACTATTACTTACACGATTCTAAGTTAGAGACACACGTTTCTGCAAAACCCGTTTCCATGAGCGCTTGCAGATGCAGATTAAGGTCCTGTGAATCCAAATCTGGCTTTTGTTTATCGAGACTCTAAGTGAATTTGACTTCAGCCATCGATCCATACAAAATTAAGGGCAAATGTTTATTTGTTGCACCCTAACCCAGAAAATCGCAGCATCTGGAATCATTATGGACTCTCGCTTAGTTTTGAGGTATTCATATGTCCATTTATTCCCCTTTCATAATTCAACTCTTCCTTCTTAGTTGAGCATTCATAGAGACCAAGGTACTTGCCAAGTTAGTTATTCTCTGCATAGATGGCGGTAGCAACGCGATAGCAGTTCTCGCAAATTCGGGGCATGCACATGATTTATTTACATATGTTGCCATGCATCCTCCAGCGTATGACATTTCATCATTCTGGCTTAATTTCCTGTTGCGAGCAGAGCGCGCTTGGTATTTTTTATTTTTTTTGATGAGCGGGAGATGGAAGCAAAAATGCACGTATTGCTGGCAGGAGTGGTTCCTCCTTACATGATTCCTTTCTCTTGCACGTCCAGTCAGACTGTGTGGATCGGCTTGTCCCATTGAAAGCCCCTCTGGTAAGTTCCTAATTCGATACACCTCTGAACCGTGGTTTAATTCAATTTAGCAGCTTTAAAAAACCTTTCTCGGGTTAGCTGTTTTTTATCCTTGTCTTGCTCTTTTTACCAGTATGGCCATCTTGCCATCTGCATTCGGCAATGTGCAGCTGTCATTTGACATCCGTTGTGATGTTGTCAGGTCTTTGCTTTCGACATGACCAGTGTGACCTAATCTCAGATCCAAAAACATGACCTCCTCAAGACGCGCGGTAAAAACTGTTGTAGATGTTATGATTATTGTCTGCAGTGCATTCTTACCATCTTTCGCTCCTGTACCTCCTTTCGCATCAGTGGCGACGCAGTTGCCATAGCTGTTCGCCGAAACCCAAAAACAATGTTTCAGGAAGGCCTTTAATTCCTTTCTAGAAGAAAAATCTCATTTTCACTTTTCCTTTACAAAAAAAATTATCAGTGTTAACTAAGTGCTTGCAAAAATCCCATTTTTGTCTAACTTATGGTCAAGCTATGTCACATGGCTTAAGATCACGAGGTCTCTAACCTATAATTGATATGAGAACAGAAAATAATGCCTAAAATTGTCATCTTTTAACCAATTATGCATTTTTTATTACTTGGTTTTTTCTATCCAGTTTAAATGACTTTGAATATCGGAGGCAATAACTCCCTGAGTGTACGCCTGACAAATCTGAAATCCGGACAGCCATGTTTGATGCTCAGGGTAGCCTTCTAGGACCAGTTTTGTTGAAAATATAAGAAATGAGGGTTTGAAATTGTGTACTAAATGGTCAGTTCGTGCTAGAATATGCCAGGTAGGAAAAAAGCTACAAGAAAATATTACCCATGGTTTTCATCTTTTTGACACTGGCCCCGGGAGAAGACAAAGTTTCCTGTATGTCTGTGGGTACTTTAGGGCCCACAAAACATAAAGTAAATGATCTATCTTAACACGTGTTCTCATGCACGTGCTGGTGGCCGTTTGCGAATTACACGCACGTGTGAGGGCATACTTCTCTTTTTATCTCCTGATTTGTTCAACAGCATATGGGGAGGGGGAGTCTGCGTAATGATCTGACAACAATGAGAAACTGAATGGGCTAGGTCAGTCTTATCGAGGGCAGTCGAGTTCAACCCAGGTCAATATTTGGAAATGTTTGATATCTTCAGCAGGGATGATGACACAGCTTGTTAGCTAGTCCGGAAATCTTTATTATATTTCTAAATCAACTGAAGTACTTACGTCATCTCAACAGTCACTATCACACAAAAGGACAACTGGAAGATTACCATAGTTTGGTTGTCGATTTTGAATTCTTTTTTTAATGTCGTGGTGTCGAACGCCTGAAGTCACGGGCTCTGTCTT
Source organism: Capitulum mitella (assembly GCA_030062745.1). Lineage (NCBI taxonomy): Eukaryota > Metazoa > Arthropoda > Thecostraca > Pollicipedomorpha > Pollicipedidae > Capitulum > Capitulum mitella. The sequence goes on along the minus strand of CP099845.1, from coordinate 29,659,725 downwards.
CACCTGATTACAGCAAAATTTTGGCTTTTTGGTGCCAAAGCAATGGTCAAAATGTTGTCTTTAAATTGTGATATTATGAAATTTTGGACCTCCTTATAATTTTTCTCGTATGTCGCGTCAGTGCGAAACACCGTGTTTCCCCGAAAGAAATATTTCTACTTCCCTTTGCTACAGGGAGGCAGCATAGAAGCAAACTAATTTTGGCACGCAAATGAATTGGAACACCTGGCGACCATCCGATAAGGGTGTGAGATATTGGAGTTCACAAATTATCATTTGAAATGTGTTTCACACCTGTATATGTGCACACAGATGTTAAATTGCAGAGACTGTATCTCAAAAAGCTTGCATCAGATCTAGCCAAAAATCCTAGGAATGAATTCGGAGCATCTGATAAACGTAAACAAGAAGCTCTGTTGAAATATAACGCACGAGGTTGATATTTTTCCATTTTTGTGTTCGATCTGTGATGGAATGTCGCCGCTGCCACTACATCCAGCCCCTTGAACATGTAGGTGTACAGTTTCCTCCGTTTCGGTAGCACCAACTTCGAGGGAACCTGAGTGGTCCTCTATGGCACGTTTGGTTGGAGGAGGGGGAGGGGGGCTGTAAAGGCGACACGGCCGGCCATAATAGAAACTTGTGTTATGCGGTCCGCTGTCGATATGCGGCTTGGCGTCACGCAACAACTGAGAAAGCGACACGGCCGAACGTGTACCGGCCGGCCGGTACACGTTCGGCCGTGTCGCGTACTCAGTTGTGATCGGAGAGGTTTGGTACGCTGATGTTCTTGCTGCGTGGACTTCTATCTCCTACATCCGATCATGCAGTTCCGGCTAACGGCTTATCGCACGTGAGGTAGGCACAGGGGTGCCGATTTCTGTAAATGATTGGGGAAGGGTCGCGCCGATGGCCCGACAACCTAAGTGTAATTCCCCCAAAATGTGTGTTTCGCAACGGGTCTAGCACACTTTAACTTCGATCAACGGAAATTTATAGGTTTCTGTTACTGTTTATCAAATCAAAACAAATTTGCATATCCCAATATACATATATACTGATCCCTGATATATATTATGTATACACATATATATATATATATATATATGTATATATCAGATATCCTGTACAGTAAAATGGGCTCCAGTCCCCAACTTGCAGCTCAGCACCCCAGTCTCGCAGCCGGCCCCAACTTTTGCAAAATAGCAAAACAAACTGACCCAAAGCCAGGGAGAAATCTTCTATGATCGGGGAAACGGCCTTGGCCCGGGATTACCCTCATCAGCGCAGCTCAGTCGACAGTGATGAGTGTGAGCTCTCCCTGAAGACTGTCTTCTTATCGTCAGTACCATAATTGTGCATGGTCACGGAGCGCTTACATTCATTAACCGGCGCACGTCCGTCGGTCGGCGACGATCACGACCGACTGGGGGGGGGGTCAGTTGACCGCTCCCTCTAACTCACGAACGGTTGATCGCACGATAAAAATAAGCACACCGTTGGAAAGCTTCTGACGAGTAGAGCTCGAAACTGGTCTCATGTTTAGTTTTAGATAATATATAAGCAACTGGCGTCCTATATGTGTTTTCTCATAGCCCATTGCATGAGACCGAGAAACAACCTGAATCTCAAGGGCTGTGACTAATAACGCATAGGTGAAGACACCAACGCACAAGTAAAGGTCTGCAAATGCCAATACACGTCTAATTTGTCAGATTTGTTCAATAAATACGCCGAAAGTTAAAGTTACGGCAATTTTCATGCCGGTCGTCGGCGTGCGCCGCAGCCGTACGCCGTACGGAATTAACGGGAACTAATTTTAGCGCCACTTTATTTTCGCGACATAAGCCTATCCATGTAAATTTTATTGAGCTTAGTGAATCTTGTGATGGTTTGTCGTGCTTTAATTTTAGAAACATCCATCGGTTGCACACCTACACAACTGGCGGAACTTTATTCGCGAAAGCCTGTTTATTTCCAAAATCTGCAATTTTTTAAAAACTTTTTGAGGTTTTTGGTATTGCTTACGTCTGTGTAAGCCAGTTCTGCCATTTTCTACCCATTCTGAGTAATTCATCAGTGATTTTGACGGTGGTACATTTGGCTCACAACAGTTATTCGTGATCCGACCACAGGTCAATGGATGGAAGTCATTGATACTTTGCCCATTGACGGTAACTAGATGTCTGCAAAACTCCACACTAAAAATGTTACGAAAATTCCTCCGATTTCCGAAAAAAAACCAACGACATATCTTAAAAATGGGCTAAAAATGAGCTTGACCTTGGGCCAATGACCCAGAAAATTCCGAAAAACTTGAGATAGCAGATTTGTTGCATCTATCAAGATGACTAATCTCTGAAAGTATTATTGTGATACGTTGTTTTGCAAAAACGTTACAGGGCGCTAAACTTTTTTAGACATAGGTCCGTTTGACCTGATCTAGGTCAGACACCTGATTTGAACTGATGCCAAAACTTTGACAAAAGGTGTAAAAATGACTAAGCAAAAGGTACACGAAGTTTCATGGTCCTGTGTTAGTTCGTGCTCTCACAATCCTAGAAAACCTCAAAGGTGGTGGTCAAGCGTCCTCCCCGTTGGGGCGGGTTAGATAAGTCAAATAATTGTGCGAACCTGTATGAGCTACGCCATGCAAAAACACACAAAGCATCACTTCGAATAGTGATGCCAGCGTATATCAACAAGCACCTGTCCCTGCATGGTCTCCTCTCCGCTGGTGACACAATATGCCCTCAGTGCAGGAAAACGGTTGTGCAAAAGGAACAAAATTCCCGCGCAAAGGGAGTGAAATTCTCAAGATGTATCACAACCAGGAACATCAAGCCAACCAACTGTGCGCGAGGCGACCTCTTCAAAACACCAAGAGATAGAGCCGTCGTCAGCGATTGACACCACAGACAGTGCCGTCATCTTCGTGCGAAACAACCTCGAGCAGACAAATGGCCTCTGAAGATCTGGACGCCATAATGTCTAGCACTGAAGAAACATCAGACTGCACTGGCGAGATTGTCAGTCTAACGTAATTGAAATACATTCGGGCGATTGTTATGTGCATCCATACTACCATGTAGCCTGCATTATTTTGTAGACCACCCGGCACATCTAATTTTGGGAGAACATTGGTCCGTACTGGCGAGATTTTCTATCCAACGCAGATGCAATGTATTAGCGGGAGTATGATGTGCGTCAATACTGCTCTATACACAGAGAAAACGAAATGCGAACATCTTACAGACATTCTTATTTTAACGCAGTTTTAGGCATCACATTCTAGCTCGAGCGCTCTTCTGAAGCTCCTGCTAAACCAATTTCACGCGCGGAATTGTAGGGCTCATTGAAGACCAGCAAATGTTCACACGGTGAGAAGGACTGTTGGTCTAACGGCTGCGCATCTGGTTTACATTGAGACGAGTCACTGGTCTCAACGGAACAAACCGCGACGTGTTTTGGCGCGCATGTAGCACCTGAGCTGACAAACTTGAATCGGCGGCGTTGGACGAGCAGTTGGCTTTCATTGGCAGTTGTGGAGAGGTGGCTGAGTGAGGTCGGCTTGAAGAAGCTGTGGGATGCGGTCAGGCGCACCAAACTGAGCCAAACATGCTGTGGGGTCTTCCGACAGCTTTGAAAGTAGATGGTAAGGCGCTTGACATGAAGATGTTTTGTTCATAGAAATGTGTTTCTCATTTTGAAGTTTTGTCGTGGCCAGCTACAGGAATTTCAGGAAATATGGGAAATACAGGTGATTCGACAATTCTGTTACCAGCGTTGGATGGTGATTTGATGGTTCTGTCCACATTGCTTCAACATTAAAGAGACCCAGAATGCACCGTGCAGGCATGCTGGACGAAAGGTGACGCGCTGTTTAAGGCTGAAAAGAGTGGGCGGATGGTTCGACAGTTCTGTTACTAGCGTGAAAACGCGAGATGGCGATCCCTTATTTCTGAGTTTCTGACATGAGACCGCGTGGTAATTCCTTATTTCTGTGTTCCTGGCGTAACACTTCCGTGATCACACGTAACGGCAGACACGGTGTCATCGCCAGACGGCTGTCTCCAGCTCAGCCTCGTTTGGGCTCAGCGTTGTTTCGTCCAAATGCACTTAAAAGCGTGATTTTTTTTGTCTGAGGCCACGGTTTTAAAGCACAACGAAACCTGAAGGTGAGATATTTCAACCCTATTCCCGGCAGGGGGCTCAATCCCACCCCCGTCAGTTTTTTTTTGTTTGCCAATTCCAGGACTTTTGACGCAGTTTCATGAAACTTGGCGACTTTTCCTAGCTATCCTTTCTACGTACTGTGACAAAATTTCGTCATCCCATTTGGCTCAGGGGCGGAGCAAAAAAACGCTTTTGGGAGGGATGTCAAGCCATTTTTGACTCCGTTGAGGGTAAAAGGAAAAAGTCTGGCAATTTTTTTTTAAGATCAAACTTAAAAAGATTATATGGATGTATAGCTAAGTAGTTTGGCAACATACAAATGCAATTTTGCTTATGTGAAGCCATTTCACAAGGTGGGGTCAAGGTCAAAAGTCTAAATTTGATTTGATTGTAATAATTTTCACGCTTTCTTTCCAGTGCCAAACCCGGAATATATATGACGTAGAAGAGTGTCCTTGTGTACCAAATTTCAGTTTGATATCATGTCGGGTCACGGAGCCATGATCTAAAATGGTAGAGCGCGTACCCTGTATCACACCATCCGTAAAATAGAATTTTATAAACAGAGTGAATTCAGATGATTGGAAACGTTTTCAAATAATACGAAATGCACACGACATCATTACAAGTGACTGTAATTACTAGAGGTCATTGAAAGTCGAACGTCAAAAGTCGTAGGTTGATCTGAAGGACATGTGACCATGACCGTACCCACTTATCATGTCCCCGACACCGCCTATGCGAATATTATGCAAACATTGCAATACGATTTGTACTGCTTCAGCATAACATGAACAGTAGAAGATCAAAGTTTTTTTTTGCTTCCTTGTTAATTCAGTTTTTGAAAAACTTATCCTCCTTTTTTCGAAACCCTGTAAATATCAACGGATTTCCTCAAAATTTGAAATATATAGGCTAATGGTAAAGGTCCCATCCATAATCTCTCGATTCAGGCCAATTTTATCAAAATCGGTCCATAAACAACAGAGGTATTACAAGTCCAGGTATCCCCTCATTTTCACTTTTTCGCCTCCTCTATCCACCCCTTTTAAAATTCCGAAAACATCCCTTTATGAAAATTTAGTTTACATTATGCTAGATCGATTGCCGTTTGTTTCGATGAAATCGGATGTGTAATTCTCGAGATTTCAAGGGGGCCGAATCCGCCCCCTTGCCGGGAATCGGCCATACCGTCTAGCCCTCCTGGAATAGGGCTAAAAAAGGCGTTGGACATTGAGACCAGTGGCCACTCTCACTGAGAAAAAACAGAACCCTACCAGTTCTCAGAGACCGGTAGGGGTTCTCATTTTCCCCAATCAAATCAGACCACGCGTTTTACATGTGTGTCAAGACAGCCCACGGTCAGCCCACGCTCAGCCCATAAAAGCGACCCCTCCAAAAGCGGCCAAAATGCACCATATGATGCATCTCGACGAGCTGAACACGATGGTGCAATTTAATGTTGGGTGCATCCAATACCTTAGCCTGCAGAGCCAATTATCAATCAAGGGGTGAGAGTTTCTCACTAATATTCACAGCCGACTGCATATAGTCGAGTAGCATCTCAAACGACTCCCCGTGTCAAGCCGAGCTCAAAACTACCTCTTGTTTCTCAATATCTTTTCAACTTTTTGAGAAACATGCATCCAGAACCGGTTTTTCACCTAATGCTTTATTTCCCATAGGCTTTAACATTGAGGGCAACGGTCGTGAATTGGCCGGCACCTACGATTTTTCTAATTTTTTGTGTATGGGTACCCTGACCAGGAACACACTGCCTGGCAGTGAAATTTGCCGGGTGCATTGATATTCTCACCGATTACAAGGGGTGAGAATTTCTCACCGAAATTCACAACCGACTGCATATAGTCGAGTAGCCTCTCAAACGACTCCCCGTGTCAAGCCGAGCTCAAAACTACCTCTTGTTTATCAATATCGTTTCAACTTTTTGAGAAACATGCATCCAGAACCGGTTTTTCACCTAATGCTTTATTTCCCATAGGCTTTAACATTGAGGGCAACGGTCGTGAATTGGCCGGCACCTACGATTTTTCTAATTTTTTGTGTATGAGTACCCTGACCAGGAACACACTGCCTGGCAGTGAAATTTGCCGGGTGCATTGATATTCTCACCGATTACAAGGGGTGAGAATTTCTCACTAAAATTCACAACCGACTGCATATAGTCGAGTAGCATCTCAAACGACTCCCCGTGTCAAGCCGAGCTCAAAACTACCTCTTGTTTATCAATATCTTTTCAACTTTTTGAGAAACATGCATCCAGAACCGGTTTTTCACCTAATGCCTTATTTCCCATAGGTTTTAACATTGAGGGCAACGGTCGTGAATTGGCCGGCACCTACGATTTTTCTAATTTTTTGTGTATGAGTACCCTGACCAGGAACACACTGCCTGGAAGTGAAATTTGCCGGGTGCATTGATATTCTCACCGATTACAAGGGGTGAGAATTTCTCACCGAAATTCACAACCGACTGCATATAGTCGAGTAGCATCTCAAACGACTCCCCGTGTCAAGCCGAGCTCAAAACTATCTCTTGTTTATCAATATCTTTTCAACTTTTTGAGAAACATGCATCCAGAACCGGTTTTTCACCTAATGCTTTATTTCCCATAGGCTTTAACATTGAGGGCAACGGTCGTGAATTGGCCGGCACCTACGATTTTTCTAATTTTTTGTGCATGAGTACCCTGACCAGGAACACACTGCCTGGCAGTGAAATTTGCCGGGTGCATTGATATTCTCACCGATTACAAGGGGTGAGAATTTCTCACTAAAATTCACAACTGACTGCATATAGTCGAGTAGCATCTCAAACGACTCCCCGTGTCACGCCGAGCTCAAAACTACCTCTTGTTTATCAATATCTTTTCAACTTTTTGAGAAACATGCATCCATAACCGGTTTTTCACCTAATGCTTTATTTCCCATAGGCTTTAACATTGATGGCAACGGTCGTGAATTGGCCGGCACCTACGATTTTTCTAATTTTTTGTGTATGAGTACCCTGACCAGGAACACACTGCCTGGCAGTGAAATTTGCCGGGTGCATTGATATTCTCACCGATTACAAGGGGTGAGAATTTCTCACTAAAATTCACAACCGACTGCATATAGTCGAGTAGCCTCTCAAACGACTCCCCGTGTCAAGCCGAGCTCAAAACTACCTCTTGTTTATCAATATCTTTTCAACTTTTTGAGAAACATGCATCCAGAACCGGTTTTTCACCTAATGCTTTATTTCCCATAGGTTTTAACATTGAGGGCAACGGTCGTGAATTGGCCGGCACCTACGATTTTTCTAATTTTTTGTGTATGAGTACCCTGACCAGGAACACACTGCCTGGCAGTGAAATTTGCCGGGTGCATTGATATTCTCACCGATTACAAGGGGTGAGAATTTCTCACTAAAATTCACAACCGACTGCATATAGTCGAGTAGCCTCTCAAACGACTCCCCGTGTCAAGCCGAGCTCAAAACTACCTCTTGTTTATCAATATCTTTTCAACTTTTTGAGAAACATGCATCCAGAACCGGTTTTTCACCTAATGCTTTATTTCCCATAGGTTTTAACATTGAGGGCAACGGTCGTGAATTGGCCGGCACCTACGATTTTTCTAATTTTTTGTGTATGAGTACCCTGACCAGGAACACACTGCCTGGAAGTGAAATTTGCCGGGTGCATTGATATTCTCACCGATTACAAGGGGTGAGAATTTCTCACTAAAATTCACAACCGACTGCATATAGTCGAGTAGCATCTCAAACGACTCCCCGTGTCAAGCCGAGCTCAAAACTATCTCTTGTTTATCAATATCTTTTCAACTTTTTGAGAAACATGCATCCAGAACCGGTTTTTCACCTAATGCTTTATTTCCCATAGGCTTTAACATTGAGGGCAACGGTCGTGAATTGGCCGGCACCTACGATTTTTCTAATTTTTTGTGTATGAGTACCCTGACCAGGAACACACTGCCTGGCAGTGAAATTTGCCGGGTGCATTGATATTCTCACCGATTACAAGGGGTGAGAATTTCTCACTAAAATTCACAACTGACTGCATATAGTCGAGTAGCATCTCAAACGACTCCCCGTGTCAAGCCGAGCTCAAAACTACCTCTTGTTTATCAATATCTTTTCAACTTTTTGAGAAACATGCATCCAGAACCGGTTTTTCACCTAATGCTTTATTTCCCATAGGCTTTAACATTGAGGGCAACGGTCGTGAATTGGCCGGCACCTACGATTTTTCTAATGTTTTGTGTATGGGTACCCTGACCAGGAACACACTGCCTGGCAGTGAAATTTGCCGGGTGCATTGATATTCTCACCGATTACAAGGGGTGAGAATTTCTCACTAAAATTCACAACCGACGCCCATTCAGTACTTTTGACGTCAGGAGTCGCATGGAGAACCTGATAGCCTTCAAGAAGGGGAGAGCTTTAGCTCGGCGCACGATAAGGGAAGCGAAACGTATTTCCTGGCGTGCGTAGGTAACACGCTCAACCGATTTACGCCAACTTCGCAGATCTGGGCGCGGAACAAGTGTGTTTCTGGCCAGTTTTCATCCGTGCCGCTTCCTGTGCTACGTTTGGACGGCCAGACTGTGACGCAGCCATTGGATGTGGCTAACGAGATTGCACAAGCCTTGTCACACCGTAGCAAAGGTGGTAACACGAACCCACAGTTCTTACGGCACAGAGCACGATGTGAGCAAACAGTGATAGATTTTTCCACGAGTGAATCGCAGGCATACAATGAGCCATTCACTTTGATGGAGTTGGAATCGGCAATTGTCAAGCTTCGCAGTGTGTCAGAAGGCCCTGATACCATACGCAACGACATGCTCAGACATCTGCCGCCCTGCATACTTCGCGTGCTTTTGGTGGATTTTAACTCATTGTGGTTAAGAGATGAATTCCCAGCTGTTTGGCGAGAAGCTGTGATAGTTCCACTTCTGAAACCAGGCAAAAGTGGATTAGATCCTCTTCACTACAGACCCATTTCTCTTACGTCATCACTTTGTAAACTGATGGAAAAGATGGTGAACGCACGATTGACCTTTTTTTGAACAGCATCACGATTTTACTAACGCGCAGTGCGGTTTTAGAAAGAACCGGACACAGTGGACCATCTTATAGCTCTAGACACTATGATTCGTACCGGTTTTAAAGCGATCAGGCATATAGGCACAGTCTTCTTAGACACTGAGGGCGCCTACGACGCCACTTGGTTTCATGGTATTCTTGTAAAGCTGTTTAGATATGGTAAACGTGGTCGTATGAGTACTTTTCTTCGACTCTTTTTAGCTGACCGTTTTTTCCGTGTCCGTGTTGGAAACACACTCTCCGAAAAGTTCTCACAAATAAACGTTGTACCCCAAGGCGGTGTGTTAAGTGCAGCGTTATTCGCAGTTATGATAAACGACATCGGTGATGTGCTCCCCCAGTCTGTTGGCCGTGCTCTTTTTGTTGATGTTTTTACCATTTGGACGAGTGCAGTAAGAGCACCATCAATGGAACGGCATCTCCAGCTGGCTGTGGACCGCGTGGAGAGGTGGAGCACCATGAATGGGTTCAGTTTTTCAAAAAATAAGACCGTAGCCATGCATCTTCTTCGTCGCTGGAGATACGGTGAAATGACTCTCCTTTTGTATGGACAGTGCATTCCAACAGAGTCTGTGGCCAGATATCTCGGGGTATATTTTGACCGCCGCCTTACGTATAATGCACATCTGGAAACTTTAAGCGATCGCTGTTTTAAGTCTCTGAACATATTAAAATGTGTGTCACGCACAATGCTGTGATATCGTTCTCTCGTCCGCTCCAAGCTGGATGACGCATGTTTTGTGTATGACAGCGCATGTGATCCAGCAAGTGCATTCTAGACACCATCCATCACACCGCTCTCCGCATCATCACAGGGGCCTTCCGCACATCACCCACTGTTAGCCTTATGGCAGAGTCACACGAGTCGCCACTGTCGACGAGGAGGAAAATGCTCGGCATGCGCTATCCCCTGAAGCTGCGACAATTCCCGTTACACCCGACGTATGACGCAGGTTTTTCACGGTCCACTGTGAGCTTCCTTCGCGGTGGATCGCAGCAGCGCACTCCGCCTTTCGGCTTCCGAATGCGAGCTCTGTTGCAGGAGTGCGAAATTCCTCTTCGAGGGGTGAAGCGAATAAGCCATCTGCCTTCTCCTCCCTGGCATTTGACGTCACCTTCAATAAACACCTTGCTTGCAGAAATTAGAAAGAATGAAGCCATGCCAAATATAATGGGATCCAGGGCGCTGGAGCGCATGGCGTCATATGGCGGATACACACTGACGTACATGGACGGATCTGAGACCGCCGGTGGTGTTCGTTGTGCGTTTGTGTGCGGTTCTGTCACCCGATCGTTCTCGTTGCCTGCACACGCGTCTGTTTTTACATCGGAATTGATAGCAATCACCAAGGCGTTATGTTTCATCGAAGTTGGTGAGGAATCACTATACCTGATTTTAACGGATTCCCTTAGAAGCCTTTTTGCTCTTAGATCTTTGTATTCAGCATGTTTCCTTCTAGAGGACATTTTGCTACGTCTGACACAACTGGATCGGACTGGGAATAAAATCATCTGTGCTGGATACCCAGTCACGTCGGAATTACGGACAACGAGTTGACCGATGCCGCTGCCAGGCGAGCAGCGCTGACACTATGTACACGTTCTCTGCCAATCTTGCCAGAGACTTTTATCCGGCAATTAGGAACTTCCTGTACAACAAGTGGCAGCGCTCTTGGGATGAGACAGATGGCAATAAACTCACAATGGTAAAACCCAAGCCTGGTTCATGGTTATCCTGCTCTCGCAAGGCGAGACGAGAGGAAATAATACTGTGGAAACTGCGTATCGGTCACTTATACGACCCATGGCTATCTGTTGCTTAGGGCTGGTAGGCCTCTCTGCCATCGATGTGGTGCCTTCCTCACTGTCAACCACGTGGTCCTTTCGTTTCCATACTTGGCTGAAAAACGTTGACTTCACTTCGGACAGCACGCTTCGTCTCTGACGCTCTGCGATGTACTTGGAGACAACTCACGCTTTCTTGAATCGAAACAGCTCTTTCTATTTCTTAAAGACGCTGACTTCGATGTTTTTTACACACTTCACTAGTGAGGCAAAGCAACCTCGTTATAAGCGCACACTAACCTCAGAAGTCGGCGCGCCCGAAAACACCGATAAACAACAACAAGCAGCGAAACAACTGGCTCTACATCATGCGTGTTGTGCTGTATGCATCACTTTGTTTCACATTGAACGTTGAGAACGGCTGATAAAAATCTAAATATCACCAGTAATGGTACCGATGCCCTACAGGATTTTGACCAACGATTTTGCGCTACAGAACCCTGTCCCAATAGTCGTTCTAAAGGGATGATATTATCGCGAGCATTTGATCCCTGTGAGATTGTAATTCCTCGTTTCAGGTGTATAAAGATGCAATTGTTTTCCAGATAAATATACGTATGTTTTCGAGCCAGTATTTCAGGTGATGAGAATTAACCGAAACACACGTTTTTCTTTGATAAATCGGACAAGTAGTCGCCTATATAACAAAAAGAGGCACATCCTAGGAGTCAGACAAATCACGCGCGATGCCCCCACAACAAGGGGACACATGCCTAACAAACCCTACAGGAAATACACCATTACGTGGAAAAAAACAAATAGATATGCATGTTACACAAAACTCGAGAAAATAGAAATTAACTAAAGATAGTTTTGAGCTGAACATCACACGGAGAGTTTGACAGCGTTTACAGCGATCAGAGTTTTCGGGAGAAACTCCCACCCCTTGTAATTAATGAGAATGTCAATGCACCCGGCAAATTTCACTGCCAGGCAGTGTGTTCCTGGTCAGGGTACCCATACACGAAAAATCAGAAAAATCGTAGGTGCCGGCCAATTCACGACCGTTGCCCTCAATGTTAAAGCCTATGGGAAATAAAGCATTAGGTGAAAAACCGGTTCTGGATGCATGTTTCTCAAAAAGTTGAAAAGATATTGATACATAAGAGGTAGTTTTGAGCTCGGCTTGACACGGGGAGTCGTTTGAGATGCTACTCGACTATATGCAGTCGGTTGTGAATTTCGGTGAGAAATTCTCACCCCTTGTAATCGGTGAGAATATCAATGCACCCGGCAAATTTCACTGCCAGGCAGTGTGTTCCTGGTCAGGGTACCCATACACAAAAAATTAGAAAAATCGTAGGTGCCGGCCAATTCACGACCGTTGCCATCAATGTTAAAGCCTATGGGAAATAAAGCATTAGGTGAAAAACCGGTTCTGGATGCATGTTTCTCAAAAAGTTGAAACGATATTGATAAACAAGAGGTAGTTTTGAGCTCGGCTTGACACGGGGAGTCGTTTGAGATGCTACTCGACTATATGCAGTCGGTTGTGAATTTTAGTGAGAAATTCTCACCCCTTGTAATCGGTGAGAATATCAATGCACCCGGCAAATTTCACTGCCAGGCAGTGTGTTCCTGGTCAGGGTACCCATACACAAAAAATTAGAAAAATCGTAGGTGCCGGCCAATTCACGACCGTTGCCATCAATGTTAAAGCCTATGGGAAATAAAGCATTAGGTGAAAAACCGGTTCTGGATGCATGTTTCTCAAAAAGTTGAAACGATATTGATAAACAAGAGGTAGTTTTGAGCTCGGCTTGACACGGGGAGTCGTTTGAGATGCTACTCGACTATATGCAGTCGGTTGTGAATTTTAGTGAGAAATTCTCACCCCTTGTAATACGTGAGAATATCAATGCACCCGGCAAATTTCACTGCCAGGCAGTGTGTTCCTGGTCAGGGTACCCATACACGAAAAATCAGAAAAATCGTAGGTGCCGGCCAATTCACGACCGTTGCCCTCAATGTTAAAGCCTATGGGAAATAAAGCATTAGGTGAAAAACCGGTTCTGGATGCATGTTTCTCAAAAAGTTGAAAAAGTATTGATACATAAGAGGTAGTTTTGAGCTCGGCTTGACACGGGGAGTCGTTTGAGATGCTACTCGACTATATGCAGTCGGTTGTGAATTTCGGTGAGAAATTCTCACCCCTTGTAATCGGTGAGAATATCAATGCACCCGGCAAATTTCACTGCCAGGCAGTGTGTTCCTGGTCAGGGTACCCATACACAAAAAATTAGAAAAATCGTAGGTGCCGGCCAATTCACGACCGTTGCCCTTATATGTTAAAGCCTATGGGAAATAAAGCATTAGGTGAAAAACCGGTTCTGGATGCATGTTTCTCAAAAAGTTGAAAAGATATTGAGAAACAAGAGGTAGTTTTGAGCTCGGCTCGACACGGGGAGTCGTTTGAGATGCTACTCGACTATATGCAGTCGGTTGTGAATTTCGGTGAGAAATTCTCACCCCTTGTAATCGGTGAGAATATCAATGCACCCGGCAAATTTCACTGCCAGGCAGTGTGTTCCTGGTCAGGGTACCCATACACAAAAAATTAGAAAAATCGTAGGTGCCGGCCAATTCACGACCGTTGCCCTCAATGTTAAAGCCTATGGGAAATAAAGCATTAGGTGAAAATCCGGTTCTGGATGCATGTTTCTCAAAAAGTTGAAAAGATATTGATAAACAAGAGGTAGTTTTGAGCTCGGCTTGACACGGGGAGTCGTTTGAGATGCTACTCGACTATATGCAGTCGGTTGTGAATTTCGGTGAGAAATTCTCACCCCTTGTAATCGGTGAGAATATCAATGCACCCGGCAAATTTCACTGCCAGGCAGTGTATTCCTGGTCAGGGTACCCATACACAAAAAATTAGAAAAATCGTAGGTGCCGGCCAATTCACGACCGTTGCCCTCAATGTTAAAGCCTATGGGAAATAAAGCATTAGGTGAAAAACCGGTTCTGGATGCATGTTTCTCAAAAAGTTGAAAAGATATTGAGAAACAAGAGGTAGTTTTGAGCTCGGCTTGACACGGGGAGTCGTTTGAGATGCTACTCGACTATATGCAGTCGGCTGTGAATATTAGTGAGAAACTCTCACCCCTTGATTGATAATTGGCTCTGCAGGTTAAGGTATTGGATGCACCCAACATTAAATTGCACCATCGTGTTCAGCTCGTCGAGATGCATCATATGGTGCATTTTGGCCGCTTTTGGAGGGGTCGCTTTTATGGGCTGAGCGTGGGCTGAGCGTGGGCTGACCGTGGGCTGTCTTGACACACATGCGTTTTACTATCCTTGGAGGACTTATTTAAGTACGTTTTCACTCGAGACTACTACCTGGACTCATGTAAAACCGCCTTTAACAGGCTTCACGTGAAACCAGACTGTTTCACATGAGACCGGGTACCATTCTCGACTGAAACTGTTCTCAAATGAGTCCTGGCAGGGTACTGAGAACGTGCGGTCTAATTTGAAAAGGGAAAATGAGAATCTCTGCCAATCTCATTTTTTCTCAGTGTAGTTTGTATGATGCTATAAGGGCCGAGCTGGTGCACAGATTTAACAATCCATCATACGCGAACTAACTCCAGATTCTCACACTGTCACTGTTCACAACAGAGAGAACCGTTGCAAAACTTGGGGCCACGACACACATGGTCAAAAAGGCGAGGAAAATAAAGGCGTCAAACGTCGTACTGGACACTCCTTGCAAGAAGAGGGCATCTCATCCAGCGGCAGATGGGCAAAGGGAACTGCAAAGAAATTTTACGAAGGAGACGAGACTTTGTCGGGGAAAAAGATGTGAGTGTGTGGGGGAAGACGGCGAAAAACATCACCTTCAGAAACGGTTAATTCTATGTAATCTCAGAGAAGCAAGCCAACAATATCAGGATGAAAAAACGGCACTGTAGGCAGGGGCATTGGAACCGGGTGGCGGGGGCAGCTGCCCTCCCCTTCCCCCAACTTTGGGCAACATTCAGCGTTAACCCCATGGCGTTGCATGGAAAGAAACGAGGTAAAAGTCACCTTTTCCCCATCTATACAGATAATCCAACGCTCCTGCCCACAAGATTTTCAACATTCACTAGTTTGAGGCCTTGGTGTGCACTGGCCGGTGCTAGTGCACGCACTGCATATGCGTGTGAGTTCACCTTCAAAACTCATAATATGAGCAATCACTGCCGACATAGGCAGAAGAACATTTGAAAAAAATGAGGTTGCCAGGTTCAGGCAGCACGCCACCCAAGTCCAAGGTTTTACATTCTCAAATTTGGCTCGCTTTATTTTGCTGTCTTCACATCTGTAGGTATAAACTACGGTCGAGGCAGGTATGCCGCGGTGCCATAGTGATTCCGGTTGTTTTTTTTTTTTTTTTGTTCTGGTTTAGCTGCCATGGTATCCACGTACCGTGACCAGATTCTGGATGCCCGGGGGCTAAGCTTCGACACTACAACACACGACAATGCTCTTATTTTGGTCAAATACAAAGGTGGCCGGAAAATTATATAACATCACAGTGGCTTCCCCAATCATAAACCCCCGCACTAACGGGGCTCAACGCCAACTTAATGCTGACGAGGGAAAGAACCTGCCCCATTGCTATATTGGTACAGAATAGAGATAAAGAGATAAACGAAACGTGGTCAGCTTGCTTGTACAGTTCTGGATGGTTTTTACAAACATTATGTTTTAACTTATTTCTTAACTTGAGGTCAAGGTCAAGGTCATATTAGGCCATCTCTAATCTGCATGCGGGCGAACCAGAAATCGCCTATGTCCTTTCAGTAACGATTTGGTGGACTGCAATATTGTGTTCATCCCATAATTGTGTATTAATGGTGTTTGCCGAGGTCGACCAATTGTCGACCCGGTTACTTTCCAAGGCCACCCTAGGCCAGTGGGGCAATCCTTTAGAAGCGCACGCCATAAACCAAGCACACTGGATGACACATATACGGCGCGCGTGGCAAAAGGAGACGTCAGCTGTTGCGAGAAACGACAACATTATGCACTGGAGCTCCAGGTCGTAGATCACTTACTATTCGCTCTTGTTTTACACAGTAGGTTAGGTTAGGTTAGGTTAGGTTAGGTTAGGTTAGGTTAGGCTAGGTAAGGTTAGGTTAGGTTAGATTAGGTTAGCGAATAGTAGGTGATCCACGACCCTGGAGCTCCAGTGCATAATGTTGATGTTTCTCGCAACAGCTGACGTCTCCTTTTGCCACGCGCGCCGTATATGTGTCATCCAGTGTGCTTGGTTTATGGCGCACGCTTCTAAAGGATTACCGGCCAGTGGCCTATGTTAACCTTTCGTGGCAAAATGTCACGTGCAGACGAGGAAGGGACACTGTGAAGTCTTAAGACGAATGGAAATAGAAAACTGTACTGGTAGAGCGTTTGTGAAAATTATGAGGGTAAGTTCAACTTGAGAGTGACTTATAACAACATTTGAAATCAATATGTCACCCGGAAATAAAGAAGTGACACTTTCGGTCCAAAAATGAATAAAATCGACTCATTACAAAAATAAAGGATGTATAAACAAATGTTGAAAGGAAAGGCCAACTTACGTCAGTGACCTATGATTACATCCAACTGCAGTTTAGAGACCAAGTAGTAACAATGTTGTGTAGAAAAGTGAAGCGGACAAAATCGCAACTACATCAGAACGCATTATTAGCCACACTCAACCACGTTTTGGTCCGACATGATCTAGTTTAAGTCTGTCTAGGTCATTGGCGTGACATGACCTAGACCCCAAAATTTCAGGGCACCCTTGAAATTGAGGTTGGTGCGGTATGGTACCACGACGACAACCCAGACCGTTCTGAAGCTGCGCTAAAAAAATGGCACGCGGGACGGACGCCTGCCCCCGTCAATATGAGGGATTAGTTTCACACATAGAATCATGGTAATGACAATGGTAATGGTAATCAGGGGTGTAATGGTGAAAAAGTGACTAGGGTTACGCTGACCTTACCAGCGTACCCAAGGTTGTATAAACCAGGTAGAACGCTTCGGTCCGAAAATGTGTGACAACGGCAATTTGACTGCAGCGATCGCCGCGGTGTCATTGAGGATTTGGCAGCTTGTCGTCCATCGTACAGCACACGGGTAGGTGGTGTTAAACATCGCACTCTGTCAGTCTGATGTAGACGGTGGTGGTCTCAAACTGACGCCTGCCGTTTCCTCTATACATTAGATCCGTAACAACCTAGCTGCACTGCAAATTGTCGATGCAAGGCGTGTAACGGTGGCTGCCTGTCGACTGGCTGGTGGATCACGTGCAGCTCACGTTTGAGTGCTGTAATAACACCCGCTAAAACAGTCGCGTAGTTTATATTTATCGCGCAGTTTACACCCACTCACCGATGTAGGAGCAAGGAGCAGGGAGCCGAGTGCCGAATCAACAAGCGTGGTCGATTACCTTGGTGCCCCACTTAGTCATCACTCCAGGCTTGTCGATTTGTATTCTTTATGACAGCCCTGTCCCCTTCCCTCCCAAGTCGATTGAGTTCCCAATGTCGGTTGGCCATCCCAATATTTTTTATCTGTTTTAAAGGAAAAAGGGCAAAAATAACGAAAAAGACCGCCGCCATAGGCAAGAGATAGGCAGAGAGTAAAGAATAAAGGCGACAGTGATGCATCTAACTATTTCCCCATTTTCGACTTGTATCTATCTATCTATCTATCTATCTATCTATCTATCTATCTATCTATCTATATATATATATATATATATATATATATATATATATATATATATATATATATATGTGTGTGTGTGTGTTTGTGTGTGCGTGTGTGTATGGGGTGTAAGATTGCAAAATCAGTTGTGAGGGGGGCCTGCCGTGGGTCAGTCAACCTGGGATATTCCCAAATACTATGAAAAATGTTGGTAGCACCATGTTGCTACCAATATTTTATTATATCTATTCATGGCTCCATAGTAGAATTTACGTACATTACGAACAACGAGGGAACTTCGAATATCGAGGTTTGATGAAAGCCAACTGACGACATTTTTCATAAACCGCATTTATTTATTTCAGTTATGCAAAGCACAGCTGAATTACGTCAGAAACTTATTTTCTTACAGACATTTAAAAGCGTGATGCTTTGTCCATAGTAAGTCGTCTTGAGGTCTGTAAAATTCGTACTGGTTTCTGAGATACAGCGCATTTTAAGGGTGCGCTGTATGTCGTGGCGTCAGAATTTGACGAAATTGTCAACAATGAGTCATTAATTGGAAAAGAATATAAACATCAGAATCGTGATCAAGACACAAGACAACACCATACACGCCATTCCATCAAAATCTGAGATGGAAACGCAAACCCGACCGTTGAATTGGCGTGGAACCCAAGAACAACGACGATGCGAAAGGAATGATGAACAACGTTGGAGAAATGGTGAATAGCATCAATGAAAATTAGCTTTACGGATGTGAAATATAATGAGTGATTCATCGTTTCACGTCAATGTTCCCGATGAGGCCATCCGCAAATGCCTCAGTTCTTCGCTGGCTATTGTTCTGGCCAAGACATCAAGGTTCCAGATGAGGGCACATATTTCTCTGTCCTCATCTGGGTGCCCTATTCCATAATCCACGTCACACCCAGGGCACTGTCAGCAGTGTACCGTGTCCTCGTGGTCCGTCATAAGCGCCTGCCTCACTGGGAGCAAGGCTGCTGTGACGTTAGAAGGCCTAGTTCAATGGGCCACGTGTGCCGGTCGTATTAATTAAGCTGATGTGAAGTCGGCGGGTCTCATCTTCATCTCAGTCAGTTTCAGAGAGTAATGATGACCCTTCCAGATTCTCCATGAGACTCCGATTTCAGATCGATTGCCATCGGTGCGAGTTGCCGGCATCGGGCCACGGAGGTACAGGGCGTTCAGGTTGGATGAATGACACGCCGAGTACCACCAAGCCCCCTTGAAGACGAACGCGCAGTTCTTAGACCAGACATCGTTATCCCGGTCTCTGGTGCTGAACTTCTGACCGCTGGCCCATCCCAGACCGTCGCCGGCATCACCGGAGTACGAGGAAAGCTGCAGCTGGTAGCCGTGGGTCTCGTTAGCGATTCTAAACAACCCGTACTGGGCGAAACGTTGCTCCCCTTCGAAGTCCTCCATGTCGACGCGCATCTCCTGCGGTCGCCGAGCCGTCAGTCGGTGGATCAGCTCGTTGCCCAACCAGAGCTGGCCGGAGACGTTGCCGAAGCCGTCGCGATAGCTCTGCCAGGTGCCGAAGAAGTTCAGCTGTTCGGAGTCGTTCTGGCGACGCTGGAACACTGTCCAGCCACCGCCGGCCGTCTCCATGTCGCAGAACACGGGGAACGGAGCGTCGTCGGGCGCCAGCCGTACCGCGTACACCCCGCTGTCGCTGACGCCGAGCTGCGCCAGCTCGCTGCAGTCGCTGATGGCGCAGTGGCCGCTGGCGGTGAGCGACGGAGCGGAGCAGGCGCAGACGCCGTCCAGGCAGGCGGCGCCCGGCTGCCCGTGCCAGCACTCGTCGCTGGTCAGGCAGCGATCGCCGAGCGCGGCGCGGCCGTCCCGTACAAAGGCGGCCAGCGCGCTGGTGTCGGCCGTGCTGTTGCCGCGCCGGGAGGCCAGCCGACAGGTGCGGACGCCGCCATCCTCGGCCAGCTCGGCGGCCGCGCACGAGCGGTTGGTCAGACAGAGGAGGCGGCACTGGCAGGCGTCCGAGGCCGGCCGGCTGTCGAACACGGCCTCCTCCGGCGGCGGCCAGCTGACGGTCGTCATCTTCCAGGACAGCGGTTGCACAGACCAGCTGGCGCCGCTCGGCAGCCGGTAGGTGGCCGACACGTCCAAAATGATGCGCGTCGTCACCAGCAAACCGCCCAGGAGCATCAGACGTCCTGAAGCTGCAAACAGCGCATTGTCAAGTTCATAGCGTAGCGGTATGGTGTCTGTCTGTGTTTGCAAACGAGTGTTGAATTACATGACATGGAACTCTTTCCCGAACATTTGTTCATCAACGATGAATGAAAGGTGAATGCAAGAAGCACACTGTCCATGGGCTTACCCAGGGGTGTCCATGAGGGTTATGCATCTTTGGAAGGTACAATTTAATGTTTCTGTACTCGCCAAAAGGAAAATAACATGAAATCGAAAATCAAGGGACTAGAATCCGACGACTGTTCAGTTTTGGGGGATTGGGTTTTTCCTGTCTGACTTGTTAGCGACATCCTCCCTGCGCACCTAAGGTGGTCTGAAACTGCATGCAATTTTCTAGCAGGAAATGCGGGTGGGCGTCTACTTTTTGAAACACACTATTTATAAACAATATGTTTTAAGGATCCCGTATGACACTGTCACGCGCTCGATGGTGGATTTTTAAAATCTTTTTAGCACCGATATATATGATGTTTATATATATTTTTTAAACGAATACCTTTTTATCAGTTGGGTAGAGAAACCGGAAAGGTATCTTCACCAGACTGTGCAAAGAATAGAGACAATGAATGCATTCGATAAATTAGAATAACATTCACACTCATATTCATATTTTACGTCACGGTTCACGTCAAAAAACGGACTCCTCTAATGTCAGTTCCTGACAGCTCCTTAAAGGCAAACATATTCCTGTAAAGGGAAATCGATGCAGAAAAAGTCATAGCCGTCCAAATTGCATGACCATTTCAAGGTCACATTCGGCGAACTCTCTCAATTCCCACGGAAACTTGTCACGATGTGCTACATGATATCAGAAATCAGCTGCATTCAAGATCTAAGAAGCACATCCCGAAACAAGGGATATGTTTGACGACATAATCAAAGTCAGCAAAGACGGACTCCTTTGGATTTGCTGAAACTCGGCACACACGAGCTGCAAGACGAGCTGCGTCTAAACGGAAAAAAACATCATACAGACACATATAAAACACGTCTTTCACAGCCTGCCAATCCTTGAAATTGACGCTTTCACCGTCTCAGCCGATGTCCGGGCTGAATGGCTCTCTGTGAATACGAAATGTTTTGAAAGGCCAAAAACACCATTAAGCATGGTATGCACTTATGTAAACGTACGCAAAGTGTTTTTGGACATCCCATTTTTCTCAGTGTGCCTGTCAGTGGTTCTCAAAGAACGTGGAATGCACGTTAAATGATACAAATGTAAATAATGCATTTGCAAGCCAACATGACAGCTTCAAGCAAACAGAAATCATATGCTTGTGCTCTGTGCTTGCAAACGAGTGTTGAGCCACATTACATGGAACTTTTTCCCGAGCACTTGTTCATCCACCATGGATGAAAAGTGAATGCAAGAAAGAAACAGACTCCCCAGAGCGTACCCAAGGGTGTCCAAGAGAGTTATCCAAGAGGGTCAGGCACCCTTGGAGAGTGGAGTTTAACGCTTTTGTACGCGCTAAAAGGAAAATAAAAAGAACTTCCGGGAAGCGAAAGTAAAGGGACTAGAATCTGACCAAAACTCAAAAGTTTTGGTTAGTTTTGAGGAAATTAGGTTTTTCCTGCCTCACTTCTTGGCGACATCTTGCCTACGCAGGTAAGGTCCTCTGAAACTGCATGCAGTTTTCTACCAGGAAATACGGGAGAACATTGAATTTTTGAAATGCACTATTTATAAACCATATTTTTTGACGACCCTGTATGACACTGTCGCGCGCCCGATGGATGAATTTTGGAAATCTTACTGACTGATACACAAAACCCGAATATGACGTGGATGTCTGTGAACACATATTTTTTCAACGAGTACTTTTATGTTTGTTGGGTAGACAAATCGAAAAGGTATCTTTACCTGGCTGTGCAAGGAATATAGACATTCACTGCATTCCAGAAATTATAGTAACATTCACACTTATACTTATATTTTACGTCACGGCTTACATAAAAAACCGACTCCTCCAAATTCAAGGAAACCTGGTGTGATGACAGCTCCTTTTAAAAGGACAAATGCCATATTACTTTGACGGCAGATTAATGTAGAAAAGTCACAATCGTTCAAAATGCATGACCACTTCAAAGTCAAATTAGGCGGGCCCTTTCGATTCCCACGGAAACTTGTCACGGTGTGCTACATGACATCAGAAATCAGCTGCATTCAAGATCTAAGGAGCACATCCCACAACAAGAGGTATGTTTGACCACATAGTCAAGGTCAGCAAAGACGGACTACTTTTGTTTTGCTGAAACTCGGCGCAAACAAGCTGCACGATGGTCTGTGTCTGAACGGGAAAAAATCGGATCAGGCACATTTAAAACCACGTCTTCCACAATCTTGTCAGTCTTTCCAATTGACACTTTGCCATCTCAGCCTATGTCCGAGCTGAACTGCTCTTTGTGAAAACGAATTATTTTGAAAGGCCAAGAACTTAGACCACGAAAGACCAAGAACCATTAAACATGATATGCACTTATTTAAACGTACTTAAAGTGTTTTTGGACATCCCATTTGTCCCAGTGTGCCCGTCAATGATTCTCAAAGAACGTGGAATGCACGTTAAATCGTAAAAATGCAAATAATATTTTTGCAAGCCGACATGACAAGGTCAAGCTGACAGAAACCATATTGTTAAAAGTAACTTTTAGCGCTCCTTCCAGTGACAGTCATTTCGTGGACGAAAAAGGCCAAATGTGTCATGAAAATTTAAAAAGACACCTCTGATGTCACATAGCGCACTCGTTTGATTTTCATGAAACTCGGCGCCTGCAAGCTGACCGACCAGCTGCATCATGCATGAAAACATCGTCGAGGCATATCTAAGAACAACCTTCCACAGCTTGTCAAGCCCTGAAAATGACACATTCAACGTCTCGCCCCAAGTCCAAGTCGAATAGCTCTGTGTGGGTACGAAATGTTAAAAAAATAACAACCACCCTGCAACATGACTTGCACATATGGCTACACACGCTGCAGTCTTTTGGACATCCCGTCTGTGATAGCTATCTGTCAGTGCTTCTCAAAACGCATGAGATCTCGTTAAATCTAAAAAAGTAGGTTTTTTTTGTTGCAAGCCGGAATGACAAGTTCAGGTGTCGAAAAAAATCAGTCTCTGTTGTCATAAGCGCGTTTCATGTTTATTGGTGTTTTTGACGGTTTTTTAAACATTTCGTATCTACGCAGAGCTTTTCGTCTCTGATATGGGCTGAGGCAGCGAATGTGCCGTTTTCAGAGTTTGGCAAACCATGGAAGGTGTGCTTTTAGATGTGGCTCTGTAATATTTCTAGCAAGGACGCAACTAGTCCGGCAGCTTCTTCGCGACGACTTTCAGTACAATGAAAAGAGTCCGCTATGTGACATGGAATGCGCCATTTTCTTGATTTTTTTAACACATTGAGCTCTTTTTGGCTCCGAAATGAATGTCAATGGCAAAAGTGTCAAAAGTTACGTTGGGTGGTGTGATTCCTGACTGCTTGAGCTTCTTATACTGACTAGCAAAAAATACGTACTTACAATTTTTTGATTTCACGTTCATTTCACGTACCCTCAGAGCCACTGACTAACACACAACGACACATCGGGTGCTGAAAAACACTTGCAAATGAAAAAAAGATTCAAATTAGAATTCACAATCACCAAAAAGCGCGACAGCGCAAACGGTGTAGAACAGACACCGGAGAAGTCCCTCGCCCTCCGCATGAAAACAGGGTCTAATTGCCCACACCAGCGCATGACCATAACCGCTGGTATTGCGGCGATCCGGAACGGTACAGCGGCCAGGTTCAAGTGTACACAACCAACTATTTTTTACTACCAGAAAATGTAGGCTACTGAAAAAATGGGTTAGGTTCGGGAGTTTTTTAACGACCGGCTACATTTCCACTTTTTATTTGTGTTTCTTGTATTAGTTTAGATATAATTACAAACATCCCGAAACATTAGGAGGTACATTTGATTGTCCATTTTCACAAGGATATGAATTTGAATTCTGTTTAAGAACCTTCTGCATTTTGCAGCTCGAGCAATGAACTCCGGTCATGGACAGCCAGCCTGTTACCGATATTAACGCTTCCTGGCAATAGGTAGATCACGTGGTCAATAGATGAGCGACAAGGAAGGCAAGTAACAGCCAAAACCAGGTCGTTGTATGTCTCGATATCATCGCAACGAAAGGGAGGAATAAAAGAAGCAAATGTGCTGCATTAGCAGAGGCATTCTCGGAATGTTAAGAAGGTTTCTTCATGTAAATTTCGCATGGCCTCTTCCATTTAAGAGCCTCGCAACATACACCAAAGCGACTTTCCGCACATTTAATACGCTACTTACTTTAACATTCACAAAACCTAGTGGTGCGACGCCCTTTCCGCCCTAGAGGCTGCTACACCGATGTTTATGAGGACCTTCGTCGAAATAGTTTTCACAAACATGGGTCCAGAAAAACAGCACGTCGCAGCTAGCCTTTCTATCCGCAGTCAGCTGCTTCCAAAGGGATGTGCCTACCCGTCCACATGGTGGTCCGCGCCGGCTGGGTTCACCTCGCCTGCTGGACTGACGGCCCGGGGGGCAGCTAAAGCCGCGGGGTACCCCGGCCGACTGGGGCCGGGCTGGCCGGCCGGTCTGCGCCTCTGTTGTTTCGTGTCCGGGGACAACGCTATGCGCCGCGCACAGGCGAGCCGAACTGATGGAAGCTAGCCAGCTGGAGTGGAGCGCATGTTTTGTTACTGAGTTTGTTGTTAAGCAGTGTTTGCTACTGTTATGGTTACTAAGCTGTTTACTTGTCGAAAACCTGGACACAGATCCTGAGTAAAATCAGGCTATTACAGATGTGGTGTCATTTGAACGTGTGTGAAGAATGGAAATTGGTATGTACACAAGAACGGAAAACCTAGATCATGAGCATTTAGCATTACCCATTGATGAAACGCAATACGGGTATGACCCTAACAAGCATTAGCCTGTCACGTGTCTCCGTGCATCACTTGACATAAGGGATCAGATGAATGAGAAACGGGAAATTCGTGGAAAAACGCTTTGAGACTCCACACATGCAGGCAAGTGAGAGATAATGTACAGGCTGAACGCGTCGGCCAGTGGTTGCAAAGTTGCAAAGCTTGCATGAACCATTGCGGTCGGGTCGGGCCAGGCAGCTTTTTTTAGTTGACATAAAACACACTGGGCCGAAAGCCTCACTCGTCGAAATAACATACTTTGTCATGTTTCTTGGAGGCCACCCCACCACGTACAGTAAGGTAGGTGTCGCAGGGTCAGCCATAAATATTTTTTTTGTAATTAAAGCAAGATAAACTCGGTCTATAGCCTCGCTTGTGGAAATAGCATATTTTATGCAATATTTTTTGAGGTCATTCCATCGCGTGTAGGATGACAAGTTCGGTAGGTGCAGCCAGAAAAAGTTCTAAACATGAAAAAGCCAACGGAGCCACCCTAGCCCTACTCACTCTGATTTTACTGTAATGATTTATATTTCAGTTTAGATAGATGGATACGGACTCTTCTTTTTATAGATAAGGCAGCTTTTGCAGTTACATTACTACTGAGCAAGGGTGTCATTCTGTATTCTTTTGAGAGGGCCCTGCCCCTGTGTTGATTTGGGCCCCCATGATAGTTGGGGCCCCCAGTATTTCCTGCCAGTCTTAAAGGAAAGGGGCAATAATAGCGAAAAGAACGGCCGCAACAGACAACATAAAAGCAGGAAGTATAGAGTAAAGAATAAAGTGATGTATCTACCTTTCTTTTTGATATATATATATATATATATATATATATATATATATAACATGGGAATATATGCAGTTTTTTATTTGATAAACAGTAACAAGAATTTAAAAATTCCCGTCAACCAAAAAAGGTAATGCAGATTCGTTGACAGACCCACATTTGGGGAGAGATTAGGTTGTCAGACCCTCGGCTTGACCCTCCCGAACAATTACAGATGTCGTCACCCCTGACGATGAGCTTCACCTGTTCGAAAATATCCGCACGAAAACAATCCCGTTATTTACGGATACGCATTGGACTATGCCCTTTCAGCTTTTGAGCCAACATGACATTGGTCCAGCCAGGCACCGCGGAACGGCGGAGGACCCCGGTGACTGGACGCATCCACCGCTCATGGACTGAGGGACGTAATGCGAGCAAGTGGCCGTGATTGGTAGGTAGCTCATTTGGCAGAGCGCAGGTCTCCCCGTCTTGGAAATATGAGGAGGGGGGGGCAAGCAGCTTTGGAGTGGTCAAGATCCATCTGGGAGGGGGGCATGGTCCCTCGAAAAGGATGCAAATCAACACCCTTGTTCTCGCTTCACAAAGACTCGGTGGGAACTGGCAACCCATCACCATATGCTAATAGTGTTTTTTCCTTTTTATCAAGCTGTGTTATGTTATCCGGCAGCATGACTTGTTTTGTCCGGCATATCCTGGCATTCTCCCGGATAGCAACCTTCAGAACCAGACCACTGGAAATAAAGTCAAAAGCTTAAGAGGTTTTTTCAGAGAGCAATGATGACTGATCCTATTTTTTGCTCCGCTGAGCCGCTGAGGTATTCGTCTGCTATTAGCAATCTTCAGCATAGGCTGGGACTTCCGTGACACCAATCTACAAAAGTCGGGCTTACGTGACACATGACGACATACAAGTAGTCCCAACCGAATGCATTACGTGCATGAATATCAAGGTTGGAATTGTCACAACAGTACTTGTTTGGATACTTATCAGGATACTTACAATTCAGCTTTCTGATGAAGGCACAAAAGCGAACTGTTTATGTACGAACACCAAATGGTTTGGCAGTACGGATCTGTTAGCGTCTCTCAGTCCCAAAGACGTCAGATGAAACCTGGATGATTGCAGAACACGCATATGCGCAGAATGCCCATGCACCAATCAAAGACAAATCGCAACATGCGAAGTAGTGGCAATGGAAAAACGTTGGTTCTGAGAATCACGGAATTATTGTGACACTCAGCTTAGTCTTTACCACTGAGCATTTCATTCATGGCGCCTTAAAAACATTCAGCGCTTCTTTGCGTTGTGGAATTTGTTCTCAAATGAACAGAAACTGACCACGAAACACATTATTTCGCGATGAGCAGGTGACCCACAAGCTTGCACTGTTCGTTGCCGCGTTTTTCATCGGCTTTGTCCTGCAGCATCAACCAGCAGCGGGAGACCTTCATGGAGCCCCGGGGGCTACAAATCGAGCGCCTGCAAAAATGATATCACAACTTCCAGGGGTGTGTGCAGTTGTATCCTCATTGCTGAGAAGCACGAAGGTATTCGATGAAAATAAACCTTCAAAACATTTTTGGGTTGTTATTCTGCAAGTATTAAAACAATAAACTTTACTAGGTTTCTTTACTTTGCCATAACAGTGGGATGTGCCTCTGTACCCTCCCCTGCACACGCCACTGGTGACGCTAGTGCACTGGCAGTGGCGTCGGCCGTGTTGTTGACCTTTCCCTTCTTTCCTTCGGCCAGCCGGAGACAGCATTTGGTTATCCGTTATTGTCATGAATGATGTATGTTGTGATTGATTAGCTATTGATAATATTTAAGGATAGAGATGTTTTTTTCGCAAAACTGCAGCCTTGCCTTTTTGTGCTGTAGCTCCGTGTAAATCTGTTCCTCACAAAGGTTCCTCTGTGCTGGCGAAGACAGAGTGAAGGAATAATATCAGTTTGCATGTTATTTCATCGTGAGATGGAAAAAAATTGCTTTACCTAGTCCTGACAGGAGAACCATCAAAAAACATGAAAATCCTCGTGGAAAACCTTCAGACATCCAATCGGCCACTGTATCTCCTTTCCAGTCCGCGCCACAGTATGCAGATGACGTCATGGCCCGTTGGCTTGAACACGGTCGCTGGGCCGGACGGCCGTACCTGACTCTTGGTGTCCTGCATGGAGCCGGCCTTTCCATGTGAACTCGTGAGCCGCGGTTCCAACAAAACCGTGACGCCACAATGCAAACTGTTGGTAAACGGACAGTCCGGACGGCAAGATCGGCAGGAACAGGACTGAAGAAATCATGCTTTGTTTCTGACAACGTGGCATGTCAGCGCTGTGACCCGCTAGTTTTAACTCGCAGTTTTAACCCCTCGGATTACTGGGGCATTTATTGCCCCAGTTGGGTTTTACGACACAGCTCCCAAACCATAAAAGCCAGCGTTCCAGCATTTTAGTAGCCCTTTACCAGAATAACGCAGGAAAATGTTGCCAAAATATTATCGACCAGATCGCCATAGGTTGGACCATATGACATAAGCTAAATCATAAAGGCGTTTTGAGGTACTGTGAAGAGGGGAACTCTGAACCCAAAGGTCATTTTACCTATTTCCTCCATTTTTGAGCACAAATGATAGCAAAACATAATGTTGAATATATATATATATATATATATATATATATATATATATATATGTGTGTGTGTGTGTGTTTTTTTGCATATATCAATGCCATTACTCTGCTGTATTAAGCTCATGTCTCTTGATTCTGCCTTCTGTTCCTGCGGCCTGTATTCAGTACAGTTGTGGTTCAAGATGTCCTTTCTAAGAAAAGAACCGTTGGTAAGCCCGAGAGGAACATTCGTAGGGCGTAAATCAATATTGCTAGATCCCTGGCATTACCAGCCCTATAGAAAACGGCGCCCGTAAACAGTGTGTCCGTTTGATCACGAAATCTGTCACTATTTCTTTTCTAAATGGTTCAGATCACTCTATGCCTTATCCCACGCTTTCTGCCCGTCTCCAAATTATTAAGGCACATCTTTGCCATTCTTTTCGTTATTGTCGCCTACCTTCCGTGTTAAAACCGGCGGAAAATGTTCAGACTCAAACCAACATTGGGGACGGCGGGGGGGAGCGGTGCAGAGCCCTCTCAAATGAGCGCAAATCGACACCCATGCCTGGCAATAATTGCCGTTGGAAAACATTACGTAAAGACAGACGTTACAGCCTGGGGGGAGAGAGGGTCAGAGGGCAGCTGTTCCCCAACTCTGGGCAACATTTAACATTAACTGTATGGCGTTGCATGGAAAGAAACGAAATAAAAATCACGTTTGCCTTCCCCCCATATCTAAAGAGGTTCCACCTCTCCTGGATAAAGCTGTAGGGTCGTTTAACGCAGATTTCAGGCTCTTGATGCAGACCGTTCGCCAACATTTTAAGGAAAACATGACGGATGACAACAACAATTTCTCGTCGTCCGATGTTTCACATTTACGGCGCCGGTATTCAATGATAACAACTGAAATATGCCCCTACATTCAATATTGATGAATCCCTGGCACTACCGGCCCTATAGAGAACGGCGCCTGTAAACAGTGTGTCCATCTGATCACGAAATCTGTCACTGTTTCTTTTCTAAATGGTTCAGATCACTCTATGCCTCGTTCCACGCTTCCTGCCATCTCTCAGTTATTAACGCCCTTCTTTGCTGTTCTTTCCGTTATTATTGCCTAACTTCCGTCTTAAAATCGGCGGAAAATGTTGAGAGACTCAAACCAACACTGGAAGCGGCGGGGGGGGGGGGGGGGCGAGCCCTCTCAAGTGAATGTAAATCGAAACCCATGCCTGGCAATAATTGCCGTTGGAAATCATTCAGTACAGACAGAGACGTTTCAACCTGAGGGGGGAAGGGGATGGGGACAGAGGGCAGCTGCTCCCCAGCTCTGGCAACATTTAACATTAACCCTATGGCGTTGCATGGAAAGAAACAATGTAAAAATCACGTTTACCCTCCCCTCCATATCTAAAGAGGTTCCACCGTTCCTGAATAAAGCTGTGGGGTTATTTGGCGCAGATCTCAGGCTCTTGATGCAGACCGTTCGCTAACGATTTAACCGCCCACGATTGGGGGGGGGGGGGGGGGTTGACCGCCCCACTGAGGTTTTTCTAGAATTAAAAAAGAACAAACAAACATAGCGCAAAGAAACTTCATGCACCTTTTGTTTGATCATTTTTACACCTTGTGTCAGAGTTTTGACCTCAGGTCAACTCAGGTGTCTGACCTAGGTCAGGTTAAACGGACCTATGTCAAGTAACGTTTAGCGCCCTGTAACGTTTTCGGGAAACAAGATATCACAATAATACTTTGAGGGTTTAGTGACATTGATAGGTGCACCAAATATGCAATCTCAGATTTTTCGGAATTTTCTGGGTCATTGACCTAAGGTCAAGCCCATTTTTAAGACAAGTCGTAGTTTTCTTTCGGAAACTGGCGAAATTTTCCATAACATTTTTGGTGTGAAGTGAAGCATACGTCTAGTTCCCGTCAATGGGAAAAGTATCAATGACTTCCAGCCATTGACCTGACGTCAGGTCACGGATATCTGTTGTGAGCCAAGATGTTCCATCGTCAAATTCACCGATGAATTACTTAGAATGAGTAGACAATGGCAGAACTGCTTTGCACATACGTAACTAATACCAGGAACCTCAAAAAGTTTGACTAAATTGCATATTTTGGAAATCAACAGGCTCTCGCGAATAAAGTTCCGCTAATCGTGTAGATTGGTGACTAATGAATTTTTGCAAAACTGAAGCAAGAGAAACCATCACGAGAACCACTAAGATCAATAAAATTTACATGGATAGGCTTATGCGGCGAAAATAAAGAAACGCTAAAATTAGTTTCCGTTAATTTCTCACTGCGTACGGCTGCGTCGCCCGCCGACAACCGGTGTGAAAATTGCCATGTCTTTAACTCAACGTTTCGGCGTACATATTGAACAAATCTGAGAAATCAGACGTGTATCGGCATCTGCGGGCCTTGTGCGTTAGTGCCTTTGCCTGTGTGTTATTAGTCCCAGCCTTGAGATTCAGGCCGTTTCTCGGTCTCGTGCAGTCGGCTATAAAAAAATTATAGGGCGTAAATTGCTTACATATTATGTAAAACTAAAAATGAGACCAGTTTCGAGCTCTACTCGTCAGAAGCTTTCCAACGGTGTGCTTATTTGTATAGTGCGACGAACCGTTCGTGAGTTAGAGGGGGACAGCAAACCGTCCCCCCAGTCTGGCGTGATCGTCGCCGACCCATGGTCGTGCGCGGGTTAAGGAAAATATGACGGATGGCAACAACAATTTTTCTTCGTCCGATGTTCCACGTTTACGGCGCCCGTCAACAAGGACGGCGCCGGCGCCCGACCGTATTTCGTACGCGGACATCGCGTAGTGAAAAACATAAACGTCGGCAGCTTAAATTGTTTTGATAAAACTTCTACACGTTTATAGGGTAATCAGTTTCGCAGGAAGTGACCATGCACCAAAGTTGAATGGGCGGCGCTAGAAACCCATCAAGCGAAAGCGTCCACTGATAAGATGGTTTTTTGAGCTCTTACTCTGGTGAAAGCTGGCATGACGTTCATCGTTAAAATCAAGTTCAAGTTCTTCGCTTTAAAACCACGTTTTTTTTTAAACCAAGCCCGAACGTATTAAACAGTGTTACCACTGAGGTCAGACTCAATTTTCCAAGATATTCGCATTACCCAAGATTCCAAGATCGCCCTTAAGCGTTATCAGCCCAGTTTGCAAAGTCCGCCGTAGGACCCGGCGAGGGACCTAGGCGCACCAAATTCCATTTTCAGTTTTGATTATGTTTGCCCGTCGTGATCTTTGCGAAAATGAAACACAGTATATCCCCAAGTGTTTACAACAAGCAGTGCAAAAAACGTTTTTGGGCAAATTAAGACTTTTTAGTATGTCTTGCATTCAGTGCTGCCAAATAGCTTTTGGTAAATATACCCTGAGGCTATTCCACAAAGATTGATCGATGTCCCGTTTTCTTCATCCCATTGCTCTACAATTTGGTGTGCATAATACCTTGCGCGACTGCTGTAAGTCAGCGTAGTTTTAAATTGCTTGACTTGAAAGGTCAAAGGTCATGACACTTACACTATTCGACCTCTGCCATCCAAACTGACGTATCCGTTCTTAACATTTCCACGAAAGTGAGTCTGTCGGGTGTTTTTAGACCTTAAAGCCAACTAAGGTAATTCTAATCGTGCATCCAGGCCTTTGAAAGGTCAACTGAGGTCACTGAAATCTGTTTACCTTGGATTGCGTATCTTGACCTCGGATCATGTGAACAATGCATGTGAAATTCGGAATCGGTGCCCTAATAAAGTAATGAATAGTGCCAGGTCAACAGGTTATCCAAGGTCAATGAAGGCCAAAGACCTTGATTGAATTTTGGAAAACCTTAACCCTATTCCCGGAGGGCCAGACGGTATGGTCGATTCCCGGCAGGGTGGGCGGATTCGGCCCCCCGCTGAGATCTCCAGAACTACTTGTCCGATTTTATCGCAACAAACGGCAATCGATTTACCGTGACGTGAACTACATTTTTTTTTAAAGAAATTTTCAAAATTTTGAAATTTGTGGATACAGGGGGGCAAAAATGTCAAAATGGGGGGTACTTTTGGACTTCTTATAACTCCGTTGTTTTTGGGCCGATTTCGATGAAACTGGCATGAATCGATAGAATATAAATAAGGCTTTTACCATGGGTCCGCAAATCTGACATTTTGAGAAAATTCATGGGCGCTCACAGGGTTTTAAAAATAGGAGGACTAGTTTTCTAACAACTGAATGAACAAAAGAGGCAAACATCCTTTTTTGGTTTCTGCTAGTCATGTTATACTAAAGAAGTACAAATCGCATTACGATGTTTATATAATGTTAGCATAGGCGGTGCCAGGGACATGAAAAAGGGGGAACTGTCATGGTCACACGTTTCTCAGATCAACTTGTGACCTTTGACCTTAAATGACCTCCAGTGACCTTGGGGTCACTTGGAATGATGTCGTGTGCATTTGATGTTATCTGCAAACGTTTTCATCATTTGAATTCACTCTATTTCAAAAATTTCATTTTATGGTTATTGCGATATATTGTACGCGCCCTGGCATTTTAGGTCATAGCTCCGTGACCCGACCTGATATCAAGCTGAAACTTGGTACACAGGTAGAAAGCACCCTTCTACGACATATATATTCCGGGTTTGTCATTTGAAAAAATGGCACCGAAATTATAGCGAAAAAACAAATTTTGAACTTTGACCTTGACCTGACCTTGTAAAGTGACCTCAGATGAACAAAATTATATCTGCACACTGCCCAACTATTTAGTTATACATCCATATAAAGTTTTAAGTTCTAGCTTTCAAACTCTGTTTTTGGAAGACATTTTCATTTTACCCTCAACATGGCCAAAAATGGCATGAGATGCCTCCCAAAAACGTTGCCTGGCTCCACCCCTGAGCAAAATAGAATTTTGAAATTTTGTCACAGCACGCAGAAAGAATAGCTAGAAAAAGTGACCACGTTTCGTGAATCTACGTTAAAAAGCCTGGAATTGGCAAGCAAAAAACCCGAGGGGTGGCGGATTTCGCCCCCCTGCCGGGAATAGGGTTAATGCTCAATTAAGATCCTCTTAGCTGGCTTAAAGGACTCGGAACACCCGACAAACTCACTTGCGTGCAAATGTACAGAGCGGACATGCCGGATTTGGATGAAGGGGTCGTTTGGTGGTGGGATGTCATGACCTTTGACCCTTCTGGTCAAGCAATTTAAAACTACGTTGATGTGTAACAGGCATGCAAAACATTGTGTACACCAAATTGTAGAACAAGGGGACAAACGAGAAGCACGAAATCAATCTTCGTCGAAAGCCTCCAGGCATATTTCTCAATCGCCACTTGTTAGCTCTAAATTCAAGATGTCTAAAAAGTTCCAGTTTGCACAAGAATGTTTTTTTCACGCTTATTGTAGATACCTATGGACATACTGTGCTATATTTTCGCAAAGATCACGATGGGCAAACATGAATAAAAGCGAAAAAGTTCCACGTGGCATAGTTAGGACAAATGTCATCCTAAGTTCACCGAAAAAATAAACTTAATTATGAAAGCTGGAATATTTCTCTTTCGAATGGCGCTCATCGCCGCGCATCGCACCTTTCTGTGGCAAGCTATCGTCGAGTTATGGACATTTGAATCACGCACTGTCTGCAAGAAATGGTGATCTTTCAAGGCCAGTAACTTTGACCTCAGAGGTCACCCAAGGCTAAAAAGTTATGGCTGATCATGTTTCGATAGGTGATGGGTGCTTTAGGCGTACTAAATTTTATCAAAATCGAAAGGGGCCGGGTCAATTTTTGTGCGATTTGACGTGAAATGACTCCTTCGGAATGCAAGCATGCGTGATTGCTCACTGTATTCTCGAGAGCAGTATTTCTCAGCCTCATTGGTGCTGAACCAGTGCTCAACACGCTGATCTCTTACATTTCGATGAAAACGACTACCAGAAGTACCCTTGGGTATCAGACACGGCTGACAAAATGTTTCACCTCTCATATGTACGGTTTGGGAATTGTGGACCTCGAAACTGTTAAGCTCTTGGTTGGTGTGACCATCTTTGATAGACAGTAAAACTAAAAAGAAATTCAGTAACACTAGTGTGCTGTAACGGAATGGCATCAAATTGGGCTACGACGTTAAAAATGTTAAAGGAATCGAATGCGATTCTATTTTGAAGAATTTAATATCATCGATACAACTGACTTCGTGAGTCGTGACCTAATGTGACATATCTTGGTTTGACCTCAAAGTACGCAAAACGTTAGCTTCTGTGGAACAAAAATGAAAATTCAGTCATTTTGCTTGATGTCTGTACAGTACATGTGGTGGGCTTTTCTTCGTTTATGTTATTTATATCCGTTTTCTTAAACATTAACATAAATGTCACATACATGATTTAAGTTACAGGCATACATTTTCGCAAAACCCGTTTCCATGAGCGCTTGCAGATGCAGATTAAGGTCCCGTGAATCCAAATCTGGCTTTTCTTTATCGAAATTCCAAATGAATTTGACTTCAGCCATCGACTCAGACAAAATTAAGGGCAAATGTTTATTTGTTGCATCCTAACCCAGAAAATCACGGGAGCTGGAACCATTATGGTCTCTCGCTTAGTTTTGAGATATTCATATGTCCATTTATTCCCCTTTTATAATTCCATTCTTCCCTCTTAGTTGAGCATTCATAGAAGACCAAGGTACAGGTCTCCACAGAAGTAATGGTAGGTATTAGGACTCTTGTGGTAAACCGGCCATAGCTCCGGTGTTAACGGTACTAATGTAACGTAATTTAACCCTATTCCCGGAGGGCTAGACGGTATGACCGATTCCCGGCAGGGGGGCGGATTCGGCCCCCCCCTGAGATCTCGAGAACTACTTATCCGATTTCATCGCAACAAACGGCAATCGATTTGCCGTGACGTGAACTACATTTTTATAAAAAGAAATTTTCAAAATTTTGAAATTTGTGGATACAGGGGGGCAAAAATGTCAAAATGGGGGGTACTTTTTGACTTCTTATAACTCCGTTGTTTATGAACCGATTTCGATGAAACTGGCATCAATCGAGAGATTATGAATAGGGCTTTTACCATGGGTATGCAAATTTGAAATTGTGAGAAAATTCATGGGCGTGCACAGGGTTTCAAAAATAGGGGGATTAGTTTTCCAATAACGGAATGAACAAAAGAGGCCAAAACACTTTTTTAGCTTCTGCTAGTCATGTTATGCTAAAGAAGTACAAATCGCATTACAATGTTTGTATAATGTTAGCATAGGCGGTGCCAGGGACATAAAAAAGGGGGAACTGTCATGGTCACACGTTTCTCAGATCAACTTGTGACCTTTGACCTTAAATGACCTCCAGTGACCTTGGGGCCACCAGGAATGATGTCGTGTGCATTCAATATTATCTGTAAACGTTTTTAATCGATTAAATTCACTCTATTCCAAAAAATTCATTTTTTGGCTTTTGCGATATAGGGTACGTGCACTGACATTTTAGGTCATAGCTCCGTGACCTGACCTGATATCAAGCTGAAACTTGGTACACAAGTAGAGGGCATCTTTCTACGTCATATATGTTCCGGGTTTGGCATTCAAAAAAAGATCCCGAAATTATTGCGAAAAAACAAATTTTGACTTTTGACCTTGACCTGACCTTGTAAAGTGACCTCAGATAAACAAAATTACATATGCACATTGCCCAACTATTTAGCTATATATTCATATAAAGTTTTAAGTTCTATCTTAAAAACTCTGTTTTTGGCAGACATTTTCCTTTTACCCTCAACATGGCCAAAAATGACCTGAGGTGCCTCCCAAAAACGTTGCCTGGCTCCGCCCCTGAGCAAAATAGAATTTCGAAATTTTGTCACCGCGCGTAGAAGGAATAGCTAGGAAAAGTCACCAAGTTTCGTGAAGCTGCGTCAAAAAGCCTGGAATTGGCAAGCAAAAAACCCGAGGGGGGGCCGATTCCGCCCCCCATGCCGGGAATAGGGTTAAGCAGCTATTTGCCGCGACGTAGGAGTATCCGTAGTAACTGCAAACCTATGGCTAAAATTTTAAGTTCATGCCTAAAAACACAAAAAGACATATTTGCGCCTGGAAGGCGGGGACGTTCGGCAGGTTTCTTAGTTCCACCATTGCGCCAACTCGGCTGTCAAACTCATAAGATCAGTTATGTTGTGAATGGGGTACTGGGTGGAGGCTATGTGGAGGGAGCAAGTCTTGTTCACGTGAAATGTTCTGCCGGATGGCTGTGGGGCATCGTGGAGACTGACCAGGCCGTGGCCGACCTGCAGTCCTTCCCAGACAGGTAGTTTTTCATCTGATTGGATCTGAACACTGGACCTGAGCAATGACGGTTGAGCGATTTCTGAGCAATGGCGTTGGAAATAACTTACACACGAATGAACGATTCATACTGTGTTCAGAAGAAGCCTCTATGGTAATTATATGGTGAATGCCGTTGCCGTAGCAGATTAATGGTAATGACACGGGGTTAAACGGGCACATGCTGCGTTTATTTACATGCGAGCACTTAACTCTTCCGAATATATTTCGTCATACATACACACACACATTACCAAGGCCGGAACTTCGTATCTCCTGGGTGGGGGGAGGCATCCCCTAATGTTCAGCTGACCTCCCAATGTTGAGCTCCCTCTCCCCTGAACGCTGGGCTGGGCCGTTCGATCTGAGGTCTATTTGAGGCCCGGACGATCTGAGACCTATTTGGCCCCAAATGTGTCACTTTTAATCTAGGAACATCCATTTGTAGCTCCCAAACATAAAATATGGCCTGACCTTGGAGGTCACTGGCCGA
Source organism: Capitulum mitella (assembly GCA_030062745.1). Lineage (NCBI taxonomy): Eukaryota > Metazoa > Arthropoda > Thecostraca > Pollicipedomorpha > Pollicipedidae > Capitulum > Capitulum mitella. The sequence continues at coordinate 29,622,449 of CP099845.1, read as the reverse complement.
CCTGATGGAGTCGACACGGTTACCATTGGATTGCTTGAGCATACGACTATCATTTCGTCTTGCCCCGAGGCGCTTGTTCAATTAGGGACGAAATGGTGCAGGGGTGCCTACTCCACGTCATCGGTGCGAGTGAACATCCCTCGTGTCCGGCGAGAGTTAAACAAACGTACGCATTAGTGCTGTGAATGTTGGAAAACATGGATATGCATACCCTACCCATATCAGACGTTTCTAGTCGCGCCAAGATAATGTGAAAAGAATGGAGCAAATGGTAGGTCAGTTGCCCGTTCCCGGTCCGTTGAGCCCGGGATGACCAGTCGGAACGTAACTTTTGACACCATTGTGCCACAAGCACGGATCCACTCACGTCACTGATGTCTTCCATTGGATGGCTTTGCATAACTGCAGTTTCTTTTCAACTTGGCTCGGTTTGAACCGTTCGCACAGATTACCAGTGGTTCATGGTGTTTGCCTTTGCATGCGCATCATTTCAACGAAACGACTGAAACGGACGACCGTGTAGTACCGTCGTGAGACAACCGTACAGTAGCAGTATATGGTATCGCCGCAGAGACGTAGGAGCTTCCCATAAAGGGGGAAGGGGGGCAGAGACCAAACTATTTTCTGATGACCGGGGACCGGTGGGAGGAGGTAGTTAAGTTCGACAAAAATGTTTCGTTTGATAGAGCGTAAATATGTATTTGGTATAGTGTAAAATATTAATCATTCTTCAGAACAGCGACAGTGTAAAATGTTCTTGCAGGAACTTGCCTGAAATGAAACTTGGTTTTGAAAGGGTAGCCAAGGGGGCGATGGGGGCCGTGGCCCTCCCTGAACCAAGCGGTCCTCACTAGATATATGGCGATTTCGCACCAGTACGGAATGGCGCACATATATATGTTGCAAAAGCAAACATTATCTGCTTTCCTGTGCGTTAAACATGAGATAAATTAGATGAATTGGTGCTTTTTCCTATAAACATCATCCTATGCCAGTGGCGTAAGACAAAATTTGATATTTGGTCCCCGTGAGAAAAATTCTGGCTACGTGGCTGGGTCCGTTCCTGTATCCGCCCTCATGTTTCTCGCGGATTGCCTATTTTCGCATACTTTAAATTGATGTCTAGTGCGTCGTGAAAAACGAAAAAAAATATTTGGACATTTTTGGAGATATGGCCCCATAAAGTTAACCGCAGAGCGGCAAAACCAGCCGATCGCTCGCCCCCTTCCCGGCCATGCGTTACCAGCAACAGCACAAGGTGATATACGACCGATCTGAAGTTAAGTGCTTCCTTGTTTGTTCTTTGTTGAAGTTCTGTTTGCTGGCCATCGTGGATCACCTTTGAAATAAGGATAAGTCCGATTTTGGCATACTTCCGATCAAGTATGGTATTCAGAAAGAAGCCTCAAAAGCTGCCAAACCGACGAAATTTTGAACATTTGACCCGATCTGACCTAGAAGGTGTTGCCCTAGGGTCACGAAATTTGGACAAATGTAGTTGCCCACAGCTTTCCATCCACCCGAAAAGTTTCATCTCACTAGCTGGTTTCTGAGGGTTGGAGGGATGGAGGAAAGGAATGGAGAATTTCGCGCCCTTCCTCCATTGCGTGCAATTTTCGGAGGCCCTCCACTGCCCGTGTCAAAAACATAAAGACAAGTTGCTTGTCAAGCATTATTGCGCATAAAATAATATCGAGATAGATGTCGAGTGTGTCCAGCATTCCTGATTTTACGAGCATTTCGCAAGACAGAAATTTAATATTTTTCACCGCCTGTTAGGAATTAGAGTTCTGTCTTCCCCAGAGGAGCCTACATACCGTTTAACGACATCTTAATTGAAGATATCGCTCACTGCCAGTTTAGGTGAAGGACGAATTTCATGTCCTTCCCCAAGGCTGACGTCACTATTTATGGCTGATGGGTTATTTCCAGTCGCTTGATACCATCACATTGTACAACGCATGTGTTCCCGACAAACTCGACATCCCAATGTTCCCATGCAACCCATGTGCTTATTAATGAGAATAGAAAAGAAAGAAACAAAATTGGTATCCAGGGGCGCGAACTCGCGATTCCGCTTCACCCCTTGCAGGTCAAACGGTAATACCATTCGGCCAACCAAGAACGCTGCGCAGTGTTCGACTGTGTTGATCAAGTTGCTCGGAATCTAGCCACTACGCCAATGAATGGGAAACTGGTCCTCTCCTCCCTCTTACGGCGCACGGAACACATCCGTTCATTGGTCGCCGCGTTAACAGCTGTCCCGATTTACTACAAAAGGCAGGCTCTAAACATGCCCCCGACTCAACCGGTCACCTGTCAGCATAGGGTTGTAGGGGAGAGCGGGGCTAGTTGTCTCACTTTTAGGTTGCAGAATTTTCACACACTTACGACCCATGATATCTACTCGTTTCTTGTTCCCTTATGTAGCATGAACATTTGTGCATTTGGGAAAACTGAACTGCGCCTAACTTCAATGACCATCCCGATATCAGCGCATAACGAGGGAGGAGTTTTGTGTGACGATGTGCCCGTGCATAGGTAAGTTGTCACATATACCGGGGTTAGTTGTCACGTGCCACTGAATATTGAAAACCATCTTTATCTAATATTGTCGCTAAAAAGAAATATCTTAAAACACAAATAGGCCGAATAGGAAACAAGAAGGGCGTTGACGGGGCAGTTTAATTGTTCATTACAGATGCCGCTGATTGAATTAAGACCAAGCGATATTGGCGCAATATTCCAATGTCCGACTTTGCGCGCAAAACACCGCCTTTGGAATGAGAATGTACCGCGATTGTTAAAAGCTGAGTCTTAGAAACAAAACAATATTATCGAAATACAAGAAACAGATCGCAACCGAAACAAACTATCATCAAAAGACGAAAACTGGTAGATTTCGCCTGGAAGCGAAACGAATGTCATCAGTCAATAACAATGTTTGGAAAACTCGGCTGCACCCGAAACAAACTATCATCAAAAGCAAAGTTTTAGGATCTCAGCTGGACCTGGAAAGAACTACAGGGTGTCCATAAAGTCTCTTTACAATTTTAAAAATTTATTACAAAGGTAGTTGACAGGATTTCCTAACTAGATTTGTTCTAATGTAATCAGTGGTTGTCAAAGTTTTTTTTACCTCATTTAATACACCTCTATATGGACACCATTAGTTGCACGAAGCACATCAAGACGGTACTCGATTTCTTGCCATTTTCGCTGTAGCATAGCCTCATCAATGGTGGCAATGGCATCAGAAATCCTTTGCTTCAAGTCAGTAATGTTCCGTATCTTTATTCCGATACACGATATCTTTCACATAACCCCATAGAAAGAAGGCCAAGGGAATGATATCTGGTAGATAGTTTCGTTGAGTCTGCACATCCGATTTTGTCTCAATAAACCGTGATACACATTGTGCCTTCTCTTGAGGAGCAGCCATTTTTTAGGGTTCCATTTAACAGCACCCCGTCCACCAACAGAATACCTGAAACACAAAATTTCAACGTGATCACAAACTTTAATAAACACTGATTAAAACAAAACAAATCCGGTTAAGATAACTTATCAACTGCCTTTGTAATAAATTTTTAAAATTGTAAAGAGACTTTATGGACACCCTGTATTATTGCAAGACAAAGCTTGGCAGCGCTCGGCTGGCCAGCGTACGGGTCTTTTCGTTCAGAATCACAATGTTGACGGACGTAAGTCGCATTTTTCGCGGTGCACTCGTTATGCGCCCAAATGCCACAGGCCTCACCTACGCACTGCACCCACGCCTCACCGGCCCTCGAGTTGGAGAAGGGCTCCATGCAGACCACGCAGAACGCTTCTTTATCGCCTAGTTCGGATTCTTCCCGAGCTTCCATCACCTTATGGCTTTTGCCTGGCTTCCTTTTCTTCGATCTCTGAAAGGGCCTTTTGCCCCTCCTGTACCGTTTGACGACCTTTTGCTCTTCCAGAGCCCTCTTAACCGGCGTATCCGTCAGTATGGCTGATGAGCCCTTTCTTCGGTTCTTGCTTGTCGGCTTCCGCGCTCCGGCCTTTGGGAACGGTCGAGTGTCTTCTGGGCTCACGGCTAGGACCGACCTAGAGCCACGATCTGGTGCTCCACGAGCCCGTTTTCGAAGTCGGCCTGCTCCATCAGAAGACGACGGACCACTAAAGGTCGGCCCGGGACGCGTGATTGCCTTTCTGGAGACAAGTGCTCCCTCAGCTGCATTTTCCGTGAAGGTCCGTGCAAAGTCCTCGGAGTCCTCAGACGATCCTCCGGCGTCCTGCACCAGATCTCAGAAGCTCTCGCTGAATCCCGCTGCCCTCTCTTCTGATGGACCGCTCGCAACGTGAACCAGAGTCTCGCGGGGATCACCCGTCTCCTCAGCTGAGACACTGGGTCAGTCCGGGCCTGCCCCAGCCGAATAGCTCAGTTATTCTGGGCTCGCTGGGGCCGGGGCAATCCCGTATGTGAGGCTGAACTCAGCTTCTGGGAAGGTCTCTGGGTCAAACGGATATACTCCGGTGGCTTTGAACCCCGCCTGTATGTTGGCAATTGTAGCCGCCTTCGGCCAGGCCAAGGACATGATTCCAGGCACATCATATATGTTCATGGTTGCTCCAGAATGGTTTTATAATCCATGCGTCACACGCACTGTTGCCGTAACGTTTGAATGGCCCATACACCGAGCGGTCCAACGGCTGAAGCTTGTGGCTTGTATGTGGGGGAAGCTGAGCATAGTTACCCTATTCTCCTTCGCGTAGTCTAGGCCTTCGATGGACAGGTGTGGGTCATTGTCGTCAAGCAGCAACAGGCTTGGATGCTAATTGCTGCTCTTGGTGTGTCGCACGAAGTGTTTGAGGAATTCGAGAAAGTTTTTTCCGTCCATCCACCCCCACGGGTTTGTACCACCAGCAAATCCATTCGGCCCCTCTCTCAGGAAGTACTCATTGAAATGCACTCTGGGGAAGACAAAGTACAGGGGATGGCGTTCCTCATACCTGAAATACATCCAGCCATGGTGACGAGTGTGCCACGCTCTGCAGATGTGATGAACCCCACTTGCTTCGCACCTTTCCGAGCTACTACACGATCCGTGTCAAACCACGATCCGTAACTTGTACCGTTGTCACGCCAGGCTCATCCACATTCCAGATGCTTCCAGGGCCATACTATGTCTGCGCATGGCATCTGCCAGATTTCCGAAAACGGCATTTACGTTCGTCTTGTTGAAGGCGCTGGCGCGCCGGACTTGTGGCCTCAGGCCTGCGGATTGCGAGGGTCGGGTGCTCGTTTTAAGAACCCAGCAAATCAGTCCGCGCCCGCCAGGGCTTCTCGCACCAGCTTCCCGGCATTTTCGTGTTGCTGGCACGCGCAGCTTGGAAGGCCAGCTTCCGCACCTCTCGTAGAGACAGGCCAAAGTATATAACTGACGAGGCCTTTATGTACTGAGCCAGCTCCTGCTCTGCTTCATCCGAGAATATCTTCCTTGGCTGCGCGTACGCCACGCGCTGCGAGGACTGCTCTAAGTCCCGGCTATCTGGTTCGCCGTCATTTCATGGCGAATCTAGTCAACGTTCGGTAATTCATGTTGAAGTCGGCAGCCGTTTTCCTGATGCTTTTCCCACCTAGCTTCACCTGTCGTACCGCTCTCAAAATGACTCTGGGAGGCGTTTGCCCATTGTTGGTTGACCTCGGACGGGTTCGGACCATTTTGACCTCAGAAAAGAAAATAGTTTTAATCCTTACCATAAAAGGACAGGTTTTTTTTCTGAGAAGCAGCAAAGAACATTTGGAATGCAAACTGCGCTGTCTGCAAGCCTCCAGGAACGACTTCATACGTTAGTGACCTGACGCGACCTAGGGTCAATTTATGAAAAGGCGTGGAAAGGATATTCGGTTAGGTATGCCAAGGTTCACCCGCTCCTCTCCCCCCTCCTCCCCCTCCGCTCTCCCTAAGATTTTCTTTAGGGACTTCGAAGAAATGGCAAACGACAGCGCCGTGGACCTTAGCATAGCTGCATCTTTTTTCCATCTTGAAAAACTGAGTCAAGTCAAGTCAAGTAAATGCGGCAGGTATGACGCCATTTCTCAATCCTGGAGGTTTGTGGACAGGCTGGTTTGTACGCACATGCCGTTTCTGCCGTTTGTTGGAAAAAGTTGTACCTAGTTTTGCCCAAAATACTGCCTGTTTGTGAAAGCAATGAAACGCAACATTTATTTTCAGTAACCAATCACAGCTCATTCGGGCTGAAGACATCTGGGAATACGTCAGACCACGGATTCCCAAAGCCCAGGCCTTCCCGTCCCGCAACCGTTCTTTGAAAGCCCACACGCGGCCCGCAAGAAAAATCCGAAGGATTTAAAGCTTAAAAACACAAAAGCGGACGTGTTAAGAGCCCAAATTTATCTTTAAGTCAAAATAACAATTGCAGCTACTTCCATTTAATTTTCCAAGGCTTTCATGGAGCGCTGAGGTCATCACCGTAACCCAAGCTCCACATTTTCAGCAGCATTTATTCCATTAAGCCCACAAAAAGCCCCTTGAACCCTACTTACTGGCCAGATGTGCCCGCAGAAAGCCCAGCGGGCCTTTTCGGTCCGCGGCTTGTGGATCTGGGGGCTCAAAACCGGCAGCTACGTTAGCCGCCCTTGGGGCTTATTGTGGCATTTTGACAGCAAGCCCCAACACGAGTCGTGTTGGGGCTTGATGAACAGTATGTTCATCATAGATGCAAACGTTCACCAGTCTCAAGGAGGAGCTGTTAATTGAGATCGCATGAGTTTCTACGCTTGTGATAGAAGTGGTTTGATACGGTGATGTTCGGCTCTGATTTTAAGCTCGTGCTAAACAAAGTTTGCTGCGTAGACTCCTACCCCCTACATCCGATTACGCAATTCTGACTGACGGGTGATAGCACGTGAGGTACGCACAGCGACGTCAAATTTCCGTAAATGATCGGTAGAAGGGACGAGCCGAGGGTCGGACAACCTAATCTCCCCCAAATGTGTGTTTCTCAGCGGACTTAGCCAACTTTATTTTGATCAACGGAAATTTATAAGTTTTTTGTTGCTATTTATCAAATAAAAACGAATACACGCATCCCCATATATATATATATATATATATATATATATATATATATATATATATATATATATATATATATGCGTGTGTGTGAGTGTAGGACCCATGATATATATAATGTTTACCTCCGACATATAATTTATATATCTATATATATCTGTATATATATATATATGTATATATATATATATATATATACATATGCAGGGGACCAATAACATACCAGAGATCCTGTACAGTAAAAGGGGTTCCAGCCCCCAATTTGCAGCCCAGCCTCCAGTCTCGCAGTCAGCCCCCAACTTTTTCAAGATAGCAAAGCAAACTGACCCAAATCCAGGGAGAAATCTTTTATGATCGGGAAAACGGCCCTGGCCCGGGACTGCCCTCACCAGTGTGGCTGAGTCAACAGTGACGCTTGCTAGGTCTCCCTGGCGACTAGCTCGATATCGTCAGTTCCATAAATGTGCTTGGTCATGGAGGCGCTTACGTTTATTAAATAATTTAAAAATTGCGCCAACCCGAATAAGCTATGCGAAAACACGCAAAGCATTGCTTCGAATAGTGACGCCAGTAATAGCAAATCAGCACGCCATCAACAAGCACCCGTCCCTGCATGGCCTCCTCTCTGATGGTGGCACAATATGCTCTCAGTGCAGGAAAATGGCTGCGCAAAAGGAGCGAAATTCTCAAGATGTATAACAACCGGGACCATCAAGCCAACCAGCTGTGCGGCAGGCGACTTCTTCAAAACAGCAAGAGATATAGTCGTCAACGACTGACACACCACAGTACTGTCATCTTCGTGCAGATCAGTTGCCGACAAGCAGATGGCCTTGGAAGATCTGGACGTCGCAATGTCTATCATTGAAGAAACATCGGCCCCCACTGGCGACATTGTCACTCCAACGTACATAAAATGCGATAGGGAGAATATTAGGTGCGTCCATACTTCTGGGTTGCATTATTCTGTGGGCCACCCGACACAGCTGATGTTGGAGGAATACTGGTCCGTACTGGCGGGACTTTCAATCCAACGTAGACACAATGTATTGGCGGGAGTATGAGGTGCGTCAATACTGCTATAAACACGGAGAAAACGTGCTGAGAACATCTTACAAACATTGCTATTTTAACCTAGTTTTAGGAGTCACATTTTAGCTTGAATCCTCTGCTGAAGCCAGGCAGTTGCCAGGATTTTCCTCGGGGGGAAGGCAAATGTGAAATTATGTGATGTGCCTCAGGCATATGACGAAATTCACAACAAAAAGTAGGAATTTTAGACAATTTATTCATATTTAATGCACAGGAAAGCATATAATGTTTGTTTTGCAATATATATATATATGATCACTGTTACGTATTCATGCGAAATCGCCATGCATCTAGTGTAGACCGTTTGGCTTGGTAGAAGGCATGGCCCCCATGGCCTCCCGTTGGCTACGTCCCTGACTGAAGCCTTTCCTGAACCAATTTCTCGCGCGGAATTGCAGGGCTCATTGAAGACCAGCAAATGTTATACAATTATTCAAAAAGGCGGTACACGGTAAGAAGCAATGCTGGTCTCACGGCTAGGGATCACGGTTGCGTCTACAGTGAGAAGCGTCACTGGTCTCAACGGAACAAGTCGCGACGTGTTTGGCGCGCATGTAGCAGCTGAGCTGGCGAACTTGAATCGGCGGCGTTGAACGAGCAGTTGGCTTTCATTGGCAGTTGTGGTGAGGTGGTTGAGTGACGTGGTCGGATTGAGGAGGCTGTGGGATGCGGTCAGACGTGCCAGACTGAGCCAGACATGCTGTGTGATCTTCCGACAGCCATGTAAGTAGGTGGTAAGGGCCCTGACATGAATACGTTTGGGTATTCTAGGCGCAGGCCTCCCACTTCTCATAGCTCCAGAAAACCACGTAGTTATCGAGCCATATTAGTACGAAAACATGCGCAATTAAAAAATGGCCCAATCGCAGGCATTTAGTGCCTCGTCACCGTCACAAATTCCTCAAAATAATTTCTGGAATTGATTCAGTCACCGCCTTAACAACTCGCACGAGTTCGAAGCACGGAGCATCTCCGCGAGACAGATCAACACCAACTTTTAAACGTTGACGGCGGACAAACGTACCGTGAAATATGACGTCACTGAAAGACCTATCGAAATGTGGACTTCTCTAGGCTCGAAATAAGCTAAGACGGTACTGCAACGGGACAGCGAAGTGGACTGGGGCTGAACAAGGACAGACATTAGTGCCTGGGAGGTAACAGGGACAGACAAGGGAAACTGGGACAGTACAGAGACATGGAGGACTCGGATGAGGTTAGGAGAGGGATGAGAACTAACGGAACGGGCATGGAAGGGTATTAGGAGAGAATGGTGAAAAAGGACTAGGCTTGGGAAGAGAAGCAAGAGGATGGGGAAAGAAGAGGGACAAATAGGTGATGGTGCTATCAGTTGCTGTTTGAAGGAACCGAATCGTGCGGTTGGTTCTCGAGATAAATAGGGTCGGGCGTTAAAGGCACACCACCAGTCTGTTGAAGGTAATGAAATACCCTAATCAGTGCCGGGTTAACTGTCCCGTCCAGTCTGCCACCATTGCGCCAGTCCCGTTTCAGGCCGTATTTGCTTCTATCCCATGATTCTTGTTCCTTAGGCTTTTCTGCCTCTTCCCCTCCCAGTCCCATTCCAATCTACTCCTTGCCCCTGTCCCGTCACTCTCTCTCTTCCTATTCTGTATTGTTCCCCTGCGGTAGTTCCTTATTTTGTGTTCCTGACGTAATGAACTACCGTGATTACACGTAGTTGTTCGTACGGCAGTAACGGTGTCATCGCCCGACGGCTGTCTCCAGCTCAGCTTTGTTTGGGCTCAGCGTTGTTTCGTCCAAATTCATTTAAAAGTGTGATTTTTTTTTTGTTTCTGAGACCACGGTTTTAAAGAATACCGAAACCTGAAGGTGTGATATTTTAATCCTATTCCCGGCAGCAGGGCTGAATCCGCCCCACTCGGTTTTTTTCGCTTGTCAATTCCAGGGCTTTTGACGCAGCTTCATGTAACCTGGTGACTTTTCCCAGCTATTCTTTCTACGTATTTTACCAAAATTTCGAAATTCCGTTTTACTCAGGGGCGGAACCAAGTAACGTGTTTGGAATACACCTCAGTCTATATTTGGCCCTGTTGAGAGTAAAAGGAAAATGGGTGCCGAAAATAGCGTTTTTAAGATGGAACTTAAAAAGATTATGCAGATGTATAGGTAAATAGCTGGGCAACATACAGATACAAATTTGTTTATCTGAGATTAGTTCACAAGGTCAGGTCAAGTTCAATAGCCAAATTCGGTTTTATAACAATCATTTTAACGCTGTTTTTCCAAATGCCACACCTGGATTATGCATGACGTAGAAAAGTGCCCTGTACTTGTGTGCCAAGTTTTAGTTTGATGTCATGCCGGGTCACGCAGCTATGACCTAGAATGTCAGTGCGCATATGCTGTATCACAACAGCTGCAAAGTGGACTTCCAAAAATAGAGTGAATTCAAATGGTCACAAACATTTTTAAATAATATGAAGTGTACACGAGATCATTCCAAGTGACTCTAAGGTCATTGCAGGTCATTTAAGGTCAAAGGTCGTAGGTTAATCTAAAGAACTTGTATCTTTGACAGTTCCCCTTTTCATATCCTTGGCACCGCCTGTGCTTACATTATGCGAACATTGCAATACGATTTGTACTTCTTCAACATAACATGCATAGTAGAAGCTAAAAAGCGTTTTGAACTTTTTTGTCAATTGAGGTTCTGAAAAACTAATCCTCCTGTTTTCGAAACCCTGTGAACGCCTACCAGTTTTTTCAAAATTTTAATTGTATCACCAATGGTAAAAGTTTCCCATGCGTAATCTCTCGATTCATGCTAATTTCATCAAAATCGGTCCGTACACAACAGAATTAAAACAAGTCCAAAAATCGCCCCATTTTGACTTTTTTGTTTCCTATATCCACCTTTTCAAAATTTTGAAAAGTTCTTTTCACGAAAATGTAGTTTACATTATGCTAAATCGATTGCCGTTTGTTTCCATGAAATTGGATGTGTAATCCTCGAGATCTCAAGGGGGGACCCTCCCCCTGCCGGAAATCGACCATACCGTCTAGCCCTCCAGGAATGGGGTTAAAGGGAAATGGGCAAAAATAGTAGAAACAATCGTTTGCGCTGCTTGCTCCGCTGCGCGCTGGTGCAGTACCGATTGCAGTACTATATGTGGTCGTTGGCATTGACAGTCGTCTCGATCTGTTCACATCACCCGCTGTTGGTGATGTGTCCAGCGTTCCTGACAGTCGGCTGAAGTACAGGTCAGGCGGCGCCACATGTGTCCGTCTGGTGTAGAACAGTGCTAGCTTTTATGGCGCCGTCCGTCGCAGCCCCCGCGCTCGGCGTTAGCGGCACGCTGGGTATCTCGTTACCCCTGCCCCTGCCGGGGAGCGGCCAAGTGGGCGGCACGCTGCGACAGCCGCTGCTGCCGCTGCGGCGGCGCCTCCTGCTGTCGGGTGGCGGCCATGCGGCGACGTCTCCTGTTGTCGGGCGGCGGCATAGCGCGCTGCGCTCGGGGAGAGCGGTCTTCATCGTCCTTCTTCGGTCATCCTTGCACTCGCCGCCGCTGTCAAACATGGTCCATTCAACCAATACCCAGCATTTCACCATTTTGACCTGTACACCGCAAACGTACTTGGAATTTAGGAGCTTTGGGCAAGCAACATTTTTTTGCCTCAGCGTTTCAGCTCGTCGCGTTCTTCGCGGTGGCGCTCGGCGTCAGCGGCACGCTGGGCGACGCATTGCTCCCCCTCCTGTCGGGTGCCTGCCGGGCGCAGGGGGAGCCGTCGCCATCGCTCTCCTTTGGTCTCATTGCCTCTCGCCGCCCACTTCCTGACCGTTTCTGGGGGGACTCCTCGACGCCGGTTTTTCAAGCGTCCGCAGACGTCACTGATGGATCGCATTCACGCGTCGTCCAGACGCGGGAGACGGTTCAGTGAGAGGCGTTTTCGGCGGTTTTGGTGGAATGGTCCAACCGTGGTCTAGTTCCTCACAACCCAGCATTGCACCATTTGGACCTGGACCCCGCAAACACACTCGGGAGTTAGATGCTTGGGGCCAACAACTTTTGCTTTGGCCTGTGGAAATCTCTTCACATTTGATGTACATGGAAGCCAAGGGAAAGCGCTCGAGGGTCATCCCTAGTTTAATGTGTGGGCTAGGCGGGATGTCAATATGCATCGTTAATTTACGCTCTTCATGGGGCTTGTGCTTCACTCGGATTCGGTTTCTTCGCAAGCTGTACAATAAAAATTGCTTTGATTAACTTGTTTTACCCGCGATATGACATTGGCCTTCATCACCAATCTTCCGAAGTGGAAGAGCCCTGATCCATCATCCATCCACTGTACCAAAGGTACGTTTGGTATAGTGCAGCGTTACCTTTTCCTCACGCCCCTCGCGATGACGCTCTGCGTCAGCGGTACGCTGGGCGTCGCGTTGCTCCCCCTCCTCCTGCCGGGCGGCGACTAAGCGGGCGACATTCTGCGACAGCCGCTGCGCGACGACTTCTGCTGTCGGACGCCTGTGCTGAACGTGGCCGGTGACATTGGCCTCCTGTTGCTCCGCCCCTACCACGAACTCTCCGCGTCTGTCTGTTTGCATCACGCACTGTGAGCGATATGTCCCGTGTTCTTGCCAGTCGGCTCGTCTGCAGCTCAGGCGGCGCCAGAAGTGTGCGCCTGACATCGTGCGGCACTACGTCTCGTGGTGCCGCCCGGTGCAGCTCCTCGCGCTCCTCGCGGTGGCGGTCGGCGTCAGCGGCACGCTGAGCGTCGCGTTGTTCCACTCCCCATGCCGGGCGGCGGCCATGCGGGCGGCTTTCTGCGACATCCGCTGCTGACGCTGCGGCGATGCCTCCAGCTGCGGGGCGGCGACCATGCGTGCCGCACTCGGGGAGAGCCGTCTCCATCGTTATTCGTCGGTCTCCATGGGACTGGTCGCTCTCTTCCTGGCAGCCTCTGCGCAGACTTCTCGACGCCGCTTTGCTCCAGCGGCCGCAGACGTCACGGACAGACGTCACAGACGCGTCGCCCGGACTCGGAAAAGACAGATCCAGTGGTACGGTTCCGACGGTTTTCGTGGAATGGTCGAACCCATTCTTTTCACGTGGACTCCGCAAACGCACATGGAACGTAGGTGCTTTGGGCAAAAACGTTTTTTGCTCGTGACAACCGCTCGCATTTGATGTACATGGAGGCCAGAGGAAAGAGCCAGTCGGACATCCCCAGTTAAATGCGTTTGCTGGGTGGGAATGGCAGTGGTTTGACCTGGGGGTGTGACAAAAGGTTTCGGCCGAACACACACGTCTTGCTTTAGTGTAGTAGAAAACTGCCGCAATAGGTAAGAGACAGACAGAGAGTAAAGAATAAAGACTAAAGTGATGCATCTATCTGTCTTCCCGTCTTCGACTTCCCGACCTCGACTATACATATTATATACATATATGATATGTATATATATATATATATGTGTGTGTGTGTGTGTGCGTGTGTGTGTGTGTGTATGGGATGTAGGATCGCAAAATCAGTTGTCGGGGGCCTGTCTTAGGTCAGTCAGCCTGGGATACCCCCAAAAAATTGCATAAAAAATATTGGTAGCACCACGTTGCTACCAATATTCCACTATATTTATCTATGACTCCGTGACAGAATTGTACGTACATTACGAGCATCGAGTTCGAATATCGAGTTTGGAAGAAAGCCATCTGATGTCATTTTTCCTCAATCGCATAAGTTTATTTCAGTTATGCAAAACGCAGTTGAATTAAGTTCGAAATTTATTTTCTTACAGACAGTTAAAAGCAAAATGCTTTGTCCATGGTAAGTCGTCTTGAGGTCTGTAAAATTCGCAATAGTTTCTGAAATACGGTGCATTTTAAGGGTGCGCTGCATGTCGTGACGTCAGAATCTGGCGAAATTGTCAACAGCGAATGATTAATCGGAGAATATACACATCAGAATCGTGACCAGGGCACCAGGCAACACCATACACGTCATTTCATCAGAATCTGAGATGGAAGTGCAAACCCGACCGGTTGAGTTGGCATGGGACCCAAGAACAATGACGATAAGAAAGCGTTTGAAAAATGGTGAATAACGTCAGTGGAAATTTGTTGCACGGATGCTAAATAAAAAAAAATCATTTTTGGCGTCAATGTTTCTGATGAGGCCACTTGCAAATGCGTCATGTCATCGCTGACTACTGTTCTCGCCAAAACACCAAGGTTCTAAACGAAGGCACAGATTTCTCTGTCCGCATCTGGGTGCCCTATTTCGTAATCCACATCTGGGTGCCCTATTTCGTAATCCACGTCAGGGCACTGTCAGCAGTGTACCGTGTCCTCGTGGTCCGTCATAAACGCCTGCCTCGCTGGGAGAAAAGCCGCGGTGACGTCAGAAGGTCTGATCCAATAGGCTGCTCGTGCCGGTCGTATTAGTTAAGTTGATGTGAAGTCAGCAGGTCTCATCTTCATCTCAGTCAGTTTCAGAGAGTAATGATAGCCCTTCCAGCTTCTCCACGAGACTCCGATTTCAGATCGATTGCCATCGGTGCGAGTTGCCGGCATCGGGCCACGGAGGTAGAGACCGTTCAGGTTGGATATATGACACGCCGAGTACCACCATGCCCCCTTGAAGACGAACGCGCAGTTGTTAGACCAGACATCGTTATCCCGGTCTCTGGTGCTGAACTTCTGACCGCTGACCGTTCCCAGACTATCACCGGCATCACCGGAGTACGAGGAAAGCTGCAGCTGGTAGCCGTGGGTCTCGTTAGCGATTCTAAACGACCCGTACTGGGCGAAGCGTTGCTCCCCTTCGAAGTCCTCCATGTCGACGCGCATCTCCTGCGGTCGCCGAGCCGTCAGTCGGTGGATCAGTTCGTTGCCCAACCAGAGCTGGCCGGAGACGTTGCCGAAGCCGTCGCGGTAGCTCTGCCAGGTGCCGAAGAAGTTCAGCTGCTCAGAGTCGTTCTGGCGACGCTGGAACACTGTCCAGCCACCGCCGGCCGTCTCCATGTCGCAGAACACGGGGAACGGAGCGTCGTCGGGCGCCAGCCGTACCGCGTACACCCCGCTGTCGCTGACGCCGAGCTGCGCCAGCTCGCTGCAGTCGCTGATGGCGCAGTGGCCGCTGGCGGTGAGCGACGGAGCGGGGCAGGCGCAGACGCCGTCCAGGCAGGCGGCGCCCGGCTGCCCGTGCCAGCACTCGTCGCTGGTCAGGCAGCGTTCGCCGAGCGCGGCGCGGCCGTTCCGCACAAAGGCGGCCAGCGCGCTGGTGTCGGCCGTGCTGTTGCCGCGCCTGGAGGCCAGCCGACAGGTGCGGACGCCGCCATCCTCGGCCAGCTCGGCGGCCGCGCACGAGCGGTTGGACAGACAGAGGAGGCGGCACTGGCAGGCGTCCGAGGCCGGCCGGCTGTCGAACACGGCCTCCTCCGGCGGCGGCCAGCTGACGGTCGTCATCGTCCAGGACAGCGGCTGCACGGACCAGCTGGCGCCGCTCGGCAGCCGGTAGGTGGCCGACACGTCCAAAATGATGCGCGTCGTCACCAGCAAACCGCCCAGGAGCATCAGACGTCCTGAAGCTGCAAACAGCGCATTGTCAACTTCATAGCGTAGCGGTATGGTGTCTGTCTGTGCTTGCAAACGAGTGTTGAATTACATGACATGGAACTCTTTCCCTTCCACTTGTTCATCAACGATGAATGAAAGGTGAATGCAAGAAGCACACTGTCCATGGGCTTACCCAGGGGTGTCCATGATGGTCATGCACCTTTGGAGGGTGGAATCTAACGTTTCTGTACTCCCCAAAAGGAAAATAAAAAGATGTTCTGGAAATCGAAAATCAAGGGACTACAATCCGACGACTTTTCAGTTTTGAGGGGATTGGGTTTTTCCTGCCTCACTTCTTGTCGACATCTTGGCTAGGCACCTAAGGTCATCTGGAATTCCAAGCACTTTTCTACCAGAAAATACGGAAGAACGTTTACTTCTTGAAACTCACTATTTATAAACAATATAGTTTAAGGACCTCGTATGACACTGTCGCGCGCTCGATAGAGAACTTTTGAAATCTTACTAACATCGATGTATATGGTGTTCATATATACATTTTTTTAAGGAGTAGTTTTTATTAGTTAGGTAGAGAAATCGGAAGGTATCTTTACCTGACCGTGCAAAGAATATAGACATTCAATGCATTCGAAAAATTAGAGCAACGTTCACACTCATATTCATATTTTACGCCCCGGTTTACGTAAAAAAAACGGACTCCTAAATTCGGTTGCTGACAGCTCCTATTTAAAAAAATGCAAATATCATATTCCTGTAAAAGGCAAGCAATATGGAAAAAGTCATAGCCGTTCAAAGTGCATGACCATTTCAAGGTCAAATAAGGCGGACTCTTTGATTCCCACGGAAACTTGTCACGGTGTGCTACATTATATCAGAAATCAGCTGCATTCAGGACCTAAGAATGACATCCCAAAACAGGGGATATGTTTGACCACAAAGTCAAGGTCAGCAAAGACGGACTATTTTGGTCCTGTGGTGGACTATTTTCGTTTTGCTGAAACTCGGCACAAACAAGCTGCACGATGGCCTGTGTCTAAACGGGAAAAAACCGGATAGGCACATCTAAAAACACGTCTTCCATAGTCTTGTCAGTCTTTTCAATTGACACTTTGCCGTCTCAGCCCATGTTCGAACTGAATGGCTCTTTGTCAATACGAAATGTTTTGAAAGGTCAAGAATACCATTAAACATGGTATGCACTTATTTAAACGTACGTTAAGTGTTTTTGGACACCCATGCGTCCCAGTGTGCCCGTCAATGGTTCTTAAAGAACGTGGAATGTACGTTAAATCATAAAAATGCAAATAATGTTTTTGCAAGCCAACATGACAAGGTCAAGCTGACAGAAACCATATCGTTCAAAGTAACTTTTGGCGCTCTTCCCAATGACAACCATTTCGTGGACGAAAAAGATCAAATGTGTCATGAAAATTGAAAAAGACACCTTGGATGCCATATAGCGGACTCCTTTGATTTTCATGAAACTCGGCGCCAGCAAGCTGACCGACCAGCTGCATCATGCATGAAAACATCGTCGAGACATATTTAAGACAACCACAGCTTGTCAAGCTCTGAAAATGACACATTCAACGTCTCGGCCGACGTCCAAGTCGAATAGCTCTGCGTGGGTACGAAATGTTAAAAAAAATAATAACCACCATGCAGCATGACTTGCACATATGGCTACATACGCTGCAGTCTTTTGGGCATCCCTTCTGTGATAGCTATCTGTCAGTGCTTCTCAAAACGCATGAGATCCCGTTAGACCTAAAAAGTAGGCTTTTTTGTTGCAAGCCAGAATGACAAGCTCAAGTATCGAAAAAATCAGTATCTGTCGTCAGAAGCGCGTTTCATGTTTAGTTAGCGTTTGATGTTTTGACGATTTTTAAGCATTTCGTATCCACACAGAGCTTTTCGTCTCGGATATGGGCCGAGGCAGCGAATGTGCCATTTCCAGAGTTTGGCAAACCGTGGAAGGTGTGTTTTTAGATGTGACTCTGTAATATTTTTAGGAAGGACGCAACTAGTCGGGCAGCTTCTTCGCGACGACTTTCAGTACAATCAAAAGAGTCCGCTATGTGGCATGGAATGTGTCATTTTCTCGATTTTTTTTGGACACATTGAACTCTTTTTGGCTCCGAAATGCATGTCAATGGCAAAAGTGTCAAAAGTTACGTTGGGCGGTGTGATTCCTGACTGCTTGAGCGTCTTATACTGACTAGCAAAAAATACGCACTTACATTTTTATGATTTCACGTTCATTTCAAGTACCCTCAGAGCCACTGACTGACATACAACTAGGGATGCACCGGATCGGGATTTTTGTGATCCTGCGGGATACCGGATATTCCGGATTGGGGAGTCGGATATCCGGCCGAATATCCGGCCGAATACCGGATATGGTTACTTATTCTTATTTACGATTTTTATGAAACAATGAAGGAAAAAAAGACTGAACTTCAAAAAAGAAAGGCATGAAGAACTGGAAAATATGTAACAGAAAATGTTAACAGTGTGAATCATTCCCCCTGATGCGTAGTATTGTGAGGTTTCATTGTAAAGATCATCATTCATAGGTCTCATTGTAAAAAAAGAATAAAAAGAGCAAAACGATCATAGCGGAGCTCACCCGCTCTGACTTTAGGCAGAAGTCAAAGGCTCCAGAATATCCAGAATGGCATTATATCGCCTTGGTAGACATGACTATCGGACTGCTTGATGAGCACTCCATACGAACAGTAAGGTATGTTCAATAGACGGGATCGATTTTAAACTTTTGTTCCTGGGATCATTTCCCACGCGCAGTAGCTTGCATTGGACCTTTAAACAACGGAAAACTTCGAAATAAGCATTCCAAAGAATATTCTGGGAGTGCCAAATTCTTGTTCAAAAGGCCATGTTTTGCGTTCCCGAGGCATTCAAGTCTCTGTTGACATAAGCATTCAAAACAGAACGTAACATCTAACATTTTCATCGTTTGCGTCATGCAGAAACTAGAAGTTTCAAAATAACAGGACATTGCTTTCAAGTGCACTGGTAGCACTTGATACGTTTCACGAAAAATTCAAATGATGCATTTGCAACTTGATGAATGGCAATGCATTACAGTGAAAACGGATGGATCATTGCCGGACTACCATCTCCCCTTTAAAGGTACGTCGATGCAATGATGATTCCCAGAAAAAGGTCAGTTACCTTTGCTATCGCGTTTACGACGAGAATTCGCCGTTTCTGACGAGCACTGGCACTGGGCAGGCACGTCTCGAGAAGACAGAACGCTCTTGAGTATTCAATGGCAAATGCAATCTCGTCATTGCTCTCGGATCGCGTGACACATACGGTTTGCCATGGGGGAATAGGAAGAAAGAAAAGCCACACATTGGCAGTTATCAGAGGGGTACCGTCAAAGCTCTTAACATTATTCGTTTCCGAGACGCTCTGTTCAGGGCGGTGACGTCACTGGTGCCTGGTGCCGGCAGTTGCGCAGTATGTGAGGAGCGGCGAGTGAATGCAGCGCCGGCTGTACAGAGCAGATATTTCCTTGTTTTAATGTTACACTGGTATGCCTGATCGCTATGTTCCATTTTAAGGTGTTTATGCCGTTGAAATTTTCATAGAGCTCGTTGGATGGGAGGCATTATCGTATTGTATGGCGCAGCGGAATTGGTGGCTCCACAAAGAGCCGTCGTCGTCGTATATTTTGCAGTCGTTTCGGCCTTGGATCTTCTTCGGTGCGCCAGGACGTCCAGTATCGGCGGCTGCCGAAAATGGACCGCAGCCACAGCCACCTAGCTACAATCTGACCCGTACTGTTGGTAATCTACTGTTGGCAGTCGCCGGGTCTGGACGTCCTGACGCACCAAAGAAGGCCCTTGGCCGAAACGACTGCAACATCCCCAGCTCTTTCCAACCACCAACTTCTGATGCGGCATGTGGGCTATCAAACAACCCCTAATTTTTTATGTTGTGTTTTTGCTTTTTGAATCCCGCTGTTCTCGAATTTCTGTGTAATTCACGTAAACGATTTTGTGTAGTACACATAGAATCGAGAGCAGTGGAATTAATAAACCAAACACAGCATAAAATCACTATCTGCGTTTGCTTTATGAATGCCACTATTCTCGACTTTATGCGAAATACACATAAACGACTTTGTGTATTACTACGCACTCCGCTAAATGCGAGCCGTATGTGTCACGCGATCCGAGAGCAGCGACGAGACAGCGTTTGTAACCAGCGT
The DNA here is from genome assembly GCA_030062745.1 of Capitulum mitella. Classification (NCBI taxonomy): domain Eukaryota; kingdom Metazoa; phylum Arthropoda; class Thecostraca; order Pollicipedomorpha; family Pollicipedidae; genus Capitulum; species Capitulum mitella. Next base: position 29,602,482 of record CP099845.1, on the reverse strand, counting down.
CATCGTGGTAATGACGAATTCTCGTCATTACCACGACAACAAAAGCGACTGAACTTTCCCTGGAAATCACCATTGCATCGATATATCACCAAAGGAATGTCCGGCAATGACCCGTCCGTTTCACTGCATTGCCATTTATCAAGTCGCATGCACACCATTTGCATCCTTCGTAAAACATTCTACATGCTATCAATGCACTTAACAAGCAATGCAATATCATTCACACACTTCAAGCTTCCCCGTGACGCAAATGATGACAATGATCGGTGTTATCTTCCTGGTTTGCATGTTAACGCCATCATAGACTTTTATGTCCCGATATATAAAGCATGACGTTTTCAACGAAAAGCTGGCACTCCAAGAATGTTTTCGGGAGTTTTTATTACGGCCTTTTTCGCTGTTTAAAAGGTCCAGAGCAAGCTACTTTGCGTAATGGAATGCTCTCCTGAAGAAGCCTAAACTCGATCCGATGTAATGTTCATTATAGTATATTTTCCCTTAATGAATTTGTAAGCAAGTATTTGAGAGAGATAAAAAATGTTTGAAAAAAATAGAAAGACGCTACACCACAGAATAGAACGTTGATCATATGCTGGCTGTTGTTTCACTGCTTTGAACTTGAGTCCCACCCTTGCAAAATATGTCTCAACCCTTCCGAAGAAACCAGTGAAAAAAAGAAACTAAGAGGAAAAAGTTGTGCTCCAGACAGACCTTGCACTTGTCAGTTACATCGACAATCTAATATAACAAGGCACATTGCTCCTGAAACGGTTTTGTATGCAGACGTTAGAACGTTTCTATCGCACACCGGGAGGCCAAATATCCGGCAGTATCCGGTCGGATCAAAGAAATATCCGGCCGGATATCCGGCCGGACCGGATATCCGGTGCATCCCTACATACAATGACACATGGGGTGCTGAAAAACACTTTCAAATGAAAAGCGACTCAAACAAGAATTCACAATCACCAAAAAGCGCGACAGCGCAAACGGTATAGAACAGACACCGGAGAAGTCCCTCGCCCTCCACATGAAAAGAGGGTCTAACTGCCTACACGAGCGTTACATGACCGTAACCGCTGGCATTGCGTCGATCCGGAACGTTACAGCGGTCAGGTTCAAATGTACACAACCAGCTATTTTTTACTACCAGAAAGTGTAGGCTGTTGAAAAAATGGGTTAGGTTCAGGAGTTTTTTTTTAACGACCGACTACATTTCCACTTTTTATTTTATTTGTGTTTCTTGTATTAGTTTAGATATGATTACAAACATCCCGAAACATTAGGAGGTACATTTGTTCGTTCATTTCCACAATGGGATGAATCTGCATTCGATGCACCTTCTGCATTTTGCAGCTCGAGCAATGAACTCCGGTCATTGACAACCAGCTGATTGCCGATACTAACTCTTCCTGGCAATAGGTAGATCACATAGTCAACAGATGTGCGATAAGGAAGGCAGGTAACAGCCAAAACCAGATCGCTGCATGTCTCGATATCATCGCAACGAAAGGAAGGAATAAAAGAAGCAAATGTGCTGCATTAGCAGAGGCATTCTCGGAATGTTCACGTTAAGAAGGGTTTTCATGTAAGCTTTGCATGCTCTCTTCCATTTAAGAGCCTCGCAACATACACCAAAGCGACCCTCCGCACATATACTACGCTACTTACTTTAACATTCATAAATCTAGTGGTGCGACGCCCTTTCCGCCCTAGAGGCTGCTACACCGATGTTTATGAGGACCGTCGTCGAAATAGTTTTCACAAACATGGGTCCAGAAAAAAAGTACGTCGCAGCTAGTTTTTCTAGCCGCAGCCAGCAGTTTCCAAAGGGATGTGCCTACCCGTCCACATGGTGGTCCGCGCCGGCTGGGTTCACCTCGCCTGCTGGACTGACGGCTGAGGGGGCAGCTAAAGCCGTGGCCGACTGGGGCCGGGCTCGCCGGCCGGTCTGCGCCTCTGTTGTGTCGTGTCCCGGGACAACGCTATGCGCCGCGCACAGGCGAGCCGAACTGATGGAAGCTAGCTAGCTGGAGTGGAGCGCAGTTTTTGGCATTGAGTTCGTTGTTGAGCAGTGTTTGCTACTGTTATGGTTACTGAGCTATTTACTTGCCCAGAACCTGGACACAAATCCTGAGTAAAGTCAGTGTATTACAGATGTGGTGTCATTTGAACGTGTGTGAAGGTTGGAAAATGGTATGTACACAAGAACGGAAAACCTAGATCATGAGCATTTAGCATCACCCATTGATGAAACGCAATACCGGTATTACCCTAACAAGCATTAGCCTACCACGTGTCTCCGCGCATCACTTGACATAAGGGATCAGATGAATGAGAAACTGGAAATTCATGGAAAAACGCTTTGAGACTCCACACATGCAGGCAAGTGAGAGATAATGTACAGGCTGAACGCGTCGGCCAGTGGCTGCAAAGTTGCAAAGCTTGCATGAAGCGTTGCGGTCGGGTCGGGCCAAGCAGCTTTTTTAGTTGACATAAAACACACTAGGCCGAAAGCCTCGCTCGTCGAAATAACATACTTTGTCATGTTTCTCCGAGCCCACCCCACCACGTACAGGAAGGTAGATGTCGCAGGGCCAGCCATAAATATATTTTTTTGTAATTAAAGCAAGATAAACTCGGTCTATAGCCTCGGGAATGTGGAAACAGTATATTTATAGTATATATATATATATATATAATAGTATATATATAAATATATATAATAGTATAATAGTATATAATGTGGAAATAGCATATTTTATGCAATATTTTTTGAGGTCATTCCATCGCGTGTAGGATGACAAGTTCGGTAGGCGCAGCCAGAAAAAGTTCTAAAGATGAAAAAGCCAACGGAGCCACCCTAGCCCTACCCACTCTGATTTTACTGTAATGATTTAGATTTCAGTTTAGATAGATGGATAGGGACTCTTGTTTTTATAGATAAGGCAGCTTTTGCAGTTACATTATTACTGAGCAAGGGTGTCAGTCTGTATTCTTTTGAGAGGGCCCTGCCCCTGTGTTGATTTCGGCCCCTGTGCTGGTTTGGGCCACCAATATTTCCTGCCGGTGTTAAAGGGAAGGGGCAATTATAGCAAAAAGAACGGCCGCAATAGACAACATAAAAGCAGAAAGTATAGAGTAAAGAATAAAGTGCTGTATCTATCCTTCTTTCTTATATATATATATATATATATATATGTGTATATGTATATACATATATATATATATATATCAAACATGGGAATATATGCAGTTTTTTATTTGATAAACAGTAACAAGAATTTTAAAATTCCCGTCAACCAAAAAAAGGTAATGCAAATTCGTTGACAGACCCACATTTGGGGAGAGATTAGGTTGTCAGACCCTCGGCTTGACCCTCCCGAACATTTACAGAAGTTGTCATCCCTGAAATGGGCTTCACCTGTTCGAAAATATCCGCTCGAAAACAATCCCGTTATTTACGGACACGCGTTGGGCTATGGCCTTTCAGCTTTTGAGCTAACGTGACACTGGTCGAGCCAGGCACCGCGGAACGGCGGAGGACCCCGGGGACGGGACGCATCCACCGCTCATGGACTGAGGGACGTAATGCGAGCAAGTGGCCGTGATTGGTGGGTAGCTCATTTGGCAGAGCGCAGGTCTCCCCGTCTTGGAAATATGAGGGGAGCAAGCAGCTTTGGAGAGGCTAAGATCCATCTGGGGGGAGGCATGGCCCCTCCAAAAGAATGCAAATCGACACCCTTGTTCTCGCTTCACAAAGACTCGGTGGGAACTGGCAACCCACCATTATATGTTACTAATTTTTCTTTTCCTTTTTATCAAGCTGTGTTATGATGTTATCCGGCAGCATGACTTGTTTTGTCCTGGCATATCCGGCATTCTCCCGGATAGCAACCTTCAGAACCAGACCACTGGAAATAAAGTCAAAAGCTTAAGAGGTTTTTCTGAGAGCAGTAATGACTGATTTCATTTTCTGCTCTGCTGAGCCGCTTGGGTTTTCGTCTGCTATCAGCAATCTTCAGCATAGGCTGGGACTTTCGTGACACCAGTCTACAAAAGTCGTGCATACGTGATACATAATGACGTGTAAGATGTCGCTGCCGTCTGCATTACGTGCATGAATATGAGGGCTGGAAATGTCACAACAGTAATTGCTTGGATGCTTTGTCAATATGCCTACAATGCCGCCTTTTGATGAAAGTACAAAGGCGAACTGTTTTTGAACGAATACCAAATGGTTTCGCAGGACAGATTTATTGGCGTCCCTCGGTACAAAAAATGCCACTTTTAAACTGGATGATTGCAGAACACGCATATGCGCAGAATGCCCATATACCAAAGGCAAATCACAATATACGAAGTAGTGGCAATGGAAAAAACATTGTTGGTTCTGAGAATCACAGAACTATGGTGACACTCAACTTCGTCTTTACTGCTGAAAATCTCATTGACGGTGCTTTGAACACATTCAGCGCTTCTTTGAACTGTGAAATTTATCCTGAAATGCACAGAAATTAACCACAAAACACATTCGTTCGCGAAGTGGTAATCTCAGCAGGTGACCCACAAGCCTGCACTGTTCATTGCCGCACTTTTTCATCGGCTTTGTCCTGCAGCGTCAACCAGCAGCGGGAGACCACCACCTTCATGGAACCGAGGGGGATATAATCGAGCGCCTGCAAAAGTGATGTCACAGCTTCCAGGGGTGTGTGCAGAACCTGTATCATCATTGCTGAGAAGCACGAAGGTATTCGAAGAAAGCAAACTCAAAGCATTTTTCCTTATTGGTTATCATGTACTACAAAACTAAATTTTACTAAGTTGCGACAAATAAATAAGAGTGGGATGTGCCTCTGTACCCTTCCCTGAACACGCCACTGGTAATGCTACTGCACTGGCAGCGGCGTCCATGCTATTCATCTTTCCCTTCTTTCCTTCGGCCGGCCGGAGATAACGTTTGGTCATCTGTTATCGTCATGAATGATGCATGTTGTTGTGATTCGCTTGCTATGGATGATGTCTGAGGCTAGAGATTTTTCTTTCACAAAACTGCAGTCATGCCCATTTGTACTGTAGCTCCGTGTAAATGTGTTCGTCACAAAGGTTCCTCTGTGCTGGCGAGGGCTAAGCGAAGGAATAACATCAGTTTGCAGTTACTTCATCGTGAGATGGAAATAATTACTTAATCTAGTCCTAACAGGGAAGAAAACCATGAGAATACTCGTGGAAGGTCTTCAGACATGCAGTTGGACATTTTATCTCCTTACCGGTCCACGTAACTGACACCGAAACATAATGTTCTAGATATATATATATATATATATATATATGCAGTGCAAAGGTGCAAATCAATATTGGTAGGCCCCAAGCACTACCAGCCGTATAGAAAACGGCGCGCGTAAACAGTGTATCCGTTTGATCACGAAATCTGTCATTATTTCTTTTCCAATTGGTTCATATCGCTTTAAGCCACATTCTACACTTTTTGCCCATCTCTCGGTTATAAAGGTCCTTCTTTGCGATTCTCTTCGTTATTACTGCCTACCTTCCGTATTAACCCGTCCCCGACGGAGGGAAGCAGTTGACCGCCTCCCCCCTGAGGTTTTCCTGGGACTGTGAGAGAACCAACAAACACAGGGCCACGAAGCTTTGTGTACCTTTTGCTTCATCATTTTTACATCTTGTGTGAAAGTTTTGACCTCAGGTCAGGTCAGGTGTCTTACCTAGGTCAGGTCAGGTCAAACGGACCTATGCCCAGAAAAATTTAGCGCCCTGTAACTTTTTCGCAAAACAAGACATCACAGTAATACTTTCACATAGATATCACAATTTTCGTAGATTTCACACAAGATATCACAATAATGTAATAATACTAGAGGTTTCACTGCTCTTGGACAAAACTCTAGGGCCGTACAGCGCAGATTTTAGGCTCTTGATGCAGACCGTTCGCCAACATTTTAAGGAAAACATGACGGATGGCAACAACAATTTCTCGTCGTCCGATGTTTCACGTTTACGGTGCCCGTAAACAAGAACGGGCGACGGCACCCGACCGTATTTCGTACGCAGGCATCGCGTAGTGAAAAACATAAACGTCGGCAGCTTAAGTTCTTTTCATGGAGCTTCTGCACGTTTATAGGGTAATCAGTTTCGCAGTCAGTGACCATGTACCAAAGTTCAAGGGGCATTGCTAGAAACCCATCAGGCGAAAGCGTCCATCGACAAGATGGTCTTATTGAGCTCTTACTCTGGTGAAAGCTGGCATGATGTTCATTGTTAAAATCAAGCCTTAAGTTCAGTTTCTTGGCATTAAAACCACGTTTTTTTCTAAATAAATCCTAACGTGAACAGTGTTACCACTGAGGTCAAACTGAATTTCCCAAGATGTTCACATTACTCAAGACCTCAAGATCGTTCTTAAGCGTTATCAGCCCAGTTTGCAAAGTACGTCAGAGGACTCTGCGAGGCACATTACGACCGTCGGTCGGTTTCGAACATGGGCGACTGGGGGGGGGGGGCAGTTGGCCGCCCCCCCTCTAACTCACGAACGGTTGGTCGCACGATAAAAACAAGCATACCGTTGGAAGGCTTGTGACGAGTGGAGCTCGAAACTGGTCACATTTTTAGTTTTAGATAATGTGTAAGTCATTTACGCCCTATATATGTTTTCTCATAGCCGGCTGCATGAGACCAACAAATGGCCTGAATTTCAAGGGCTGTGACTAATAACGCCTAGGTAAAGGCACCAGCGCACAAGTAAAGGTCCGCCGATGCCGATACACGTCTAATTTCCCCAGATTTGTTCAATATATACGCCGAAACGTAATTCTCGCGCCAGGTGTATGCGTGCGCCGCTGCCGTATGCAGTAACAAATTGACGAGAACTAATTTTAGCATTCCTTTATTTTTGCGAAAAAAGACGATCTGTGTATATTTTATTGATCTTAGAGGTTCTTGTGATGGTTTTTCATGCTTAAATTTTGGGAAAATTCATTAGTTACCGGTCTGCACAATTGGCGGAGGTTTATTCGCGAGAGCCTGTTTATTTTCAAGAATGTGCTGTTTTTTCAAACTTGTTGAGGTTCCTGGTATTACTTACGTCCGTGCAAGCAAGCTCTGCCATTTTCTACCCATTCTGAGTAATTCATCGCTGATTTTGACGGTGGTACATTTTTGCTCACTACAGTTATTCGTGAACTGACCTCAGGTCAGTGGCTGGAAGTCATTGGTACTTTGTCTAATGACGGTAACTAGATGTCTGCTACACTCCACACTAAAAATGTTATGAAACATTTCGTCAGTTTCCGAAAAAACGGCGACATGTCTTAAAAATGGGCTTGACCTTAGGGCAATGATTCGGAAAATTCCGAAAAATCGGAGATAGCAGATTTGTTGCATCTATCACGATCACGAATAATCCCTGAAAGTATTATTGAGATATCTTGTTTTGCGAAAAAGTTACAGGGCGCTAAACGTTTTTGGACATAGGTCTGTTTGACCTGACCTAGGTCAGGCACCTGATGTGACCCGAGGTCAAAATTTTTGACACGAGATGTAAAATTGATGAAGCAAAAGGTACACAAAGTTTTGTGATTCTGTGTTTGTTCGTTCTCTTGGCAATCCCAGAAAAACCTCAGGGGGACAGTCAATTGGCCCCCCCCCAGTCGGGGACGGGTTAAAGCTCACCGGCTACCCCCCAGAAACGTGCACCAAAACGCGCCGTGACCCAAAGAACGTGCACCAAAATCCACGGTGTTATGAGTAACGCATACATAACGAATGAAATGCCCCATCGAGCGGTGAACAGCCATATCCTAGTTTGGAGGCATCTGTCAGGTTTAATGTTTTGAAGGATAGCTCTTGAATACTCCAGGTTTTTAGACATTGGTATACATCCAATTGATAAAAGACTTTCAGTATGCCAGGAAACACGACATTATAATATAAATCAGTCTCAATGCAAAAATGTATTCGACTCAACACTTCGGCCAGCGGCCATCGTCAGGAGTAACGTAGAGCACTAAATCAAAATTCAAATGCACGTGAAAAAAGGCTCGTGACAAATAGAAAAGCTACCCCGACACTGCAGAGGCCCAAAAAACAACGAATATATTACATAGCAAGGCAGTGCGAGCAATAAAAAGAGCCCGACTTTACTCATGCCCAAAACAATGACGGGTCTCCCTAAAACGAAAAGCCTATCAGAGAAACGAAGAACCAGAGATATACATATGGGTCACGAATTACTCAGCTAATGAACAAGCCAGCAACAAGCCATGATAGGATCCATCCCCAGAAAACAAAAAAAAAACACCAACAACAACATTCTATCAAACCTTAAGAGGGTAAGACGAACCAGATATGTATTTGTAGTTCTCCAAACTTCCGAAAAACCCAACTGCAAGCGATACAAGCGAAGCTACTCATATCACGTACAGGTCTCCACAAAAGTAATGGTAGGTATTAGGATTCCGGCCAATAGTATAGAACACCGGCCAATGGCTTCGGTGTTTACGGTGCTAATGAATATGATTCGAGCAGTTATTTCCCGCGACGTAGGAGTACCCGTAATATCTTCAAACCTGTGCTTCATATTTTAATTACATGCCTAAAAACAAGGCAAACCATATTTACGCTCGGTAGGCGGGGACGTTGGGCAGGTTTCTCAGTTCCGCCACTGCGCCAACGCTCTCGGCTGTCAAACTGATAAGATCAGTTGTGTTGTGAATGGGGTACTGGATAGAAGGCTATGAGGAGGGAGCAAGTCTTGATCACGTGACGTGATCTGCCGGAGGGCCGTGAGGGCGTCGTGGAGACTGACCAGCCGTGTTCGACCTGCAGTTTTCATCTGATAGGATCTGAACATTCGAGTCGAGCAATGACGGCTGATCGATTTCTGGGCAAAAGCGCTGGAAATAATTTACACCTGAATGGATGGTTAATAATGTTTACCGAAGAAGCCTTTTTGCTAATTATATGGTGAATGCCATTTCCAGACCAGACTGATGGTAATGGCACGAGGTTAAACAGACATATACTGTGAATATTTACATGCGAGCAGTTAATTCTTCCAAATATATTTCGGCATACATCCACACATTAGCAAGGCCGGAACTTAATATCTCCTTGATTGGGGGGTCATCCCCCAGTGTTCAGCTGACCTCCCATTGTTGAACTTTTCTTCCCCCTAATACTGGGCTGGGCCCCCTCACATTGTGGAACTTGGCCCCCAATCTTTTATCAGTTCCCAATGATAAGAACTTAACCCTCGACGGACGAGGGGGTGGATGCCACCCCCAACCATTGTTTCCGGGACCACGACAAAACAGTGCACGACAGCACCGTGAAATTTGGCATAGCTGATCACACATTCATTGTACATGTTTTGGTAAAAGAATGACCCCCATCTTGTCTGCGGGCACCGAGTCATGACGCCATTACTGAAAGCTTGCAGAGCGGTTTTTTGCGCCAAACGTCTTTTTTATTGTTTATAGGACAATGCACGTGCATAAACGGCAGATGACGAGTATGAAATCAGTTCAGAATGGTAATCTACATGAGAGCAGGTCACTTTATACAGCTCCTATTTTTAAGGTCAAACGAGTCCGATGACCTTAGATGATCCTTTTGGCCTTAGAATGTTCTCATGCATTTTCGGGGGGGGGGGATTTTGGGTCTATTTCGCCAAAAATGTGTCGTTTTTCACTAAGAAAAATCGATTTGTAGCTCCCCAAACATAAAATTTGACCTAACCTTGGAGGTCAATGACTGGCGTGAAGGAGTCGACATGATTATCATTGGATTGCTTCGGCATACAGCTATCAATTTCTTCTTGTCCCGAGGCGCTAGTTCATTTAGGGACGAAATGGCGAGGGGGTGCCTACCCCTCGTCATCGCGCACCCAATAATGCCATGAATGTTGGAAAACATGGATATGCGTACCCTACGCATATTTCCAGTGGCGTCAAGATCATGTGAATCGAAAAGACCAAATGGTAGGTCAGTTACCCGTTCCCGGTCCGATGAGTCCGGGATGACCAATCGCAGTCGATATATTCGGAAAAAGACCAGACTAGTGTAACTAGTAACAGCACAGGATCCACTCATGTCACTGATGTCTTCCATTGGATGGCTTTGCATAACTGCAACGTCTGTTTAACTTGGCTCGGTTTGAACCGTTCACGCAGATTACCAGTGGTTCATGGTGTTTGCCTTTGCATGCGCATCATTTCAACGAAACGACTGAAACGGACGACCGTGTAGTACCGTCGTGAGACAACCGTACAGTAGTAGTACATGGTATTACCGCAGAGACGTAGGAGCGTCCTCGTAAAGGTGGAAGGGGGCAGGGACCAAACTATTTCTTGCTGACCGGGGACCGAGGGGAGTAGGTGGTTACGTTCGACAAAAATGATTCGTTTGATAGCGCGTAAATATATATAGTGTAAAATATTAATCATTCCTCAGAATAGCAACATTGTGCAATGTTCTTACAGGGACTTCCCTGGAATGAGATTTCGTTCTGAAAAGGCTTCACGTTGGAAATCTCCGGCCGAAATCCCGTGGAGGGGGCAAAATTCGTCCCTGCCTCCGGCTCCATGTTTGTCGCGGAATGCCTATTTTCGCATGCTTTAAATTGATATCCAGTGCGTCGAAAAAAACGAAAAAAATGGGGTGAACATTTTTAGAGATATGGCCCGATAAAGCCAACCACAAAGCGGCAAAAACAGCCGTTCGCCCTCCCCCAGCCATGCGTTGCCAACGGCGATATTAGATGATGATATACGAGCGATCTGAAGCTAAATGTTCCTTTGTTTATTCTTTGCTGAAGTCCTGCTTCCTAACCATCATGGATTACCTTTGAAATAAGGATCAGTCTGATTTTGGCATACTGCCGATCAACTATGATAATGATCTCGAAAGAAATCGCAAAAGCTTCCAAATCGACGAAGTTTTGAGCATTTGCCCCGATCTGACCTTGAAGGTGTTGCCCTAGGGTCACGAAATTTGGACAAATGTAGTTGCCCACAGCTTTCCATTCACCCTGAAAGTTTCACGTCACTAGCTGCGTTCTGGGGTTTGGGGAGGGGATGGATGGAAGGAGTGGAGAATTTTGCGCTTTCTCTCCATTGTGTGTAATTTTCAGAGACCCTCCACTGCCCATGTGAAAAACATAAACAGAAGTTCTTTGTCAAGCATTATTACGGATAAAGTAATTCCACGATTAATGCCAAGTGTGTCCCGCATTCTTAGCTTTACGAACATTTCGCAAGACAGAAGTTTTATATTTTTCACGGCATGTTAGGAATTAGAGATCTGTCTTTCCCGGAAAACCTAAAAACCACTTAATGACATCTTGTTTCAAGATGTCACTCACTGCCGGTTTAGGTTAGGACGGGCTTATGCCTTCCCCAACTTAAGCACCACTATTTATAGCTGATGGATCATTTCCAGTCTCTTGATATTACGTTGTGCAACGCATGTGTTCCCGACAAAGTCTACATCCCAGTGTTCCCATGCATCCCATGTGCTCATATTTGAGAACAGAGAAGAAAGAAATAAAACTGCTATCCAGGGGCGCGAACCCGCGATTCCGCCACCCATTTCAGGTTAAACGATAATACCACTCGGCCAACCAAGAACGTTGCGCAGTGCGCGACTGCGACTGGCCCTTGGCCCAAACCTTGAATTGAATATATTTTTGATTTGCAGCTGATTTATATAACAGCACGTATTTTCCAGCTATACGGAAGGTTGTTTATTTACTGAATGTATACACTGTTTGTGTCAGGTTTCAGTTCAGCGTGCAGTGCACGTCCCGATCGACTCGGGACTAGAAAGAAGGCGGAGGGGAGGGAAATAATTTCGGTCAAAAGAAATGCTTGGAGCTGTAATACCAAATGCAAGTCCATGAAGCTCTCCCGCATCAGGGGTGCTCTTTGCATGTCATGGCTCAGAAGGGAAAGGAATAGACGGGTCTTCGAAAGTCCATGATTGATAGGACTCTGATGGAACAGAACTCCGTAAACCTCTTATTACCACAGAACTGACAATACTTGTTCCGGAATCGATGCTTGTTCCATGTTCCATGTAGGAACTGAATGGGGAGGGGCAGGGGGACCATGCCTCTTTCCTCACGTTTGGAAGATTTAACAGTACCTCGATAGAAAAACGTCTTTGCCCTCCCCCACTTTTTCCGGATGCTCCTACGCCCCTGGCTGATCCCCTATTGTTTTTGTGTAAAAAATGGATGTCTTTAGCTGAAATTGTTCTTATATTATACGTTTGGAAGTTTTAACAATACCTCTATAGAAAAAGGCCGTTGCCCTCCCCACTTTTCCCGGATGCTCCTACGCCCCTGGCTGATCCTATTTTGTTTTTGTGTAGGAAAATGGACGTCTTTAGCTGAAATCGTTTTTATATGCGGCTTTTCTTTTTGCCCTTTTTTACGGTTTACAATTTTGACGGCAAAATTCTTGAATATTTCTTTCTTTCTTGAATATTTCCAACAAGTGTGTGGCTACCAAAAAGGTTTTTTAGCGCGTATGTGCAGGTTAGCAGAATTATCCCAAATTTCCCCCGGCGGCCGGCCCAGTCCACGCGAAAAGAATGCACAGCTTGAAAGAAGCCAGCCTTCTAAGGTGAAACCGAAATGCTACCGAACTTGCGTCAGACAGGTTTTAGCCATTCAGTCTCCTCACGGCAGAAGTCGCAGACATACGAAATCTGACGACTGCTCGCACTGGCACTTGGCAGAGAAGCCCACTGCTGACACTTGTTGCACCGAATCCAGCCCTCCCATAAAAGTCAGCAACGCATGCCACCTATGATGCATCTGGTGTCTTCATAACCGACGCCACCAGAGGTGCCTACAGATCCCGTGACTTCGGTTCCTGCCCTGGTGACTCTGTGTTTGACCTGCTGCCTGTCCAACTTTCTTCCCGTTTTCTGCTGCACCGTTTGCGTCTTTGACGATGGCTTGTGGGATTTGCTCTTACTGGCACGTCGTCACGGTCCAAACACATTGTAACCGCGGACATTGGGGCAGAAAAAAGAGATATTCTTGGTGAATATCAAGACGCTCATAATTTCCCCTGGTCAGGTACGCTTATGGCGCATTTGCGGCAGTCACCGAGCAGGGAATTTATATTGGCATGCAGGCGCAGGGATCAGTTTTCGTACGCAAAAATACCCAATATGCATTGTGAAAGTTAAGTAGATGGAAGTACGTTGTACGTCGTTATGAATGGAACAAGTATGATGATGTTTTGAACCATAGCATAGTTACAGTTTTTACTTTAACTTTATACTCTTTTTTGTGCTAATTTCAAGCGGTGAGCGACCGAAACGGTAACGGAAATATCGCCCACCACTTTCTGGGAATTTAAGGTTGCTGTTCCTTGCTGTTGACGTTTCCTTGGAAAATGAGGTTGCTGTTGATAACTACAGGAATAGTAAGGAAACAAGGAGATCACAGATAGCCCAGACAATGGTAAGCTATATTCCCCTACTTGTTGGTAAACTCAGCATTCTGTGTTTCGATGGCAATACCGTTGCCATCCATTGTTGTTGATTTGGGAGTGTTATGCCCATGCGTTGCTGGAACTGTTCATGCTCTGTCCCAGTTTTTGGTGCTAATTTCTTGTCATCCTGCTCCATTCTTGACAGCACCAACAAATCATATTCTAAACTTTCAGCTAACTGTTATACTTTTAATTGTTTGTGTGGTTTAACCCTATTCCCGGCAAGGGGGGGGGCTGAATCGGCCCCCCTCGGGTTTTTTGCTTGCCAATTCCAGGCTTTTTAACGCAGCATCACGAAACTTTGTCACTTTTCCTAGCTATTCTTCCTACGCGCTGTGACAAAATTTCACAATTTTACTTTGCTCAGGAGCGGAGCCAGGCAACATTTTTGAGAGGCACCCCAGACCATTTTTGGCCATGTTGAGGGCAAAAGAAAAATGTCTGCCAAAAACAGAGTTTTTAAGATAGAACTTAAAACTTAACACGGATGCATAGCTAAATAGTTGGGCAATGTTCACACAAAATTTTGTTTATGTGAAGTCACTTTACAAGGTCAGGTCAAGGTCAAAATCAAAATTTGGTTTTTGCAATAATTTCGGCGCCGTTTTTTTAAACGCCAAACTCGGAATATATATCACGTAGAAGGGTGCCCTCTATTTGTGTACCAAGTTTCAGCTTGATATCAGATATTAGGGTCACGGAGCTATGACCTGAAATGTCAGTGCGCGTACCCTGTATCGCAATGGCCATAACATAAAATTTTTGAAATGGAGTGAATTAAAATTATTGAAAACGTTTACATACAATATTGAATGTACACGAGATCATTCTAAGTGACTCAAAGGTCACTGGAGGTCATTTAAGGTCGAAGGTCACAAGTTGATCTGAAGAACGTGTGATCATGACAGTTCCCCCTTTTTTATGTCCCTGGCACCGTCTATGCTAACATTATACAAACACTGTAAAGCGATTTTTACTTCTTTCGCATAGCATGACTAGCAGAAGCCAAAAAAGTGTTTTTGCCTCTTTTGTTCATTCATTTGTTAGAAAACTAATCCTTCTATTTTTAAAACCCTGTGAACGCCCATGAATTTTCTCAAAATTTCAGGTTTGTGGACCAGTGGTAAAAACCCTATCCATGATCTCTCTATTTATGCCAGTTTCATTGAAATCGGTCGATAAACAACGGAGTTATAAGAAGTCCAAAAGTACCGCCCATTTTGACATTTTTTCCCCTGCATCCACAAATTTCAAAATTTTGAAAATTTATTTTTATAAAAATGTAGTTGACGTCACGGCAAACCGATTGCCGTTTGTTGCGATGAAATCGGACATGTAGTTCTCGAGATCTCAGGGGGCGGCCGAATCCGCCCACCCCCCCCCCTGCCGGGAATCGACTATACCGCCTAGCCCTCCGGGAATAGGGTTAAAGGTGCCTTATTTTCCACGTTATGGTATAAGTGCCCAGAAATTTGATAGCGCGCCAAAACAGCATGTTACAATGTCATCATTGTCTGCATTGCACAGTCTCTCAGTCACTGCAAGACATTTAATACTCCGCATTTTCCTGTTAGGGTAAGAGCAAAGTGTCGGTTGCGCTTACCTATCGTGCCAGAAGAGCACCATCAGTTTGTTCGAAAGAAATTGACAGTACTTTAACCCTATTCCCGGAGGGCTGGACGGTATGGCCGATTCCCGGCAGGGGGGGGGGCGGATTCGGCCCCCGCCTGAGATCTCGAGAACTACTTATCCGATTTCATCGCAACAAACAGCAATCGATTTGCCGTCACGTGAACTACATTTTGATAAAAAGAAATTTTCAAAATTTTCAAATTTGTGGATACAGGGGGGCAAAAATGTCAAAATGGGGGGTACTTTTGGACTTCTTATAACTCCGTTGTTTATGGACCGATTTCGATGAAACTGGCATCAATCGAGAGATTATGGATAGGGCTTTTACCATGGGTATGCAAATTTAAAAGTTTGAGAAAATTCATGGGCGTTCACAGGGTTTTAAAAATAGGGGGATTAGTTTTCCAATAACGGAATGAACAAAAGAGGCCAAAACACTTTTTTAGTTTCTGCTAGTCATGTTATGCTAAAGAAGTACAAATCGCATTACAATGTTTGTATAATGTTAGCATAGGCGGTGCCAGGGACATAAAAAAGGGGGAACTGTCATGGTCACACGTTCTTCAGATCAACTTGTGACCTTTGACCTTAAATGACCTCCAGTGATCTTGGGGTCACCTGGAATGATGTCGTGTGCATTCAATATTATCTGTAAACGTTTTTAATCGATTAAATTCACTCTATTCCAAAAAATTCATTTTTTGGCTTTTGCGATATAGGGTACGTGCACTGACATTTTAGGTCATAGTTCCGTGACCTGACCCGATATCAAGCTGAAACTTGGTACACAAGTAGAGGGCATTGTTCTACGTCATATTTATTCCGGGTTTGGCATTTGAAAAAACGGCGCCGAAATTATTGCGAAAAAAAATATTTTGACTTTTGACCTTGACCTGACCTTGTAAAGTGACCTCAGACAAACAAAATTAAATATGCACATTGCCCAACTATTTAGCTATATATTCATATAAATTTTTAAGTTCTATCTTAACAACTCTGTTTTTGGCAGACATTTTCCTTTTACCCTCAACATGGCCAAAAATGACCTGAGGTGCCTCCCAAAAACGTTGCCTGGCTCCGCCCCTGAGCAAATTAGAATTTCGAAATTTTGTCGCGGCGCGTAGAAGGAATAGCTAGGAAAAGTCACCAAGTTTCGTGAAGCTGCGTCAAAAAGCCTGGAATTGGCAAGCAAAAAACCCGAGGGGGGCGGATTCCGCCCCCCATGCCGGGAATAGGGTTAAAGTGTAATGATCTGTACAGTGATGTGGTACATGGTTGGAGAAATGAAGAAGACAGTGATTTTTTGGTTACCTCCAAGTGCAGTGTAACAATGCAAAAACTAAGAAGGGACTACACCACGGTAGATGTGATGGCGTACAAGGAGCATCACCATGCCTACAGACTTGTAGATACCATGTGGAGCAGAGGAAGATGAAAGTGGAGCTGCATTTTGCTTATGCCCCCTCCCGAAGAAAAAACAAAATAGCTGATAGATACATACATTTGGCCATTTGAGAACATTTTATGCTGCGGTCTGTGGTGAATTTGGGAGCATTCTGCTTTGTGTGACTGACCTTTTGCTTAGAAATGTGGCCAAATGGTTTTAGTAGCGGCTTCATAGCCGAAAACGAATTTTTAAGGAATCAGGTGGGAAAGTTTCTCCTGGTGTCGGTGGTGTTGGTGTCGATGTCGTGTTCAACAATGCTATCATCATTGTGGGAGTGCCCTGACCTTGTGCTATGTGTCAAACCGCATTGTGACATTTGAAGATCTTTTACTGTCGCTTGTGTGTGCTTTCTTTATGTTATACAAACCAAAGCCTCATTTTGTGCTGCATAGTACATTGTGGTGGTAATGCCAAGTAATACATCTTTGTAACTAAGTTGGAATGACTTTGTGTCAAAGATATGGTGCTACTTGGAGCAATTTCAAACAAGGACATGTCAAAAGCCCTTTTCTGTGATATGGAGGTTGGCCTTTAGTACAAGCGAACTGTAAATATATGTTTTGTGTCACCAGCATTAATGTACAACTGTTGGCACACTAATTTCATTTGTATAGACTGTTTGAGCAGACTAATTGTTTTCGTTTCTGTTTCATTTGCATAGACTGCTGGCCGCGCATTAAAGCAAGACGTTGTGTGATTTATAGTGTCATGTGCACAGATCACCAAAAACATGAAGGTCATGAAGCATAGGTCAAAGAGGTGCTGATAAGTTGTGTGCGAGGTGGTGAGCGCAAGGTAAATGTGACGACTGAAAAGTGTCTGAGAATGAGAAGTAATCTACGTTGCCTCTCGAATCAGAATCAGTTGCCTCAAATTAGTGTCGAGGTTGTAGTCCAACGTCAAATTATAACAAAAAATGTTTTTCCAATGTCATTAGAATACCAGACTATAGTCCTAATTGCCGTGACCTAGATGGAATCAACAGATTTGATGATGTTGGAGTAAAATGTGACAGCTTTGAATCAGGGGTATCGATTCGCATTATTTTTTTTGTGAGGGCTCTAACCCGCAATGTTGATTTGACCCCTGCAGTGTCGGTATGGGTACCGAATATTTTCTGCCGGTGTTAAAGGGAAATTGGAAAAAATAGCGTAAGGAACAGATACAAGAGATAAGAGACGGGCAAAAAGCATAGAATTAAGCATAAAGTGTTTTATCTATCTATCCTGCTATGGTCTATGCGTATATATATATATATATATATATTTATATATATATATATATGTATTTACTTATTTATTTACTGACTTATTTATCCATTTATATAGATGGTGATATATGTAATTTTTAATGTGACGAAAAGCAACAAAATCTGGTAGATTTCTGTTCGTCAAAATGGAGTGGGCTAAATCGGTTGGGGGATTAGGTTTCGGGATGTTAGGTTGTCGGATCTGGTTTATGTCTCGGATCATTTGCAGAAATTACATATTATTTATTACTATTATTATTAGAAATTATTAGATATTATTTTAAACATATTAGAAATTACATAATTACATCATTTACAGAAACAAAGAAAAAAACAGAAAAGAAAAGAAAACAACAAAAAAAATCAATTTAGCATCAAATTAAGTTTTTTTAAACATTTATTTAATGACATTAGCTGGTACCAACATGTCACTGACGCAACGGAATTATGACACTCCGCATTGTGGTCGTCATTCAACCGAAGACGCTGCCATGTTTAAGTTGAAAGTGACAGGGTTAAATCAGGCTGAAAGATAAAACAAGTGATACTGATATTCAAGCAAAGCCTTAAATCTTGAATTACAAAGTAATGGCTCGTTCCAACATCACCCGCACACTGCCAAAATGTGTGCATAGGTGTCCTGGCGCTAATGTGCACAAAACGATTCAGGCTAAAGTGACAGGACAAAATCAGCCTGAATGGTAGACAATACACGCCTAAATTAAAGCTTGATGTCTGGGCTTTCATTAAAAGGGGTTGGCTGGTGGTGAGATCAATTTAAAACCACAAAATTTGGTCCCCCAGCGCATCGCCATGCTGGATAAACCCACGACATTTGACAGTCAATGCCGGAATGACAGGACTGAATCAATTCAGATCGCAAAAATTGGTGTCCATGTTGAAGGCCCCTATTTAGGCCTAATTTACCGCCCATTGGCTCGATGTGATCTTCGGGCGCTCTCATAAAATCGCCGAAAACCCGCAGAAAAGCGTTCTCGTTCGATTTACGGCCAACAGATGGCACCACAGAATTATGTCCGCACTCGGACCGTGTCGTAGCTGCCTTTTGAAAGGTGGGGATGTCAGTACGTTGGCATGCTCAGCTTTCTGCGAACGCTTCCTTTTTGGACCTCGCGGTGTAGCACAGAGACTTGGTGACTTAGGGATCCCGGTTGTAGACGGCTGGCCCTGCAGGGACGCTGGCTGAGCTGCCACGGAGGTGGACGGTTGGCTCTGAGTTGGTAAGACCGTTGTGTTTGGTTCGTCCTTATCTACCATGACACTCGCGGCAAGCTGAATACCGTCCTCAACTGTCAGCATCTCCTCGTGTCCACTTACGAGATGAGCGTACTGTCGGCCTGCATCTGCTCAGCCACTGAAAGTACACAGAAAAGTTCGCCGGAAACGGAGGGCTCAGCAGCGTTCGGCGGTGCGTCCGTCACCTGGAACTGGTGGCGAGTGGGCGGCCCGGCAGCGTCCGGCGGCTCGTCCGTCACCTGGAGCTGGGGACGAATGGATGGCCCAGCAGCGGGCGGAACCTGGGGCTGTTCATTGGCCTGTGACTCATCCGTCATCTGCGATGACATACCCAGAAGCCGTTTCTGGCTTTCTCCATCGCCGCACACTTGAGGCAGGCCGCTAAAAAGGTAGACGTCATCTCATAGTCGATGGTGCGTTGTCCCGGGCTGCTGAGCAGCCGGCAGTCAGCCTGGACGCTGTACGCTGTAGGCTGCAGCCTGTGGGTGCTCTGGGGTGGCAGGGTGATAATGCCTTTGGCGTAGTCCAGTGCCTCGAGGTGTTTGTGGCCATGGTGGCGGCCAGGGCGACGATGTGCCGGTTATCCTTGGTTGGCTTGGCCATGTCGACGAAGTGCTCCAACCAGCGTAGGAGGCACTGTTTGTCCGTCCACCCAGACTTCGTGCTCATGCCGACCGATCCAGGAGGTGCGCCGTTCATGAGCGTGTTGATCAGGCATGGCCTGAGGCAGATGAAAAGCAGTGAAATAAACTGGCCCGCCGCGTTAACGGCACATAGCACAGTTACCATTTTGCCTTTTTCTGCGCTTGTTATCTTCCCGACCCGTTTCTTTCCCTCTGAAGCGGTTTGTGAGCACATGCGACACTCGTCTCGTCCATATTCCAGATCTGCAGATCTGTGTAGGTGCCGCCTGAAAGCAGCTCTGTGTACAAGGCGAAGAACCTATTCACTTGGGCCTTGTTGCAGCCGACAGCTCCGGCCATGCTGGTTGCCTCAGGTTTCCGCACTGTCAGCTCCGGGTGCCGAGCGAGGAAACCACGTAGCCACATCCGCCGTGCTATCTTGTTCTCTCAAGAGAAGCGGTGGCTCAGGCCCAGTTTTTCGTCATACTGGAACGCCAGGCGACGAACGTCACGGAATGTGAAGCCGTACACCATCTTTTCCATCATCTGGAGCTTGGGAACCAGCTTCTCCTCCCGGACAGTCGAGAGCTCGGGCCTGAAGCGCCCGAGTTTGACATGTCCTAGATCTCTCACTGGTCCGTCCCGATGGCGCTTCAGCGTTCTGGCAGGTATTCCACAGCTGGCCGATACACTTTTCAGCGATTTGCCGCGACCGATTTCACCCAGCGCATTCTTCAGTGCCTCTTCTCCATAGTCACACCGACTGCTGACTTTTGCGAGGAGCCATCTGAAAAGATCAGTCAGGAGGTATATGAAGCTGTATTGCAGTGGTCTGTCTCTAAGGATGGCGAACTGGTAAGGATTAGCAGTGGGGGATTTGATGTCGGTGATCAAATACATCATGGTCATGATATGATGATGGTGTTGTTGTACAGGCCATCTCGCAATGATCTCCAGTTTGACAAAAATAAAGTCCCGTAAAGCATGACTGTGAAACGCCCGCGTGGTGGCTCTAAGATGTCGACGGGGAAGTTTTGTGTTGCTTGGAAGGTTAGCGTTTTATCATTACGTTTCTGTTCTAGCGAATCTTAACTGGCTCGTGTTCGACAAATTCGACGCCAAAGGCCTGGTTCAGTATTGGAAGGAAAATGACTGACAATTGCTAAGCAAGCGCAATTGTTGTCACAATTTCAGTACTTTACACGAGTAACCTTAACGGCTGAAATTATTTTAACACATGGGCTAAAAGCATTAAGACGTCTATTAAACCTAAAACTCCCGCAATAGCCCACCAGCCTTTTGTCCCACTTTGCTGGGAAAGGGCTCCTACTTGTCAAAAACATTAGAAATGGTTAAAATCGTTTAGGTGTTCCAGAAATTGGACGGGCGTCTTACCTACACCGGGCGTTTTAAAACAAACTGTCCTAAAGGGCTGTTAACCTAGCAGCTTGTAACCCACTTCATTAGTCCTGTTGAGAATTTGAAGAGTATTGCCGCCGGGCCTCGCAACAGTCGGCTGACAGCCATTGCTTGGGCAGCAACGGCCTTGACCCGGGATCGATCCGGAA
This sequence comes from Capitulum mitella, assembly GCA_030062745.1. Taxonomy (NCBI): domain Eukaryota; kingdom Metazoa; phylum Arthropoda; class Thecostraca; order Pollicipedomorpha; family Pollicipedidae; genus Capitulum; species Capitulum mitella. The sequence goes on along the minus strand of CP099845.1, from coordinate 29,581,180 downwards.
CCGGCAAATCGCCTCAGGGCTGTCTGGGCCAGCCGGAAGGTTTACCCGTCTGGAACGCGTGCGTCCGGAAACTTCGGCTGGCGAGAGTGATCAGCTTTTCGATGGTGCAGCATACTTGATTTCCTCGCATATTTGTTCTTTTTTTTTTACTTTGAATGTAGCATGTATGGGCACGCGCTCCGAGAGAGCCCGGCCTGTCGCACTAAGTCCGAGAGGCCAGTCGCCGAGGCAGGCAGGGCCACTCGCTCAGTAACGAGGCGAGCGACGGTGCGCATCGAGAGGGGAGGATTCACGTTCCCTTGTTATCTCTACCGCACGTTTGACGTTGCCTTGTCCCGTGGAAACTATGATACCCTTAAGGGTGCGCCGGATTTTAGCGTTGTGTTCATATCACTGAACTTATGGTGGGGCAATGGGCCGCAGTGTTTGAACATGGCAAGCACAGTTCTATCACGTGACCTGTGAAATTAAAGTGATGAGTGATAGCATTGTGGCCAGATTCACAATTTTGGAGGGAAAATGACACCTACTGACGAAAATAGATTCATCTTAACCGTGGAAATATTACATCTGAACACCATTTTGGCAGCAAATTGCATGCTCCCAAATCCTGGACTTACGTCCTCGCAGTGCAGGATTTAATCCTAATGCATCTTTCCCTCCAAGATTTTGACATCCTTCAGCGATCTCTGCATCAGCACATGTAATCAGGAATAAATTTTGGAATATTTTGGCGGTTGACAATCTTTTTTTGCCATAGCCACTAAGATATTTACATCTTTTGGTTTTTGCTACATCTTGATACCCAGTTCGAAATGAATCTGGACACACTGGTGATGAGTAATCAGATGATTGAGAATGATTAGCAAACTGATGTAGTATCCGTCACTTTTACGTACGTTTGCTCTTCCATGAGAAATATTAAAAGGTGCATTCGGCTTAATTCATCCACTATTGCAGAGGTTGATGGTAATTGTTTAGGATATTTACCGGACCCTGTTCGTCTTCAGGGGCGTGAGAATTGTCTCACTGGATCTGCCGATGGAGCCATTTGGTTATGGTTTATGCACGGTTTCACAAATGACCTAATTTATGTTCTACAAACGCAAAGATTCACTCGGAACCGACACATGAAAGCAACGGAAGGACCATTTGAGGCGTGCATTTGTACCAACATTTAAAACTTCTGACTTGGGCCAGATTTCGGCTCTTTTCCTATGCCATCATGAGGTACAGGGATGAGATATTGAGATATTGAAACGAAATGATGGGACGATCTAAACCTTCCTGTGACAAAACATTTTCCGGCAGTAATGAATCTAAAAGCTGGTCGAAGTAGCCTAAGGCACCTGTTGTATGATAATTCAATTGTTTATGCGGCTTTGGCATGCAGCCAAAGCATATTGGCTGCATGCCAATATGCTTGGCATATTGGCAAATTGGCAAATTGGCATGCAACCAAACGAAGTACCAAATTTGCCATGAAGCAAAAATTGCATGAGTGAGAGCGGCCACCTGTATTCGTGCCATGTGCAGTGAAAGGAAAACCAGACGTCGTGAAAAAAAAAACTGAGGGAAACGATCTGAAACTGAAGAACAAAAGAACCAAACGCACTCCGGATTACTCGTCCTCTATTGATCCCAGATTACCATCGCCATCTTGTTTTGACTCTTCGGGAGGGCCGAACGCACTTCTCCATCCGAGCAGCGATTGGGTGACGCGCGATGGTGGGCGGGGCAAGCAGCGGAGATGTTGGTCGGTGCTGGCCGGCGGCAGTGCCATCCGGGCGGGAGCGCGTGAGAGTGGTGACACCCACATCCGGCCGGCCGACGGCCAGCAAGGTAAGGCCGCCTGTCAGCCGTAGGCCTGTGGTGCGGCGCTGCTTGTCGGCACATGGATGAAGGAGACCGGACGAAGAGCAGGGTCCGCTGGCGAATTTGGGAGCAAAGTCCCGGCGGGGACGTAGTCAGGGGAGAAAGGGGTCCCGTAGTTCGGCCCTTGTAACTGAAAAGTCCAGCGTTTGTTATGCGTGAAAGTCGGAACTAAATGGAAATTTCCGGAGGTCGAAAACAAAATGGTTGAAATCCAGGGAGTTTTCACTTTTGAGGGGTTAGGTTTGTCCTGGCCCCCTTCGTGAACCTTGCTACGCCATGAAAACCGAGGTACGAGGTGAAGTTGGAATTGTAGTAACGGCCCATCCTGGCGCCAAGTCTGGCAACCTTGTCAATTCATCCAACTGTCTATCTTTCTGTACTGTTTTGTTGTTGCTTTTTTGTCTTTTACTTGGTCTGAATGACTTCCTAGTGTGGTTTGGGGTTAGATCCACGCGGATCGTACATACAGTTCCAGACAATGGTTGATTTTGTGGCGACCGTGTGGTAGTCGCACGATCCTCTTCTGACCAGTCGCTAACTGACCCGGGGCAAAGCGGCCAGCGCCGATGTGAGTCCAACCAACTTGGTCATGAAAGGGAGCCAAGCCCTCTTCCAGCTGAGCTACCGTTTATGGCGCATTTCCAGCGGCATCATCAAAATTGCCGGTTAGATTTTTTATGGACAGATTTTGCGTTTTCCAAAATCACCTCCCTGGTAAACTCAGCGCGGTTTCGTCTTTGCCGTCTTTGCGGTTTGTCTTCGACTTAAGTCCGATGTCATGGCAGTCACCAACAGGAGCGGAATTTGGCTGCTTTTCTCTGTGGGTCTTTGCGAAGGTTTCAATGCCATTGGCCAAGCAAAATCGCTCGAAAAATTGCAGCTCCCGGGGTCGAAACGTTTGGCTTTCTTTTGGGATCATTTGGGGAGACCTTTCGTGTGACATTTTTGGAGTCATCATTACGTTTTTAAAAGCCGAGGTCGTTCATTGGGTTGCCAAACGTCGATACACATGTACTAACCAGTACGAAAGATTACCCTTGTTTGGAACCATTGGTCAGATTGAAGTCACATTTTCCTTTTTAAATCCTTGGTTTTAATGTACGTTACTTATATGCATTATTCATGTATATTTATGCGTTTATACGATATAGACGTTGATATTCATACGTTTTTTGTAACGTATGAATTATAAATGACATTTGAAATTGGGCCAGGGAAGAACTCAATCGATGCTTTTCGGCAACTGACTAAATATGCACGACGTTCCCATTTTATAAACAAAGTAGCCGAATGCAAAGTTGTATGTCCTCGTGCAAGCCCTCAGCGCAATAAAATGGGAAGTTCCACCGAAACACGTGTTTTGAACTGAGGTAGCCGAATTGTGGCCGAAAGTCCAGTCTTAGAAACCAATGTGTAATATACGTCGTCTTAAAACTCTGCAGCTAAGGAGATTCAAAACGATTCTCTACGGTCCCCCATGTGTCCCATCTGCGACTGTCGGGTGGCGCCGTGAGCAGGACGCAGGCCAAGGCACTATCGCGTCCGTTTGGCTGCGCAGGCTTGTAAAGCATCATATCGACGGTTGACTAAAGCATGTAATTTAATTTAGCAACATGAACATGAACAGCATGAACATTACATTTACATAAAAACACATATATGAAGTCTTTGGGGCACGGATTCCAAACATGCCAGTCCTTGGTATTTTCATTCAGGCTTTGTTGCTTAAAATATTGATATAACTAATACACAAAATACAGAGCATAGAAGGAAAATTCTCCACGCAACCCTGAAATGTCGAGAAACGCATATAGAAAAGGAGGGGACGGAGCCTCTGTTCCTTCGTCTTCAGCAGGGGGATTCGTTCCTTGCAGGCATCACGTTCAAAAGCTGCCCAGTCAGCCACGTATCAGCAGGTCTCGGGGGCCGTAATTTCGCAGTCTTCTGTTTTAGGATGACAGGTTCTGTTCAAAAAAATTTTCGTTGGTCTTCAACTTTCGTTAAGCATACTGCCTAGTAAGGAGCTGACTCAAAAAGTTGTTCTGGATCTGTAAGTGGTTAGGCAAGCTTGTGAGCATTGCGTTATTCCTCATCGTGGACTTGAGGTAGGGGCTAATTTTTTTTCGCGCACAGTATTGTTCCAGTATTCTGTGATGAGTTCTGGCAACTTTATCTGTTTCACCTGTCGCTGTTTTAGACTATACCTAAGCAGCTTAAGCATGACGTCACAAAGTCGGACAACGTATGAGTTCTGAATAGCATTATGTACATGAGCCTTCGTAGGAATACCATTGTAGGTATTCGTAAAAGATAACAAAACCTTACGAAGGCCAGGAAATAAAGTACTGCTTTACACACACCTTTCAGCCAATAGAGGTTTTTTTGATGCAGCCAAAGTCCCTCGTCGTCACCGGGGACCACATCATTTACCCATACGGTTTTATTTTGTTCCATCAACGGCACACCGCGACTAAGCGTGCGTATGGAAAATGAAACAGGAGGTCGTCCGCGCAAAACACGGGCCACGCGAGGCTGAACTGACAGGAGACGCCGATCTGACAAGAGATCCTGTGCTCAGGACTCGGCCCGGACTCACGCCTTTTCGTCAGCGTCCTGGACTCGCACCAGCGTGTAGACTTGGGCTCAAACGACGGCCTTTTCGTCCCGGACTCGGTCTGCGGACCGGAACCAACGTCTTTTTAGACATGACTCGGACTCGGACTCGGACTCGGAATCACTAGGACCCAGGCTGACCGGACTCAGGCTCGGCATTGGACCCACTGTTTTTTGACCGAGACCCAGGCTGATTTGGTGCTGACCTTTGACTTTGACCTTTGACCGCCCAAGATTTGGTGTTCCGCAGTCATCGCATGTACGTGCGGCGACGCCTACGGAATCGTTGCAACATTCACACCTAAAGGGTGTGTGGAAGCATCTGAACATTCACTCACTTAAAGGGAATGGTCCACCTTTCTGATGAATGTTTCCTGCACCCATGCGTGCACTGGCCTGCGCCCATTCGTGTCGTCACGCAACAGCTGGAGAAAGACACGACCGAATAGGACACACAGAAAGGGCCTGTAGGAAACCACTTAAAACCTGCGCAAGAGCATCTAAAAAGGTATTTTGCATATTCATTTCAAAGACTGCAAGCTACAGCTTTACTGCCTCTGTTCGAAAAGCGTGCCAAGGTGGAGCATTTCCTTTTATCGGGAATGCTCGTGTTGTGGAACGTGCCCTTAAATGGGAATGTTCCACATTCAAGATGTGTTTTGAGCTGAGAAGCCGCATTGCAATGTACAACTTTTGAAATAGATTTCCAGCACGGGCTATGTCCTCGAAACTCCACATTTAAGGAGTGTTTGTTTCAAATTTCGAATTCCAAGCGACTGCCTTCGATGTTTCCATGTGTCTTATTCGCCCGTACCTTACTGCCAGTTGTTCGTGACAACACTACCGGGAGCAAGCTAGTAGACGTTAGTCAAATATCTGTATTAGAGGAGTGGCCTCCGGAAACGTTTTCTCATTTTTCGACTTATATAAGCAATTTCGACCCCTGATTCCAAATCCGTTTCCAGAACTGCAAAAATCGAAACGTAAATTACTCTTTTCAGGCCTCAAAGTGGAGCTCGGCTGAAACGGCCTGTGATTGGTCATGACGTCAGGAGACCCCCAGCGGCAGGTCGGTCCGGCCGGGCAAAGACGTTGAACACGGTGGAAAAAGTCATCCCAGGTGTCCTTGTTATCCTTGTCCTTGTCCTTGCTAATTATCCCGTAGATCCCCCCCCCCCCCATTGCCTTATCAACGACATTAAGCCATCCTCCACTTAGCATGGAACGCAAACGTGGAACAGGTGTTTCCGCAATAGATGCTGAACCGGTTGGCCGAATCAGCTGAAATTCTTCCTTATTGAGTTTTAAGTCTTTTCGCACATGTCCCTGAAAACGTCAAGCTGATGCCATGTCAGGTCATTGAGCTGTTATCTCGTTCTCGATGGCCTGCGGGTCACAAATTTCGAAAACCTGAACAGTACCGGCGTTAAAAGTGCTTTCGAGGTGGTTTCAGATCAGATTGTTGTTTTTAGTGGTTGTAGCTAGCTCATAGCCATCCGGCTAGGATTTGATCCTTTATATCCATTGCAAAACTCGGGTCATCTCAGGTCAAGGTCACGTCGGGTCACGTCCCGCGCAAATTGGTTTGCTGCGGCTCTCTTTTCAAAACGTGTGTAGAGGCATCATATGGTCTGATGGAAGCTTAGTTCATGTCTGTACGAGGTACGAGGTCATCCAAGGTTAAGGTCATACCAGGTCAAGTCTCGGAATTCGTCTCAAGTGATGGAACTTGATATTTTTTTATTTATTTAATATTTTTTTTTTTATTTTATTTTTTTTTTTTTTTCATGCAAAAATTCTCCTGTGGCACAGAGTAAGGTCACCTCAAGGTCATTTGACCTTGCCTTTATTTTCAACCTTTGCCTCAAGGTCACCTTGACCTTTGTCCTCAAGGTCGAAGTCACTTTGTATAACTTCATGTGACTTTTCCCGACCTTTTGCACACCATTATGTTCTACGTGGACCACACAAAGTGTAGCCTTGTGAGTGCCTGAAAGAACCGTGCAAATTACGTAAAAACCGGATGTTGCGTCGTTTGACTTAATCTGACATGTCAGCAGCAAGGGACATCTCAAGATGACCTATTGAAAGCTGTAGAGAGCAGTCAGTTGTTCTGCTCTCTTATTAACAGTCAACCATCGACTGCTTCTGTTATTTTTTCTTCTAGCACATCAGGTGTGGGAACGCGTGGGTGTGCCGCACCTTCCCCCCTCCTTCCTTTTCTGGACTGGTGAAGATAGCGAAAACCAGAAAGTTGGCGAGGGTTAAATTATTGCCTACATATATGATTAAACAGCCACGATAAGCACTTTACGTGTGCTGGGCATCTTACGGTAGTGCCCGGGCTCTTGCACCGTTTTGGTTCCCAGTGCTGAGAATACTGACTAATGAGAGCTCCGCAGTACTTCCCGAGGACCTTGTTCATAGCCACGTATCCCGTGTTTTGTAAACGGAGGGAAAATTGGATGAAGTGGCCATATTAAAAACGAGTTTGATGGTAAAATACCCATTTAAAGTCATGATGAGTGAAAAACTGGCAACTCATAATAACTTCTGTCCTTCCATTCAAAACCCGTTTCCAAAAATGGCAAAAAATAATACAGAAGGCTTTAATTAGTCTGTTAAGTACTGCTCCGATAAAACAGTGTTAAGCACTGCTCCGATAAAACAGCCTGCGATTGTTCATGTCATTTTTGTATGTTTATTCCCTATCTGAATGCTTTGGAATGGTTGCAAACTCCATGGGTTCGGCGGAAACACCTGCCATTTTTTAGCTAATATATCCGTTAGTTATGAACAGTTTACAGCATCAGTCAGTACCACTAATGGTAAATACCGACATTAAGGTAAACGTTATCAAAACAGTTCTGACAATGGTAGTCACTGGAAGACCAGTTCGCCGCTACGTTTACTTCAAAGCCAGTAGAAACCAGTTAGAACAATTCTGCCTAATATCAGTAGTGGCTTTGGCGTGCCTCTTATTTACGGCCTGTGGAAATTTCCGCTCGCCCGAAACGCTGCCGTCATCATGACGTTCTCCTCCGGAAAATTTCTCGAATTGACCCTTTTGAAAGAATTCGTTGGTGATTGTATTTAGTGTCTGTAACAAGGATGTGGAATTGGGACAGATTTTGATAAGGAAAGATAAGTTCACCGCGCCCTAAAATGTGGCATTGACAACGGATTTACAAAACTTTGTTTTTTAAAACAAGAAAACACCTGTATAGGTCACAAGACTGGAATGGAATTCCATACCAATAATTCTGTTTGGTATGGAAAGCTCCGTAGCAAAGGTATACAAAGTTATACCCCTAATCTGTAACGTTGGACCACATTAACGCCAACTTACGATGGGCACGCACCATTCACTGCCTTCACCAGCAGCGGAGCGCTTTTCAGCATCGCGAAGCAGGAGTTTGCTGTAGGTGATTTGAAAGTTGGTTTATTTCGAGGATTTAATCGGAGTCGCTGTGCCCCAGTGGTTACTGTATTCCGCCACTCGCTCCTGAATGACATTAGCTGGCTGGAGAGCCAGAGACTGCGGGAAAGGAAACGACTGCAGTCCAGATGGGCACATGTTAAATGCCTGACGTCGCCGTAGTGCACCAAAACCGCCGAAAACCGTAGAACTCTGTCTAGCAATCGTTGGACCGGGATCGCGGATGTCGGAATGGACTATACAGGAATTCACGATGTGGAGCATGGCGCCACTGACGGAAGGAAACATAACCTTTAGCACACGGATGCAGACATCGTTGGCGCCGCAGGCGGCCGAGCTGAGCGTGCTAAAGACTGAATTTTCAGCATTTTGAGGCTGACAAACGACGGCTGAAACGAGCAGGCCCCGGCTCGAGCGAGGTGGCACACCAAGTCGGCTACCGTTTGCTGGGCGGTAAGTTGAGCGGCCACCTTGGGTCCGACTGCGACAAAAAATCCATCTGGCTCGTCCGCAGCCCTCTCCGGCATCGCACCGTCTCCCCTTCTTATCACCGATCACGATCAAGGACGGCCCGTTCCGTGATCGGTGCTGCGGTCCGGCCACTGTCCGGTGATCCGTGACCGTGGCCGTGGCCCCGACGCTCGTCTATGCGACGCCGAGTGTCGTTCCGCGTGTCGCGGCGAATGGCAGACCCGGCTGATCGAATGAGGTGTTGTCGATACTCTTCGGACTACCGTCCCACCTTGCGAAGAGCTGCACGGACGGGGAGGGTGTTGTGGGCATGAGCTCACTCGTAGCCCTGAAGACCGGAAGAGCTGTTGGGATGCGGATGGCCAAGACCATAAATTGGGGGTATTTGTCAATGGTAAGTAAAAGTCGGGACAAGAAAGCGTCCCACTTGTCGGCGACTGGCGGCAAATTAAAGAGCAGTCCCCACTCCGCATAATCAAACTCAGACACTTCCGAAAATAAGCTGATTGTCGCATACATTAAAGAAGTTTGCCGTAACCTTGCGCCTTGTAAAAAGCAATGATCTATTTCTTCGTGCTGGTTGACAAACAGGTGTTGATGGATTATAGGATCTTACCTGATTCTTGATTCTTCATTGTTCATTAGTAAATGGCGTTACTCAGTCCCAAAACAATGACACAGCTCATTAAACTGTGTTTTGTAGCAAAACACCCAGCGGTTTAGAACACCTTTGAAATGGGGACGTTAAACATCTTCACTGTCCTGGGCGCGCGGACGACCGATGTACGCCGTTCAGTGGGCTGTGCACCACATCGTGAACGGTGCTGCGGTGGGAGCTAGATTAGCTGAACAATATCAGTGGTGCATTTTCTTAGTAGTTACTGGATGTAATGTTACTACATTTTGCGATAAATAATTAAGAACATGTGTATTAAATTTCAGTAAGTTTCTTTGGCACGACTTATATTTTAATATACGGCTGCCAACGAGAAATTTTACTATATTGGAATCAATTCCAGTACAGTAAAACTGCTCGCCTGACCGGTCCAAGCCTAGCGCCAAACACTGGCTTTCATTTGTCGTTACTGCGGCGCAAACGCAACACTTGAACGTTGCTGATGAAGACAGAAAACATTCTTGATGATGTGATGGTCGGCCGACCATTGGCTGTGGGCTGTATTGCGAAGTGTTTTTCGCATTTGGTAACTTCCTGCGATATGCTGTACATTACTTCCTGACATTCTGTCCCAGAAAAGGACATGAAAACATGGTCGCCCAAAACGTAATGCTTTCAGTGTACAACACGGCCAGATAAGAAAGTATAGTAAAATATACCACCATGTTTCAGTTGCCATGAAAAGTAAAACATGGCAATTAAAAACAGTCAGGCTAACACAAAAAATAAACGTAACAAAGAGTAAACTTCTGTAACGAAATGCAGTAACATTTAAGGTTCTAAAAAAATGAAAGTGTGGAGGAAATATGGGGCAAGTGACCGGCTCGTTTGCGGATTAGAACATGACAGGATGATCCACATCTCTTGTCGTTAGCGGCAAATGTATCTTTTACTAGCGCATTTAGCAGCATGCACTGCTCAAACTGACCTTTCCAATGTCTGGCACAAAACGCCATTTATCGACCGCGCAGGCACGCCGACGAGGCTCTTGGACCGCTTGGGATGCCAGACATTGCGCCTGTCGCCGGTGGGAGGGCGGGAAAACAGGGAAAGTTCCCCTAGTTCGGGAAAATGTTACATTACTTAAATGGGTTTGCATGGAAATAAAGGTCTCGAAAATGTTGCTTGCCCCGCTGTCCTGAATCCGTTTTGACTTGGAACAATCGGCTTCGGTTCGACTTTTTCGGCCGTCAAAAGATTGCACAAACAAACGGAAAACTCTTCGTTTTCATTTTATTAGATTGCGAATACTTGCATGACATGTCAGAAGAGGCGGATACTTTGGTGGTAAATATATCATTGAAATGCAAAACATATCTTATGATGATCGCTATGCGCTTCGTAGGCTTGGTTGGGTTCCGGAAGTTAGTAAAGTGGTGATCGAGTCGCTTACCTACAACGTACAAAGTCCTGTCGAATCCTGCAGATGACATCCATCAAAAGCCATAAAATACATCAAGATTCTCCAGATATCCGTAAGCGAAAATTCGCCAGGAGTTTCAACACCGAACGGGAGGAATACTTTTTTTAAGCCGCGTTATTTGTTATCCAGCAGTTATACACAACCAGGCTTTTGTCATACGTAGCTGTTACAATGCGCTTGGTATGAAACATGAATTTCCTTTTAAACCACAACCAAAGACTGCGGCCTACGAACTGTGAATTGAAGCCGTGGCTTTGATCTCCAGAAAACGACTATTGGTCTTTTTGGTATTTTTGTACAAAACGAGCGCTTTTTAGCATTACTTCCTTTCTGCACCTCATTTCACCGCCATACAATACAAATAAAATGGCAAAAAGGCATGTTCCATTAATAACCTACAGTCTCATCTTCTTTAGGTGTTTTGAAACTAACCAACATACATCAACTTGCTCTCAGTCCAACGTAGTGCTCTCGCCCTCAGACGCCGTCATGGGGGAGGGAACAGTTTGATCCCTTCCTAAAATCTAAAGTAATGACAATCAAGGATTAAAAGCGGCGCCACTCGGTAGCCTTGTTCTCAATCTCTTAAAGCCACTCCATTTCGCCTACTTTGCGCTTTACATCTTGGGTCAGGTCAGGTCAAATGGAGGAGTGCTGTGGCTTATGTTATAGTTTTGGCGATTGTATTTTTATTGGTGGCTTTCAGTATCCTAGAAACTCGAATGCAATTCAGGTACTTTCTTCATAAGCAGGTGATACGATGTCACGTGAAAATCGTCGGAGATCACGTCAGATCACTGTTCTCGCTAGTGGTTGTCCGCCGTTCGGCTCCCGGCGGAACGCTGACCGCCGGAATTCAACCAATTCCCGGCATTGGGGCTGAATCCGTCCCCTCGGTTTTTTGCTTGCCAATTCTAAGGTTTTTGACGCAGCTTCACGAAATTTGGTGACTTCCTAGTTATTTTTTCTACGTACTGTGACTAAATTTTGGAATTCTATTTTGCTCAGGGGCGAAGCCAGCGTTTGTGGGAGTCACCCAGGCCATTTTTGGCCCTGTTGAGGGTAAAAGAAAATGGCTGCAAAAATGACGTTTTTAAGATAGAACTTGAACTTTATATGGTTGCATAGGTAAATATTTGGGCAACGTGCAAATACAACGTTGATTATCCGAGATGACTTTCAAAAGCCCAGGTCAAGGTCAAAAGTCAAACTTTGGTTTTATACTAATAATTCCTGCGCTATTTTTTTTACAATGCCACGCCCGGAATATATATGACGTAAAAGGATGTCATCTACTTGTGTACTAAGTTTGAGCTCGATGTCAGGTCAGATGTCGGGTCACGGAGCTATGACCTGAAATGTAAGTGTGCGTACCCTATATCACAACAGTCGTAAAATGAAATTTTTGAAATAGAGTGATGTCAAATGGTTGAAAACGTTTGCAAATAATACTAAATGTGCATGAGATCATTCCAAATGACTCCAAGGTCACTGGAGGTCATTCAAGGCCAAAGATCAAGAGCTGATCTGGAGAACATGTGACCATGATAGTTCCCCGTTTTCCATGTCCTTGGCACCGCCTATGCTAACATTATACAAACACTGTAATACGATTTGTACTTCTTCAACAAAGCATGACTAACAGAAGCCAAAAAGTTCTTTTCCCTTTTTTGTTCGTGCAGTTGTTGAAAAAGTAATCCTCCTATTTTCGATACCCTGAAAACGCCCATGAATTTTCTCAAAATTTCAAATGCGTGTACCAACGGTAAAAGTCGCAGCCATAAACTCTTGATTTATGTTAGTTTCATCGAAATCAGTTCGTAAATAACAGAATTATAAGAAGTCCGAAAATACCCCCCATTTTGACGCTTTTGCCCCCCCCGTGTCCACCCCTTTCAAAATTTTGAAGACTTCTTTTTGAAGAAATGTAGTCTGCGTTATGGCGAATCGATCGCCTTTCGTTGCGATGAAATCGGATGTGTAATTCTCGAAATCTCGGAGGGGCCGAATCCAACCCCCCACCGGGAGTCGGCCATGCCGTCTATCCCTCCGGGAATAGGGTTAAGCCTTAACATCTCAGGAAGTTAAGGGCTGATTAAATATGCGCACACGCACGCACACACACACACACACATTTGGCATTGTCTGCGGAACAGCCATCACGCGATAAGTAGATCAGCCCGGCCGCAGTCAGCTGGCTCCGACGACACTGGCCAGCGCCCGCAGCGTTCGACATGGCAGGCTGCAGGGCTATTCACCACCATGTTGCTACCAATGTTCCACCGTATTTATGAATAATTCCGAGGCAGCACTGCGCGTGGATTACGAATATTGAGGCTTGAAAAAGGTCAGTTGATAACGTTTGTCGTAAACCACGATTATCTGTTTTAATTGTGCGAACAGAGCCAAATTACCTTTGGAATACATTGTCTTACAGGCATCTAAAAGCACTGTGTTTTGTCTTTATCACGTCACTTTCAGATCGACAAAATTCGTACTGCCTCCTGAGATAAAGTCCATTTTAGGTGCGCTGCATTCAGCGCCGTCACATTTTGACACCACAGTCAACGGCGAATGGTCGATGGAGAAGTCCAACGGTCAACGGCGAATGGTTGATCGGAGAAGTCTACAACCATCATATTCGTGATTATGGCATGCGATTTCTTGAAAGACATCATTTCATCGAAATCTGGGATGGTGATGTGTAAAATTCACGTTTCACCGGTTGCATTGGCATGTTGCATTGGCATGACATGACCCGTTGTTCAGTGGTGTTTTTAAGACATGTCAGGAGAGGATTCGGGATGAGCAGTTGGCGAATCGCGCAAGCCAGGTGTGCAATGACAGACTTACTTTCTCAGACACAGTTTCGCGTGCGGATTATTTCCTCGAGGGTGCTCCCGGGTTCGTGGGACCCGCTGTCTGCTGGTATGTCAAACAGTCGGATCCATTTCGGTCCCGTCTGCGAGAATGAGAGATCCGAGTCCAGCTCAGCTCTGCCCTCAGGGACATGTGGGCATCAAACCTGGATCTGGAGCTCGAAGACAGCTGTGACGTCACCACATCCGGCATTGGCTCGCACGAGGCGACGTCGCCCAGCGTCTTTGCAGCAACAGACAGAAAGAAAAGGTAACTGATGTCAGTCGTTTTTAGGATACCATGCATGATGAAGGCAAACCGACGTCGATCACCATGACGACGTGTCAGGTGGACGTTCGCTCAGGGCCATCTCCCTCAAAATACTGGTGATTTATATCACGATGTTGAGTCGACAGAAATGTCAAAATGAAGATGCTTTTGCTCGCGATATCCGGTATAATACATGTTATTTGGTTCAACAGATGGCATTCCTGGATACTGCATTACACATTTCCTCTGATATCTATGGTATGGCACATATCTATAAATACTACGCGAAATATAATATATGGAATATTACTGAGACGTCTGTTCTAGGATGGCCTAATCTTTCATGAAACAAAATACCTGACAGTCTATTCGAAATAACATTCAAATGTCAACAAAACACAACATCGGAAAATGTCCAAATACGACAAATAGATGCGTCGTAGAAATGCTGAAGCCTGAAAAAATAACAATGGTAATAATATTCAGCTGCAACATATGCAATAGCCAGATATACTAAAGGTTTCATTCAGCTACGAACCAGACATCTCAGGATGGTCTGGGATGGCCGAACGATTGTTATAACAATGAAAATACGGATTTTAACACCACTAATGGCTTGATATATTGATGTATAATTTATGCATTCCAAAACGCACAACGATTTTATTTTGGTTTAAACTAACAGCAGACCACGATGGTCTGCATCTAGTTTATACGTAATCCCTGAAAGTTTTTATCTCATCTCCACAGACTGTCAAAAATACCGCCTACCAGTTTCTCTGGTTTAAGCTCGGGCTGGGCAGATACAGAGTATCGACATGGTGATAGGTGCTAAGATCCGTGTATATTTGAGTGCAATTGTTTAACTACAGACAGGGAAATGTTAAAATTACATATCATGATTGCTGGAAACATTTCCCACCACCCTACAATCATTCTCTCGAAACCACTCTAAACGTCAAAAATTTGCGAAAAGCCAAATCCAGCCTGGACGCCGGTGTTCGAATTTTCCACCGGACTTTTGCTGAGCGCGCCCCGGTCAACACGACTCTCCCCTGCTTTGGAAAGTTTCCGGACTACTGGTAAGAGGCTGGCTGACCGTAGCAGACCAGACAGCTGAAGTCTCAAGGCCATGGGTATTCTGTGTCTGGGTGAGATGCACGATGTCTGCGAGGGGCTGCTTACAAAATGTTTGCAAACTGTATTAGACCTGAGACCTGTGACATAATGCTCGCAAACACCTCGGCCGGTGGGCGGGAGATACAGTAGGCTGTATGGTGTTAAACCTGGTCTGAATAACCTAATGCATATTTGTGTACCTGGTTCAATTCTACTCATTGCACTCACTGCCAGGTTTTCATCTTCTTCAGTGGAGATGATTCATTTGCCTGACCACTCTTCATGCCATCGCTTCATGCATTATGTCAAATTATATAGGCCTGGATGAAAACAGGGATGACGATTTGTAATCTTTTGACAAGGCCCTACCCCCTAATATTGATTTGGACCCCACTTATGTTGGTTTTGGCCATAAAACACAAAGCATAAAGTGAAGTATATCTGTCTTTCTATTCTCTATATATACACATATATACAGATATATACACTTATATACACGGGGATATATGCAGTTTTTTTTTATTTGATAATAGTAGCAACAACTTCATGAATTTCCTTTGATGAAAATAAAGTGGGTAAGTCCGTAGAGATACCCACATTTGGGAGGAGGCTGGGTTGGCGGGCCCTTGGCTTGCCCCCCCCCCAAATCATTTACAGAAATCGACGCCCCTGGTAAAATGAATACCTAAGGAACAATAATTCTCGAACTAGTCACTGAGATATTGTGGCGAGTCCACTACGATACCGTGGTGTTCCGTTATTACTATTACTATTTGTTAAGACCGAGAATTACGAGAACCATTTGCAACGTTAGTGGCTTTTATTTCCCAAACACACAATTCTGCAGACATGGCTTTTTTCCCTGTAGCCCTTCAATATAATCCCACTGCTCCCCAATAACCGCCTCCCACCTCTGTGGAGGGGACTTGATACCACGTGCCACGCCGTTTTTATTGAGCACTTTCATCCTTTGATTCACCATGTTTTCATTGAGCACTTTCATCCGGACCTCCCTGAGCGCTGTCTGGTCTCGGTGGTGCTATCCTCCCGTGGGCTCCTTGAGCTTGGGGAACAGGTCGAAGTGCGGTGGACTCAGGTCTTATGAAAGGGTGGAGAAGCACTTCCCAGCTGTAGTTCTCCAAGTGGGCCACGACAACACCTGCCTTGTGTGGAACAGCATTGTCATGGAGGATCAGCAGCCGGCGTTCCAGCTGCTCCGACCACTTTCGGCGGATCGCTGCCCTCAGGTAGGACTTGTTGCACTCCTTGTTGACTGTCTGACTTGGTGGGATCACGTGGGCAGAGTACGCCCTCGTGAGCATAGGCTGCGATGACCATCATCTTCAAGCTGGCAGTGGCCACACCTTCTTCTGCCTTGGTAAACTTGGAGCCTTCCACTCTGCCGACTGGCGCTCCAGTCCGGGCTCGTATGACCTTATCCAGGTCTCGTCAAACGTAACAATTCACCCTCTCCAGAAACGGGAAAGGAGCTGTTGGTAGATGTTCAAGCGCTGCTCCTTCTCCCCCTCTCTCAGCGCGTGGAAGACCCATCTTGAGCACATCATGGTCTTCTGCAGTTTCGTAGTCAAGAGTGTCTCAGAGGCAAGCTCATTACAGGTCCAGCGCCTATCCGCCTTGAGGAGCTCCTGCACTGGCCGCACGCGCAGCTCGTCTAATGCCGCCACTCGTGGCTGGCCGGCACGCGCGTCGTCACTGACGGCTTTGCAGTCGCGGAAACAGCTGGCCCGCTTTTTGACAGTCAAACAAGACAGGCCATCGTTTCCGTATCACTCCCGAGGAGCCCAGTGAATATCCGTTACGGATTTTTCCCGTGCGACATCCATCGTTATGCAAGCACGTTGCTTGAGATCGTGGGCACGGGGGCAAAACACGCTGAAATGGACGGCCGCACCTCAGAAGCCATTCGAGATATCGAAATCAAACTCACACAAAACAAGGAAAAGCAAGTGACAATGCAACATATAAAATTTTGGTTTTGACTCTTCAGTTACAAAAGTCGTAATCAAATGCCACGAACTTTTTACATTACCCTCGTATCGTACCGACAACGACATGTCGTTGTCGTTGTATTGATGCCAAATGGCTAACCTCATATATGTTTAAAACATGACATAAAATGGGCCAGGTGGATAACTGTGTCCAGCGCCCGACCCATATGACGAACGAGTCCCCCTGAAGCCTATTCCCATGGTTCAAAACATCTCTGTTACACAGTATATCTGACTCTACGACGGTTATTTCAAGAATTTCAAGTCCGAGCTGTCACTGCGCTTGGAAAAATATGAATTTCGTTAGACGCAGTAGCATCTAACTGCATCTGAGTACCTTAAACTGCACCAAAATGCCAGCTCCTCCGAGCGTCGGAGGAAGGAAGCAAAATTATGAGACATATTGTAAGTAACTACAGCATCTTTTTTATTTTACTTTTTCTTATAAATTTTACCTGAGCGGTTTGATAAGGGGATGTAAGTGGCCGAAGCCCGTGCTAAGCAGAGCTTGGTGCGTAAACTCCACCCCCTTTATAGGACTACGCAATTCCAGGTGACGACTGATCTTGTGGCGAAAGGCCAGCATGCCGCTGAGGGTGCGACATGACCGTACGGAGGTCAGTCACCCGTACAGAGGTCAGTGACCCGCGGGCCAAATATCGAGTGCCGGGACATTTTGAGCCTGTCTTGCCATGACTGGGAGACTTGCGCTCTACCAACACGGTAGCTCAGTGGCATCCGTTATGGGTTAAATGGTGTAAATAGTATAGTATAAATCAGCAGCTTTGGCTTATAACATCATTTAACAGTCCACTTTGCACAGAAGCGAACGATACATTGCTAGCGACATGAACAATGTCTATTTGTATTTATAAGTTTTCAATAAAGCAGGTAAAGAAACACTAGTTTGATTGATTTTAATGAAACGCTTAAATGCACGACGCGATACCACGACCTTGCGAACATCCGCCCTTTCATTTTGTGCTATGTCTGCAGCAGAGATAAACAACAGCCGAATCATCTGTAATGCCGATTTCTGCTACCGTCCACCTTCCGGTCCGTCCTTCGGTCCTTCCCCCGGCTAAACTGTATTTGCGCTGCTGTTTCATTTGTCGGTTATCACGTGTCTGGACACAGCGAGCTGCAGGGGCGGCGGTCAGTCCAAAGGCGGCGGTCCATGCTCTTCAGTACAGTAGCCAGGGGGTTACTCGGGCCGAATGTTGTGACTATGACAAACAGACGGGGAGTGTGCACAAGTTGCTCAAACAACAGATTTCGTAATATGCAGTTTTCCGAAAAGCCTTGACCAAGGGCATGTATCCCTCAGAATTACTACAAAGAACCTCCGTAACGTGCAGATTTCTAAAACTCCCTTAACCAGTTTCGTCCATTCCCTCGGAAATGTTGATATTCCTTTATATCCCAACAATTCTTTGCTAAAATTCTAATTAAGAATGTAGGCTTGTCCCTGTGAATCATGAGAGAGGTTTCCAAGTTGTTTATCAAGCAACTTGGACAACTTTGACAACACAATGCGCAACCATACTTGGAACTCACTGTAACGTTGACAAAACATTGTCCACAATGTTTTTGGGCGACACTTGTTTATGTAAACAACAGATTAGCTAATAACAGATAACAGAACAACAACAACAGATGATAAAAAACAGTTTAGCCCAGCGGCAATTTTTCGACAAACGTGTTAGTATTTGCAGACATTTTAATCGGACATTGTGAGCAAGCAGCCATGTACGGGAAAAGAAAAACCTCCTGAACATGAAGATGGGCACGATAGGGCAATAAAATCAGTTTATGCATGTTGTAGGATACTTGAGGACGTCATTAGTCACATTTACTATTCATAATGTGTTTAATCTATATTTATAATCTATATTTTGATATATTTAAATACTGTTACTAATTATAATATTTAAACTCGTCCTTCTGGAGATGAGGGGGGACAGACTTTCCAAAAGCCCGTTGGAACGTTTTTGGCGTTGAAGTGTCCTTTGCATAAGAATGTTGCAACTTCTTTGGAATACTGGCTGAATTAAGGAACGTTGATATCACAGTGTAAAAGTTCTTGATAATTGGTTAAGCTTAAAAGCTGGTTGGTTCCTGTAAAAAATAAGCAAAGAAATATTTTGACAATATATTGCCAGGCCCCCCTCCCCCAACTTCTCCATGGAAATACTTTTCCCAGAACGCCAGATATTTCTTGCCATTTTACTGCATCGTTCGCACTCTTTCAATATTTATGTCAAATCGAAAACAAAAAACGAAACACACGATACAAAAGCTAAAGGTGTTCGCGCAGTTGCACACAGACACCATTGTTTCCAAGTCTTGTGGAACTTATGTGGTTCATCGCCATGTTGTTTGGCTTTCCCCTCAAAGGTCATGAGGTAATACGAAGCTTCTCGGAGGTCCTTTTCATCCATTTCTTGTTGGGTAGAACACCAGGATCCTGAAGACAGCGTCAACTCCTGGAAAACTTGTTCTTCTCTGTCGGGGAAAATGAAGCACCTGTTTAAACCTCTGCTCTCTGTCCCTCGGGTTCAGAGAAGAGTGTTGAAGTTACTGTTTCACTTATTCGGGACTGGGAAATGGTCCACTTCTGGATTTCAGGCTTTCTAGGTCAGATAAGCTCAGCAAGCCCATTTGTTTCCTGACTTACGAGTAAAGGCACCCTGCCGTCCGCGAAGTGGGTTGGGCCATTGCAGCTCCACTGCGCTGTTGTCCATAGCCTCCTGCTAGAAGAACCGGAAGGAGGAATTTTTGCCACGCCGCAGGTACAGCATCTGCCTTATACCATTTATCTGCTTACGGGGTTAAGAGGTTTCAACTTCTTAAATCTGTCGTGGACCAGGCCTCATTGCCTCTTCATTTTGACGTCGACAGGGGTGCTGTCGACTTTGTTAGCTTGTTAGTTCACAGAGCACTGAGATTCAGAATCGAGATGAATCAGTGCCCTCAGGATTCTCCTTTGAATCCAAAGGTTTATCATCAAAAACTGAAGCGAGAGCCTTAGGTATTTGTTTGTTGTTTGCCGTTTCATTTATCCAGTAAAGTAGAACAAGCCTGTCACGAGCCGACCCTGTCTCCAGAATCCCGGTGACGCTGCTCAACAAGAAACGGACTGAAAAGACCACCGAGCACTCGAGCGATTCCCTCGTAGCCTTCGTCGAAAATGGAGAGACAGGATGGTGATAAACCATAAGAAGTTCCAAAAGAGCTTAGAAAAATCTGCGTCTGTCAAGAAACTGCAAATACTTTTGACTTGCGCATCACGCAGTTTGCTTTTTTATGATGCACTCGACATAGGAACTGAAACCATGTGAACAACACAGCAAAACTTGAGGCTTTGCGAAAGTGCTCTCGATGCAAGAAATTGGGAGTATTAACGGCAGTATTAACCATGAATCACCGGAAACATTTTGAACCATTTTCTACAAACGTCAGCTAACTTCTACTTAACAAACTCACCTATACTGGGTGGCAACGTTGTTTATTGTTTTAGTTCGTCGTTCATGGTTTTAGTTTAATGTGTTTCGTTACTAAATCATGAAATCCTGGAAAGGTCAAGTGATATAATTCAGTTTGAAGCAGATAAAGACTTGCTGTACCGTGCAGCAAGCACAACCACAATAACAAGAGTCCTTAATCCATTGGGAGGTTAATGACCTGTGGGTTATGGGGTGTCAGAAAATCCTCTCCTTTTTTGTTCACATTTTCCCGAATTTCTGAGTAACTTCCTAAAAGTTTGCGACTTTTCCTAAGTATTTCTCCTACGTTTCATGTCAAATTTGCATTATATTACTATGCACAGGGACGGAGTCGGGACACATTTTTGGAAGGCGCCTCCGGCTTTTTTTGGACTGTGTTGGAAGAAAAAGAAAAGGAAACGCCAAAAAATAAAGTTTTACAACGTCATATGAATGTATGCTTAACAACTGGGCAAAGATGCTAAAATGTTCTATTTGACCCGAGGTCATTTCGTACGATCAGATCAGAGCCAAAGGTTGAAATCTGACTTCATACCGTTTTGTTGAAGTTTATTTTAAAACTTACCAACCGGAAGACATGCGACGTAGCGCAGTAAGCTCTACATTCGAGTTTCAGGTCGATATTAGCTCAGGTCACGGAACTGTGACGTAAAATGCTCGCGGCTGTACCCTATGTCATGATGGTCATAAACAGGAGCTGGGAAATTATGGTCCATTCAAATGACTGGAAACGTTTTCAGACACTGTGAAAATAACCCAAAGCCATTTCAAGTGCCTTTGAGGACATCTGAGGTTATTCTGAGGTCAGAGGTCGTAAGCTGACCTGGTGATCGAGCAACCATGACCGCCCCCTTGATCATGCTGCTACGGCAATCATAAACAGGACAATGAGAATACAGTGAATTGAAATGACTAGAATCGTTTTCAAACAGCGTAAAATAAGCCCAAGATCATTTTATGGAACGTTCTGAGGTCTGAAGTCAAAGGCCATAAACTGGTCCGAGAAAAATGCGACCATGACAGCCCCTTTTTACTTGTCCGTGCCGCCGCTAATGCCAGCATTGTACAGACAATGTAATATATATATATATATATATATATATATGTGTGTGTGTGTGTGTGTATTTATATATGTATATCTTCAGTTATGCAAAATTCACGGCCTATATGCATGTATAATATATATGTATATACATTGGCTGTGAATTTTGCATAACTTTAAGTGTGTGGGCCAAATGGGAAATCGCCATTGCTTAGCCATCAATCTGCGCCAACTACATCAGGATTGGTCGATAAACATCGGAGCGTAACAAGAAAAGAATTGGATTTTTCCCCTTTTACTGTCCGGTATCCAACCGTTGCAACATTTTAAACTTTTTTATAGAAATGTAGTTTACTTCATGTGCAGTCAAAACATAAGTATAGTTTTCGAGATCTCAGGGGGTGATTAAGCCCTCCCCTCCATACAGTAAAGCACCGTTACGTTATGGATATGGATATAGGGTGAAACGTCAGATATACGATAGTTTTTTGTGGACTCCAGTATGCACCACTTATTTCGTGACCACCTGTATGTACATCACCGGCTGTTCGTGACGAAACGGTAGGTAATAGGCCGGCCGGCCGATCTGTCCGTGTCCGATGTCAGTGAGCTGCGAGGTACAGGTAGGCAGCTAATGGACGTCGGGTATGCTGGGCGGGCGCCCGGCTTCTGCCGGAGGCTGTGAGCCGTGGTGCTGAGCTGCCACCGGTGGCTGTGTAACGTGGTGCTGAGCCGCCACCGGCGGCTGTATAACGTGGTACTGAGCCGCCACCAGCGGCTGTGTAGCGTGGTGCTGAGTTGCCACCGTCGGCTGTGTAGCGTGGTGCTGAGCTGCCACCGACGGCTGTGTAACGTGGTGCTGAGTTGCCACCAGCGGCTGTGTAGCGTGGTGCTGAGCTGCCACCGACGGCTGTGTAGCGTGGTGCCAGGCTGCACCAGCGGCCGTATAACGAAACGTTGTCTCCACGTGCGCCGCAGGTTAGCACGTCTCTTTGGCAAACAGTCGTCGTGTCGCGCACAAATGAGGTTGTTTGTCGGTTATATGAGTCTGTGAAACATAACCGCTTTGTTTTCACCGGTACACTGGTCCAGTGGCTGAAGTTTTCAAGTGTAGCAAGTTGTGTAAAGTAAAACGGATTGACGTACATTATTCAGTGAGCAAAGAGAGAGGTGTATACGTTTCGTTTGCGTTGTTGCTTGGTGATAAATACTCGCTCCATCTAGGAGTATGCCAATGGGTAAAGCTACGTGCCTTTAGTACAAACCTTTTTTGATACTGCAGGAAAAAATAAGAGTTAACGTGGAAACATACCGATGGTAATGCCAAACGCACTGTGCGACTCTTAAAATCTGACTAAGAAATGTCAACTTTGGAAGTTAAACACGGGGAAGGCTTTGATATGCGCGTAACTGTAAAAGGCGTGCAGACACCATCAACAGTCCTTAAATGCTTCGGAAAGGCTTATCATCTTTCCGATGATTGAATGTTTGAAAGGGTAAAATTGTGGTCAAAGTCACGACACCATATTGGACGTGGAAAAAACAGCAATATGAACTCAGCCGTTTTCGCATCGTTAAATTTACAAATGTTCCCCTGCCAGGTACGTAGCAGGATTTCTCCAAGAGGGAGCCGTGACAGACTTAACGCCACTCAAAGCTGGAAACTCTTCGGGTTGCGGCTACTTTATTTTCGAACTCCGGAAATTTTATTATTTTATAATAATATTTTATTTTTTGATATTATTATTATTTTTTTATTAAAATATTATTATTTTATTTTTTGGTGCGTAAAAAATGTTAAACGTTCAAACCAAAAGGGGAGGAAGGACCCTTTGGTTCCCCCTTGGCAACGCCCCTGTCCCCTGCACTTGCGATTCGAAATGACCCGTTTAAAGTTTAACGTTTGATAAAGGTCAGATTAACCTGGAGACCTAAACACAAAAACGTTTCCAGACCAACGAGACCGACCATGACACTTCGGAAAATTCCCCTTTTCCCTGTAAGGACTAAAAATGAAGGGGTCTTACCGGGCCACATTTGCAGCCTTCCAGTTACCAGAGCTGTTCATGCGGGAATTTCGCGAGAGAACGTTGTGATCTGTCGAGTGAATGCTGAGAATGTCATGACCTGATATGGTCTGCTGTTTCCTAGGCACTTGATACGCAGTGACAATGCACTAGACGGACCCAAATCGTCCAAGAAGCATGTGCGTACTCTTCACCACAAAATCAAGTGTGACGCACGTGCGGCGAGGGTCGGTGTCTTGTCCCGGCGTATTCCCGGCGTATCAGCGATGTCGATTGGTGACGGTGTTGTCTGTCATCCGGCGCGCCGCTGACGTAACGGGACAGGACTTGTTCCAGTGTATCACGGAACACACGGTAACGGAGACCGACCGAGGCCGGTGATTTGGAGGATGCCCTACCCGCGTGTATCACAAATGGTCTCGGTGGACTGGTTCCTCTGTGCGCTTTGGCATGTAAGACAAGCGGATAAAAAATATTGGACAAATGCCTGTACCTGAAATGTCTCGCGTCGACGAAATTCCGTGTTTTGAACGCACTTTTTACTACGTTACATCGACAGAGTGCGCGGCGGCCGGAAGGGGGGCGCCGATGAAAAGGATGTGATGGCGTCCTGGCGTTTAAAGCTGAGGCATTTATCCAGCACTTTTGTGGTGCAGTGCCGTCTCGGTAGCAGGCAGCTCTGCAGCGATACTGCGGTGTGTCTGATGCACTTCCCTCTGACAGTGGAACGCTGCTGTCCCGGGAGGATGCAGTTCTGTAACGGCGCAGTCTGGTTCTGCAGCGGTACTGCGATGGTGTCAGATGTGTCTGATGTCTGATGTCTGATGTCCGGCAGTGGAGCGGTGCTGTCCCGGGAGGAGGCTGTTCTGCAGCGGTACTGCGATGCTGTCTGGTTTGTCTGATGTGTCTGATGTCTGATGTCCGGCAGTGGAGCGGTGCTGTCCCGGGAGGAGGCTGTTCTGCAGCGGTACTGCGATTCTGTCTGATGTGTCTGATGTCTGATGTCTGATGTCCGGCAGTGGAGCGGTGCTGACCCGGGAGGAGGCTGTCCTGCAGCGGTACTGCGATTCTGTCTGATGTGTCTGATGTCTGATGTCTGATGTCCGGCAGTGGAGCGGTGCTGTCCCGGGAGGAGGCTGTTCTGCAGCGGTCCTGCAATGCTGTCTGATTTGTCTGGTGTCTGATGTCTGATGTCTGGTGTCCCGCAGTGGAGCGGTGCTGTCCCGGGAGGAGCGCCGTCGGCGGCGCCGGGCCACGCAGAAATACCGGCTGGCTCACGCCACCCGAGAGCGGGTCCGCGTCGAGGCGTTCAACACGGCGTTCGGCGAGCTGCGCAAACTGCTGCCCACCCTGCCGCCGGACAAGAAGCTCTCGAAGATCGAGATCCTGAAGCTGGCCGTGTGCTACATCGCCTATCTGAACCACGTCCTGGGCAGCACGTAGGGGACTGCGTCAGCCTGTCACAGACTGTCACAGCCCGCGGGGACTTTGGAACTGCCCTGGGATAGAGACGGCCCATAGTTGGCACGCGGACAGTCTGTGCGCCATGGCGCGTGACGTTTATCGGGGTGCCGTACTCCGCCCCTTCTCCGGCTCGGTTCGTCCTTCGACTGTGGACGTGCGGCACGACTGGAACGCTTCAAAACGGCACCCGGTGGGGCGGCGAGCGTGTGTTACGTGGCGGTGGCTTCCGGCGGCTGCGGCGGCGTGCCGAGGCTCAGTGGTCGGGTTCAGACCACGGGTCTGTGCACTGGCCGTGATGGATGTGTTGGTGATGTTTTGAAAGTGTCATTGGCACGGTACTTCGTTTCGTGGCATCGGGTAGGGTAACGGGTCGGGTCGGGTCGGGTAACCTTCCCTGCAGGACGCAGCAAAGAAGGCAGGAGTAGACAGGGTGATGCGTATGCTGATAGCATGCATTCAGCGAAGACGCAAAAAAATTCATGTAGCCGGCGCAAAATCCTGCGCGTTGTCATAGACACCATTGCGAATAAACGTTATCTGCGCGCATTTCGACCAGAAGCGTAGCAAGTAGAGGGCAGGAGAGCCAGCTGATCTCGTAGCATATATATGTAGTTTATTTCCACGACAGGCCGGATTTGGTGGCGCAGTTGTTTACGTTTTCAGTGTATTCGCTAGGCTTTTTGTCCCTTCGTGGCAATCCTGGACGTCATGGTGGTCCGACTTCGATTTAAGTAATGGCAGTGACTGTAGTTAAACCTAATTCTTAAGCAGGATATGTGCTGGCTGACTAAACCGCTACCTTGATATACACCGTGCCATCGGCAGGCACGTCGCCGGGATCTTCCTGGGTGCCAAATAACACATTTTGCGATATGTCATTGGCACACAAGGAAATTGGTAGGAAAAGCAGCGATTTTGTGTAACTTATCTCACATTTAACGCTCAGGAAAACATATAATGTTTGCCTGTACAACATGTATGTGATCACTATCCCTGCAAAATAGCTATATATATCTAGTGTAGACCGCTGGCTCAGGGGAACATGGCCCCCATGCCCTTCCCCAGGCTACGCCCCTGTTCATTAGCATCAATCCATCATGTACGTGTGGCAAACAGGCAGAAATAGTACAATGTTTGTTTGCAAGAGATCCCGATTTTCTAATTTTCTATTCATTCTAAGCATTCCAAACACTGGTATGTTTTACCAACGTTTCGCCCCATCTTCAGTGAATACCGCGAAAAGACCAACACCAAGACCTGACGGCCGAGATAATTCAAGGAAACTTAAACCTCAATATTAACCCTCCGTCATCCAAAATTGAGTCACGTTTCCTCGTGCTCCAACCACAATAAATAGTCAGACTGCTATCTGCTTGCAGTTCGCTGTATGCTGTCCGTTACAGTCATCTTGAGTGACCACCAACAAGTGTGTTGGACAACATTTTGCCGCGAGACCCTCCGTGTGTTTTGGCTGTTTCGCGTTGAGTGCTCTCTCAGACCGGCGTTGAAATAATGTGCTTCCAGCCAGCTGTTTGCCCCAGTGGCAAGAATCACTCGGTATTCGCAAGAAGCAGTGCAATATATGCGGTGACGAAATGTGCTTTTGCCACGAACGGCACCCGCGTTGACTCGACTGCGAAAAGAGAGCGAGTGTGAGGAGAACGTGAAAAGACACAGGGCACATATTTGGCACCCAGAAACGAACGCCTCAGTCACTGGTGGTCTGACCACTGACCCGGCATTAACATGACTAGCGGCCATTTGCAGGTCAGGCCGGGCGGTGTGGTTAATGCCCTTCATCGCGCGCTCGCCGCCGTATGGAACACCACGTCCGTCACTGCCACGCTCTGCCCGACTCACCTCGAGCGGACGGCGTGATCGATGTGCGGCGCACCTGTCGAATGCTTAACGTCAAAGAGGCCGCGCATTCCCAGTCAGCCGTCGGACAGCGCCGCGGGCAGTGCGAGTCTCCGAGGAAACTAGATCACGTTCAGGCCGAGGCGAGCGATAGATCTGTCGGCGTTTCGTGTCGGGAATGGGACCGGCAGACGGTCGTGCAGTTGCAGCCGATATTTCACGAGCAAAACGCCCGACGTGCCGCTGGAGCCGGGCATGTGTCGCGACAGGGAGGGAGCGAGGGTACCGGGGCTCCAAACCGTCACCTTCATGCGGATAAAACGATTCCATCATTCAATTACTCGAAAGCGGCGTTGTTCTGGGGGCCTACCCTGCCTGAAATACGAGTGGCAAAGTATAACCCTATGCAGTGAAGGAAAGTACAATCGGAACCATCCTTAGCCTTTTTGTCACCTAGTATTTACAAATGTTCAAAGTCACGCCGCAAGTAATACTGGAGACGCATCACAAAGACTCAGTGCGAACCCCATCAGAGCATAAGTCGTATCTGACTGAAGGTTTTCTCGAACTTGCTCTAGAAAGGGGATGTTGGCGAGCCAGACACGTCACTGCCTTTTTGTGGAGCCGAATGACTAATGTAAGGGCTCGGACCAGGACAAGTATCTTAAGTATCTACCTATTGCTCCAACAACCATACCATTCTTCCGGCATGAGAATCAATGTGCTCCAGAAATGCGTTGCCTAGCGACAACGCTGTAATCAGAAATGTCCGACAGTCCTCTACGCACTACACCCAAGCATGCTCCGTCGTCTGGAGTGGACCATGTTGCAGTCCGCCGGCCGTCGGCCGTAATCCGTTCAGGGCGTGATCCGTTCAGGCGGCGCCTCGCTGTGCCGTGGCAGGCGGTGATCCGTTCAGGCGGCACCTCGTTGTGCCGTGGTAGGCTGCGATCCGTTCAGGCGGCGCCTCGCTGTGCCGTGGTAGGCGGTGATCCGTTCAGGCTGTGATCCGTTCAGGCGGCGCCATTCGATCGGCCGGACCGGCCCGCCAGATCCCGGGGGAGCCGGTCAGCCCGTCAACGCGCCGCTCCCCCGACCTAATCCCCCGGAAAAATAGCCTTGTAATCCGCGGAGAATGACCCGAGAAATCAGTTTACAGTGGACATGATTCGATTAGCCGCCGGAGTGGGCAGTTCGGCCGGGGCTCGGGCGGCGCCCCGGCCGGAGAGGGGAGCTCTCTATCGGCACGAGCGGCTGCCGCCCTGATGGTCGATAGTCGCACCGATGCGACGGCAGTTCGACGGTTGTGCGCGACTGGCGGAGCTGCGTTACGCGGAGGCGCCGCGCTCCAGTGGGTATCACGCGATTCGGGAGTCCTGAAGAGCTTTGTCCAGATGGAGAGTCTCCATTGCTGGCCCACTGAGAACCAACATGACACCAATTTGTGTCGGGTCGGCGGATAGTTCGGGGGACAGTTTGTCGGGCAGACAAGTGCATTATCCTGGAGAATGCGTGGGCGGTCCCAGCAGCACCAGTTGCACGAAGTAGTGATTAATGTCCACGACAAACACTTCAGTATTGATGTTTCCCGGTGTGGCAGAGCCACTGCCTGCTAAACAAGGTGCAGGTCAATGTCACCATGGCTGCTGGTGATGACGTTTTCCTCTACGTGGCGAGAGAAGTCGACGACATGGACGTTCGCCAGCTTTACTGGAGAAAAGTACAATAAATTCAGATACCTTAGAAACGAAACTCGCATCAAGCAAAACAACGCAAAAATTGCGATAATCAGAAAGCCGCAGCGAATCATTGCTTTTAGCATAGCTTCGACTTACAGTGTTTGCCTTCTAACCACTGCAATCGCAAAATGAGTCACGGCGGAGGCATACAGCGTTTAGGAAGACTAAAGTTCAGTCCACCGTTTTCGCCACCATCGAACCTTGTTAAATTTTGAATATGGGAGGGACGCTTCACATGGGAACATGCAATTACAGTGTATTTTTCACTGTGCTGCGAGTCATTCTGGCTCCGTAAGGCATAATCGTCTTTGTGTGGCTTTTAGAAACATCGAGTAATCGAAGCACGGTTCAACGGCACTAACAGTCACAATCTCGGAAACAGAAACAACTGGAGTACGTGAAAATTTCACAAAAATTAACCACCAAGATAACGTCATTTGCGTCGAAACCCAAAACGTTTCAGTTCCGGGTCTGACCAACGATACGTGGTTTTCATTTGGTATTTCTCCCATTTGAAGCGTAACATTTGCAGCTCTGAAAAAACGTCAGTGCTCATTCAACGTAGACAGGTCCACGATGGGGTTCTTACTTGTTAAAGCAAAGCTCTTAAATGTAATCGACCGCATCATTTCATTGCAGCGATAACGATTGGGCCAAAATTGCGCGTGTGGATAAAAATAAGTGACAACCGAGAAAAAAATGTTGACTTTGGTTGAGTTTTTGAGCAATGTCGCCGTGTTGTCGTTATAACGTAACATAAAACTATTCGAAACTGACAAAAGACGTCTAGATGAATGCAGTAGTGACAACTGCGATCTAATGCAATGCGTTCAAACATATCTAACATGTGCCTAGGCGTGGTCATGGTTTTTGAAACAGTGTGCAAACGTCTCCAAAAGTGGAGCAATGATAACAATTTGGCTGCCAGTAACTGTGAGGACCCACAGGCACCAAACTTTACAAAACACTAGGTGTTGGACTAGGATCGAGTGGGTTTTGATAAGAAATAAAAGTACTAAAAATGGGACTACGCTCAATTACCGCGACCAACGTTTTTGTCGTAGGCGCAACCAGTAGGCCAGTAACCAGGCCTGCATCCAGTATACCTGGTAACGCCTCCGGACTAGAGTTACTGGTTGCTTTTAACCCTTACAACATAAACATTGATCGCGATAATTGAGTCGATTTGTGCGTTTCACCTCTGCTGGTTTCTTTGCTTTCATTGTACTGCGCTAGATTACGATCTGTTTCGTCATTGGATCACACGAGCATGGAAGGGCATTCCTGCCTGCCAGTTAAAGAGCTTAAATGTAAGAAATTGATAAATGGAACAAAAACAGCGGGAGTGTGGTACCAACACACGATGCGGCCAACATCAGAGGTGAAAAGCAATTGTTACCCCCTCAATAGTCTCGAAAGCAAATAAAACTACATATGCAGATGACCATGAAGGCAATCATTTTGCCATTGATCAGTACCAACCACTCATTCAATCAACAGTAGATGAATAAATAAATCATTATCAATTGCAACAAGAGCAGAGCACCTTCATTCACTCAGTTTCACATTATCAAGGCCAGGGATCAGTCACCCCATGGATTTCGGACCATTTAGACAAATGGGAGTAAATTAAAAAAAGCTCCACGATATTCCTCTGAGCTCCAAACGCATTTGGAAGATTCAGAAATGTCTTCATGGCAAAACAACTATTCCCGGAGTTTTTGTTACGCTAGGCAAAGAATAACGAGGTCAACAGCCACAAAACCAACACTGGATTATGCCGAAATCGTCAGACGGACAAGACAACATTGGCCAGTCATTTGTTACCAATATTGCTGATGCTCTGCTAAATTCGGCAGATTGGTCCTAACACAAACCGATAAGGGCCATCAAAGATCGCAACTAACCGTTAATCAGATGTTATAGGTGCAACATTTCGTGATTAGCTAGAACTACGGATACCAGATATCATTGTTATTTGGCAAAGATGATGGGCATGATAATGAAAATAGATAAACTTCTTTATGTCCGAAGAAACCTGGGTTTACACAAAAAAGATATATATATATATATATATATATATATGGCCTCAACGTCAACCATGGACCATCTTTAGAAGTGATAAAAAATTAGTCGCAAAATTCAAAAAGCTTAAGCAAACGTCAGTCAGAAAAACAACCTCGGAAACAAAAAAACACCAGCATGAACACAGAATGCAGAAATAAACACGGAAATGGAGAAAGAGCACCAATTATATCAACGAAATTCGACACAAACCATGGTCCATTATCTATTTTGACCTTCCGTAGCTAAGCGGACTAACTGCAGTTGCAGACAACATATACAAACAAGGACAAAACCTCACAGATTTGCAACAGTGGGATTCCACGCTTACTAAGACCTGTTATATTTTGTCCCTTCACAGTCAAGTGCAGTTACAGCTCGTAGGTAGGAATAAATTAGTTGTACAACATGCGAAAATCAAGTTGTTATCGGTACGATATTTAAAGCCTAACAAACGTGATATACAAGATGGTCTCTATTTCTAACGAGGAAGGTTACTATGTAATAAAGTAATCACCCTAAAACATTAATGTTCTAAATAAGAACTTTAATCGTTAGGAGTAGAGACCATCTTTTATGGTCACATTTATTGGCCTTTAAGAATCGTGCCGATGGCAACTTGATTTCCACATATTCTACAACCAATCACTGCTTCTTTGAAGACGCATCAATAAACGTCAAAGTGCTGAGCTTAAAAACTTTTACCACCCAGAATTAGTCCGATAAAATGATTATTCGTCATGATATCCAAAGACGTTAAAGTAGCTCCAGGACTTAAAAGTCCGCATTGCCCTTCGCGATGGTTAGGTTTTCGATCGTGAAGTTTGTCTTGATGTTGACATGGTGCATGGTGAAGTGGTTTGCGATCATATGCTTTCCTAGAGGCATGTCTGGTCTTCGTAGTCTGGCATCGCCCAAATGTTCGTTAAATCTGTCGGTAATGAAACGTTTCGTTTCGCGTACATAGAAATCTATGTACAACGAATGCAGGAGACTTTATATACCACGTTCTGACGCGTGCGTCTACCTTCAAGACTGCTCACACATGTTCGGATGTTCGGCATACTCTGTTGCCTGCTGGGCAGGGTACACTTTCCAGCGCCGAACCGTGCTAGAAAAGACTGTGGTCGGCCCACTGGTCCACGCTATCCTAACATTGTCGAGAAGAAATGGCCTAATGAATGAATTTACCTGCCTGCAAAGCTTACCGTCTAAGAAGGACAGTCTAACATGACTGCACCGAATCTTTTGCTTTATATTTCGGTGTAATTTCCGGGTGAAAGGATCGGCGATGCGAGTGCCCTGGAGTGGAGCAGTTTGCGCCGCACACGTCATCCGATTTGGAAAAAATCCCTTTTCTACAGACAAACTCGCCATTTTGGGAAAACCCCTTTGGCACGATTCCAGATGCGAGGAGACTCACGCCATACGTCTTATTTGTGGGACAAGTACAGCTCTCGTTATAGACATTGCGCGGACCGAATCGTAACATAAAATAAAAAATATGGGGCGGTCATGGATTTAAAGCACAGTTCAGTAGTGTAGCTCCGGTCCTCAGCTATCGTGAACAGTGTCGAAGAAAGGAATGGCCTTTTCTCCACAGAATTACACAAAGTAAATGATATGTCGGGATGCTGTCCGTTCCTGTCCGCAAAGAAATATGTCCGAAAGCCGTCGCCGTGCCATGGTGGATAAGGAGCCAGACAACAGAGTCCGGTGCGTGGTAGGCACTAGGTTCAAGTCAAAGAACGGACACCTGTATTTGACCCGAGACCGAAAAGGTCAGTCAGGCACAGGGCGGCCGTGTCGTGGAGTTGCACGGCACGGTGGAGACCCTCCAGCGCCATCTGGTTCGACACCTGGGGCAAAATAACTCAATATTTGGAAACACTTGGATGGCGGTGTCAAGGTTGAGCAGTACGTTCCTCGTAGCTTAGGTCTGGTCCCAATGCCACCCATTTCAGTACGCTAGGGCTAATTAAATAAAAACAGAGGAGTGACTCTAGGCCGTGAACACAAATCCCAAAATATCATCAACATATAGCATGTAGAAAGCCGGACGCAGTGCAAACAATGCCAAAAAACGGTCTCGAGACAATGAATGAAAGCAATGGCGAGGGCCGGCACACAACGATTGTCCATTGCTGCACCTTTAGTTTGTTTATGCATCGAAATACCGAGCGGACCAGGATTTTTTACGGAAAATGTTCTCTACAAGTTTTTGTAGTCGTCTAAACATAACCCGAAAAGAGGCACCTTGTCCAGACTATGTTCGATGAGCCATACTACAGACTCTCTCCCTCAGCAGGCGGATTTCACGAATATATGAGCGATGCCAGACTATGAAGACCGGGCACGCCTAAAGGAGAGCAATTGACCGCAAACCATTTCAACAGGCAACATGTCGACACCAGCACGATCGAAATACTAGCCACCACGAAGGACAATGCCGACGTCAAAGCCCTGGAGCCACTTCGCGTTCATAAACGCCGTCCACCTTATCACACATTCTACGCATTTATATCTCGTTTGAGTTCACGGAAGGGTCGCAGGGGAGGGGTGGAGTATAGTAGCGTGCTTTCGTTTTTTTTATTTCCACCTACGAGCAGTGACTTGACTGTGAAGGGTCAAAACACATAGCTTACTTTAGTTTGCTCAGAATCATATTGTTAAAAATCTGTGGGATTTTGTCCTCATTCGTTTGTATTATCTACCATTGCAGTTGATCTGCTTAGTTATGGAGGGTCAAAAGAAATAAAGGGCCTTAGGTTGTGTCGATTTGCATTGACGCAATTCAAGTTTTTGTTTGTATTTTCCTGTCCATGTTGGCGTCTGCAGTTACAAGGTTGCTTTTTACTGGCGCATGCTTAAGCTTTTTGAATTCTGAAGCTTAATCTTTTATCACTCCTGAACAAACCCTAAGTTCCCTCCCGCATAAAGAGGGTTGCCTATTTACATCATCATGCCCAATGCCTGAAAGCTTGTAAAAATCACTTTTGGCTCCATAAAGTCAAGAAAATAGGTTTGAATTGAAAAGTCTGAATGCTTGTTATCCAATAGCAGGCCATGTTCCGGTAGCCGAAGATTGCAGAACGCAGCTACAGAAATCACAGTTTAGCACGCAGAACAACAGCTGGGCTGCTTGTGGTAAAACAAACAATTTTCGAGTTTGTCTGCACGATAACAATGAGCTGCGCACGCCGACCTACGAACCAGAGGAAGTGATTAAACCACCCGGATCAGCAGGCGTGGAAAGCAGGATCGCATAAATCAACGCTCTACCAACTGCGCTACCGATTTCAACATGTTTCTTTCATACATTGTCCCTCGCATTTCGCATTCCGCATGCGATACATGTGACGTAAACATGCAACAGCATGTGACGCACGGAAACACGTATGTCGGACACTGAACCCATTCCTTTCTCGCTATAAACGTTTGCTCAGTAGCCAGAGGTCCAAGGGAGTTCAGACGTGGAGGTAAGAGCCGGCAGATCATCTGCTGCCCGGTCCGTCCCGTGCGGCGGCGTCCGTTACCCGGCTCTCTCGTAAGCCCCCGACGGCGCCGCCTGCCCACCGCCCGGTGGGGCGTCGACCGCGCGGCTCGACAGGACGTCTGTGTTCGGCCGACTCTCTCCCTCCCGCTCTGTCTCCCGCTCTGTCTCCCGCTCTGTCGCCATTGTAGGCCGGCCTGATGAGCGCCGCCGCCGCCGCCGCCGCCGCGCCCCCGCCCGCCGCCGCCGCACGCGCCGGCCGAATTGAAATGCGGCAAATGTGGCTCATTTCTCGAGGGGGCGCAGGTGGCGCCCGATCCGCTGCTTACAATCTAATTGGATATGGCGGCCGCTCAGGGTCCCGCGGGAGGCGGCGGCCGGCAGCGTCCGCTCCGGCCGCCGCCGCCGCCGCCGCCGCCCGGCCTGCCCGGACGCCGTAAAACAATCTCCATATAGTTAGACCGCTGATGGCCGGTTGGGGACGGTCGCCGCCGTCGGGGGATCATCAGATTGAAAACAATCGAATTAATCGCTACAGCGGCGCCGCTGTCGGAGCTCGCTTTGATAGATTGTAAAGTGGATGACAAGCCGGGCCGGCTCGGGGATTTTGTCGCCCCTGCCGGCTGCAGGCGGTGATTAAGTACCGGCACCGAGGCTGACGGGTCTTCTAGGGAGCTGAGGGCAGCCGCAGCGCCTGCTGAGGAACAGCGGGCAGCTCCTGCGCCTACCGGGGAATAGCTGGCAGTTGCAGCGGCGGTGGGCAACGATAGCCAACTGTTGTGTTTGTTGAGGAAGAACGGCAGCCGCTTGTGCCTGCTGGGACACAGCTGGCAGCCGATATGCCTCCTGGCAGAGAAACGGTGAATGTTTGAGCTTGGAAGTGACCAACGGAAGTCAAGTTAACGACAGTGTTATTTCGGACGATCGATGTACGTAACCGCCGCCTGCGAGTAACCAACAGCCATCAGAGACGTCAGACTTTTCGCAAAACATTTTTCAATTTCACTAAGAGTCTTAAGTCGTATATGAGCGATGCTCATCAAAGAGCGCAATTTAATGAGTTGCTAAACGCTCAAAACGGCCAAGGAATTCATTCTTTGCCTCTGAAATTGTCCTGGAACGTTGAAACATTCAGAAGGATGTTACACACAACCAACATTCCTTGGTTAAAAAGTCTTTGAAAATAACCCTGGTGAAACAAGCTTCATACTCACCCAGTTTTGGATTACGGCGGCTGACCGACCTCCATTCTGTCGCGGATTCAGGGAGCTGCTGTGGACTGACTTTACCCTATCTGTGGAATAACAAAGCTTGAGACAATCCGAATTCAGGACATTCAACCAGGATGCATGTAGACCAATATCATTAGCAAAGAAAACTTATGCTGTCAATCTGAACCAACGTAACGCTCAGTGCTACGTAATTGACGATTTAGCTTTGTCGCGCATGCCGGCATGCACTGAGGTTATTCAACCTCTCTACTCAAACCAGGGCGTGGCATGCACCGTGCACCAACAAATGCACGCCACGCTCTGTGCCACTCGACAGACACCCGCCTCTGTCGACTCTCTGTCTGTCGTCAAACCTTGCTCTCACGAAGGGTCCAAACAGGGTGACGGATCTGCGCGTGCTCTGCGCTTTTCAAAGAGTCCCGTGCCTCCCGGTGCCATTCCGATTTTCGTAGGCCGCCGCTCTCGAACCGCCCGTGGTGTGCGCTGCAAGGCCAGTTTGTATCCCATACCTGTAACGTGAGGGAAACAATAGACAAAATGGGCACCGCCGCTAAGGAAATGAAACCTGCACTTGCGTGGCGCCGTGCGTGCGCAAAGCGCATGTCTCAAGAGCGAAGAAGCAGAAAAGCAAAATCATCTTCCATTACTGAGACGTCTGCTAATCATCACTGAAACCTTGAACGCTCATCGTAGAGTGTGATGTTCCTAAGCTTGCAAAGGACAGGGGAACTCCAAGGATCAGATCGCACAATCGCACGCTGCGCGGGGAATTTAAACGACTGGTGTTGTATTGATATAGTACATATAAAGTACATTGATATAGTACATTGATATAATACATTGGGTCTGACGCTAGAGCCAAATCAATTCGAACTTGATATCTTTCACCATGCAATGAGAATGAGCCATACCATCGTGTTCCCATGATGGTACAGAGGGGTTCAGCAGCCCCATTTCCGTGTGGCGCCGGTTTGAATGTTTGACTGGCCCTTCTAGTTTCTTTCCGGAGCCAAAGCCAAACAGCTGCTGCTACCTCACTCAAATTTTGCGGCTTTTCCTTCGTATTTTCTTCACACATTACAAACAAAAAACGAACGTCTTACATGGAGCAAAAATGGCTCCAGAAGATGTTTTGGGGATAAATGTAAAACCGTTTTTCGGTTGCTTCAGAAGCGTGCTTGCTTGTTCAGTCATCGGTACCGTAAACCAGTATTTGGAACTGTTATGATATCTGTCATGCATGCCATTTATGGCATCTGAGCATCTGCAAAGCTTATGAAACGTCTCGATGCTGTTAAGGAAATAATGATCATAATGCAAAATAAAGAGACCATATGTATGGTATATCTAGAAGGCATCATAGCAAATAATGCAACACCATATTTTGTACACGAGTGTACGTTGCAGGGACCATCTCACATGTGAGTGTGTCCTTCGTACTCAAAGTTGTGCCATGGCTCGATAAAACAGATGCAATGCGCTACACGATTAGTTTGAGGTCAAAGTCGAATCTTTGTATCACATGCAGACCTGTCCACACGCGTAGTATCTTTACCTAAATAAAGGTACAGGGTAGGTATCACGAAGCTCCCGCAAACGGGGGATCCCAAGTCATACAAATTGCACGCTCACGTGGATGGCATCTGGCCATTGGTACCCTAAATTTTGTTTGTGCTGGATGCCGTTACTGACTTTGTAGCCCACTGCAAAATTTGACGCCTTCAGCATCAACGGTTCCCAAGCCAAAAGCCTGAATGACAAAGAGGTACCCCTTAGAACATGCGTCTCGCACACACCAGGCTGAAGCTATTGACGTGCAAAGCAGCCACATGGATCGACTGCCACATATCACGTACTCCTCTCCACCAATTTTCAGCATCCCAGCTTTAGTAGTTTTGCGGCAATGAAGGGGTGTTAATCGCTTAGGCACCTCGCGCTTCACGTGCAAACTGCACCCCCGTTTCGACCTGACTCCATCAACATTGATCACCAAGCTGCCCGTCCGCTTTTCCAGGCCATCGTCGCACCAAACTGCACCGTTTGTGTTCCGGTAATTGGTCCATAAGAAACACGGGTGGAAACGAGGCGCACGTGCACTGCACGTGGCCCGTTGTACCATGCTCATCATATGGGACACCGTTGGGTAGTTACAGCTGTATACAGACATAGATAATATTGTACATAAATAGCTGTGTATAGATAGTTGTATGTCTGTATATAGATAGCTGATACAGCACGAGTGCTGGTCTATCTAACCGTCAAATTCCAGCCACTAGGTCACTTCTGACGGTACTCAGAGGTCCCTGAGGCCAAATCAAAACACGTGCCTGTGTATTGCTACGTGGATCGCACGTGAGTGCCGACCGCAAAAGCAAGTAGCCGCAAGTCGGGCCAGTGTTGTCACCAAGTCTTGAATCAACAGCACCCGCCTTTTGACCTGTACCCGTGATTAATGGCATTCTGCAGAGGTCCGGCTCGTGTCACATGGCACTTGCCACACACCATGAATCACTTTGAAACCAACACCACAATCTGTCCGCCGAGTCGGCGCACCCGATGGAGTCACTTGTGTCGCGATCGGCTGGCACGTTCGGGCGCTAGACGCTCGGAAGCCTGGACGCACTGACTGGCTGACTGACTGAATGGTTGACCAGCACCTCAATCCAGACTTTTTTGAGGGACCGCCATGCATGAGATCTCACCCGCTACAAACGTGTGAAGCAAGTTCTCACTTCCTTCGATTCTGAATAAACGTTCTGCTTACCAAAACATTGATACGAAGGATATCGTTTGTCGAAGAAACACGAATGAGGTTCAAGTGCAGAGCCCCGGCTCCCGCGTCAGACACCTACAGATACAGAAATTTCGGACGCTCTAACCACAGTCCAAACACACCAGTGGTCTGGGGCTCTTTTACACCATTGATTGCAGCTTGGTAGGACACATGCAGTATGCAAACACAGCGGATGTAGTTGTTTATGACAAGAAAACATGGACGGAAACAGACGAATTACCGTCGCCTTTCACCGTGTTCACCATGCCGGCGTTCCGTGACACATATTGTGCAAATCACTGTGAGCTGGTGTCCTGTGCGACGTACAAGGTATGCAGTGGAGCCATTAACGGCAGGGATACCATTACCGAGGGTAAGCCGGGTCGTTGGGAAACGTGCTCGGGGTCGCTGGCCAGCGCTGCCAGTGCGTAATTTGCAGAGGCGAGCTCAGTCACGCGCAGAGTGAGTACCAGCGTGGTGCTCTCCTGGTTTGGTGGAATTTTCCCCGTGTGTGTCGGGGCACGCACAAAATTAAAGCCGTCAGCACTATTTGTTTGTTGTTGTTGAACGACACCTACAAACATTTGTTTGAGCACATTTTTGACTATGCTGTATTGCCCTGCATTGACTGTAAAGAAGGAAAAGTGTTAATCAGAGAACTACCTGTTGTTTCTGGAAGCGCTTGAAACGAGCGGTGGACTCGACTCCTGAGGTAAGTACCTTCACAAACCGTATCTAGGATCTGTCTGAACGTCCAGCCCTCGATAGCGCGCAACCTCTCTGACTCGTGAGGCGCCCATGCCCCCGGCTGCGCCCAGCTCTGCGTCGCAGGCCAGAAATAATCGCCAACACGTGACGCCACGGTTCGCCTTGTCGTGTCTGGCGTCAGTCTGCAGTCGCCTGCTACTTTTCATAGCCCTGCTTTTATTGTCCATTCATATGCCAAGAATTGGTCTTTGCGCGCTAGTTCACTGTAGCGCTATGTACGGCGTCCGTCTGCGTGTTCGTACTGGAGTCAGTGTTCTCAGACTCGTTGAGGCCCTGGGGTGGTCAGGGTCCGTGGGACAGGGATGGACCTGAAATATTCAGGGGCCTCCATCA
The DNA here is from genome assembly GCA_030062745.1 of Capitulum mitella. Classification (NCBI taxonomy): domain Eukaryota; kingdom Metazoa; phylum Arthropoda; class Thecostraca; order Pollicipedomorpha; family Pollicipedidae; genus Capitulum; species Capitulum mitella. The sequence continues at coordinate 29,542,128 of CP099845.1, read as the reverse complement.
GCCCAGGTCGGCAGGGGCCTGGGATGGTCGAGGTACCGGGACAGTCGTAAACGCTGCCACAGTTGGCGGTCCTTGGAAGGCCATGGGCCCTAGGGTGGTCCAGGGTCCTGGAATGGTCAGGGGTCCAGAAATGGCCCAAGGTCTTAGGAAAGTCATGAGCCTTGATACAGGGGAGAACTTGGTACGGTCAGACGCCCTGAGACGTGGAAGGGTCCTGTGACACCAAAAGCACGGGGATGGTTGGGACCCTGAACTACTCAAGGACCTGAGAATGTCTGGGTCTCAGGAGAATTACGAACCCTGAGACTAAAGTCAGAAGACTAAGACGGTCAGGGGCCTTGTGGCGATAAGTGGCCATAGAGCAGTCATGGATCTGGAACAGTCAGGAACCCTGGGATATCTCGTTCCCTGAGACAGTCAGTGGGTCTGGATGGTCAGGGGCCGTGGGATGGCCAAGCACATTCAGAATGTATTTGGCCGACATAACTGTCCCACGGTCAGAGACCCTGGGACAGCTATGACCCCTGAGACAATCAGGGCCCTGCCGCTCTGGGACGGTCGGGGCCCTGGGATGGTCAGGGACGCTGAGACAGTAAAGTATATTGCCATGTAGGTATGGTAGCAAGGTAAACAGGTTGAATGCACTGTCCACGGAGCGGCCAAAAACATGTCCAGTTGAACATTGCATGGTAGAACATATCACACCCATGACTAAAAGGGAAAAGATCGGAAGCGTCGCCCGTCACACGCACCACAGCGTGTCTTACTTGTTTTTGGTTTGATGAAGTGCGAAAATATTGCAACGCTCCCCTATCGCAGCCCGTTTCAGAAGCCAGGTCTAGCGTCGAGTTCAGATGAGATCCAAGGACGACAGAGCGAGATCAAATTGAAATGACACCTGGATCCGAAAACGGGAATTTTGTTGCTGGTCCTCCGTCTAATCCGACAACAGACAAAAACCGGACTGACATGCAAATAACGATACACGGCGCAGTAATAATGCAGCCACATAAATGGCGGCGGATTCCACCTTGCCGCCATTGTGTGGTTGCATTATTGCTGCGCCGTGCATCGTTTTTTTTATTTTATTCTTGATTTTTTTTTTTGTGGATTAAACGGATGGACCAGCGACAAATTCCCGTTTTGTGTTCCATCCACCACCCGCCTTGTGAAGGACAATGGTGCAGACTTGTGCTCGACATCTTTGGGTGGTCCGGACCAGGATTTTAATCGCATTGACTTGATCTGGATCAGCATTTAAATCGCGGTTATTTCTTCAATTTGGTCCGAATCAAATGTAATTTACGCAAGCCTTTTCAAAAGTGATCGCAGTCAAACGTGATTCGCACTATTGAGAATACGCTCACACACTGATTTGTGATTTCTTCATTGAGATACCTTCATTGTGATACGGCGTGATAAGTATATATATAGTGCCTATTTATTACTATATGATGTGAAACCTAAGTCTATAAAACGGACAAGAGACGTTTATGCTCAGTGTCGATCCTTTCTCTCTCTTGTCATTTCGGGCCTTTATCTTTGTATATGGGGCGTTCCATGACAAATCGACAAGGCACTTACCAACATTGACACAACATAGTCTTAAACTTTGATAACATTTGGTCCGGTAGGTAATCTGTGGTTGAGATTTCACATTTTCACTTCTTAGCTCGTTCGGAGAAGCAGTTTTTGTGCCAGAGTAATTTAAGATTTTGAGATTTAATGATTTTTGGCCAAACCTTCGGTGAAATAAAGTGTGTTATTGCAACAGCACATAAACACAACTTCAAAAACTGGATATCATTGTGATGAGGACAAAACATTGCATCTTTTTGCAACGCGAATTTTCCAATATATCTTTCGATTTTTATTTGACCTTGAAACCATTTTCACGGTCAAATTTTGAAGGTGTGACCAGCAATTCCGATTGAAACCTTCGACAGATAAAATGTCCTCCGAAGATTTCTCATTTGTTTTAAATCGAGAAAAGTTCTCCATTTTGGTTTTTGATGTTGCAAATTGCACTTCAAGTTCGCGATGCTTTCACCGAAAACGTCCTTGTCGAGAACCCATTCGGCCGCCAAAAGTAGCGTGAACGACCAAATCTGAACAACCCAGGTCATTGTTTTCTTTCATGTATATGCCACAAAGTCCGTAATCTCTTTACATTTATTGCCATGTACTTGGTTTTAAACGACTCGAAGTGCAAAAATAGCATTATGAAGTAGTGGAGCTCCACAGGATTTCGCTGAAAGCGACCCCTCCCTGCCGCAAGGTGACAAGGGGAAACGGATCACATCGGAATACCCCTGGCGCCAAAATAACGCAAGCATCTAAAGCAAACGTGGAACCACGTTCGTATCACCGACGCTGCTGGAAACACTTTCAGGGAGATTCTCTCTATGCGTTGCCATAGGTCTAATGTTAAAGTTCAAGATCACTGATCTTGCATTGGCAACACGAAAAAACACAGGTGACTCCATCTATGGACTTGAGCATAACAAAATTAAGCAAAATGAAACAAAATTAAACGTCAGTAAAAACAGCGGCCGGTACCGGCCGCAGCAGTGTGCTGATCAATACGGCAGTTTTGTGATAACGTCGGAAGCAAAACGTCACGCGCTGAAACAGGCCAAATCGCTGGCGAGGAGGCACATACCGTTTCGTCCGATGTGTGCTGTCTAACAAAGAAGACCTAATTGCACCAGGTTCTTTTTTCGTTGCCATAAGCACATACGTGCAGAATAACCCGTTTTCCCCAATCTTTACCAGTAATTGACAGCTATGAGTTTTACGAGAAATTCATTGTTTTCGCCGCTGTTTCCGGGATGAATCCTATCAGACCGGATCCAGACAAGCGTCATTCCGAAGCGGAGAAGTGACGGGCGCCCAAAGACGACTTGCAACCCCAGCTCTGACAGATGAGAGGAGCACGCAACACTGTATATCCTTTCCCCGGGTCGACGCTCGTGGTTCCACTCGTACGCTCCTAAATAACACACAAAAATGTCGGGGCTGCTCAACCTTGGTTTCACGAATATTTCTCGTTCGTGAGATATGAAACATTCGTCACCTGACCACAGCTGACCTCGCGAGAGCATCGTGGACGAGCCTGGATCGAGGCACACAAGTTCGTTTTAGAGGCGAAAACATATTCTGAGACATCGTGTATGTGTGTATCAGCGCAAAAGGCAGGTTGAGCGGTGGTTTTACCACCTTTGAATAACGTAAAAGAAATCTTTTGATGTTGCATGAGAACAACACCACGTCAGGCGGCAATGACAATATTTACTTTAAGTTTTCTTACACGCCTATTGGGATACTTGTATATTCAGCATTAAGCGTCATGCAGAAATTTTGGATACCGGATTTGCAGATGTTTGCCGTAGATACTAGGAGCTTTGATAGTACAGTTATCAGATGATTTTGCTTTGGTATTTGTGAAACAATCATATTTGATTCCATTCCAGTCATATTCATATTTAGAGGCAATGAGCCGCCTGTAAATTTCGTCCGGTCTTTTTTAGTTTTTTTTTAATTCTTTTAACATTTTCAGTGTTTTACAACGGCCAGTCAAACCCTCATCCCAAAAACTACGGACTGTCCACCTGCCCCCCCACCCCTGTTCCATGCCTTCTGTCATCGCGTTTGAATGGCTCATCACGTATTTTAGTTTACCATCGTTAATAAACAGAAACTAGAGCTACAAGATTTAATACCGATCACCCTTTTAGGGTCTTTTTAGACTATAAGACCTTTTTTGTTCTTTGATGTGACAGACTCACGTAACGCTCTCCCAAACCACCACGCTCGCCGTTGTAACGCTTCGTCGTGCACTGAGCGATCCTCACTCCCAGCGCCAGCCTTGCATTATTTACTGATGGCCTGGACGAAGACCCACGTGGACATTCAGCGAGTCATAGAAAAAGAGATCATGTGCTCACAATTATTTCTTTTAGGTGGAAGGGTATATAATAATACGTTTACCACCAGAATGCACCTTGAAACGTGCGATAATAATGTGTATATGGCGCGGAGCAGGTTTCAAATCATTATGGAACAAATCAAGGCGGTATCTTGGAGTCCAACAGAGTGATGCGCGTCTTCTAAAGCACGGTTTGAGGCCTGGACCTGGACTAATTACGTTGGTGCTTCCAGCAGATCACATATGAAAATTTACCTTGATAGATTTCTTTTGTAACTAAACGGTCTTTAAAACTAAACGGTCCTTATCAGATGAAGATAATTCAAGCGGTACCACTATGGTAAAAATACGACTTGTTCGCATAGAATTCGCTGGTCGTGTGTTCTGGTGTCGACATCGGTCTCTCTACCGAATCGTTTACATCATTTTTTCGATGTTATGGCTTATCATATAAAACATGCATAATACATGATACACAAACATTATAATATCGTAATTAAAGCTTTGCGAACTTCAGCTCACGCGGAAGCAACAAAGACACTGCAATGTAATGACTTTACGATATACCCATGAACTTTAATATTTTTCAGGGACTGAAATGGACGCATTTGTAACGCATTACTGCTATTTCCACTCATTATTTATATGTTTAATTTTTCAAATAATGCTTATTGGCACTGACTGCAATAGCTGTACTGCAAAAAGAAGATATTTCAGAAAAAATTTTCAGCCATGAATAACGAACCCGTCTCTGTAACAGTGGGTAGTTTCGTAAAAGTTACCACAACTTTGGTACGTTTTCAGCGAAATGAACTAAGCTGCTCGTGCATACGTGGTCTGCTTGGTCAGAATCTGGCCACAACGCGTCTGGTCTCACACAATCTTTTTATGACTTCACATCGCCCCACACTGGCTGTTTTAGAAACTGTTAAGTTTGTTTTGACACCGTCAACGATATAAGTCCTCGCAAACTCTTATGCTCTTGAGTCTTTCACTGGGATCACCACCATTCCTGTAGCGCCGTTAGTTATCAAAACCTGGAAAAGCGCCATTAGTTATCAAAACCTGGATAAAACTGAAAACGCCTGACGCGGAAAACGGAAACCTTTGCCCAGGCTGTACGTTGGTTGACAGGAGCAAGATGTTGAAGATAAGTATGTAGAAATTATTATTTTTTTCTCCAAAGGAGGCGATATTCAGAGTAGGTGGACTGACACTGCGATGGTTGGAGATCCTTCTGAAATTCTTTATAATGCCAATATAATGTTTTCTTGTAAGTAAAGGACATGATATTCAAAGTAGCTAGACTGACATTGCGATGGTTGTAGACCTATCTCAAATTATGTATGCTGCCAAATGTTGCGAAAGATTACTTTGGAAACTCCATACTTAAACTTTATGGATAACAAGTACCAGGAAACTGTAGAACTTTTTCAGAGTAAGTGCAGCGTTAAAAATTCCATAAAATCAATTCATTCATTCATTGCATTCCACCTCGATTCACAATGACCGTCATTTGGTGAGGTGCGTGAGGGATATAAAATATCAATGAGATAGGGGAACATATCCTGCACGATACCACGAAAACGGAATGTTCTAGATCGAGATCATTGACACAATATCTAACACGAGCGTAACGGTTGACGAAATTGTGTCAATGGTCGAGATGTAGAGCGTGGAGTATACCTGGCAAAGTGCAAGAAATTATTTCCAGTATGTCCAAATGAAGTAGCCGTGTAAGCATTTCGTGGTTTCTGCCACCGAACTGACTGACGTACCATCAGACTCTCGGGCTCTGATATCCTTTAAAGCTATTATAGTTCACTTATATTCAGGATTATTACGTACGCATGTAATGCAACTTTTCCTTCATTTTGCGCCGTGTAATTAGATATAAAGAATGCAAACACATTTCCAATTCTGCAAGTAAATGGTATGCAAAGCATCGCCGTAATGGTGAATGCAGGAAGTTCCGTATTGCTAGACAACGTAACGTCTTTTGTTTCGCAATTTATTTTTGGAGTAGAATCCACAGCAAACGCAAGACATTTAGGAACAGGAATGCAGGAAGCACTCTTGCCAAGTTTCCTGGATGGGAACTTCCCATAGCTTAGCTGTAACAAACATAAGGGAAAAGATAAATCATGATTAAGAAAACTAAAAGGAAGGTATTAAACATTTTGCCCACGAGAACGTTGGCATAGAAGTGCTGGCAAAGTCTTACTTCACAAAAAAACCCGGATTTAACCCTATTCCCGGAGGGCTAGACGGTATGGCCGATTCCCGGCACGGGGGGCGGATTCGGCCCCCCCCCTGAGATCTCGAGAACTACTTATCCGATTTCATCGCAACAAACGGCAATCGATTTGCCGTGACGTGAACTACATTTTTATAAAAACAAATTTTTAAAATTTTGAGATTTGTGGATACAGGAGGGCAAAAATGTCAAAATGGGGGGTACTTTTTGACTTCTTATAACTCCGTTGTTTATGGACCGATTTCGATGAAACTGGCATCAATCGAGAGATTATGAATAGGGCTTTTACCATGGGTATGCAAATTTGAAATTTTGAGAAAATTCATGGGCGTTCACAGGGTTTCAAAAATAGGAGGATTAGTTTTCTAATAACGGAATAAACAAAAGAGGCCAAAACACTTTTTTAGCTTCTGCTAGTCATGTTATGCTAAAGAGGTGCAAACCGCATTACAATGTTTGTATAATGTTAGCATAGGCGGTGCCAGGGACCTAAAAAAGGGGGAACTGTCATGGTCACACGTTCTTCAGATCAACTTGTGACCTTTGACCTTAAATGACCTCCAGTAACCTTGGGGTCACCTGGAATGATGTCGTGTGCATTTAATATTATCTGTAAACGTCTTTAATCGATTAAATTCACTCTATTCCAAAAAATTCATTTTTTGGCTTTTGCGATATAGGGTACGTGCACTGACATTTTAGGTCATAGCCCCGTGACCCGACCTGATATCAAGCTGAAACTTGGTACACAAGTAGAGGGCATCCTTCTACGTCACATATATTCCGGGTTTGGCATTTGAAAAAACGGCGCCAAAATTATTGCAAAAAAACAAATTTTGACTTTTGACCTTGACCTGACCTTGTAAAGTGACCTCAGATAAACAAAATTACATATACACATTGCCCAACTATTTAGCTATATATTCATATAAAGTTTTAAGTTCTATCTTAAAAACTCTGTTTTTGGCAGACATTTTCCTTTTACCCTCAACATGGCCAAAAATGACCTGAGGTGCCTCCCAAAAACGTTGCCTGGCTCCGCCCCTGAGCAAAATAGAATTTCGAAATTTTGTCACGGAGCGTAGAAGGAATAGCTAGGAAAAGTCACCAAGTTTCGTGAAGCTGCGTTAAAAAGCCTGGAATTGGCAAGCAAAAAACCCGAGGGGGGGCGGATTCCGCCCCCCCCCTGCCGGGAATAGGGTTAACCTGCGCAGCGGAAAGGGGTTTCGCGCCAACGCGCGCTGCAAGGCGGGCACAAAAGTGTCCCTCCTCCGATCTCAGAAACGGAAGAGGCTAGAAACATGAAATTTTAATGACAGAGTGGAGCTATAACGATTTACATCGTGTGCAATTTTCATGACCTTAGGTTCATATATTCCACGTCAGATAGGGTCGAAAAGGTTAACTTTGGAGACTGTCCTGGCCTGTGCAGGCCATTACGTGCGACTTTTGGAACGAAAAGGGAAAGGGTGATTGAGCGTTAACCGTATTCCCAACAGGGGAGCTGAATCCGCCCCCCTCGAGTTTTTTGCTTGTCAATTCCAGGCTTTTTTTGACACAGCTTTACGAACACTTACACACTTTTCTTAGCTATTCGTTCTGCGCGCCGTGACAAAATTTCAAAATTCTGTTTTGCTCAGGGGCGGAGCCAGGCAACGTTTTTGGGATGCACCTCATGTCATTTTTGGCCATGTTGAGGGTAAAAGAAAAATGTCTGCCAAAAACAGAGTTTTTAAGACAGAACTTAGAACTTTATATGGATGAATAGCTAAATCGCTGGGCAATGTGCAGATGTAATTTCGTTTATTTGAGATCACTTTACAAGGTCAGGTCAAGGTCAAAAGTCAAAATTTGCCTTTTTGCAATAATTTCGGCGCCGTTTTTAAATGCCAAACCCGGAATATATATGACGTAAAACGATGCCCTCACTTGTGTATCAAGTTTCAGCTTGATATCAGGTCGGGTCACGGAGCTATGACCTAAAATGTCAGTACGCGTACCCTATATCGCAATAGCCATAAAACGAAATTGTTGAAATAGATTGAATTCGATTGACTGAAAACGTTTACAGATAATATTAAATGCACACGAGATTATTCCAAGTGCCCCCAAGGTCACTGGAGGTCATTTAAGGTCAAAGGTCGCAAGTTGGTCTGAAGAACGTGTGACCATGACAGTTTCCCCTTTTTCATGTCCCTGGCACCGCCTATACTAACATTATACAAACATTGTAATGCGATTTGTACTTCTTTAGCATAACACGACTAGCAGAAGCCAAAAAAGTGTTCTTGCCTCTTTTGTTCATTCAGTTGTTAGAAAACTAATCCTCCTATTTTTGAAACGCTGTGAACTCCCATGAATTTTTTCAAAATTTCAGATTTGTGTACCCATGGTAAAAGCCCTATCCATTATCTGTCGATTCATGCCAGTTTCATTGAAATCGGTGGATAAACAACGGAGTTATAAGAAGTCCAAAAATACCCTTCATTTTGACATTTTCGCCCCTTGTATCCACACATTTCAGAATTTTGAAAATTTCTTTTTATAAAAATGTAGTTTACGTCATGGCAAATCGATTGCTGTTTGTTGCGATGAAATCGGACGAGTCGTTCTCGAGATCTCAGGGGGAACCGAATCCGCTCCCCCTGCCGGGAATCGACCATACCGTCTAGCCCTCCGGGAATAGGGTTAAAACGTGAAATACGACAACTTCCATTCATTTGACGTCTTGGCTGAGGATTTCGGGCCTAGGTTATGCCAGTTCATTGACCTATGGCGTCATTTTTTCATCTTTTGCAGATCAGGTTTTGAGCAGCATGGGATAAATTGAGTGTAAATGAGGGCACTACACGCATCTTTTAACGTATTTTCAGTGAAGGTAGCCAACATCGGTACACCTGATCACTTCCAGCATTTATATTTATGTATGCATATATATATATATATATATATATATATATATATATGCATATATATATGCATGTATGTATACACATGAGTGTCAATGTGCCAAACGTGTTTTTAGTAGAGTCTTTCAATGTATATTTCATCCAAATCGATATATTGCAAAACGAATTTGGACCAGGTCACAAAATAGTTGTCCTTCACCTTTGATGACCTTGACCTGCACTGACTCTGGCATATGTAAGCGTATCCATGCGCGCACAGGTGTTTTATTAGCATCTTTAAATGCATATTTCATGCAAATCGACATGCTGCAAAGCAAATCTGGAACAGGCCACAATATATTTGGCCTTGACCTTTGGTGACCTTGAACTTCACTAACCCTGGTATATGTAAACGTATCAGCGTGCACACATGTGTTCATATTAGGGTATCTGAATGCATATTTCGTACAAATCGACATCTTGCAAAACATATCTGAATCAGGTCTCAAACCGGTTGACTTTGACATTTAATGACCTTGACCTTAATTGACCCTGACTTTGGTTTTGTTACATCCATCACTTATGCCCGAATGACGTCGCGTGATTTATTTTCAAACGGTAATCTTAGGCAGAACGTTAGTCCTTTCACAAAATTTCCATTTGTCAACGATAGTCGTTATTTTCGTTAGTCGTTTATAGTCGTTATGTTTGCTTTACTTCAAATGCTTGAAACTTCAAAAATCATCGGCCGATTTTCGATTTTTCTGTTTTAATCGACGAGATGTTTAATTGCCATAAATGTCACAAAGTAACAACAATCATCTCTGATCCGTTCTCGAGATTTTGAAGCAAAACAGACGGGGGGGCACAAAAGGATCCCCTTCCAATGCGCATGTTAAAAAGAGAAAGTTAAAATTACCTTCATACGAGGTTTGTGGGTTCAGGCTTTGTCATCCCCCACACCACCACCCCACCGTCGAATTTCTTTACACTAGTCGCTACCCAAACGTGCACACAAATGATGGTAACCAACGAAGTTTCGTGCCCATTTTTGTCGCTAATCTGTTCCAACTGCGAGGTCCCGAGGAGTAGGTACAGGTAGCCGAGGGAGGTATATCTGGGAATTCTGGAGGTACAAGCGCAGTTTCCCGCCTGGGTTGCATTAGCCGTCTTAAGTCTACATTGAGATGGCTTGACCGAGGATTAGAGACTGGAAATTACCTCCCTCTTATGGTAAATACCTTTGGGAGCCGTACAGAAACGAAAAACCCATTTATTTAAGCTACTTACTTGTAAGACCTGAAACAAGTGTGCTAAACCCGGCTAATTCACCATCAAGTGGGAGGTAAGGATGTTAAGCACAGAAGAACTACCAGACATATGCCAGTAACATGAGAGTAGTTGTACCTGAGGCAGTATCAAAGTGATATTTAGCCAGAAGAGTAAAAACGACAGCCTACTTTCCCCCGTCTCATTTGGGGTAAGTTCTGGAATGGAGAGTTTACCTTTCTGCTGGAATATGAAACAAACAGAAAACTTTAGACGTAAAAATGTTTCATTGTCTTCATCGCCGATGCCAGTCAACCACCACGACTTAACCCGGTAACGCCTGGGGTTTTCCGCCACCCGAGACAGCTGGGGTGCGCTGGGGGCGGGGAGCTAAAATCAGTTCTAATCAATGGTCTGAGGCCTATCTGTGCGATTCTGATGGGAATTGATGGGACGTGTCTTTCTCATCTCAGGGTGTGGCATTCGACCTTTTGTGTTGATCCGTGACGTCACAGGTCGCGAAAATGTAGGAATTTACGGCCGAAAAATGTACGATGCTTTTCACCAGGTATATTGAACATTGATATGCAACGAAAAACACATTTTCCTGTATCTTGTGTGGCGCAATAAGTACAGAAAAAGCTGTCGAGGAGAAGTCTGGGAATGGTTTGAAGCTTCCAGTTGTGTCTTTACTGCGAAATATACGGCGGCGATGGCCCGACGCTGTTGGTGCTATCGTAATCCTGGCCGCTCTTATCGATTCAGATGCTGCTTAAATTATGGTTACACCCACATCGTACGACACGATCTGTAAGTCTCTTATTGTTTATAGCTCGGCGAACACACTAAAAAAGTGCACCCAAAACCCGAATAATTATACGATGCAAAATTTACAACTTTTTAGTGCTTTCACGCCAGCACTTATACCGATTCAAAATCGTTTAACTTGAAAACGGAGCAACAACTGTGCATCATAGGAGTAGGAATAATCCACAAAAAAATTACACGCAAAACTGGAATAAACATACCGTGCCAAAAACATTTGGAACGGTTAGATGACACCATTGCTGACACCGGTGTTAAGTCGTTTGGCTGGAAAATTGGGGAATAATTTTATATTCCAAGAGGAGGAATAATCCATCATAGTAAGTCCCCCGCGCTGGCTGTAAAGGCATTATCCTCAAGATTCAAGGGAGGAGAAGAAATCCGTCCATGACGCCAGTGCAGTTTCACTCCTCTATTTGCCCTTAAAAAGCCATCATGTTTGCGGCAACATCACACCAACATCACTTCTGAGCGAACTCGGCGGCGCGACGGCGCACCGCCGCGGTGATGCAAACCTTCGTCACCGAGGAGCTTACCGATCCACTTCTGCTGTAGCCACCTTAGCACGAGCTTTCGTCTTGGCTCTCATGTTGGCGACAATGTCGCATCAACACTAAGTCCCGAGCAAGCTTCAGGCAAAGAATCACGGACCGCGTATCAAGGCCTATGACACCTCGCGTTTACATGGCCATGTTCTCTGTCACTGAGGTGAACCCTACATCCCAGGGCGTGGCGGTGCAGAGGTTGCATGAAGTGCTTTGCCGGGCCCTGGAACGAAAGAAAAAACACGGCATGAATAGGCGCCATCACAGCAGCTATGCCGATCAGGGGTCTGACGGTCAACGCGCCCACTTGGTCAACATCCAAGGTCCCATGCTCTGAACGCACACTGCTGCTGGTCTCGTCTTGTAGATCGATCAGCGTGACGCCGTAACCATGAGCGAGAAGCCCGGTGAGGTTGTCATCTGCTGGAAAATCAAGAGATGACGAACCAGAGATATTCAGTTATCAAGAGATAACTGAACCCGTGACACCTGAGTGGACGGAACTAAGAAATAGTGACACCTGAGCCTGAGGAAGCTATAACCCTGCTCAGATGGAGGCTTTGTGGTCTATGAGCTCCTAAGGGTTTTCGCTCGCCATCCCCAAACCGTCTGAGCTGTCGCCATGGAATTTGGTGGCATTTAACAACTCTCCGTCAGACATACTTCTGCCCAGTACAAAATCGGATCTCGTATGCCCGTGGCCTGTGCGCCGTAGATGTTGACTCCGATAGAACCCTGGGCTTTCCGCTTTGAAACGAGCGGCAGCGGGAGAAGTTTTGGCCATGAGGTTTCTCCAGTGCTTATTAACTTTGCAATTTTCGGTTTTCGTGACTGCCGAAGAAGGGTCGCGCCTCACCAGTGATTCAGCGTTCCCGAACTTTTATTCGCAATTTCCGTCCTTCGTGGAAACTGACGAAGGCCCATGGCCGAAACGGTTGCTCCCGCTCCCGCTCTAGTCTGAGCGGAAAACCCACGCTGCCCTCGGAGCAAGGTCTACGGCGCACAGACCACGAACACGAAGATCTATCACACTGCCATATTCCGCCATTCAGCGGGCTCTCCGTAAACGTCAGCGACAAAAAATGGATTGTCAGTGGTTTCAGGAGGCCCTCTCTGACAAGCAGTGTGATGGTTTTAGACGATTTTAGATAAACCTAGAGAAACTGCGTATTACAGATGAAATGTAACATTTATAAGGCTATGGGCATAAGCCCAATGCGTCTCTTGTTCTGGAGTATATATTCAACGGTTCTTGAGTCGGCGTGAGCGGTTCCATTTACTGAGCAGCAGGGTGTAAAACAGCCAATATCTGGTTACGTGTTACTAAGTTCTGTCACTGCAGTACACGAAATTGAGTCATTTATTGACGTAGAAACATTTCGGGTGAAATTCCGAAAGAACATTTCCGATATTTATCTCCCCCCCCCAAAAAAAAACGGCATAACAGCACAGGTTGTTCCAAAGAGACTTCGCAAATTTCGGCTGCAGTAGTGTGACTGTAGTAGGTTGTAGTAGGCTGTAGTAGTGTAGTAGGGTGAAAGCAAAAAGAAATGATATAATAAGGTTTCTTTTATGTGAAGGGCGGAAAGCTAAAGTTTTGTCTGATTTCACTTTTGACGGCGTTTGTTTTTCGCTCTAAGTTGTTTGCTCGTTGAATGTGCGCAGATTAGCGACATCGCAGGAGACGGCGCAGCGTGTCAGTGCTGCCAGATTCAGTTAAAGAACAGAAGATCTTGAACAGAGAAGAAACTCTGTGAAGGTTAAACGAAATTCCGACATTTTTCCTGTCATATATCACCCGCGATCCATAGCTCATTCGTAGAGCGCTGGCCTCCCTGCCCTGAAAAGACGGATTCGAATTCTGCCGCCGCTCGGTATTTGGCCGCGGGTCAGCTGGCAACCAGACGTGTGCCGGGATCACGATGGAATGCAGGATATCCTCGTCCTGCGTCGGATTCTGAGCTGGCTAGGGTAAGTTTTGGTACGCCACGGTACTTCAAGTGCGCCACCTGGACACCGCTTTCCTCTGGAGCGGCACGACCTTTCCGAGATCACGCACTGGCCTGCACAGGTCAACGAGGGGTTGAATACAACACGGGGATAACCTACATTCCATCGGGATTCTGGCACACGTCTGCTGGCAACTGGTCAACATAGGGTTAAGCCGACCACCACAAAGTCGTGTCTTATCCTTGGCGGCACGTTGAGCGTTTTCTACAAAAACAGCCGTTACCTGGAATAGCGAGATCAGGTGTAGGGCTCGAGGTATGCTCAGCAAGGAGTCCGATCCCTAACATCGCCCTGACAAACCACTTAGATCAATAAAAAAATACATGGATGAATGTGCGTATGCGTGTGCGCGCGTGGATGTGTGTGTGTGACACACACACATACATAACATGTTCGCGATATGGTCGTATTGTCCGTCAGTTGTTGCGCTATGGTCTCGTCGTGTTCTTGTCTCATGCGTTGCAATGGCGCCGTCACGTAGGTGTATGGTGGATCGTCTGGAGAGCATCGCTGTAACACCAATGTAGTGCACTGGACGAAGTTCGCAACCTTCGTATTCAGAAGTAAATTGGTACATTAGATTGGTGTTCTTAAGCTTGTGTGGTCGTGCATGGTTGTTTTTGACGAGGAAATCTGAAGTCTTCCTGTTTTTGTAATAAATGATAAATTGCGGTTTTCCGTCCGTCCTGTTTTGGCTGAACATATGTTGATACGTTTTCCTTTATTGCTTTTAGTCTTGTTTGCACGAGGTTGTCATTTCGTTTCGATAGAAGAGTGTAATCTGGGTCGATTGGTCATGTTGTGTCGGTTCAGTAAATGCTTGTCCATGTGTCCTTTTCTTACTGTTTCATTGTCTGAATTAGAGAAGCAGCTATTCACTGGACTTTGCCTAACTCGTATTAATTCAGAGTGCAAGTTAGTCCGGTCCGAACAGTGTTTAAATGCACGTCTCACGAAAGCCCGAATGAATCTGGTCTTATAACCCTAGGGACATTCGCTGACTGCATTTAAGCACCGTCCGTTGTCTGTCGTCTTTCGTTGCAGTCATACCAGGACGCATGGACAAGTACTTTACTGAACTGACACACCATGGCCAATCGACCCAGGTTATACTCTTCTATCGAAAACAAATGACAACCTCGCACAAGCAAAACGACGAGCAATAAAAGAAGTCGTATCCAAATGTGTTTAACCAAAGCAGGGCGGAAAACTGCATTTATTAATTTATTACAAAAACAGGAAGACTTTAGGTTTCGTCGTCAAAACCAACCATACATGACTGCACAAATTTAAAAGCACCAATCTAGTGTACCGATTTGTTTGTGATGCCAGTTTACTTGTGAAGACGAAGGCTGCAAACTTCGCCCAGTGCCCTACATTGGTGTTAAAACGATGCTCTCCTGACGACCCACCATACACCTACGTGACGGTGCACCACTACAACACATGAGACAAGAACACGACGAAACCATGACGCGATAACAACTGGCGGACAATACGACCAAATTATAAACCTGTTATGACGAGAGGCGGCCTTAGTTATGAGGAAGTATATATGTTCCTGAAAACTCGTCAACCCTAAACAAATAACTAAATTCTTGAATCGCCTTAGAGCTACTGGGAGCAGGGCGCCAGCGCTTGAATCCAACGCCTCATTTATCTTCTTGTCCACTTACTTATTTCCCTTCTGGCGGTACATGTTGCATGTAAACCTCGTGCACCGCAAATGATTTTCAAATAGTTACTTGTGCCAACGTTTCATCACTCTGAAGATGAGATAAGTGTTTCGAAACGTTGGTGTATAAATAGATAAATAATTTTGTACATCTCAGATGTAAGCTCGACGATTTGCTAAAAGAAAGGCCGAAGAACATGAACGATGCATCAAGAGACTAGCAAATGCGGAACATGCAGTCGTTTTTAACGGAACATGTATGGAAGAAAACATACTGCCACACTATACGAATATGTATGTATATACGCATGTGTGTGAGTCTGTGTGTGTGTGTGTGTGTGCATGGGTCCTTTAGGTGAGCTCAAGGAGTGGCTTTCCCTGAGGTCGGAGGGGCTTCCTTGAATTTATACAGAAGTCCCATTGGAGTTTTTTATGGGTACCTCTTGTCACATTTTCAGAGGGAGCTCACACATTTTGGGGTGCAGTGTTAAACCGGGCGAGGAAGCGTCTGAGGGACATCTGAAAATATGGACGGCTCTCTTAAAAACTTGCGAACTCCGCCAAAGAAGTACTAATGTAACCTCTAGACCAATCGTTAGAACAGACCCTACATTAGCCCCTCAAAACACAAAATAAGGAACAGCTTTACACTACCAGAGCCAGTCTTATATTAGTCTTCTGTCAACCAGTCTTATGTCAGTCTTCTGTTAGTTTCTCCGCCCTCAGGTTTGGCGTAAAAGCTGAACGAGGCAGGCAGACCACACCAGCACTTTCAGGCGAGTCTCGTGCAGGGCGATTTTGACGACATTCCACGTCCTTGTACTTGCAGCAGTTTTGTTTCTGACCCGTGGTCGGGCTGCCAGCAGTGGCCCGAGCGGCCGGTGCCTCGCTCCAGGAAACATGAACGGATCGTGGCCCGCGGCAGGTGACCGCGACGGCAACTGTCTGACGGCGGTCACGTGACATGGTGTGCCTCTCCTGCTGTCCTGGGATTTTCCGAACCACGAATGGGGCCGGCCACAGATGGCTGCCGCGCACGGAGGGGCTCGAGCCGCAAACGAGGGCCAGGCACGGAGCAGAGGGCCAAGGAAGGATGCAATGTGCGGAGGAGTCTCGGACACGCATCGAAAGTGACAGCCCGTTTGTTGTTCACCAAGGTATCCAGATGGAGCTGTGCCGGTTACAATGCATGGTTTTGCCCTGCAATGTGCACAGCTGTATAAAATGGAAGGCAACTGGATTAGAACGGCAGTGTTTAGACGTATGTGGTTACGTGTGTATGCATATCAGACGGTAACCACGGACGGTTTTATGACGCCGTGAAACTGGCCATTGCTTCAGTCTGTCTGCATCCGTAAAATGACGACCTGACGTTCGCGTGCCCTGTCGCCCCAGGTACATTTGCGATACGGCGCTAGTGCACCATAACCGCCCTGAGAAGCCCCCTCCCCGACATGGCTGACGTGCACACTAGCCGTCCGGATGCCTGGTGACGTTATGCCGCTACCGTTTCCGGCGTCATCGCATATCGGCCGTCTCGGAATAGCAATCGATCTGAGGGCCCACATACCTCGCTAACGCTAGGACTCCAGCCATGGCATCAGCGACGTTGACGCCAAGCGTTTGCCGCACCCGCTTGCCGGTAATGGCTGGCTGCTCGGGCCGCTGTGAGGCCGGCTGACTCGGAACGTCGCCGCTGTTCCGGCGGGGCGGACTCTGACTCGGCTCCTCACATGCCGGGCCGCCAGGCTGCCCTGGTCATGGACCGTCATGTTCAGATGTGTAGCGTACTGGCTGACGCCGCTGTCGGCGGTAGGCTGTCGGCGGGCTCCGGGCGGCAGCGGGACGGTGGCCCGTGACCTCTTATTGATCTGCGGCGTCGCTGCGGCCGCCTGATGGGGCCGAGCCAGCTAACCCGGTTTTAACTGTAATATCTCACAAGGTACTTGAGATTTTTTGTTGTACCCGGTGTTAAATTTCATGCGGGCTCCGCGCGACTGAAAACAAACGACGAAAACAAGCATAATGTTTTAAAAGGTCACATCAGGTCATCCTATGCCAAATGAGATTGGTTCACCACTGGCAAATGAGTATTTGGCATATGTTAGTGCTTCCGAAACACAGCTAGCGATAAACCTTTCAAAGCTCTGAACTGATTAATTATATTCGGTTGCAGGTCTGAAAATTTGGTATAAAACGTGACCTGACCCAGGCCCTATTTTAAATTGTTGACTGGGGGGCACAGCAAATGCCCCATTCCTTCATTTGTTTCCCCCAGTCAAAAGCTTTTGCCCATGCAAAGAAGAAACAGACCGGAGAAGTTCAACAACAGCGGTGATCACTTTCCAGATTCATCGGGAAAGTATGCCATGAGGTGCTGCACACAAAAGGCTCTTGGAAAACAACACTCTTTTGAAGGAGGATATTTTGGGTCTCAGAGTGATTTGGGAACACGTTTAACAGCACCACTTTATGATACGCATCGCAGACAAATCTAGTGACCAGTGACGGGCGTGTTTGGTAATTGGTGTGCCGGCACACGATGCAGCGATTGTCTCGTGGGTGGTCTAGACGTTTCATTTTCATTATAAGCGCGTTCAAGATGAAGACATGTTAAAGACGTTGTCCGACATGTTAAAACGCGATAGAGCTGAAAGATAAATTGGTGGTCAGGAACGGTTTCGCTATGGTGGGTAAATGTTAATATGAATGTGGTTACAGTTCAGCAGCGCTGCAGTCGCGGCACCTGGATCTGAAATCCCTGCTAAAATCCCGGCACATAAGTGGTAGAACTTCGTTGAACTACATGGCTAAACCGGAGTTTAACGCTATTCCGGCACCCAAAACGCTAGCAAATTTTCCAAATCGGGGGGAGGGTTTATCCGCTCCTCCACCCCCTGAGACCTCG
The DNA here is from genome assembly GCA_030062745.1 of Capitulum mitella. Classification (NCBI taxonomy): domain Eukaryota; kingdom Metazoa; phylum Arthropoda; class Thecostraca; order Pollicipedomorpha; family Pollicipedidae; genus Capitulum; species Capitulum mitella. The sequence continues at coordinate 29,523,823 of CP099845.1, read as the reverse complement.
AGAACTCGCCGTCCGATTTGATCGCAACAAACGGCAGTCGAGTTGCCATGGCGTGAACTACATTGCACAGAGAGAAGTTTCGAAAGCTTGCTAAGGGGTGGATACAGGGTGGCAAGAATCCAGGAAAGGTCTTTTTTAGTGCTTTAACTCAGATGTATGAAGACCAGCTTTGATCAAATTGGCACGAGTCCGGAGCTAATCGACTTGCCCTTTGGCCCATTCCTTCAGACTTAGAAAAAATTGTAGGCGTTTGCAGGAACTGGGAAATAAGAATGAATATTTCTTTCAAACTAAATTGGCATGAACATTACAGATATTTTTTAGTCTTTACCAGTCATTCCATGTTCAGAAAGTGCAAAGCGCGGTACCATGTTCGTATGATGTTTTCATAGACGATTCCAGGGGCATTAAAAAGGGGAACTGTCATGGTCGCATGTTCATGACGCCAACTTATGACCTTTGGCCTCGGATGACCTCAGATGGCCCCATTGACGCGTGAAATGTCCTTGAGGCTATTTTATAGTGTTCGATAATGTTTCCAGTTATTCGAATGGACGACATTTCTAAGGCTTCTGTTCATGACCATCGTGATACAGGGTACACAAGGGGACATTTTAGGTCACATCTCCTTACTCCAACTTGTTGTCGACCTGTGCAGGTAGTATATACACATAGATCCATGAATACATAGGTCTATTCAACACGAGTTGAGAAAATTATGATAAAATATATATATAACAGGTTTTAAAAAAATGGTGTCAAGAAATATGCACAGAAAACTAAATGTTGGCTTTTGGCCTTGACCTCACCTCGTCAAGTAGCCTCAGGCAAAGAAAGAAAAAGTTATATTTTTGCCTCGTCATTTATCTCTACATTCATTTAAAGTTTGAAGTTCTGTCTCAAAAAATCAGTTTCTGGCAGCAATGTTTCTTTTACTTTCAACAGTGGCAAAAATAGTCTGAGGTGCCGCCTACAAACATGGCCTGCCTCCGCTCATAAGCAAAGCACATTATGAAAACTGAACTTAATACGTAAAAAGAATGGATAGAAAAAGTGACCTGATTCCGTAAAGCTGTTTCAAAACCCATGAAAATGGCGACCAAAAAGACCAGAGGGGGGTTCTCGAGTAACCCCCATATGGGAATATGGCCAAGGTAAGGAAAATAGGAAGTTACTCATTGGTATATTAAAACCTCTCTATTGCTGTTCCCTGTGCAAGTTGGCTTCACCAGAATGGCATAGCACTGTTTGCAGACATGGCAGTTGCTGATAATACCTAACTGGAGCAGAGCTGAGTCCACTATCTTAATTTGATGGGGTTTGTTGAAATTTGGGGACATATTTTTAGGAAATGGGACAATTTGTCTTGTGTTGGGACACTTTTGTACAGTTGTGCGTAGGGATGCATTGCATATTGGCTCAAATGTAGCGAGAAACTGTATTTTGGGGTAGGCTATATCAGCAGATAGATATGGCCAAGATGCTGATTATTGAGCAGCTATTGATCCTGATCAAGCAGTTCTGCAAAATCTACTGGCGTGTCGAGCTGTATGGGCCAAGGTAGCTGAAGAGGGAGACAGCAAGGAAGCAAAAGCAGAGGCTAGAGGCCTCCTTAGACGGTCGGCAGATGATCGCACGCACAGCAATCACGCTGACGTGTGCGGCATCTTCAGTCGTCTGCAGACAGAGTTCCGGAGCAACAGTCTGACGCTGGCGGATGCGCGAGATGTGCGAGACTGATCTCTAGGTCAGCTGGAGATGATGAAGAGCTCACCGAGGATACCAGCGTTTGAAGAGAAGCTCTCCATCTCCCGAGATGATGATGGAACGGAAGTGCCCCTAAGTAGAGTGGGACATAGCCTGACGACACTACGACGGCCTGCATGGCAGTGATTCGGCAGAATATATCGAGAATATTTCGGCAGAATATTATCGAAAGAGAAGTGACCTTCCTGTTGGAACGCCCGAATTTGGGGGGGGGGGTCGAGATGGTAAAAACGACTCGTGACCTGCTGTCCGCTTAACCCTATTCCAGGTAGGGGGAGCTGAATCCGCCCCCCTCGGGTTTTTTGCTTGCCAATTCCAGGCTTTTTAACGCAGCTTCACGAAACTCGGTCACTTTTCCTAGCTATTCTTTCTACAAGCCATGACAAAATGTCAAAATTCTGTTTTGCTCAGGGGCGGAGCCAGGCAACGTTTTTGGGAGGCACCTCATGCCATTTTTGGCCATATTCAGGGTAAAAGGAAAATGTTTGCCAAAACCAGAGTTTTTTAAGATAGAACTTAAACCTTTACATGGATAAATAGCTAAATAGTTGGGAAATGTGCAGATGTAATTTCGTTGAGCTGAGGTCACTTTACAAGGTCAGGTCAAGGTCAAAATTCAAAATTTGTTTTTTTGCAATAATTTCGGCGCCATTTTTTTAAATACAAAACCCAGAATATATATGACGTAGAACGGTGCCCTCTACTTGTGTACCAAGTTTCAGCTTGATATCAGGTCGGGTCACGGAGCTATGACCTAAAATGTAAGTGCGCGTACCCTATATCGCAATAGCCGTAAAATGAATTTTCTGGAATAGAGTGAATTTAATCGATTAAAAACGTTTACAGATAGTATTCAATGCACACGAGATCATTCCAAGTGACCCCAAGGTCACTGGAGGTCATTTAAGGTCAAAGGTCACAAGTTGATCTGAAGAACGTGTGACCATGACAGTTCCCCCTTTTTCATGTCCCTGGCACCGCCTATGCTAACATTATACAAACATTGTAATGCGATTTGTACTTCTTTAGCATAGCATGACTAGCAGAAGTCAAAAAAGTGTTTTTGCCTCTTTTGTTCATTCAGTTGTCAGAAAACTAATCCTCCTATTTCTGAAACGCTATGAACGCCTATGAAGTTTCTCAAAATTTCGGATTTGTGTACCCATGGCGAAAGCCCTATCCATAATCTCTCGATTCATACCAGTTTCATTGAAATCGGTCCATAAACAACGGAGTTATAAGAAGTCCAAAGATATCCCCATTCTGACATTTTTGCCCCCTGTATCCACACATTTCGAAATTTTGAAAATTTGTTTTTATAAAAATGTAGTTCACGTCACGGCAAATCGATTGCCGTTTGTTGCGATGAAATCGGACGAGTAGTTCTTGAGATCTCAGGGGGACCGAATCCACCCCCCTGCCGGGAATCGACCATACCGCCTAGCCCTCCGGGAATAGGGTTAAACACCGGCGGCATTTGCGAAGGAAGGAAAGAAGCTCGTCGCCGACGTGTTCGGCGAAACGGCGCTAGATAACATCACCATTGACATTTTCAGTGCCTGACATCGATTTCCCGTGAACGAACAGACGTCACTGGGCAGCAGGAGCCCCTGGTGCAGCCGGTGAAAAATGGATAAGGAGTTCTGCAAAAACTTGCAGTGGCTCTGTCAGCAAGACCCCGCACAGCATGGCAACGGAGCGGGCCGTGTCTCCACACAACATAGGGTGCTCGGTACACGGGCAGACCATGAAGCAGGACACGGTCAATGACCGTGTGGTAATCGCGGCGAAGAGGTTCGGGACGATGGGCTGGGACCCATGTCCAGATACGGTTCAAATATTCTCTTCATTGGTATGTGACGCGGCGTCCAGTGAAAGAAAAGCGTTTAGATTTTCCCAAATAAGATCATAACTAAAGTCACCATATGTCGTCTTCTTAGGTCAAATTACCTGTTAACGTTTTTCGCAAAGAAAGTTGATGAAGAATTCTACGTGGCTCAAAAGGGTGCAACGGTAAAAAGAATGCCTGATTTCTCCGTGCGGGGTGAAAAAGGGTACATGAGGCCCAGTTTGACCACTTCAGCGAAAGCGGAAAATGAAGGCAAAAATCGTCTTTTTTAAGGGCAGGAGTCTCGTTTTTCTCAACGTGCAAATATGCGTCTCGGCTGAAATACATTACAAATGTGTCTGGCACGCATATAAAGTCTGCAACTATGAGATTTAAGTCCAACAAAATCAACCTAGATGAAGGTATTGAAGCCTAAACATCGGGCGTTTCTGGTGTCTGTCGTATCATATGCCACATTATCACTGATCAGTCTCAGTACATCATAAACTTCAATAATATCGGACCACGTAATATCCCTCGTGCATCAAGAAACCTCTGCCCATAAACATTTTTGACGTAAGTCAGTCGGGTACCGGGCAGCGCTGCCATGTAAAACCGTAATATTTGGTGGAAAGATATTTTTTGCGACGTCAAGAGTTTCCATTTTGTCGACTAAAAAGAGGATTGCTGCAGTACAGCTGTATGACAGAAAGATTTATGCACAATTCCTATCATCTGTAGTCTCACGAAAAATGTGTTTTCATTGAAAACAAACATAATATTCCAAAAGATCAAATAAGGTCAGCCTACGACAAATTGGATTGCGCAACCCTTTGGCAAAAAGTTCTTGTCATATGTTAGTGCTTCTGAAGCACGTATTATCAATAAACATTCCAAAATTGTAAACCAAAGAACTGTACTTGTTTGTGGATCTGAAAATTCGGTATGAAACGTGAACTCTAGGTCACGGGCTAGGGAGTACAATGTCGTGTGCAAATAACGTTAGAAGCACCGGAGTGTATATCCAGGCTTCAAACCGCCGAAACAGGCCCACAGTCTTAAGAGCAAACGTAAACAAGCCGAGCCTTCGTCTGACCTAAGGTCAATGATCTGGAAATTTCCGAAAAATCTGAGATATCGAAATTGTTTTATTTGTCATCTTTCACCAATGGCTGAAGTTTCATGTCAACTGATGAATTTTGCAAAATGTCGTACCACTTTCATTTTTTGAGAACATGGTCTCGCGTAGCCTGTCCTATTTCAATGACCTGAGATGACCCTGAAATTAGAGACTGACGTAAGATGCAAAAATGATGTAAGAAAAGCTACCCCAAGTTTCATATCTCTGTACCTTTTCGTTTTTGACTAGCCTCAGAAAACAGGAATGGGGCGTTTCATGACCCCCGGCGCGACGAAAATTAATATGTCAGGAAGTTGCAATCTGATTAAAAATAAAAGAAAATAAAGCAAAATCGTCCTTCATCGTTGGAAAGGTATTGTGAGCTGTAGAAACATAACTTAAACCGTCCAAAAAATATTTAATAAAGGCAAAGTGTGGGTCAAATTAATTCCTCCCATGACTGAACGAGTTAAGTTATTGAGATACTTCTGCTTATTATGGTTGTTTATTCATTTCTACTGTACATTTTTATGACAGAAGATACATCTCTGTGTATATTGCGATGGTGAAGGGAGTTTTCCTCCAAAGTTCGCACAGTTTCGTAACATAAATTTGGGAACTATAAGCTAGCATTAAACCGTGGCTCAAAACTGTCTCGGTCTAGCATGAATGATGGCAAGCGGTAAAGCAAGCATTAAGTGCTCTGGTCGCGAAAATGAATGAAAGCCACAGAAGCAAATCATGCTGCGAAATATTGGTACCGTGAACATATTTTTCGTTTGTGGTTCTGTTAAAATATTAGGTAAAGGCCGTATCATGTCTCTGGACACAATTCAATTTAACCTGCACACGACCGTGGGTCGGCAACGATCACGCCCGACTGGGTGGGAGCGGTTGAACCCCTTTAACTCACGAACGGTTGGTTGCACCATAAAGAATAAGGACACCTTTGGAAAGCCTGTGACGTGTAGAGCTTGAAACTGGTCTCATTTTTAGTTTCAAATAATATGTAAGCAATTCACGTCCTCTATATGTTGTCTCATGAGACCGAGAAACGGTCTTTCTCATGAGACTGCATGAGACCAAGAAACGGCCTGAATCTCAAGGGTTGTGACTAATAACGCATAGGTAAAGGCACCAACGCACAAGAAAAGGTCCGCAGATGCCGATACACGTCTAATTTCTCAGCCTTGTTCAACATATACGCCGAAACGTTGAGTTAAAGATACGTCAATTTCCTCGCCGGTTGTCGGCGGGCGTCGCAGCCGTACATAGTAAGAAATTAACGGCAACTAATTGTAGCGTTCCTTTATTTTCGCGACATCAGCTTATGCATGCAAATTTTATTGATCTTAGTGATTCTTGTGATGGTTTCTCGTGCTCAAATTTTTGACAAATCCAATAGTTGTCAATTGGCGGAGCTTTATTCACAACTGGCGGAGCTTTATTCGCGAGAGCCTGTTTATTTCCAAAACATGTGATTCTTTTTAACCTTTTGAGGTCTGTGCAAGCCAGTTCTGCCATTTTCTACCCATTCTGAGTAATTCACCTCTGATTTTGACGGTGGTACATCTTAGCCCACAAACTTTTCGTGACCTGACCTCAGGTCAGTGACTGGAAATTATTGATACTTTGCCCAATGACGGTAACTAGATGTCTGCTTTGTTCCTCACTAAAAATATTTTGAAAAATTCCTCCAGTGTCCAAAAAAACGACGTCGTAAAAAGGGGGTTAACCTTAGGTCAATGACCCAGAAAATTCCGAAAAATCTGAGATAGCAGATTTGCTGCATCTATGACGATGACTAATCCCTGAAAGTATTATTGTGATATCTTGTTTCCCGAGAAAGTTACAGGGCACTAAACTTTTTTTGGACATAGGTCCGTTTGACGTGATCTAGGTCAGACACCTGACTCGACTTGAGATCAGAACTTTGACACAAGGTGTAAAAATGCTGAAGCAAAAGGTACACGAAGTTTCGTGGCACTGTGTTTGTTCCTTCTCTTGCAATCCTAGAAAAACCTCAGTGGAAGGGGGGGGGGGCGATCAACCGCCCCCAGTCGGGGTCTGGTTAAGCCACGTCAACTTTATGGTTGAATGACATTATGTTGTCGACATCAGTACATAGCTTGGAACTAAACAATAAAGTCACAAACCCGAATAATGTGTAGCGGATGCTTAGCCTCCTTTTCCAACAGGCACTACCTTCTGTGTAAACAACTAGCAAACATAGCAAATGAGTAATACCAACCTTGGTGGACATGCTGCGATATATATATATATATATATATATATATATATATATACATATATATCATTATATTCATATTTACATTTATGCCTAATACTTCATGAAAAAGCATTATGTATTTATCGCAAAAGAAGCTGAAATTGGACGTGTGAGTTGAACTCAAAGTATTTGCACACACCTTGTGGTATGTTATGTACTAGCCTTTACTGAGCCGGGGAGGGGGTCATGAGGGCCCCTCCCACTCCGGTTTTCTGAAAATAGAAAAAAACGAAAAAGCGCAGAAACGTGAAACTTGAGGCGTACATCAATGAATCATTTTCGCACATCATACCGGGTCTTAAATTCAGGGTCATCTCAGGCCATTGACCTAAGGCATGTCAAGTATAACCATGTTTGAAAAAAATAAAAATAAAGTCATAACATTTTGTGAAATGTATCGATTGCAATCAAATTTGTTATATGGATAGGACACGATGAATGAAACAATTTCCTCATCTGGACTAATTTTTGAAATGTCCAGGTTGTTGATCTAAAGTGACCTGAGCTTTCGGTTCTTTTACGTTTTGTATTGCGATGGTGGGTCCGGTTCGGCAGTTTTCAAGCTTGATTTTATGCCCTGGTACCTTTCATGTTGTTTGCACACGTCACTGTACCTCTTGTTCCATGACCTGGAGTCCGTCAGGACCTATTTTAACCCATCCCCGACTGGGGGGGGGCAGTTGACTGCCCCCCTGAGGTTTTTCTGAGATTGCGAGAGAACAAACAAACAGAGAGTCACGAAACTTTGTGCACCTTTTGCTCCATCTATTTTACATCTCGTGTCAAAATTTCGACCTCAGGTCAGGTCAGGTGCCTGATCTAGGTCAGGTCAAACAGACTTATGTCAAAAAAAGTTTAGCGCCCTCTAACTTTTTCGCAAAACAAGATATCTCAATAATACTTTCAGGTATTAGTGATCGTGATAGATGCAACAAATTGACCTGAGGTAAGGTCACGAATAAGTGTAGTGGGCCAAAATGTACTACCGTCAAAATCGACGATGAATTACTCAGAATGGGTAGAAAATGGCAGAACTAGTTTGCACAGACGTAATTAATACCAGGAACCTCAAAAAGTTTCAAAAAGTAGCATATTTTGGAAATAAACAGGCTCTCGCGAACAAAGCTCCGCTAAATTTGTAGATTGGTAACTAATCAATTTTTCACAAATTTAAGCACGAGAAACCATCACAAGAACCACAAAGATCAATAAAATTTACATAGATAGTCCTTTTTCGTGAAAATAAAGGAACGCCAAAATTAGTTCCCGTCAATTTGGTACCGCATACGGCAGCGGCGCACACTGACAGCTGGCGGGAGAATTACGGTGTCTTTAACTCACCGTTTCGGTGTATATATTGAACAAATCTGGGGAAATTAGACGTGTATCGGCATCCGCGGACCTTTACTTGTGCGCTGGTGCCCTTACCTATGCGTTATTAGTCACAGCCCTTGAGATTCAGGCCATTTCTCGGTCTCATGCAATCGGCTATGAGAAAACATATATAGGGCGTAAATTGGCTTACATGTTATCTAAAAGTAAAAATGAGACCAGTTTCGAGCTCTAATCGTCACAGGTTTTCCAACGGTATGCTTATTTTTATCGTGCCACCATCCGTTCGTGAGTTGAAGGGGACAGTCAACTGCTCCTCCCCAGTCGCCCATGTTCGAGACGGACCGACGGTCTTGCGCGGGTTAAGGAAAAATGACTGGTAGACAATGCCGCAGATGAGGGACGTAGTCCAAAACCCCCGCTTCCCTTGCGTTCTTATATAAACACGCACACACATATATGTATACATACATATATATATATATACATACATATATATATATATATATATATATATATATATATATATTAGCGTAGTGAGGCAGTATGCTTGCATTGATACATATTTCATTAACCCTATTCCCGGCGGGGGGGGCGGAATCCGCCCCCCCTCGGGTTTTTTGCTTGCCAATTCCAGGCTTTTTAGCGCAGCTTCACAAAACTTAGTGACTTTTCCTAGCTATTCTTTCTACGTGCTGTGACAATATTTCAAAATTCTGTCTTGCTGAGGGGCGGAGCCAGGCAACGTTTTTGGGAGGCACCTCAGGCCATTTTTGGCCATGTTCAGGGTAAAATGAGATTGTCTGCCAAAAACAGAGTTTTAAAGCTAGAACTTAGAACTTTATATGGATGTATAGCTAAATAGTTGGGCAATGTGCATACGTAATTTTGTTTGTCTGAGGTCATTTTACAAGGTCAGGTCAAGGTCAAAAGTCAAAATTTATTTTTTCGCAATAATTTCGGCGCCATTCTTTCAAATGCCAAACCCGGAATACATATGACGTAGAAGGGTGCCTCCTACTTGTGAACCAAGTTTCAGCTTGATATCAGGTCGAGTCACGGAGCTATGACCTAAAATGTCAGTGCGCGTACCCTATATCGCAATAGCCATACAATAAAATTTTTGAAATAGAGTGAATTCAAATGATTGAAAACGTTTACATTATTATGTATATTATAATAATGATGATATTAAATGCACACGAGATCATTCAAAGTGACCCCAAGGTCACTGGAGGTCATTTCAGGTCAAAGGTCACAAGTTGATCTGAAGAACGTGTGACCATGACAGTTCCCCCTTTTTCATGTCCCTGGCACCGCCTATGCTAACATTATACAAACATTGTAATGCGATTTGTACTTCTTTAGTATAACATGACTAGCAGAAGCCAAAAAGTGTGTTTGCCTCTTTTGTTCATTCAGCTGTTAGAAAACTAATCCTCCTATTTTTGAAACCCTGTGAACGCCCATGAATTTTGTCAAAATTTCGGATTTGCGGGCCCATGGTAAAAGCCCTATTCATAATTTGTCGATTCATGCCAGTTTCATCGAAATCGGTCAATAAACAACGGAGTAATAAGAAGTCCAAAAGTACCCCCATTTTGACATTTTTTCCCCCCTGTATCCACAAATTTCAAAATTTTGGAAATTTCCTTTTATAAAAATGTAGTTCACTTGACGGCAAATCGATTGGCGTTTGTTGCGATGAAATCGGACAAGTAGCTCTCGAGATCTCAGGGGGGGGGGGCCGAATCCGCCCCCCCTGCCGGGAATCGGCCATACCGTCTAGCCCTCCGGGAATAGGGTTAAAGACGACCGCATGTTCCGCAGCTGCTAGTTTCTTGACGCACCGTTATTTCATCCATATTGCACTCAGACGTACAGAACTGTTCATTTATTTACATACTAAAGCTTTGAGGTTCTCATATGACATCTTCAGAGTGATGAAAAATTGGCACAAGTAACCTTTTGAAAACTATTTGCGGTACATCAGATTGACATGCAGCATATGCTATGAGTACGGAACTGAATAAAGGGACAAGAAGATTAACCAAAACTTTGGATTCCAAAAGGCTATCACGCTGCTTCTGTCATGTCTAAGGTGCTATAAGAATATAACTGTTTGTCAAGGAGTAGTGAGTTTTCATAAATATATACATTTTTCCATGTTTGAAGTCGTGTGGCGCCGTAACATGTCCGTAATATGGTCGCATTGTTCGTAAGCTGTTGTCGCGTTGTGGTTTCGTCCTGTTCTTGTCTCATGTGTTGCAGTGGCGCGCCGTCACATAAGCGCATAGCATCAGTACACTACACTAGTATTACAACGACGCTTTCAAGAAGTCTCAACTATGCACTTACGTGACGGCGCACCACTACAACACATGAGACAAGAACATGACGAAACCATGACGCGATAACAACTGGCGGAAAACACGACCATTTTACGAACATGTTACGACGTGAGACGATTTCAGAATGGGAAAGTGTATATATTCATAAAAACTCACCAGCTCTGAAAAACAAATACATTCTTGTATCACCTTAGAGCTACTTGGAGCAGCCGTTAACCCTTTGGAATCCAACGTTTCGATTAATCTTGTCCATTTACCCATTTCTATATTGGTGGTATATGCTACGTGTAAACCTGATGCACCAAAAATATTTTTTTTTTTTAGGGCTGCCTGTGCCAGTTTTTCACCATTCTAAAGATCAGATATGAGTTTCTCGGGACGATAGTATGTAAATACATGAATAACTTTGCGCATCTGACATGCAGTCTTGAGGAATTTGCTAAAAGAAAGGACCAAGAACTTTGAACAACACATCAAGAAACTGGTAAATGCGGAAAGTTCACATCTGATATGTGATCTAGACGAATTTGATAACAGAAAGGCCCGAGAACTTGAACAATGTATCAAGAAACTGGCCAATGCGGAACATGCGGTCGTTTTTAGTGAAACACGCGTGCACGCGGGTGTGCGCGCGCGCAGACACACATATATACGTATATACATATATATGATAATTTGGGCAGTAGGTTGTTAGTTAAGTGTTAGTTTCATTAAAAACAATAGCTCATTCAGGTTTGGTTATGTTTTTTTCGGTGCATTCAGGTTTTCAGATTATATTCTTCACTTCACTGGTATGCTCGTTGAAAACGGCGACTGGGTTCATCGTAATTAAGAACCGTTCAGTTTTGTGAGTCACTCTATATCTTCATTAATATTCATATCAAGATTTCGTCTTATCCGAAGACATATTCATCCTAATATATTTTAAGACATTAAGAAATTTCGAGAGACGAGCAGAAGAAGCATTGTGGCATATTCTGCAAAGGAAAAAAAGTAGAATTTCATGAGAGTTTTTCCTTCCGAATACACGTCTCATTTTTATTTAACACAGGACTTATTTTTGACTGAATAAATTCACACGATTCTCACGACTCACAAAACACATTTTAGATTGACCATTAATCGCCCTGGCAAATCGCTTCGGATTTTCTAATGGCATGACCACTAAGATACTTGAGAACGCATGTTTCTGATAGCCGTATTACCAAGCTGTCGATTTGCCCTTAACCCTATTCCCGGAGGGCTGGACGGTGTGGTCGATTCCCGGCAGGGGGTGGATCCGGCCCCCCCCCCCGAGATCTCGAGAACTACACATCTGATTTCATCGCAACAAACGGCAATCGATTCGCCATGACGTGAACTACATTTTCATAAAAAGAAATTTCTAAAATTTTGAAAAGTGTGGATACAGGGGGGCAAAAATGTCAAAATGGGGGTATTTCTGGACTTCTCATAACTCCGATGTTTATGGACCGATTCCAATGAAACTGGCATGAATCAAGAGATTATGGATAGAACTTTTACCATTGGTACACACATCCGACATTTTGGGAAAATTCATGGGCGTTCACAGGGTTTCAAAAATAGGAGGATTAGTTTTTTTAACAAATAAATGAACAAAAAAGGCAAAAACAATTTTTTGGCTTCTGCTAGTCATGTCATGCTAAAGAAGTACAAATCACATTACATTGTTTGTATAATGTTATCATAGGCGGTGCCAGGGACATGAAAAATGGGGAACTGTCATGGTCACACGTTCTTCAGATCAACCTTGTGACCTTTGACCTCAAATGACCTTCAGTGACCTTGGAGTCAGTTGGAATGATCTCGTGTGCATTTAATATTATCTGTAAACGTTTTCAATCATTTGAATGCACTCTATTTAAAAAATTTCAGTTTATGCCTATTGCGATATAGGGTACGCGCGCTGACATTTTAGGTCATAGCTCCGTGACCCGACCTGGTATCAAGCTGAAACTTAATACACAAGTAGAGAGCACCTTTTCACGTCATATTTATTCTGGATTTGCTATTTGAAGAAACAGCGCAAAAATTATTGCAAAAAAACAAATTTTGACTTTTGACCTTGACCTGATCTTGTTAAGTGACCTCAGACGAACAAAATTACATCTGCACATTACCCAACTACTTAGCAATTCATCAATATAAAGTTTTAAGTTCTATCTTAAAAACGCTGTTTTTGGCAGACATTTTCCTTTTCCCCTCAACATGGCCAAAAATGGCCTGAGGTGCCTCCCAAAAACGTTGCCTGGCTCCGCCCCTGAGCAAAAATTGATTTTGAAATTTTGTTACGGCACGTAGAAAGAATAGCTAGGAGAAGACACCAAGTTTCGTGAAGCTGCGTCAAAAAACCTGGAATTGGCAAGCAAAAAACCCCGAGGGGGGCCAATTCAGCCCCCCTGCCGGGAATAGGGTTAATCATCATCACCGCCATGTTTCTGATACATTATACACATTATGGGTCGGTTAAAAGGTGCTTATAACCTAAACTGGCCCACCATTCAAGGCCAGATCACTATGGTTCCAGTCTTGTATTCCGCTTCGACCAACACTCCCTGCCTAGACTTTCCTTTCAGCTCGGAACATATTCGCTGCGAAGTCTTGCCTTCGGTACGTTTCTGGTTTGGGCTGAGAGTCGCGGCGGCTTCTTTAAGCCAGGAACGCGGCCACCGCTGGACAGGGGTTCCTGTTCATCGTCTCGACCCCCTTCGCCGCGATTACGAAACGGTCATTGACCGTGTCCTGCTTCATGAACTGCCCGTGTACCGAGCGCACTATGTTGTGTGGGGACACGCCCGCTCCGTTCTCATGCTGTCCGGGGTCGTTGCTGGCAGCGCCGCTACAAGCTTTTGCATCACCCCTTGTCTGTTTTTCATCATTTGCGCCAGCAGATGGCGTAGTTTTGAGTTCCTAAGACTCAGTCCCAGTCACCAAACCAACCAAGAAGTGACGGTCGCCAGTGCTAAACCATAACATGCCTCAGTTTGACCTGACCTGGCCGTAGAAGTAATGTGCAAAGTAGGCCAAGTACGGTAGTTTTGTAAAAAATATCAGTCCTCAGTCACCATTAGTTTGGATTTTAGAAGACGGGTCAAATTGCCCACCCCCCTTCCCCATGGCGGTGTGCGCAGTCAAGAGTGCCTTAACAGGCTAAAGTGGGTTAAATGCCCACAAAAAATGGCCAAATGCATGATAAAACCTGGCATATTCGACAGGACTGAAACGTGACGCAGAAAACTAAATATTGTTTGCATTGGATATGACCTTGTTTTGTTGTTCTGCTGGCATGAGGTGGCGAACAGGTCATTTACAATTATTACATGAAGAACTGATTCATTACAAAAGCTGAATTATTTTTTCCACGAGGAATGCTTAGATTGATGACTGGGACTCATTTTGTCTAAGCAGTTAGCGATTTATACCGGTCCATTCTGGTTATGTTTTAGGAAATGGGTGACATGGTTTCTGTGCGCAGTAAAAATATTAAATAAAAGTCGAACGTGCCAGTAATCTCTTCGTTCAAAGATGTGCGTCTAGCAGGTAATTCAAATTTTTTAACATACGTTTTGCTACTTGAAATTCTGATAAATTTCAAGGCATGTGGTTTTCTCCAATAGCTGTCGCGTTTTCCGTCCAGTTTTTGCTGTTGCTGCATTTACATATAGATAAAAATGTTTTAAATTTTTGATGCGCTCAAAAATTAGAATAGCATGGCTTGAACTGTTATTAGGCTCGTAATTAATATGTTATTTTCTAGTAGGAGTTTTATTAAACGGACGGAGATACAGAAATAAACGGTGAGGATACAGAAAAAACTCCCCTTTTGGTCCGGATATGAATAACACGAAACGGACATGACGTGATCAGGATCACATCGGATTATGAAAAGGACATTCCGTATCGTGCTCTAGTAACAAGACGGCAGACCAGTTGGCTGAATCCTGTCCTTCGACGCGCAAAGCCACGTGGTGGGTTATGACGCAACACAGCCAAACTGATCGTGCGAATGATAGAAGGCATGACAGGAAACGGTGAATGGGACCTTAGCAATATTCACATTGTCTGCCTTTGACAGCCGCTCGTGCCTCGAGCACGATGTCCCGTCCCTCTTGGTGAGCCCATGCCGCCGGCAGACAATCGGCCCGGTCGCCTGGTGTCAGCCCGTCCGCCAGTGTGATGTATGGTAAGCGTGATCTGAGGTCTCAAAGCCTCAGTCAGGGTATCACCAGCAGCATGAACGTCCGAGCATTGGCTCCTGGGGGGATTATAGACCTTTTGTTTCTTGTCCGATTTCGACCAAACTTTTCCAGAAATTGGTGCTGAGACTAAAATGGTTACGTGGAAAGCTTCATCAGCGTGAAGCCATCATTTCTTAATAATTCGCTACGAAAATTTGGGAACGCATGGGTTAACACCCACAAACGTGATCTCCGCTGTAAACTGGAGCAATGTTCAATAGTTGCCTTAACCTAGCGTTGAGCTTCACACTCTTGGTGCATATACTGCTTAATAGATGACGCTGTCGTTACAATTGTCGATTGTTTCCCCTCAGGCCATGAGAACTCATACGCATCCGACCAAATTTGCAGGCATTCGAGCATACATGTTGGAACTCTCGCGCTCCGTCACCGGAAAATGCCACGAGTGTCCTGAGACTAAGAGACGTCGCGTCTGAAACTGGCGGCTCAGGGTTGAAAAAAACACATCTTCAGCGGCCCAATATACACGAGAGACGGGCTTCGGAATCGGAAGAAACCTCTCATGGGCTAGAAGTCGTCGCTCGAGTTCGAGGAGGCATCACCGGCTACAAGGAGACTG
This sequence comes from Capitulum mitella, assembly GCA_030062745.1. Lineage (NCBI taxonomy): Eukaryota > Metazoa > Arthropoda > Thecostraca > Pollicipedomorpha > Pollicipedidae > Capitulum > Capitulum mitella. Next base: position 29,508,296 of record CP099845.1, on the reverse strand, counting down.
TCGTACTCCAAGACCTGGCACTAATGACTGCAACACGAATGACGGATATTTGGGTCCGGATGGCAACGGGGGCAACGTGCCATTTTTTTTTAATTTTTTTAAACAAAGCTCCACCTGTGTTTTGGGGTTTGGCTTTTTATGTTTCGTGTTGTTTTATTATTTCTTTCGAATTCAGACAGGCAATCTGCAGATGTTGAAAGTTGCCATCGACATAAAATACGTTTATATTTGAGCATTCCGTGATTGCGGAGTTCAAGGCCAATTCAAACGATCTACGTGACGAACGATTTACATCTGCTGATTTTTGCACGATTCGGGATTTTGATACTGCATATCACGAATAGTTGATATTCGTTGTGAGCGCTGAACAGCGAACGTCAGCAGAAAATATCAGTGCATGCAGGCGGCCGTCATCTCACGCATTGTGCCGGCCGACCGGGAAATATTCGGCTGAAATACCGAGATAACAAGTCTTTGTCTTGCCAAGCGATGCCCGCCGATACGCCTGAACTCCGTCAGCGTTCAGAAAGAACGTTTTGAATTCAAAGCAATGACTTGGTGGCAAATATCCATTACATCTCGTCAATGATTTACGGAATCCTGAAGCTTGTAGGGATTTGTCAGGGCCACCTCAAACCAGTTTTGACAAATTGACCAAGGTGGAGCATTCTTTCCAAGTAATAACTCAAAGGCAGATCTCCTGGAATGAGCTCCTTCCAACAGGCTCCAGATCTCAGGAAGGCCTCTGAACTCAGAAAAGACAATCGAGGACAATCGGCGTCTGCTCGAGCACTTAAATAGCTGGGAACCTCTACTACGTCAAAAAGACGCCGAGCTGAAGAGACGATCTGCCGGTTCGCTGAGCGTCTCTTCGACCTGAAAATAATATGTCCGTTGAAGCATTATTGCTTTCTGATGTTCCGTTAACCGCATTATTACGCGGGTAAGTAGGGCGACCGATTCGGTCGCCTCATGTCGTTTTGCCGATATCTCAGCCAAACGGTGGTTGGTCAGTGATGTAAAGCGCTGACTGTCGTTAATAATCTTGCACAAATTTGCCTTGCAAATTACTGGCCTCATTCATCCCCTGATAAGATTTCAGGCTTTGTCTCAAACGGGCGTACCGCCACTTGAGGTAGCACTAAAAACCAACGTAATACCTCCTCGTATGATTTCAACGCATTTTAACAGTGGTTATCGAAGGTAGATGCAGGAAACACCATAGAATGTATCGTAGTATCATTTGAAAGTGAGTAACAGTGTTGGCAACAGTGTATAGATTGGTGTCCAAAAGATTTTGCAAACCAAGCCATCGATGCCAAGGCGGTGGCAGGTAACTGAGACTAAGGGGCCCGGATGGTGAAACTGCACGGTAAGTGAAATAGGGGCGAGAGTGAGAATGAGAGAGCGAGTAAGAGAGAGAGAGAGAGAGAGAGAGAAAGAGAGAGAGAGAGAGAGAGAGAGAGAGAGAGAGAGAGAGAGAGAGGAGAGAGAGAAGAGAGAGAGAGAAAGAGAGAGAGAGAGAGAGGGAGAGAGGGAGAGGGAGAGGGAGTGAGTGAGTGAGTGAGCGAGCTGTCATTACCTCTCTTTTGTAAATGGCACCGTTCACGGGCGCTAAAATGCAGTAAATTCCATTTTTTCTTCATTGCAAAACATGACAACTGAAAACTTTGCTTAAGAAAACAAACTGGGTTATGAATCTCGTGTAACAGGGCTGTGCTGGGAATTAGCATTTACATTGGCTTTTCCCGAAACATCTCCTGCATGGCTAAACGTTAAGGAACATTAAGGCGCGCCGAACAAAGCGGGCATGTGCAAACATTCTCGGGCCAGGCTCGGTTAATGTCAGCCGAGCTCGACGGACCTGGTAATTATTGGGTTGAGATCGCCCGTGACGTCTAGTGTGAAGCGGCCGTTAATTTATGGAATGACGCCCTCGGACGCCGGTGATGCGGTCGTAAATCGGCCAGCCGATCGCCTGATACCGTTCGCGGCAGCCCGAACTGCAAACGCGGTTTTTCAGGTCCGCCGCCGCAAATTTCGGCCGGCGCAGTGAACGCGCGGTAAGGATCCGCAAAAAACTTTATTGCCGCATCGTGCCTGATCGGTGAGCTACAGGCGGCGACATAGACATACCTTCTGGAGGCGGACCAGACCAGCTGCCCTGGATCATGGGCAGATGTTCAGACAGGGAACTGATGCACCCCATTTAACCGCGAACCCCGCGCGTGTCCTCTGGCAGCATGGCTCCGCCACAGGGAAAGGTGTCACCTCCTCCCGGCTGCAAGGCGTAGTGTGATTCATACATGGATGCTGCACGGAAAAATAAACAAACAAACAAAAACAAATTAAAAGCCTTTCCCAATCGAACTGCATTTGCATGAGTAAATCCCCATTTTCGTTGTAAAAGTCATGTTTCCGCAAAATTTATGCCTTCTATGAAAATGCATGCGCATGAAGATCGTTCATAAATCAAGAAACGCCAAGGCTCCATATTTTGCTGGGCACGCTGTTTTATGCATAGTGCCCGTCTCGAAACCGATTAGCGTAACGCCGATCAAGGACCCGATTCCCACCCGTTACGTAATTTATGGAAGACTCCGTAGCGCCACAACGTGCCACGGACGGGGTTAATTGTCCTAAAACGTGCGGCAAAATGCCGTTGGACATCGGAACCCAGTCGTTGGTGAAGAAACGGAAAATCTGGCCAAACAGAGACGGAGTCCTTAGACAATAGTTCAGCTCAATCGTGACTACATACTATACGTAAACACTGACTCGCTCGCACAAAGAAGCAACATGACCAGATCACGTATACAAAATGCTGTGAAGCAAGTTCGAAGCTAGAATTACTTGTACCACTTGATGTAAAGTCGACTGTCGTATCTTCAGCTTCCGAAGCCTGGAAGTTTGGTTGATACACGGCTCCCCGGCTCTGGAAATGTGATTCCCTGAGACGTCAGTGTTAAGTCTGATCTACGCACATCTGGGGACACGGACCTGCTGAGCTGCTGAGCTGGGCAGGGCCCGGAGCACAGCTCTGGTCTGAGCACGGGCGTGAGCATGACTGAGGTAAGCACGGCCGGGAGCAGCTCGTGCCGGACCGTTAAACAGAGGAGACAGCGGACGGCTGCTGGGCCGCTGGCACCAGACGGCGCCGCTGACCCTCGGCTGCCGGCCAGCAGCGCCTGCTGGCCGTCAGCCGCTGGCCAGCAGCGCCTGCTGACCCTCATCCGCCGGCCAGCAGTGCCTGCTGGACCTCGGCTTACTGTCAGGGGCGCCGGACCTGCCGGCTCCCAGGCTGGACCGGGTGAAGATCGGCCGCGACTGCCATGGTAGCCCGACATGAAGTAATGAACGATGTAATTGGAACGCCAGAATAAGCTGTAACTTTGCTTATGTCCTTGACATTGAAGAGTAGACTGGTGCTGGCAAATACGGCAGTCATTCGTGGTTGTTGAATATTTGAGCTATCGGTGATGTTTCATTGATCTTCCTTAAAAGCATCTTTTCGTGCAGCCGAAGCTTTTAAGGGCTTTCGCTACTGCCATGAGCCACCAAGCAAATGACCTGCAGATAAGGTTGTTATGCTCATGAACGCTGGCACAATGGCTGAGACTTTATGGTTACTGCTGTATGCGGCTGCAGGTTCCAGCTAAGAGAAAGCCTCTCCAATCGGCCAGTGTAGCCTGCACGATCACCGGTGAACGACTCCGAATGGCTGCATGGTTCTGCGGGCTGGCAACCGGCTAATGACACGTGCTCTGTGATTGGGACCATGGCGTCTCCTTCGGGGAGAATATTAAAACAGTGATCACGTGGCCTTGCCGATGCATCGAAAATGATCCGTTCTCAGCTCGAGGCTGCGATGCCGGTCGCGTATTTCTGGGCAGATAATGATGATGAGCGGTGGCAGTCGGCGCCCGAAGCGTGCAGAGCGGTTAGGGGCCCGGTGAGATGCGAGGCTGGCCAGCGGTTGGCTGGCAGACAGCACCGCCGGAATCGAGACGTGGTCTCCTGTTTAGTGACCGGCGGAACATCTTTACAGGGTCGTCCTGACTGTGTCGGACGTGTGGTGGGACCGGACACACGACTCTGGCTGAGTCAGTTCTGCTGTGAGGCTGGAGAGGTGACTCGAACTGTGTGAATCCGGCAGACACGCATACATTCCGATGGCTGGGTGATGTAGGACGGCAGACAGCCCGCACGCACGACGCTGAACTTAAGGCCACACAGTTTCGATTTGTCTTTCGACAAAACTACAGGGTGCTTCAAAAAAGCGTACAGGTTTCACACGTTCATTCTGAGAGTATGACGACTCGTTTAGTGTTCAACTGGCCATTTTCTGGAGGCAAACATCATGCCGTTTTCATAACAGTAACTGTGAGCTCAATAACTCAACTCAAAACAAAATGGAGCCGGATTTTCCCAAATCACCATTTACGCAAATTTCCGGTGTAGCTGGCGCCCTCGATATGTGCGCCTCTGCAGATGAGGCACGCCTTGACTCGGACCAGAAAGTTCTGGTTCACCTTCCTCAGGGTGGCGGGTGTCACTTCCTGAATGTGGCTGGCCACATTCAGCTTGAGCTGCGCCAGTTTTGCATGGTTGTTGGCGTACACAGAGCTCTTGGCAGCCTCCACAGTCAGAAGTCCAGCGGGTTGAGGTCAGGGCTGTGCGCCGACCACTCGTCGGCGTTGACGGTGACGTTCCGACTGCCTTCTTCAAACCAGTTGGGGCCCAGTGGCCCATACCTGGCACTGAAGTGATCAAGGCAGTGACCTTTGGAGGCTTTATCTACCTGTCTCCGATCCCCTCAGGTGGCTCAGAACCTCAGAGGTCGTGAAGGTGGAAGTACGCCTCGTCGGAGAACCAGATGTGGGTGGTCCATGCCGAGTTGCGCTCCAGCTTGTCGCTGAGCCATCCACACATGACCTTGTATCTTTTGCACGTCCTCAGCTATTAGTTTATGCCAGACAGATATGATGTAAGGAAACATTTTGAGCTCCTTGTTCAAGATACGCAACACATTTGGGGGAGAGAATCCCAATTCTTGGGAGCGGCGGCGGTGGGACTTCCTCCGACTTCCGATTGCTGGTTCGCGCTCGACATCAATGTTGGCTTGAGCCTTTGTGACTGCTGCCTGATGTCCACTTGTTTCCCTCGCGTTTGCTGTGGACGGTACCCTTGCTCTCCAAGTGCTTCACAAACCTAAGCATAATTTTGTCTTTAGGTGCATCACGCTTGTGAGCATCAAATTCCGGATGGAACCGACAGCGGATCATGACGCAGGGTTTAGTTCCGATACTAGAATTCGACGGTTTTTATTTTCTGCTCTGCTGTGAAAACCATTTCAACCCAAAACGTGTGCTTCACGTATGTCAAATGGCATAATGTCATCATCAATACTTGAGAAGAAAAAATGGGTAGGTTGAAAGGTAATTCAATGATGCGCACGCAAGATCCATACACTTTTTGAAGCATCCCGTATGTTTTCGAAAGGGCGGATCATGGGCCGGCCTATGCCAGACCGACTTCAGCAGAATCGCCCAGAGGCGTCCCTCCCCGAGGGCAGCGCGAGGCCGACGCAGAGGCTGCATCTGACGACGGGTCGTGGCAGGTTACGCAGCCGGGGTCTGATCGGCCCAGGCTCTGCACCGCGTGCGTGCACTAATCACCGGCCACCGCACCATGCAGCGGCCAGATGAGAATCAAGGCCGCCGCCTGCTGCTCAGTCATCCGTGGAGAACGGCAGAGAAAATACAGAGTCACCGCTCTATGGCCACAAAGAAAGGAGTTAAACGCGGCCGGTCACCGCCAGCCGGGTTAGGCGGAACCGGTCGCCGCCTGTGAGTGCCGTTGACTGGAGCGGTAACCGTTGACAAGTGGAGGAACTCAATGGAAACGAAGGGACGCCGCTGTCGCCGCAGCCAGCCGTCCTCGGGCCGCGTTCCGATCTTCACACTCGCACGACGAGCCTCATCAGTACGCCTGACGTCTCCATTCGCCTCAGCCTTTCCGCCGGCCGATCTTCACTCGGACGACGGTCTGAAGCGGCCGACATTAATAGCATAATTAGTGATTTAATTACCGGGCGTCCGGCCGTCGCCGCACGCGCCCGCTGCGGTAATTGGCTCCGGCGGACAGCTAACAGCCGCAGATACGGCTGGAGGATGATAGCGCCGGACCGGACCAGCCGGCTGGTCCCCGGCCGGCCGGCGACCGCGGGCTGCCGTCGCCGGCTCCGTCGGTCTGAGGTCCCCGCTGTACCTCAGGCTGGGCGGTGAGGAGGCGGGACCGCCGGACCTGATCTCTGGTCAGGGGCTCCCCGGGTCGCAGGTGGAACCACACGTTCAGTAGTGCTGGTAGAGCCCCTGGTGCTGAACTGGGAGGTGGTGAGTGTAGTCAACCAGTCACAGAATGGAAGACTTGGTAAAACAAGGAGCCAGGTTAATTAAATGTCAGTATGACGACAGGTGAAATTTTACAGCGACTCGCCCAAAGGTAAAGAACAACATCATGTGTTTCTATCCCGTGATACGTTCAACACAGTGTAGTTTGTTTTAGCTTGTTTCCATCTCGAATGGGTTTGATACCACTTAGAAGATCAGACCAATGAAATCAGATCGTAAACAAGTCAGAAAGGTGTTTTTCACGGAAATAAATACCCGCATGTCTCAGCGCACGGGCAGAACAATTTCATGGCATGTTCAGCGGACTGTTTCGCACCAGTGGTGTTCTTTGGCAAACTTCTAGGGGTTGACCAGCAAAATTGGGATTGGCCAGCAGTGCGGCACGCTCAACCTTACTTTGAGACCGCAGTGCAGTTTCACTGGCGTTATCGCTTTTGCGTACATTTTATAACCGAATTCCGCTGAGTAAAATTCAGCGATTCATATCTCAAACGATAAAATTTTCATGTATGCTTATCTTTGCGCAAATTGCCGCAATATTCTTCAAAATGCGCCTCGTTTATTATCATTTTTGCCGACTGTCGACTAGTCAAGTGTAACGTGACCCGTAGACAAAAATCACACATGTGACTCACTGAACTAATTATGTGCCAATATACAACTATGATAACGAAATACTCTTTTCCGTTTTGGCCCGAATGCGACTGAAGCTTAAAATTAGACTATTCGAAGAATGCTGGAAGGTTGGCGTGATTGGGTAAGTCCTACGTGTCATTCATGGATCAGAGCCATCACAGCTCCTACGTTCCCTCGGGAAAAACATAACTTATCATATCGCGAGGATGGTTATTACCTTAAACCATGAAGGTTTCTGAAAAAGTTTTTTAAAAGCTCACAGTGTATAGTGTGTTATGAAATCCATCATATATGGTTCGTTTTTTGTTGCCTAACACCGGGGGAATGTCTCAGGAATGCAGAAACCTGATCAAGCATGACTTCATTTTTGCCTGCGTGGTTTTCGGAATTGTCGATGATTCGGACGCTTCAGACTCACGCATAGTTTTCTCCACGCAGTCGACCGTGACTTGAATGGATTACCTAACTCGAAGTATGGTTTCCTATTCCCGTTCATGTTTAACCCCTGCAACTATCAGCTACTGCCGACGAAAATGTTCTTCCTGCTACACTGACTATCGCAGGGACGTAGCCGAAGGAGAGAGCATTGGGACCATGTCCCCCCTGAGCCAAGAGGAGTGTTAGCGATTTCGCAAGAATCCGGAATTGTTATCATGTGTACATTGCAAAAGCAAACGTTGTATTTCTTTTCCTGTGCGCTAAAGATGAGGCAAACCACACATCATTGCTGGTGTTTCCTGCGAATTTCGTCATATGCCAGTGGCATATGAGAAATTTGACAATTGCCCCCTGCCCCGTCGAAAATCTTGGCTACGTGCCCGGACTACCGGCTGCAGTATCAATTAAAACAGTGGCAAAAGCTGCCCTGAAATTGCCTGACAAGGTCAAAAAGACATGTTCAACATGTCCGGCCTCCCGCGCCGCGTGATAAGAATGTAAATGCGCTCGTCACGTAAAAACTCCCACAGTGAACTCACGTTGCATTAACTTATGAAGTAACATTACTTCAGTCTTCGTTTAATTTACATCTGCACTGCTAACATTACACTCGCTGTATTCTTTTCACTCGTATTTTGATCAAAGATTAGCAGCATGCCCAGTTTTCTTCGTAAAACGGTCATTGTTATTCATATTCATCTTGCTTCTGACTTAATACCAATGACAATGCCTATATTCTTCCGCCAGTCGGGCAGCTCCACACAGTTCTTATGCAGCACAACCAAAGTCACGGCTAGCAGGCTGAGTTTGTGGTCTCGCCTGTTTTTAATCATTGCAGCCCTTTAATAAGCACATGTATAGGTTCTAGAACAATTGCTTGTCACATCTGCGTCGTCACATATCCGTCAACATAAATAAGACTTCTACTACTTCTTTACGTGATGAATTGCCACATTTTCTTACCTCTAGGTCCAAAACGGTTAGCGACGGTTGCATCAGTTTCTTTTGTCACGTGTAGGAAAGTCTACCCGGTTTCTGCTACAAATGTTCCAACATTTTATATCCAGGAGCTCTTCATCGAGTTCGAAAAGATGTGACGTATTTCTTGGTTTTGCATAGATTTACGGTTTGGCATGTACAGGTCACCTCTGTGGTATCTTTCGATGATTCAGCGTAAACGCCACGCCGTACATTTAAAAGTTTCGACGCAGAGACACATACTCTTAATTTATTTGATGAATCCATTCATAACTGCACCCAGATCGCGTAGACACAAAATGCCGCTCTTGTGATGATTCATCTCTTGGATAATTCGCAGAAATCCTTCAAGTTTCCAACCGAGGCTAACGCACAGTGTCAGGTCCAAAGTTGGTCGTTCTCAGAGCAGAGCAAACTGTCGGAGCGAAGTCAGGCTGAGTCAGATCCAGCTTTGTCGATTCGGGAGGACCGAAAGTGGCCGGGGTTTGGAAATCAAACATCACACACTTTATTGTATCCAGTGAACTAGCAGCACTTCTGATTGTGGTCGCCCCTTGCTCTAGAGTCGATAGAAATCGAAGTAATCCCTTTTTCGAACTTCAAATTCCAAGTCTCATAGTTTCAGATTTTCTCAGAATTCCAAATTGCAAAGCCTGGAGTTAGTTTATTTCCTGTTGTTTTGTCATCCATTTGCGAGGATCCTGAATCACCCCATATGCCGTCGAAGTTCGTCTAACGCAAACTTGCTATCAGGAAGGACTTTTACTCGTCTATGCGTTTGCCTCCCACTGTACCGCAGCACATCCAGGCTTGACCCACTCTATCTGTCGTGCTACATAACTACAGACTTGAACCCCCGATGTCTGGTATGTGACGCAACTGTAGTTCACACAGAGAGGACTAAAAATCACTCGTGTAAAAAGATGGTATCCAAGCATAACGACTGAGTCATGTTTTGCTTGTCATTAACAGCATTGGGTTGCGAGATAACTCATCATTATCAGCGAGGCCAAAGGGCATATGAGTCTTCTCACTCTGCATTCTTTTTAGCCTAATTAGAGTGAGTCTTCTCACTCTGCATGCTGCAGAGTGTGATGAGGCTTTTACTTCATTTGGCAGAAAAACAAATCAAACTGAGCGCCCGGCCTGGCCCTTCCATGTCGCTTTCTGAGGGCCAATAACGTCGCGACCACCGAGTACCGAAACATGAAATTTTCGCAAGAAGATAGCTTAATTCTTGGAACTGTATTTGTGTGCATTTGCAAGGCGTTAGCTTGCAAGCTCCTTCTTCCACATGACTATTCCGATAGTGATGTTACCCATCTTAGACCGATTTTTCCAGGGGTGTTTTTTGAATCATTCAGGAATGGCGGCGAACAACATCACAGGCGCGCTTGGCGTTTAACCTTGCAAGTCTTCGGATGCAAATTTAAAATGACAAGGTGTTCATCAAATGTTAAAAACACAAGGTATACTCAACGTTTCGGCTTTATTGCCTTCTTCAGGACATTGTGACATTGTGACAAAACGTCCATTGTGAAGCAGGCAATGAGGCCCAAGCGTCGACCATACCTTGTGTTTTTACCATTATATAAACAGTCATCGGATACAAAATACTGAAAGAGGCCAAAACGTATTATTTTCATTGCGGAATGAATAAAAGAAAAACGGCTATGCAAGCAATAAAGTAAGCCTCGCTCGTCATGTGCCTCACACTTCGTCATACTACAGAATAAACATTCGATAAAAAGCACAAAGAAAATTATATATGAATGAGCACGTAATACATCAACACAGTCAGGAAATATAACGGAATAGCACAAATCGAACTATTCGGCCAAAAATAATTGCTAAAATTAACACTGTAAGGTTTTTACAATACTTTTGCTTACTACAACACGACAGCACGAAGGAGCGGTGTTCAGAAGGCAAAATTCCTTTTGGACGTCAAGAAGCATGATGGGTGCTAGGAAATTCCCGCTCTAAATTCGTCTCGCTATGAAACGCTGATTCGTGATATTGTCCTGATGTCCATCTCGCTTAACCACTCATAATGGTCCCGGTAACTAGTGACGCAGTAGCGCTGGTCGTACTGCGTTACTGGCGCAGAGGCGCGCTGGCGGCGATCGTAGCGCGGTAGCCGGGCTCCGATAGCCCGCGCCCGGCTACCGCCCGCGCTTCCGCCGGCCTCGCCGCTATCAACTGCCGCAGGGGCGGCCGAGCGCTCCCAGGTCTGGGAGGCCGTCAGCGGTGTTCAAGTTGCTCTTCTGCTTGTAATGAAACATGCCAGCTCTGAATTTACCCGAGCTGGTGGGGAGGGTCAGCTGCCCTGCCGCCTCCCTGGTGGCGTCGCCTCTGAGTCAGTGGCCGAGTATCAGGCGTCAGCGAGTGGCCTGGATTGGCACAGTGTGGGCGGTCTGCCAAACTGCGTGGTGCGCCAGCGGGGACAGCAGGCAAAGCTCAGACCAGCGTCACCTGCCGTGATGTCGCCGACCGCCTCGTGCGGGCTTCTCTTCATGACAGGTGGGCGACCGTAGATGCAGGCGAGCCCACAGTACGCTCGGCACAGTGTCATGGCAATGATTAGGTCGCCAATGTCCTGGATGGAAACGGATGTGACGTGGTGTTGTGGTGAATGACGTTCATTTTATACACATGAAGGAAAGTTTCATTAAGGAAAACAATTGAACTCTGACGAAGACATGGCGTATTTAAAGCTGAAATGGCGATAATTTGGATGTCCCAGACTTACAGGATGAAGCGTACGGGACAGTAGTTCTCGCCGTACAATGAAAGGACATTGTTACGTCATCTTACAGTTGTGTTTGTCCTGTTTCTACAAAAACTCGACTAGGAAGCTAAACCAGCCCTCTATGAAACCTTCTTGGGTTACTGCTGAACCGAGCGAAACGTGACGAGATGGAGTCGCCAGGCCGCCGTACGTTTTCGTTTGCCCTGCAGTCGCGGCCTTCTTCCGTTTCGAGCTGACGAACGCCGGACACCGGAACGTCGAGCCGACGCGGGGGGAGCCGTGGCCGGCGCCGCAGCAAGCCGACATGTACGACACCTACTCCTGGACAGACCCGGCCCTCATCCGCTTCAAGGTGACGCGCAAGAACTGCGCCGACCTGGAGGACGCCATCGGCCGGTACATGGAAATCCTGCGGGGGATGTCGCACTCAGCACATCGCCGTGACGACGTCCGGGACAGGTATTTTGTCTCGCCAGACTCCCAGCTGCTCACCGAGGTCGAGGTGTTCGTGGACGAAAACTGCGGCGCTCACCAGCTGCCCTCCGCCAACATGGACGAGCAGTACGTCATCAAGATCAACACGCCGGACGCCGCCGGCCGCGCGCAGATCGCCTCCGGCACTTTGTGGGGAGCGTACCGCGGCCTGGAGACGTTCACCCAGCTCGTCCACTTCTCGGAGAAGCACCAGCAGTTCCACGTGCGGCACGGCATGATCCGGGACTTCCCGCGCTACTCGCACCGCGGCCTGCTGCTGGACACGTCGCGCCACTTCCTCCACCTGCCGGCCATCAGGGCCACGCTCGACCTGATGGCCTTCAACAAGCTGAACGTGCTGCACTGGCACGTCGTCGACGACCCGTCGTTCCCGTTCGAGAGCGTGACGTTCCCGGGACTGAGCGGCCGCGGCGCGTTCCGGCGCCGGCTCGTCTACCGGCCGCAGCACGTGGCCGACGTGGTGGAGTACGCCCGACAGCGGGGGATCCGCGTGGTGCCCGAGTTCGACACGCCCGGCCACACGGGCTCGTGGGGCGGCGGTGCGCCGGGCCTGCTCACCGCCTGCTACAACAGCACCGGCCAGCCGGACGGCCGGTTCGGGCCGCTCGACCCCAGCCGGGAGGCCACGTACCAGTTCGTCCGGAAGCTGCTCGACGAGGTGACTACCCGATTCCCGGACAAGTACGTCCATCTCGGAGGGGACGAGGTATCCTTCGGGTTCCCCTGCTGGATGTCCAATCCGGAAATCAAGGCGTGGATGGAGAAGAAAAACATCTTTATCCCAGAGCAGATAGAAGACGTGTACATTCAAAGACTGCTGAAGATCGTCAAACGCCTTCCTGCCAAACCGGAGTACGTCGTCTGGCAGGAGGTAATCGATAACAACATCACAGTGGAGGCCGACACCATCGTCCAGGTGTGGAAGGGCTCGTGGGAGGATGAGATGGACATGGTGACCTCTCTAGGTCACCGCGCCATCCTCTCCTCGTGCTGGTACCTCAACTACATCAACTACGGTGCCGACTGGACGGAGTACTACGACTGCGAACCGGAGAGTTTCGACGGGACGGACGCCCAGAACCGGCTGGTGATCGGCGGCGAGGCGTGCGTGTGGGGCGAGTTCGTCGACGACACGAACCTGATCCCGCGCACGTGGCCTCGCGCCGCCGCCGTGGCCGAGCGTCTCTGGTCGCCCCGCTCTCTGGTGAACGTGACGGACGAGACGCGGTCCAGGATGGAGGAGCACAGGTGGGGCCGGCTGACGTTCTGGAAAAAAAGCGCCATGCCGCGCGCCATTGGAGCATCCCCGAGCACGACTGTGCGCGTTTATCACGTGATTTCAGGCTCTGTTGTACAATGTGCGCAAATCATTGATGGGTGTCACTTTTCAACGTACGCTACCAAAGTTTACTAGAACCAATTTGTTGTGGGAATGAAGTTCGTCCTCGAAGTGTTCGCCATTCGGTGCCAAAGATAACTGAACTGTGACTCGCTCATGGCCTTTCTAGGTGTCGCCTGCTGCGGCGGTGTTACTGTCAGAGGCTATTGATGGGAACTATTGTGACTCGAGGATCCCGTTTCCAGGTGTCGCCTGCTGCAGAGAGGCTACCCTGTGGAGCCGGCCAACGGGCCAGGGTTCTGCTAAAATCGAGCACCGCCAGGGGACGCACCATGGTCCGGCGGCATCAGTTGCAGGTGGACTGGCACCACGCTGCGCCTCCAGCCCTGACGGAGCCAGTCAGTCACGGCCGCTTCAGTCAGCCGGTCGAGGAGGCTGCGTCCATGCGAGAGCTGAAACGCCGGCCTGTGTGCCGGCCTTTTGTATGCCTTTGAGGCACACAGAAAGCGTTTTGTGTATCTTTGAGGCCAGCAGAAACCTGTGCGATTCCTGATCTGTACTACCGGACCTGGGTGTTCTGTTATCTGTGTAGTTCCTGGCGCAAAGGTAACAACTGATGTTCGAAATGGGACTGATGGCTATAAGGTACGTTGAATGTAAAATGTTAAATCTAAAGATGCGTGAATGAACTATCTCTGTTCTTACGTCACGTAAATGATGAAGTCTTGGAGCACCGCTGTCGCTTTGTTATCCATTTCCGACGCTTTGTATTGGTCCATATGTTGTGGAACTGTAACCTGACGGAAGCTTGCGATCTGAACTCATACTCAAGCATTTGAATTGCATCATCATGTAATATATCAATCTTTGACCCACGTTGTGGCAGGGGTGGTTTTCAAGGGGGAGCATTGTAAGTATTGTTTACGCGCTAAATGACCATGCTTCTGACAAGCGCTTTCAGCTTAGAAACATGATAAGTGGAGAATGACGCAAAATCCTCAAGCGAATTTCTCCAAAGTTCTCTCGCTGTCCTTTTTCGATTTGCAAGCAACAAGTGCCAGAAAAACATTACTGCGTGTTGTTTACCTCGACGACTAGAAAAACAACTAAGCTCCCAGTTTGTTCTGTGTTGAAAAGCGTTCAGTCTGCAATAGTTTTCATACTAAATTTTTGCATCATTTACGTCAATAAATGTCACAACTAGTTATAACGGTATTATTTGAATCAAAGACCCATATCATACTGGCCACTGAAATGCTTACAGGTTCTTGTTTAAAGGACTTTAATAGTTGTGCTTACCTGTTTGAAATCATCCAGAAATGTATAGCTGGAACTAGCTGAATACGGCGAACGGGCAAAAGAAGGCTTTTGGGAAAGATGACACATGTTAACAAATTCATCTGAAACAGAAATCGTAGTAGGTTTGTGAAACTCATGAATTGTAGGAGTTTTCAAGGCTTCCTGACAATACCACACTGACACAAAGTATGCAAATGAGTTCTTGAATGGAATATGCCATTCAACGCTATAATTGGGTTCATCAAATTCTACACAGTAGAGACAAAACCAAACCCGTATATAAAAACACGTTGCATGTAATTTCATTGCTGCATTGGAGCTAATGTTATGACAGTCTGGGCACTTGCGGGTGTACCAAATAAATTAGCTTTTCAGTAAGGTCATCGGGTGGGAGGCTACTTACGGTACTTGACGAGTTGTAGGTAAAAGAGGTATTATCACTGGTTTTGCGTTACGATTGTTTACCGAAACCCGTCAAAAGTTGTGGTTAAGAAAGGAGCAAATGAAATGCCTGAAATATTTGTGGCGTCAAGTCACGTACAGTGTCCAGAAACGTGATGAAAACAGCAAGGTTAGGGAAAAAGTGCAAACCCAGACGAGTTTAAGACCTGTTTACCCATTTGCGAAGCCCCAGCACCGCCCGTGCTACGTGGTATAAGACCCAATTACAGTCCAAGTAGCATGGACTGAAAATCACTGGCGCAAAAAAAGGCGATGCCAAAACGAAACGAGTTATATTTTGTGTGTTATTAACACCAAATATTGTCATACCAAGTAACAGTTATCATTACTCCACGTTAAACAAATGGAACTGTTAAGCGAAACAAAAAAGCGAACAAGAAAATTACGGCGTTCTGGCAGCACATTTCTTTTCTGCAGTATGACCATGAGTAGCAAGGGTTTTAAAAAGCCGACATTCCTCCTGGAGGTCAACGTTCATGACGTCTAGTGCAAATTCCCACTAAATTTGTCGGTTGGGTGATACGAAATCCTGATGTCGTCACGATACTTTTCCTCTGTTCTCTCCTACTAATGTTAGTAACTAGTAACGTAGTATTACCAGTGTTAGCATTTTATTATTACTGAGGGCCAACAGTGAGGTTATGCCCTAGCGTTTTTATTGTGAAAAATAATCGTTATAATAGTTGCATGATCCTTGAACTACAATGCGGACTTCTGCTACTTACGATTCCAGCTGGGAAAACCTTAAAAATACATTATTTCATCCCAAAACAAAATTGCGTCGTCATTGCAACTTCAGGCACCGGCCGCCAGATGCCTGCGTAGGATTTTTTGACGTTTCTGCGTTGACTGTTTACGTTGAATCCGACGCAGATTGTCTGTGGTTTCGACCGCAAGAAACAAGAAATGTAGGTAATGAAATGAATTTCCAATGAATTGGATAGAATAATGGAACGAATTATTGCAAAAACGTAGAAAAGAAACATTAAGTGGTGACTAATAACAAATATGCAGGACTTTCACAAATGACCAGTTGGAATCGCTCCACTTGGGGTTCAAAACCGAAATCATGGATATCCAACGAGTAAACATTACGAAGATATATTTTTTTATGAGATAAATGCAGGATATGAAACAAACTGTGTAATTTTGGCGTAAAAATCGCCTCGTCAGAAGGCTTGGTCAGCGGTGCTGTGCAAAACGCATATCAGAGCGGAGGGTACCTGCGGATAACCGTTTACAGGAAAATGTGGCGCTGCATGAGATGTAGCAGACGAAAGCTCCTGCCGTCTGACCGAATTTTTGTGGGATCTCCCTTGAAGCCTTTTACCATTGTGAAAATAGCTTTTCTTTATGTACAAAACTGTAACGAGCTTCAGATGATAACATTCCTCAAAGACCTCCCGAAATCGACACACATTCGGAACTGGACGCAATTTTTTCGAAGTGTTATGTCAAAAGACATCATCAGAGAAATGCGAGAAGCAAAAATTGGAGGACCAGGCAAAGTAGTCGTAATCAACGAAAGCGTGCTCTCAAAGAGCAAGTATGACCGTGGTAAAATGCTCCAAAAAAGCAGTGCTGGATTATATGAGTGTACGATGTTGAAAACAACGTAGGCGTACTGAAGTTTATTCAAAACCAATCGCATGATGAAGTAATACCGAAGACACATGCCCTCGTCGAGACTGGTACCATGGTACATACCGACGAACATCGTACATCTAGGATCCTGGGGAGCCTCGGCTTTGAGCACAGAACGGTTGACCATTCTGTTGAGTTCGTGGCTCCGGGCAGCGTTCATACAAACCACATGGAAGCCCATTTCAGCCGCATGAAAGCCTTCCGCAGACAAAGAAACGTACTAAAACTGGGGGAAATTCCAAACTGCGTTGATCAGCTTCTGTGGACTGGTCGGTTCAAGCTTTACAGAGACGGAAATGATGGTTTGTTTCTACTCTCAGACATATCGACCGGTCCCTTCGTGCTCTGTTGGTGCCACGGACTCGTACTTCCGCTGGCTGCCCGGCTATCAGCGTTGAGGCAGCGGCGGCCGGACGTTCTGCGGTTCGGGAGGCCAAGAACAGTTCTCGAGTCGCTTCACTCCTTGCAGTGTCGTATGTTAGTGTGGATTTTCTCAAGCTGGGTGGAAGGGACAGCTGCGTTCGCGTTGTGGCGTTCACCACCACGCCGTGACAACACTTAGGACGGCCCGACTCCTGGCCGCTCACTGGGGTGCAGATGTTCGTAAACAAAAACTGCGACTCTCTCTAGCTGCCTCCTCCCCCGTGGTGTCGCCACTGAGAATATCAGGCGCCAGTGAGTGGTCCTGATCGGCACAGTGTGGACGGTACGGCAGAACTGCGTGGTACGCCAGCGGGTATAACACCGACAGCTCAGACCAGCGTCACCGTGCCGTCATGGCGCTGAGTGCTTTGTGCGGGTTTCTCTTCGCGGCAGGTGGGAGATCACAGCCTTATTCGAGCGGTTAACATGTTCGGCTCACTGCCTTGACACTTGTGAGGCAGAAAATATTCTCGTAGAAACGCCAGTGATGTAGTGCTGTCGTGACTAAAACGTTCATGCCGGAAAAAAATCATTTGTAAGGCCGTGGTTGCACCCTGAAGTGGAAACAGCATGTCTAGAACAGAAATGGCGAGAATTCGGATTGCTCAAACGTACAAGATGAGCCGTGCGCAACAGTCATTGGCGCCGTTCACTGGAGTAAAAGACGTTGTTACGACATCTTGCTGTTGTATTTGTATTATTACTACAGAAATCCCGACAAGTAAACTGGTCAGACGGCGTTGATTTACAGTGCGCGGCATACATGTCGGAATAGTCTGGTTGTGGTCGGTAAAAATGGCAGGTGACATGACAGGTGCAGCTCGCAATGAGGTTTTTCGAAAGCTACCTCAAAACGTCTGTTCTGGGGTAGGGAAGCCTAGGGATCAGAACAAAACGTGTGCTCTGATCCCTAGAAAGCCTTGTATAGCAGTGTACTGAACCTTTTTACGTATTATGTCAAGAGTTTAAGTGGACATGTTTGAGGGTCAGTGACCTATGACCTCTTTCTTGAGGTCATGTCGGGGATAAACAACGTCACGGCGGCGGCCGTCATCGGGTGACAAACATTTTAAGTATTTTACGCGAACCAGTCTTCATCAGTTTTAACCACAGGTACCAACCGTGGGGTCAGTGACCTCTGCATTGCAGCTTTCACATAGGACAAGGTCAGGTTAGGCCAAAATCGTGAACTGAGTCCACTGACCTTTTTCGACCTTCATCAGCCTTGGAGCATTGATGTAACCGGGAACGCTGATTGTATATCAACGGTATTTTGAGCCCGTATTCATCGTGGCAGGTCGTTTTGACGACTCACCTCTATTCCCGCCCCCCATAACGCTGGGGCGCATCCCGGTATGGGGGGGACTTGATCACCCCCTCCCGAGATCTCGAGAATCACCCGTCCGTTTTCAGTTGAATAAATCACAATCGATTTGCCATGGCAGAAACTGCATTTTTAGAACAAAAAGTTTTGGAAGTGTTGAAAGGGACAGATACAAGGGATGAAGGCATTGGAAAGGGGACGTTTTGACTTGTTATAAGTACGACGTTTATGAACCGATTTCGATGGAAGTGGCATGAAGTGAAAGCTGATTGACTGGACGTTTCCCCTTGGTTCACACTTTTAGAATTTTGAGAACATTCATAGGCGCTGGCATGGCTTGGAAAATGGGAGGAATACTTTTTACGACTGGATTTCAGAAAAGAAATATTTTCTTACTTTTTATTAGTCATGCTATTTTTCAGAAGTGCAAACTGCATTACATGTTTAGTATAATATTACCACGGACGGCGCCAGGGACAGGAAAAGGGAAAACGATCATGGTCGAATTTTAATCAGGTCAGCTTACGCACTTTGACTTTAAATTATGTCAGAGTAAAATAAAATGGTTTTTGGTTCATTTCATATTATTTGAAAACGATTCTAATAATGTGGATTGCCTATACTTCAAAAGGTCCTGTTTATGGCCGTCGTGATATACGGTGCGCACGCAGACATTTTAGGCCATAAATCCGAGACCCGACCAGACATCAGTCTGAAACTTAAAACAGAAATACAGGACTCTGTGTTGGGTGATATGTGTTCCCGATTTTACATTTTAGGCATAAACGTTAAAGGCATTTAAATAAAACCAAATTTTGACTTTTGAACTTGAGCTGATCTTGTGAGGTGACCACAGATCAACGAAAATATTGTTGTGTGCTTGCTCAGTTATTTACATGTTCACTCCTTTAAAGTTTTCAGTCCTATCTTTATACGTCTTGTGGCAGCCATTTTTCTTTTACTTTCAGCAATGCCAAAAACGATGTTTGGTACCTCCCAAAAACATCGCCTGGTTTGACTCCTTGATATTTTAAGATTAAGAAAATTTAGCATCATACTTCGGTCGATAAGATGACCAGTTTTCCTGAAGTTGCTTTAAAATCCCTAGAAATAGGGAGCAAAAAAAACGAAAAAGAAACAAAAAAGGAACAAAAAACCGAGCAAAAAACAGAAAACCAAAAAGAGAGGCTGCTAAAGCCCCTCTGTCATACAGGAGTAAAGCTGAAAGCCCTCTTTAGGGTACGTCTCCTAGGATCCAATGAAAATCCGAATGCACCGATATGACCTCATTTGAGGCTGTTCATAACGTCGCCGTCTGGTCCAAAAGAATGAAACTGGATATCAACGTCTAGCTAAAATAACAAATTACGCGCTCGTTTTTGTGTCGTCGACCTATCACATTAGGTTTGGAAATGGCGTCGGGGTCGTTCCCCGCACTGACGATGGGGCCAAATAGTGAATACAGGCGAGAGTTAAACATAAGGCTGGATGACCATTCGCGTAACCTCCGACACGAGACCCGATCCTGCGGTTATCTGCCAAGCTGAGCGAAAAGAAGCGGAAACCCTCATGGCGTCGTAGTGGCGTTTTTTTTCGAACCATCAGAACTATAACAATGGATACGTTTTCGTTTGCTCTGCAGTCGTGGTCATGTTCCGTTTCGAACTGGCGAACGCCGGACACCGGAACGTCGAGCCGACGCGGGGGGAGCCGTGGCCGGCGCCGCAGCAAGCCGACATGTACGACACCTACTCCTGGACAGACCCGGCCCTCATTCGCTTCAAGGTGACGCGCAAAAACTGCGCAGACCTGGAGGACGCCATCGGCCGGTACATGGAAATCCTGCGGGGGATGTCGCACTCAGCACAT
This sequence comes from Capitulum mitella, assembly GCA_030062745.1. Lineage (NCBI taxonomy): Eukaryota > Metazoa > Arthropoda > Thecostraca > Pollicipedomorpha > Pollicipedidae > Capitulum > Capitulum mitella. The sequence continues at coordinate 29,488,224 of CP099845.1, read as the reverse complement.
CGCCGTGACGACGTCCGGGACAGGTACTTTGTCTCGCCAGACTCCCAGCTGCTCACCGAGGTCGAGGTGTTCGTGGACGAGAACTGCAGTGCTCACCAGCTGCCCTCCGCCAACATGGACGAGCAGTACGTCATCAAGATCAACACGCCGGACGCCGCCGACCGCGCGCAGATCGCCTCCGGCACTTTGTGGGGAGCGTACCGCGGCCTGGAGACGTTCACCCAGCTCATCCACTTCTCGGAGAAGCACCAGCAGTTCCACGTGCGGCACGGCATGATCCGGGACTTCCCGCGCTACTCGCACCGCGGCCTGCTGCTGGACACGTCGCGCCACTTCCTCCACCTGCCGGCCATCAGGGCCACGCTCGACCTGATGGCCTTCAACAAGCTGAACGTGCTGCACTGGCACGTCGTCGACGACCCGTCGTTCCCGTTCGAGAGCGTGACGTTCCCGGGACTGAGCGGCCGCGGCGCGTTCCGGCGCCGGCTCGTCTACCGGCCGCAGCACGTGGCCGACGTGGTGGAGTACGCCCGACAGCGGGGTATCCGCGTGGTGCCCGAGTTCGACACGCCCGGCCACACGGGCTCGTGGGGCGGCGGTGCGCCGGGCCTGCTCACCGCCTGCTACAACAGCACCGGCCAGCCGGACGGCCGGTTCGGTCCGCTCGACCCCAGCCGGGAGGCCACGTACCAGTTCGTCCGGAAGCTGCTCGACGAGGTGACTACCCGCTTCCCGGACAAGTACGTCCATCTTGGAGGGGACGAGGTATCCTTCGGGTTCCCCTGCTGGATGTCCAATCCGGAAATCAAGGCTTGGATGGAGAAGAAAAACATCTCCACCCCAGAGGAGATAGAAAAGGTGTACATTCAAAGACTGCTGGAGATCGTCAAACGCCTGCCTGCCAAACCGGAGTACGTCGTCTGGCAGGAGGTAATCGATAACAACATCACAGTGGAGGCCGACACCATCGTCCAGGTGTGGAAGGGCTCGTGGGAGGATGAGATGGACAGGGTGACCTCTCTAGGCCACCGCGCCATCCTCTCCTCGTGCTGGTACCTCAGCCACATCAACTTCGGCACTGACTGGCCGAATTACTACGACTGCGAGCCGGAGAGTTTCAACGGGACGGACGCCCAGAACCGGCTGGTGATCGGCGGCGAGGCGTGCGTATGGGGCGAGTTCGTCGACGACACGAACCTGATCCCGCGCACGTGGCCTCGCGCCGCCGCCGTGGCCGAGCGTCTCTGGTCGCCCCGCTCTCTGGCGAACGTGACGGACGAGACGCGGTCCAGGATGGAGGAGCACAGGTGGGGCCGGCTGACGTTCTGGAAAAAAGCGCCATGCCGCGCGTCATTGCATCATCCGCGAGCACGACTGTGCGCGTTTATCATGTGATTCCAGGCTCTGTTGTACAATGTGCGCAAAGCATTGATGGGTGTCACTTTTCAACGTACGCTACCAAAGTTTACTAGAGCCACTTTGTTGTGGGAATGAAGTTCGTCCTCGAAGTGTTCGCCATTCGGTGCCAAAGATAACTGAACTGTGACTCGCTCATGGCCTTTCTAGGTGTCGCCTGCTGCGGCGGTGTTACTGTCAGAGGCTATTGATGGGAACTATTGTGACTCGAGGATCCCGTTTCCAGGTGTCGCCTGCTGCAGAGAGGCTACCCTGTGGAGCCGGCCAACGGGCCAGGGTTCTGCTGAAATCGAACACCGCCAGGGAGCGCACCATGGTCCGGCGGCATCAGTTGCAGGTGGACTGGCACCACGCTGCGCCTCCAGCCCTGACGGAGCCAGTCAGCCACGGCCGCTTCAGTTAGCCGATCGAAGAGGCTGCGTCCATGCGAGAGCTGAAACGCCGGCCCGTGTGCCGGCCTTTTGTATGCCTCTGAGGCATACAAAAAGCGTTTTGTGTATATTTGAGGCCAGCAGGAACCTGTGCGATTCTGACCTGTACTACCCGACCTGGGTGTTCTGCTATCTGTGTAGTTCCTGGCGCAAAGGTAACAACTGATGTTCGAAACGGGACTGATGGCTATAAGGTACGTTGAATGTAAAATGTTAAATGTAAAGATGCGTGAATGAACTATCTCTCTTTTTATGTCACGCAAATGACGAAGTCTTGTAGCACCGCTGTCGTTTTTTTATCCATTTCAGACGACTTTGTATTGGCCCATATGTTGTGGAACTGTAACCTGACGGAAGCTTGCGATATGAACTATTACTCATGCGCATGAATTCCATTATCATGTAATATATTAAGGCTTGACCCACGTTGCGGCAGGGGTGGTTTCCAGGGGGAGACATTGTAAGTATTGTTTACGCGCTGAGTGACCATGCTTCTGACAAGCGCTTTCAGCTTAGAAACATGATAACTGGAGAATGATGCAGAATCCTCAAGCGAATTTCTCCAAAGTTCTCTCGCTGTCCTTTTTCGATTTGCAAGCAACAAGTGCCAGAAAAACATTACTGCGTGTTGTTTACCTCGATGCCTAGAAAAACAACTAAGCTCCCAGTTTGTTCTGTGTTGAAAAGCGTTCAGTCTGCAATAGGTGTCATACTAAATTTTTGCATCATTTACGTCAATAAATGTCACAGCTAGTTATAACGGTATTATTTGAATCAAAGATCCATATTAAACTGGCGACTGAAGTGCTTACAGGTTCGCTGTTTAAAGGACTTTCGTTGCGGTTAACTGTTTGAAATCATCCAGAAATATATAGCTGGAACTAGCTGCATACAGCGAAACGGGCAAAAGAAAGCATTTGGGGAAGGTGACGCATGTAAACAAATTCATCTGACGCAGAAATCGTAGTAGGTTTGTGAAACTCATGAATTGCAGGAGATTTCACGGCTACTTGACAATACATGCCATTCAACGGTATAATTGGGTTGATCAAATTTTACACGGCAGAGACAAAACCAATCCCGTACATGGAAGCACGTTGCATGTAATTTAACTGCTGCATTGGAGCTAATGTTATGGCAGTCTGGGTACTTGCGGGTGTAGCAAAAAATCAGTTCTTCAGTAAGGTCATCGGGTGGGAGGCTACTTACGGTACTTGACGAGTTGTAGGTAAAAGAGGTATTATCACTGGTTTTGCGTTACCATTGTTTACCGAAATCCATCAGGTGTGATTAGGAAAGGAGGCGTCATGTCACGCACAGTGTCCAGAAACGTGATGAAAACAGCAAGGTACTGTTTAAGGGAAAAAGTACAAACCCAGACGAGTTTAAGGCCTTTTTACCCATTTGCGAAGCCCCAGCACCGCCCGTGCTCAGTGGTACGAGACCCAATTACAGTCCATGTAGCGTGAGCTGAGAATCACTGGCGCAAAAGAGGCGACACCGAAACGAAACAATTAAATTATTTTTTGTGTGTTATTAACACAAAATATTGTCATACCAAGTAACAATTATCATTACGCTACGTTAAACAAATGGAAGTGAAAAATTAAGTGAAGTTAAACACTGTTAAGTGAAAAAATATGTGAACAAGAAAATTACGGCGTTCTGGCAGCACATTTGTTTTCTGCGGTATGACTATACGCAGCAAGGGTTTTAAAAAGCCGACATTCCTCCTGGAGGTCAACGTTCACGACGTCTAGTGCCAAAATCTCACTAAATTCGTCGGTTTAGGTGATGCAAAGTCTTGATGTTGTCATGATAATTTTTCTCTGTTCTCCGCTATTAATGCCAGTAACTAGTAACGTTGTAGTACCAGTGTTGGTATTTTATTATTACTAAGGGTCAACAGTGGGATTATGCCCTAGCGCTTTTATGGTGAAAAACAATCGTTATAATAATTCCATGATCCTTGAAATGCAATGTGGACTTGCGCTACTTACGATCCCAGCTGGGAAAACCTTAAAAATACATTATTTCATCCCAAAACGAAATTGCGTCGTCATTGGCGCTTCAGGCACCGGCCGCCAGACGCCTGCGTAGGAAGTTTTGACGTTTCTGCGTTGACTGTTTGTTTACGTTGAATGCGACGCAGATTGTCTGTCGTTTCGACCGCAGGAAACAAGAAATGTAGGTAACAAAATGAACGTGCAATAAATTAGATAGAGTGATGGAACGAATTATTGCAAAAACGTAGCAAAGAAATATTAAGTAATGACTGTAACAACAAATATGCAGGACTTTCACAAATGACGAGTTGGAACCGCTCCACTTGGGGCTCAAAGCCAAAACCATGGACATCCAAGGAGTAAACATTACGAAGTTGTATTTTTGATATGATAAATGCAGGATGCGAAACAAACTGTGCACTTTTTGCATGGGAATCGCCTCGTCAGAGGGTTCAGTCAGCAGTGCAAAACGGATGTCAGAGAGGAGGGTACCTGCTTATACCGTTTACCGAAAATGTGGTGCTGCATGAGATGTAGCAGACGAAAGCTCCTGCCGTCTGACAATTTTTTTGCGGGATCTCCCTTGACACTTTTTACCATTGTGAAAATGGCTTTTCTTTATGTAAAAAGCTGCAACGAGCTGCAGATGATAGCATTCTCAAAGACCTCCCAAAGTCGGCACACATTGAGGACCGGACGCAATTTTTTCGGGATGTTATGTCAAAAGACATCACCAGAGAAATGCGAGGAACACAAACTGGGGGACCAGGCAAAGTAGTCGTAATCGACGAAAGCGTACTCTCAAAGAGGAAGTATGACCATGGAAAAACGCTCCAAAAAGGCAATGCTGAATTTTAGGCATGTGCGATGTTGAAACCAACGTAGGCATACTGGAGTTTATTCAAAACCGATCGCATGATGAAGTAATATCGAAGACACAGGCCCTCGTCGAGACTGGTACCATGGTACATACCGACGAGCATCGTACATATAGGATCCTGGGGAGGCTCGGCTTTGAACACAGAACGGTTGACCATTCTGTTGAGTTCGTGGCTCCGGGCAACGTTCATACAAACCACATGGAAGCCCATTTCAGCCGCCTGAAGGCCTTCCGCAGACGAAGAAACATACTAAAACTGGGGGAAATTCCAAACTACGTTGATCAGTTTCTGTGGACTGGTCGCTTCAAGCTTTACAGAGACGGAAATGACGGTTTGTTTCTACTCTCAGACATGTCGACCGATCCCTTCGTGCTTTGTTGGCGCCACGGACTCGTACGTCCGCTGGCTGCCCGGCTATCAGCGCCGAGGCAGCGGCGGCCGGACGTTCTGCGGTTTGGGAGGCCAAGAACAGTTTTCGAGTCGCTTTGCTCCTTGCAGTGTCGTACGTTAGTGTGGATTTTCTCAAGCTGGGTGGAAGGGGCAGCTGCGTTCGCGTTGTCGCGTTCAACACCACGCCGTGACAACACTTAGGACGGCCAGACCCCTGGCCGCTCACTGGGGTGCAGATGTTCGTAAACAAAAACTGCGACTCTCTCTAGCTGCCTCCTCCCCCGTGGTGTCGCCACTGAGAATATCAGGCGTCAGTGAGTGGTCCTGATCGGCACAGTGTGGACGGTACGGCGGAACTGCGTGGTACGCCAGCGGGTATAACACCGACAGCTCAGACCAGCGTCACCGTGCCGTCATGGCGCTGAGTGCTTTGTGCGGGCTTCTCTTCGCGGCAGGTGGGAGATCACAGCCTTATTCGAGCGGTTAACATGCTCGGCTCACTGCCTTGACACTTGTGAGGTAGAAAATATCCTGGCTAGAAACGCCAGTGATGTAGTGTTGTCGTGACTAAGACGTTCATGCCGGAAAAAAAAAATCATCTGTAAGGCAGTGGTTGCACCCTGACGTGGAAACAGCATGTCTAGAACAGAAATGGCGAGAATTCGGATTGCTCAGACGTACAAGATGAACTATGCGGAACACTCATTGGCGCCGTCCACTGGAGTAAAAGACGTTGTTACGATATCTTGTATTTGTTTTATTTATACTGTTGGACACCAGTATAAATACAACAAAAAACAAAAAGGTTGGCAACAGATATTTATTTATAGCTGTTGCATTTGTACTGTTACTACAGAAATCCCGACAAGGAAACTGGTCAGACGGAGTTGATCTACAGTGCGCGGCATACAATTCGGAATAGTCTGCTTGTGGTCGGTAAAAATGGCAGGTGACATGACAGGTGCAGCTCGCAATGAGGTTTTTCGAAAGCTACCTAAAAACGTCTGTTCTGAGATAGGGAAGCCTAGGGAAGCCTAGGGATCAGAACAGAACGTCTGCTCTGATCCCTAGGAAGCCTTGTATAGCAGTGTACTGAACCTTTTTACGTATTATGTCAAGAGTTTAAGTGGACATGTTTGAGGGTCAGTGACCTATGACCTCTTTCTTGACGTCATGTCGGGGATAAACAACGTCACGGCGGCGGCCGTCATCGGGTGACAAACGTTTTAAGTATTTTACGCCAGCCAGTCTTCCTCAGTTTTAACCACAGGTGCCAACCGTGGTGTCAGTGACCTCCGCATTGCAGCTTTCACTTGGGACAAGGTCAGGTTAGGCCAAAATCGTGAACTGAGTCCACTGATTTTTTTCGACCTTCATCAGCCTTGGAGCATTGATGTAACCGGGAACGTTGATTGTATATCAACGGTATTTTGAGCCCATATTCATCGTGGCAGGTCGTTTTGACGACTCACCTCTATTTCCGCCCCCATAACGCTGGGGCGCATTCCGGTATGGGGGGGGGACTTGATCACCCCCTCCCGAGATCTCGAGAATCACCCGTCCGTTTCCAGTTCAATAAATCACAGTCGATTTGCCATGGCAGAAACTGCATTTTTAGAACAAAAAATTTTGGAAGTGTTGAAAGGGACAGATACAAGGGATAAAGGCATTGGAAACGGGGTGTTTTGACTTGTTATAAGTACGACGTTTATGAGCCGATTTCGATGGAGTGGCATGAAGTGAAAACTGATTGACTGGACGTTTCCCCTTGGCTCACACTTTTAGAATTTTGAGAACATTCATAGGCGCTGGCATGGCTTGGAAAATGGGAGGAATACTTTTTTACGACTGGATTTCAGAAAAGAAATATTTTCTTACTTTCTATTAGTCGTGATATTCTTCAGAAGTACAAACTGCATTACATGTTTAGTATAATATTACTACGGACGGCGCCAGGGACAGGAAAAGGGAAAACGATCATGGTCGAATTTTAATCAGGTCAGCTTACGCAATTTGACTTTGAATTATGTCAGAGTAAAATAAAATGGTCTTTGGTTTATTTCATATTATTTGAAAGCCATTCTAATAATGGGGATTGCCTATAATTCGGAAAGTCCTATTTATGGCCGTCGTGATATACGGTGCGCGCGCGGACATTTTAGCCCATAGATCCGAGACCCGACCAGATATCAATCTGAAACTTAAAACAGAAATGCAGGACTCTGTGTTGGGTGATATGTGTTCCCTATTTTACATTTTAGGCATAAACGTTAAAAGCATTTAAATCAAACCAAATTTTGACTTTTGAACTTGAGCTGATCTTGTGAGGTGACCGCAGATCAACAAAAATATTGTTGTGTGCTTGCTCAGTTATTTACATGTTCATTCCTTTGAAGTTTTCAGTCCTGTCTTTATACCTCTTCTGGCAGCCATTTTCCTTTTACTTTCAGCAGTGCCAAAAATGATGTTTGATACCTCCCAGAAACATTGCCTGGTTTTTCTCCTTGACATTTTAAAATTAAAAAAAAAATCAGCATAATACTTAGGTCGATAAGGTGACCAGTTTTCCTGAAGTCGCTTTAAAATCCCTAGAAATGGGGAGCAAAAAAACAAAAAGAAACAAAAAAGGAACAAAAAAAACGATTAAAAAACAGAAAACCCTAAAGAGAGACTGCTAAAGCCCCTCTGTCATACAGGAGTAAAGCTGAAAGCCCTCTTTAGGGTACGTCTCCTAGGATCCAATGAAAATCCGAATGCACCGATATGGCATCATTTCAGGCTGTTCATACCGTCGCCGTCTGGTCCAAAAGAATAAAACTGGATATCAACGTCTGGCTAAAATAAAAGAAAAAATACGCGCTCGTTTTTGTGTCGTCGGCCTATCACATCAGGTTTAAAAATGGCATCGGGGTCGTTTCCCGCACTGACGATGGGGCCAAATAGTGAATACTGGCGAGAGTTAAACATGAGGCTGGATGACCATTCGCGTAACCTCCGACACGAGACCCGATCCTGCGGTTATCTACCAGGCGGAGCGAAAAGAAGCGGAAACCTTCATGGCGTCGTAGTGGCGTTTTTTTCGAACTATCAGAACTATAACAATGGATACGTTTTCGTTTGCTCTGCAGTCGTGGTCTTGTTCCGTTTCGAACTGGCGAACGCCGGACACCGGAACGTTGAGCCGACGCGGGGGGAGCCGTGGCCGGCGCCGCAGCAGGCCGACATGTACGACACCTACTCCTGGACAGACCCGGCCCTCATCCGCTTCAAGGTGACACACGAGAACTGCGCCGACCTGGAGGACGCCATCGGCCGGTACATGGAAATCCTGCGGGGGATGTCGCACTCAGCACACCGTCGTGACGACGTCCGGGACAGGTACTTTGTCTCGCCAGACTCCCAGCTGCTCACCGAGGTCGAGGTGTTCGTGGACGAAAACTGCGGCGCTCACCAGCTGCCCTCCGCCAACATGGACGAGCAGTACGTCATCAAGATCAACACGCCGGACGCCGCCGGCCGCGCGCAGATCGCCTCCGGCACTTTGTGGGGAGCGTACCGCGGCCTGGAGACGTTCACCCAGCTCATCCACTTCTCGGAGAAGCACCAGCAATTCCACGTGCGACACGGCATGATCCGGGACTTCCCGCGCTACTCGCACCGCGGCCTGCTGCTGGACACGTCGCGCCACTTCCTCCACCTGCCGGCCATCAGGGCCACGCTCGACCTGATGGCCTTCAACAAGCTGAACGTGCTGCACTGGCATGTCGTCGACGACCCGTCGTTCCCGTTCGAGAGCGTGACGTTCCCGGGACTGAGCGGCCGCGGCGCGTTCCGGCGCCGGCTCGTGTACCGGCCGCAGGACGTGGCCGACGTGGTGGAGTACGCCCGACAGCGGGGGATCCGCGTGGTGCCCGAGTTCGACACGCCCGGCCACACGGGCTCGTGGGGCGGCGGTGCGCCGGGCCTTCTCACCGCCTGCTACAACATCACCGGCCAGCCGGACGGCCGGTTCGGGCCGCTCGACCCCAGCCGGGAGGCCACGTACCAGTTCGTCCGGAAGCTGCTCGACGAGGTGACTACCCGATTCCCGGACAAGTACGTCCATCTCGGAGGGGACGAGGTATCCTTCGGGTTCCCCTGCTGGATGTCCAATCCGGAAATCAAGGCTTGGATGGAGAAGAAAAACATCTTTATCCCAGAGCAGATAGAAGACGTGTACATTCAAAGACTGCTGAAGATCGTCAAACGCCTTCCTGCCAAACCGGAGTACGTCGTCTGGCAGGAGGTAATCGATAACAACATCACAGTGGAGGCCGACACCATCGTCCAGGTGTGGAAGGGCTCGTGGGAGGATGAGATGGACATGGTGACCTCTCTAGGTCACCGCGCCATTCTCTCCTCGTGCTGGTACCTCAACTACATCAACTACGGTGCCGACTGGACGGAGTACTACGACTGCGAGCCGGAGAGTTTCAACGGGACGGATGCCCAGAACCGGCTGGTGATCGGCGGCGAGGCGTGCGTGTGGGGCGAGTTCGTCGACGACACGAACCTGATCCCGCGCACGTGGCCTCGCGCCGCCGCCGTGGCCGAGCGTCTCTGGTCGCCCCGCTCTCTGGTGAACGTGACGGACGAGACGCGGTCCAGGATGGAAGAGCACAGGTGGGGCCGGCTGACGTTCAGGAAAAAAGCGCCATGCCGCGCGTCATTGCGTCATCCCCGAGCACGACTGTGCGCGTTAATCATGTGATTCCAGGCTCTGTTGTACAATGTGCGCAAAGCATTGATGGATGTCACTTTTCAACGTACGCTACCGAAGTTCACTAAAGCCAATTTGTTGTGGGAATGAAGTTCGTCCTCGAAGTGTTCGCCATTCGGTGCCAAAGATAACTGAACTAAGACTCGCTCATGGCCTTTCTAGGTGTCGCCTGCTACGGCGGTGTTACTGTCAGAGGCTATTGATGGGAACTATTGTGACTCGAGGATCCCGTTTCCAGGTGTCGCTTGCTGCAGAGAGGCTACCCTGTGGAGCCGGCCAACGGGCCAGGGTTCTGCTGAAATCGAACACCGCCAGGGGACGCACCATGGTCCGGCGGCATCAGTTGCAGGGTGAACTGACACCGCGCTGCGCCTCCAGCCCTGACGGAGCCAGCCAGCCACGGCCGCTTCAGTTAGCCGGTCGAGAAGGCTGCGTCCATGCGAGAGCTGAAACGCCGGCCTGTGTGCCGGCCTTTTGTATGCCTTTGAGGCACACAGAAAGCGTTTTGTGTATCTTTGAGGCCAGCAGAAACCTGTGCGATTCCTGATCTGTACTACCCGACCTGGGTGTTCTGTTATCTGTGTAGTTCCTGACGCAAAGGTAACCACTGATGCTCGAAATGGGACTGATGGCTATAAGGTACGTTGAATGTAAAATGTTAAATGTAAAGATGCGTGAATGAACTATCTCTGTTTTTATCTCACGTAAATGACGAAGTCTTGTAGCACCGCTGTCGTTTTGTTATCCATTTCCGAAGACTTCGTATTGGCCCAAATGTTGTGGAACTGTAACCTGACGGAAGCTTGCGATCTGAACTCTTACTCAAGCGTTTGAATTCCATTATCATGTAATATATCAGGGTTTGACCCACGTTGTGGCAAGGGTGGTTTCCAGGGGGAGGCATTGTGAGTATTGTTTACGCGCTGAATGACCATGCTTCTGACAAGCGCTTTCAGTTTAGAAACATTATAAGTAGAGAATGATGCAAAATCCTCAAGCGAATTTCTCCAAAGTTCTCTTGCTGTCCTTTTTCGATTTGCAAGCAACAAGTGACAGAAAAACGTTACTGCGTGTTGTTTACCTCGACGACTAGAAAAACAACTAAGCTCCCAGTTCGTTCTGTGTTGAAAAGTGTTTAGTCTGCAATATATTTCATACTAAATTTTTGCATCATTTACGGCAACAAATGTCATAACTAGTTTTAACGGCATTATTTGAATCAATCACCCATGTTAAACTGGCGATTGAAGTGCTTACAGGTTCGTTGTTTAAAGGACTTTAATCGTTGCGGTTAAATGTTTGAAATTATCCAGAAATATACTACTGGAACTAGTTGCATGCAGCGAAACGGGCAAAAGAAGGCTTTTGGGGAAGGTGACGCATGTAAACAAATTCATCTGAAGCAGAAATCGTAGTAGGTTTGTGAAACTCATGAATTGCAGGAGATTTCACGGTTTCCTGACAATACATGCCATTCAACGGTATAATTGGGTTGATCAAATTTTACACGGCAGAGACAAAATCAGTCCCGTACATGGAAGCACGTTGCATGTAATTTAACTGCTGCATTGGAGCTAATGTTATGGCAGTCTGGATACTTGCGGGTGTAGCAAAAAATCAGTTTTTCAGTAAGGTCATCGGGTGGGAGGCTACTTACGGTACTTGACGAGTTGTAGGTAAAAGAGGTATTATCAATGGTTTTGCGTTACGATTGTTTACCAGAATCCATCAGAAGGTGTGATTAAGAAAGGAGCAAATGAAATGCCTGAAATACTGGTGACGTCAAGTCACGTACAGTGTCCAGAAACGTGATGAAAACAGCAAGGTTGGGGAAAAGTGCAAACCCAGACGAGTTTAAGGCCTTTTTACCCATTTGCGAAACCCCAGCACCGCCCGTGCTCAGTGGTACGAGACCCAATTACAGTCCAAGTAGCATGGACTGAAATTTACTGGCGCAAAATAGGCGACACCAAAACGAAACAACTTATATTTTGTGTGTTATTAACACCAAATATTGTCATACCAAGTAACAGTTATCATTACACCACGTTAAACAAATGGAACTGTTAAGTGAAAAAAATGTGAACAAGAAAATTACGGCGTTCTGGCAGCACATTTCTTTTCTGCAGTATGACCATAAGTAGCAAGGGTTTTAAAAAGCCGACATTCCTCCTGGGGTCAACGTTCACGACGTCTAGTGCCAAAATCTCACTGAATTCGTCGGTTCAGGTGATGCAAAGTCCTGATGTCGTCATCATACTTTTTCTCTGTTCTCCCCTATTAATGCCAGTAACTAGTAACGTAGTAGTACCAGTGTTAGTATTTTGTTATTACTAAGGGTCAACAATGGGATTATGCCCTAGCGCTTTTATTGTGAAAAACAATCGTTATAATAGTTCCATGATCCTTGAAACGCAATGTGGACTTGCGCTACTTACGATTCCAGCTGGGAAAACCTTAAAAATACATTATTTCATCCCAAAACGAAATTGCGTCGTCATTGGCGCTTCAGACACCGGCCGCCAGACGCCTGCGTAGGAAGTTTTGACGTTTCTGCGTTGACTGTTTGTTTACGTTGAATCCGACGCAGATTGGCTGTCGTTTCGACCGCAAGAAACAAGGGATGTAGGTAACGAAATGAACGTGCAATGAATTAGATAGAATAATGGAACGAATTATTGCAAAAACGTAGCAAAGAAATATTAAGTAATGACTGTAGCAACAAATATGCAGGACTTTCACAAATGACAAGTTGGAACCGCTCCACTTGGGACTCAAAGCCAAAGGCATGGACATCCAAGGAGTAAACATTGCGAAGTTGTATTTTTGATATGATAAATGCAGGATGCGAAACAAACTGTGCACTTTTTGCGTGAAAATCGCCTCGTCAGAAGGCTTAGCCAGCGGTGCAAAACGGATGTCAGAGCGGAGGGTATCTGCGGATAACGTTTCCGGAAAATGTGGTGCTGCATGAGATGTAGCAGACGAAAGCTCCTGCCGTCTGACAATTTCTTTTTTTGCGGGATCTCCCTTGACACTTTTTACCATTGTGAAAATGGCTTTTCTTTATGTACAAAACTGCAACGAGCTGCAGATGATAGCATTCCTCAAAGACGTCACGAAATCGGCACACACTCGGGACCGGACGCAATTTTTGGGGATGTTATGTCAAAAGACATCATCAGAGAAATGCAAGGAACACAAACTGGGGGACCAGGCAAAGTAGTCGTAATCGACGAAAGCGTACTCTCAAAGAGGACGAATGACCATGGAAAAACGCTCCAAAAAGGCAATGCTGGATTTTAGGAATGTACCATGTTGAAACCAAGGCAGGCATACTGGAGTTTATTCAAAACCAATCGCATGATGACGTAATACCGAAGACACAGGCCCTCGTCGAGACTGGTACCACCGTACATACCGACGAGCATCGTACATATAGGATCCTGGGGAGCCTCGGCTTTGAGCACAGAACGGTTGACCATTGTGTTGAGCTCGTGGCTTCGGGCAGCGTTCATGCAAACCACATGGAAGCCCATTTCAGCCACCTGAAGGCCTTCCGCAGACGAAGAAACATACTAAAACTGGGGAAATTCCAAACTGCGCTGATCAGTTTCTGTGGACTGGTCGCTTCAAGCTTTACAGAGACGGAAATGACGGTTTGTTTCCACTCTCAGACACGTCGACCGGTCCCTTCGTGCTGTGTTGGTGCCACGGACTCGTACTTCCGCCGGCTGCCCGGCTATCAGCGCTGAGGCAGGGGCGGCTGGACGTTGTTCGGTTTGGGAGGCCAAGAACAGCTTTCGAGTCGCTCCGCTCCTTGCGGTGTCGCATGTTACTCAAGCTGGGTGGAAGGGGCAGCTGCGTTCGCGTTGTCGCGTTCAACACCACGCCGTGACACCACTTAGGACGGCCAGACTCCTGGCCGCTCACTGGGGTGCAGATGTTCGTAAACAAAAACTGCGACTCTCTCTAGCTGCCTCCTCCCCCGTGGTGTCGCCACTGAGAATATCAGGCGTCAGTGAGTGGTCCTGATCGGCACAGTGTGGACGGTACGGCAGAATATATACGCCATATATACGCCAGCGGGTATAACACCGACAGCTCAGACCAGCGTCACCGTGCCGTCATGGCGCTGAGTGCTTTGTCCGGGCTTCTCTTCGCGGCAGGTGGGAGATCACAGCCTTATTCGAGCGGTTAACATGCTCGGCTCACTGCCTTGACACTTGTGAGATAGAAAATATCCTGGCTAGAAACGCCAGTGATGTAGTGTTGTCGTGACTAAGACGTTCATGCCGGAAAAAAAATCATCTGTAAGGCAGTGGTTGCACCCTGACGTGGAAACAGCATGTCTAGAACAGAAATGGCGAGAATTCGGATTGCTCAGACGTACAAGATGAACTATGCGGAACACTCATTGGCGCCGTCCACTGGAGTAAAAGACGTTGTTACGATATCTTGTATTTGTTTTATTTATACTGTTGGACACCAGTATAAATACAACAAAAAACAAAAAGGTTGGCAACAGATATTTATTTATAGCTGTTGCATTTGTACTGTTACTACAGAAATCCCGACAAGGAAACTGGTCAGACGGAGTTGATCTACAGTGCGCGGCATACAATTCGGAATAGTCTGCTTGTGGTCGGTAAAAATGGCAGGTGACATGACAGGTGCAGCTCGCAATGAGGTTTTTCGAAAGCTACCTAAAAACGTCTGTTCTGAGATAGGGAAGCCTAGGGAAGCCTAGGGATCAGAACAGAACGTCTGCTCTGATCCCTAGGAAGCCTTGTATAGCAGTGTACTGAACCTTTTTACGTATTATGTCAAGAGTTTAAGTGGACATGTTTGAGGGTCAGTGACCTATGACCTCTTTCTTGACGTCATGTCGGGGATAAACAACGTCACGGCGGCGGCCGTCATCGGGTGACAAACGTTTTAAGTATTTTACGCCAGCCAGTCTTCCTCAGTTTTAACCACAGGTGCCAACCGTGGTGTCAGTGACCTCCGCATTGCAGCTTTCACTTGGGACAAGGTCAGGTTAGGCCAAAATCGTGAACTGAGTCCACTGATTTTTTTCGACCTTCATCAGCCTTGGAGCATTGATGTAACCGGGAACGTTGATTGTATATCAACGGTATTTTGAGCCCATATTCATCGTGGCAGGTCGTTTTGACGACTCACCTCTATTTCCGCCCCCATAACGCTGGGGCGCATTCCGGTATGGGGGGGGGGACTTGATCACCCCCTCCCGAGATCTCGAGAATCACCCGTCCGTTTCCAGTTCAATAAATCACAGTCGATTTGCCATGGCAGAAACTGCATTTTTAGAACAAAAAATTTTGGAAGTGTTGAAAGGGACAGATACAAGGGATAAAGGCATTGGAAACGGGGTGTTTTGACTTGTTATAAGTACGACGTTTATGAGCCGATTTCGATGGAGTGGCATGAAGTGAAAACTGATTGACTGGACGTTTCCCCTTGGCTCACACTTTTAGAATTTTGAGAACATTCATAGGCGCTGGCATGGCTTGGAAAATGGGAGGAATACTTTTTTACGACTGGATTTCAGAAAAGAAATATTTTCTTACTTTCTATTAGTCGTGATATTCTTCAGAAGTACAAACTGCATTACATGTTTAGTATAATATTACTACGGACGGCGCCAGGGACAGGAAAAGGGAAAACGATCATGGTCGAATTTTAATCAGGTCAGCTTACGCAATTTGACTTTGAATTATGTCAGAGTAAAATAAAATGGTCTTTGGTTTATTTCATATTATTTGAAAGCCATTCTAATAATGGGGATTGCCTATAATTCGGAAAGTCCTATTTATGGCCGTCGTGATATACGGTGCGCGCGCGGACATTTTAGCCCATAGATCCGAGACCCGACCAGATATCAATCTGAAACTTAAAACAGAAATGCAGGACTCTGTGTTGGGTGATATGTGTTCCCTATTTTACTAAAAGCATTTAAATAAAACCAAATTTTGAGTTTTGAACTTGAGCTGATCTTGTGAGGTGACCGCAGATCAACAAAAATATTGTTGTGTGCTTGCTCAGTTATTTACATGTTCATTCCTTTGAAGTTTTCAGTCCTGTCTTTATACCTCTTCTGGCAGCCATTTTCCTTTTACTTTCAGCAGTGCCAAAAATGATGTTTGATACCTCCCAGAAACATTGCCTGGTTTTTCTCCTTGACATTTTAAAATTAAAAAAAAAATCAGCATAATACTTAGGTCGATAAGGTGACCAGTTTTCCTGAAGTCGCTTTAAAATCCCTAGAAATGGGGAGCAAAAAAACAAAAAGAAACAAAAAAGGAACAAAAAAAACGATTAAAAAACAGAAAACCCTAAAGAGAGACTGCTAAAGCCCCTCTGTCATACAGGAGTAAAGCTGAAAGCCCTCTTTAGGGTACGTCTCCTAGGATCCAATGAAAATCCGAATGCACCGATATGGCATCATTTCAGGCTGTTCATACCGTCGCCGTCTGGTCCAAAAGAATAAAACTGGATATCAACGTCTGGCTAAAATAAAAGAAAAAATACGCGCTCGTTTTTGTGTCGTCGGCCTATCACATCAGGTTTAAAAATGAATTCGGGGTCGTTTCCCGCACTGACGATGGGGCCAAATAGTGAATACTGGCGAGAGTTAAACATGAGGCTGGATGACCATTCGCGTAACCTCCGACACGAGACCCGATCCTGCGGTTATCTACCAGGCGGAGCGAAAAGAAGCGGAAACCTTCATGGCGTCGTAGTGGCGTTTTTTTCGAACTATCAGAACTATAACAATGGATACGTTTTCGTTTGCTCTGCAGTCGTGGTCTTGTTCCGTTTCGAACTGGCGAACGCCGGACACCGGAACGTTGAGCCGACGCGGGGGGAGCCGTGGCCGGCGCCGCAGCAGGCCGACATGTACGACACCTACTCCTGGACAGACCCGGCCCTCATCCGCTTCAAGGTGACGCGCAAGAACTGCGCCGACCTGGAGGACGCCATCGGCCGGTACATGGAAATCCTGCGGGGGATGTCGCACTCAGCACACCGTCGTGACGACGTCCGGGACAGGTATTTTGTCTCGCCAGACTCCCAGCTGCTCACCGAGGTCGAGGTGTTCGTGGACGAAAACTGCGGCGCTCACCAGCTGCCCTCCGCCAACATGGACGAGCAGTACGTCATCAAGATCAACACGCCGGACGCCGCCGGCCGCGCGCAGATCGCCTCCGGCACTTTGTGGGGAGCGTACCGCGGCCTGGAGACGTTCACCCAGCTCATCCACTTCTCGGAGAAGCACCAGCAGTTCCACGTGCGACACGGCATGATCCGGGACTTCCCGCGCTACTCGCACCGCGGCCTGCTGCTGGACACGTCGCGCCACTTCCTCCACCTGCCGGCCATCAGGGCCACGCTCGACCTGATGGCCTTCAACAAGCTGAACGTGCTGCACTGGCACGTCGTCGACGACCCGTCGTTCCCGTTCGAGAGCGTGGCGTTCCCGGGACTGAGCGGCCGCGGCGCGTTCCGGCGCCGGCTCGTCTACCGGCCGCAGCACGTGGCCGACGTGGTGGAGTACGCCCGACAGCGGGGTATCCGCGTGGTGCCCGAGTTCGACACGCCCGGTCACACGGGCTCGTGGGGCGGCGGTGCGCCGGGCCTGCTCACCGCCTGCTACAACAGCAGCGGCCAGCCGGACGGTCGGTTCGGTCCGCTCGACCCCAGCCGGGAGGCCACGTACCAGTTCGTCCGGAAGCTGCTCGACGAGGTGACTACCCGATTCCCGGACAAGTACGTCCATCTTGGAGGGGACGAGGTCTTCTTCGGGTTCCCCTGCTGGATGTCCAATCCGGAAATCAAGGCGTGGATGGAGAAGAAAAACATCTCCACTCCAGAGGAGATAGAAAAGGTGTACATTCAAAGACTGCTGAAGATCGTCAAACACCTTCCTGCCAAACCGGAGTACGTCGTCTGGCAGGAGGTAATCGATAACAACATCACAGTGGAGGCCGACACCATCGTCCAGGTGTGGAAGGGCTCGTGGGAGGATGAGATGGACAAGGTGACCTCTCTAGGCCACCGCGCCATCCTCTCATCGTGCTGGTACCTCAGCCACATCAACTTCGGCACTGACTGGCCGAAGTACTACGACTGCGAGCCGGAGAGTTTCAACGGGACGGACGCCCAGAACCGGCTGGTGATCGGCGGCGAGGCGTGCGTGTGGGGCGAGTTCGTCGACGACACGAACCTGATCTCGCGCACGTGGCCTCGCGCCGCCGCCGTGGCCGAGCGTCTCTGGTCGCCCCGCTCTCTAGTGAACGTGACGGACGAGACGCGGTCCAGGATGGAGGAGCACAGGTGAGACGGCCTGATGTTCCGGGACGCGTTACCAGATAAGAGCGCCGCGCCGCACGTCACGGCGCCATCCACAGGCTCGACTGAGCACGTTTATTATGTGATATGAGGGCTTTGTCGTCAACTATGCGTCAGGCGTTGAGCGCATAGCTCTTCAAAGAACCCCGTCAGATTTTGCTAGTATCATTGTGCTAAATGGCAATTGGCGAGCCGCGCGAATGGCGTGAGAGGGACGCAGTTTTTTCAGTCGTTGTTCTCCTTGTACGTGTTTCCCATTCGAAACCAGGGACAAATGAACTGTTTCTCACGCGTTACGTGTCTAGATGCCGCCTGCTGCCGACGGGTTACTGTGAGAGGCTAATGATGGGAACTATTGTGACTGGAGGATCCCGTTTCCAGGTGTCGTCTGCTGCAGAGAGGCTACCCTGTGGAGCCGGCCAACGGGCCAGGGTTCTGCTGAAATCGAACACCGCCAGGGGGCGCACCATGGTCCGGCGGCATCAGTTACATGGTGAACTGGCACCACGCTTCGCCTCCAGCCCTGGCGGAGCGGACCAATCACAGCCGCCTCAGTCAGCCGATCGAGGAGGCTGCGCCCATGTGGAAGCTGAAACGCTGGCCTGTGTTTGAGGCCAGCAGGGACCTACGCAGTTCCTGGCCCTTACTACCCTACCCGACCAGTACTAACCGACTAAGATGGGTATTCTTTGATCTTTGGTGTTTCTGACGCAAGGGCAACAATTCACGTTCGGAATGGGATTGATGGCGATGAGAGATGTTGACAGGATGTGATCATTAAGAGGTTCTGCTAGCATCATTATGCTGAACATCTTTTCAAAACTGGCTGTGGCTTATCGAATAAATTACCAAGCCTTTTGGTAAATCTAAATGTGCGCATTGTACTGTATGCCATGCAAAGAATCGAGTCTTTCGGTACCACAGGGCGTCGTAGATGATCGTGTTGTTCCTTGTGATATTTTACGCAATACATTTTTATTTGAGATGTCTCGAGGCGTTCTCGGTCTCCACTGGCCGAGGAACGTTTTAAAATGCCTGAGATAGCATGGTTTGAATGAAGACTTGCTCTTGTTCAAGTTTTTTTTTTTGAATGACGGCCAGTGTGGATGGGAAGCCCATATTTTTTTCGGTCGGCCGGGTGGTATTCTGGCTGTGGACCCATCCCCGGCGACAGTCGGCTCATGGTCGGTGAGAGTGGTGTCTCCCTATTGGTCAGTCCATTGGTATACAGCTTGAGGTCAGCTTGCGTGGTATGATATCCATTAAAGGGCAGTCGGTAACTGATTACCAACTAGTCGGTGACTGACCATCTGATTTGCTTTGCCCGCCTAGTGCTGTTCCATATCAGTTTCGCAACATTGTTCGTGACAGGAACTGTTGCCCTGCATGCAGTAGAGCCACTAAACTGCAATGGACGACGTCGGAAGACATTGGTTAAATGATCTCACAACTACACCTCCTCCATATCCGGAATCGGCTATTTTTCCTCGGTGAAATTCTCAAGAAAGGCAGCTGTTTTTACCTCCGATGCTTGGACCGGCGCCGTTCCGTTTGCTATAAAGCGGCGGGGGAAGTAATAAACCACAGCGGCCTGTGTGCAGTGTCAAGGCTGGCGAACAATCGCCGCCTGACCGGAAGGGCGTCATGCCGGGACACCGGTCGGCGCCGGCCGCCCCAGTTGTTAACGAGAACAATGTCGGCCGTAGCGGGCCGACGACGGCGGCCAGGCATTCGCTGGCGTCACCGACGCGCTGAATGGTAATTGGCCGGGCGGCGGAGGCGCCAGGGTCGGGCCGCCTGTGTACGGGACACATAAATTACCGGCCGCCCTCTGTCCCCCGACAGACGTGACGAGTAATTGGACAGTCCAGGTTGATTTGGGCGTTCCATTGACGCCGATCTCCAGTGATTGAGGGTCCACTGCCCGCAGGCTTATGGATCGTCCGTAGACAAGATAGACAAGATTCTCGATCGGGGCCTGCCGCAAAAATTGTGACGGCCTACACTTCAAGACCAGTGTGGTGTGACGTCGCCTTATTTGGACTAGGCTGTTTGGTAAAAACGGCCGTCATTAATTTCTGTAATTTAATATCAACTGCTGTAATTTCCAAATCAAATACAAAATTTGCACTGTCGACGTCTCTTTCAACTTTCCGTATTCGATTCCTGATGACTGCGACAAATATCTCTTGGCATGTCAGATATAGCTGCAGTCATTTAAAACATTTGCACTGCTCTGTCGCATTCTGTAGACAGATTTAGACTGGTGGACGATATCGACTAATTCAGGTCCTGAACGAACTGTCGCAAAAAAAACAGGTGCTCACTTTATGTTTTCGACACACTTTTATACTTATGACACACATTGGCACCTTCCGAAGTTACTACAACAGGCAATAGCATGGAATGCGCCAGAAATATGCGAAATGCGATGGATGCGATGAAATATGATACAAAGAGAGCATTCTAAGGCAGAAACCGTGGTTGCGTACAGAGCCACAGCGGAGGTGAAGTTGTTTAACCCTATTCCCGGCAGGGAGGGCGGAATCCGCCCCCTCTCGGGTTTTTTGCTTGCCAATTCCAGGCTTTTTAACGCAACTTCACGAAACTTGGTCACTTTTCCTAGCTATTCCTTCTACGCGCCGTGACAAAATTTCGAAATTCTATTTTGCTCAGGGGCGGAGCCAGGCAACGTTTTTGGGAGGCACCTCAGGTCATTTTTGGCCATGTTGAGGGTAAAAGGAAAATGTCTGCCAAAAACAGAGTTTTTAAGATACAACTTAAACTTTACATGAATGTATAGCTAAATACTTGAGCAATGCGCATATGTAATTTTGTTGATCTGAGGTCACTTTACAAGGTCAGGTCAAGGTCAAAAGTCAAAATTTGTTTTTTTGCAATAATTTCGGCGCCGTTCTTTTAAATGTCAAACCCGGAATATATATAGTGGAAGGATGCCCTCTACTTGTGTACCAAGTTTCAGCTTGATATCAGGTCGGGTCACGGAGCTATGACCTTAAATGACAGTGCGCGTACCCTATATCGCAATAGCCATAAAATGAAATTTTTGGAATGGATGGAATTCAAATCATTGAAAACGTTTACAGATAATATCAAATGCACATGAGATCATTCCAGGTGACCCCAAGGTCACTGGAGGTCATTTAAGGTCAAAGGTCACAAGTTGATCTGAAGAACGTGTGACCATGACAGTTCCCCCTTTTTTATGTCCCTGGCACCGCCTATGCTAACATTATACAAACATTGTAATGCGATTTGTACTTCTTTAGCATAACATGACTAGCAGAAGCTAAAAAAGTGTTTTGGCCTCTTTTGTTCATTCCGTTATTAGAAAACTAATCCCCCTATTTTTGAAACCCTGTGAACGCCCATGAATTTTTTTAAAATTTCAGATTTGCATACCCATGGTAAAAGCCCTATCCATAATCTCTCGATTCATGCCAGTTTCATCGAAATCGGTCCATAAACAACGGAGTTGTAAGAAGTCAAAAAGTTCCCCGCATTTTGCCATTTTTGCCCCCCTGTATCCACAAATTTTCAAAATTTTGAAAATTTCTTTTTATAAAAATGTAGTTCACGTCACGGCAAATCGATTGCCGTTTGTTGCGATGAAATCGGACAAGTAGTTCTCGAGATCTCAGGGGGGGGCCGAATCCGCCCCCCCCCTGCCGGGAATCGGCCATGCCGTCTAGCCCTCCGGGAATAGGGTTAACCTCCAAACCCGAAACGGCGTGGAATATTCTCAGCTGAGTGGAAGTGCAGCACTGTATTACTGTAGTGAAATGGCATTATGGTACTGTGGTACAGTGAACAGACTCCGCACCTCGTCCGCTTCCCCCACACCCGCCGCCGCGGCGGTGGTTTGTTTTCTGGCCTCTTTTCGACGCATCAGCCAGGACTGACCATTAGCGTCGCAGTCGGGAGCCGGCTAGTCTTGCGTCAAAGTCGTGTGTCTCGTCAGGCGTCGATCGGTCGTCCCCAGCGCGACGGACCGCACGCAGCTCCCCAGGCGCCTCCTCACCCCCGCAGCGACCGTGACCTGCGACGCCCCGGGCTAGAGGTGCCAAATCAGTGGTGCAAACCGCAACGTCAGATACAACACTTCCTGGCTCGCTGGCGTTACCAACCCCCATGCAAGCGAACACCTCTAAACGCGTCAAACGGAGAGACAAGGACATCGGTACGTATCTTTGTATCCCTTCTAATGGTGTATAGCAGGGTCGTCGTCAGTGGAAAAAAATGGATGTCTACAGCAGCACTGCACGGCTTTCTAGCCCACGTGGGCGATTTATTTAAGCCAGAATTGGCACCACACTCAACAGCATTTCTTACGTCTGCTTTTCATGTTGTTCAGGACGCAATCGTTTCTTTTTACGTATTATTCGTGTCTGACAAACAAGACTGATTTTAGATGTCTGGCCAATTGCCATTGTTGCATGTAAAATCCATGCGTCGAAGACCTTGATTGCTGAAAGACTGATTTTCAAAACGTCATCAGAGAAATGAGCGAATGTGTACCGCATCCAAAAGAGGAAAGCTTTCCTTGAAATCTCGTACCTTTTCTTTGTTTTGAAAAGACATGAAGAACGACGAAATAAAAAACAGCTCCATTTCTTCATGAAAAGCCGATATGTTGTGTTAACCGAAGGCGATCTTTCTTTATATGCCGAACCATCTGCAATCAACGTCATAGTTTTATGGCTGTCATGGTTCCATGACGTTTGATAAGTTTGAAAAGGAGGCATGGAGGAGATACGATTGCACTTAAGGCTAACATTTCGGTCAGATAAGCAGTTTATAGAGGTAGCAAGAAACGCATCTGCATGAGATGAACGGTATAGGTAACGATGAATGATATGGCATGTCTTCATTTCACCCATACCTAGCCAGTGTGCCCTATGCCACACAAAGCTTGGTTGATTACGAAAATGAGAGAGACTTACTGGGTTTTCCCCTGCCAAATCAGCCATCCTCCCACTGTTGAGCAAAGCCAGTTGTAGATCGTTTTTGCTTGTTTTTTTTTCTGCAGTGTGCGGACAAAACACTGCTTCGCAAATCACTCTGCTGGTCCTGCTGTGCAGTACCAGGATAACAAAGACCACTCTGTCATCTATACGTGTCGCACTTCGACAAAACAGTATGTCATTCATTGCAGGATCGTTTATCATCGGCCTAACTCATTGATCAGCAGCAACCAGCGGTGGGCCCCTTCGTTTAGACAACGCGTGCACATGCGGAATGTACGGTTTGTTTCTAACGGTTGAAGCCCGACTTACGCTCGATTCCACCAGAATCAGAATCGATTCTGGAATCGATTTCATTCCGGTCAGACTCAGAGTCGGTATCGATTCCACTGACACGTGATACGTAATCTGAGTGGACTTTGTCTACTCGGTTTTCTACGGTGAGAATTGGAATCGATTCCGGAAAATCGATTTTACATTGGCAAAGTCGGACTTCAAGTGACAGTCTTTTGAACATGAGAATGGTTCAGTATTTTTCATCAGTTGTATCAGTACTTTTCCACAACTCCGTAGGTAAGACATCTGGGTGCATCAGAGTTCTTTACATCGCGATGAATTGAATAAAACTACGTGTGGTATGCTGTGTCATTCTGTTCACTTCTTACCTACTTTCTGCTTATTTTTGATACCGTGAAAGTAAAATACAGATATTTTCTGCAATCAAAACATTCATACCTATCTGTGCAGGAATTTACTGACCTTTATATCTTGACTGAAATTTTACCTGTTGATGAAGTTGTTGAAAATTTTTACTGTTGATAAAGTAAAGCTCATTATTAGTCTTCATAGGGTATTCTGTGAGGAAGCATATAACGTTTCTGAAGATGATCTTAGTGCAGTCCATTTCGGGATCGACTCATTTCTTCTTCAGTCGGAACCGTAATCGATTCCGTTTTGGACACCCACATTGATCAGAATCAGAACTGATTTGGTAAGCCATGATTCGTGATCATGATCCCCCCGAAATGAAATCAAGCGCAAGTCTGTTTGTAGCAGCCAGACAAGTAGTCGTCATATAGACTGACCGTTTCTGTCTGACGAAGTAAACATGAGTGCATCTTCAAGCTCATCTTTATTTTCAATCATCGGTGATTTCCCATCCGGTTGTGCATCGTTACGTGCAAAAAGCTAGGCTCACAACTCACTCTTGACCCGGACTGACTGAATGCCTCCTGTTCGTCGGCATCCAGTCCAATCCAACGATGCTTTCAATGCTCGTGATACCAGCAGGAACGCATCAACAATTTTAACATTTGCAAAGACTTGTTGCAGAGCTAGTAGGTTTGCTTTTACTTTTATTATATCTTACTTTATTTACTTTTATTGTATTTACTTTTATTATACTATTTTTTTAATACTTTTACGAATATTTGTTCCGGCTTTCCCCTTATTGGCGCATTTTAATTCCAATTTTCATTTTTTGTTGAATATAGACTGTGGAGAACCAGTTTGTCACCCAGAACACCTACTGTTATCATGGAACAGACATACACCTACTGTGTATGTCTGCGTAACCGTAAATTTCGGAGAGGTGCACATGTCCACCAATCAATAACTAAATCTCCATACTCACCTGCGTGCCTCTTCTTACTTTTCTCTTTTATGTCTAAAATAGAGTCACTCATATTGACCTTCGCCCGTACGGGGGGAGGTTAATGCAATCGCCCTGAGGTTTTTCTTTTTTTCAAAGGACTTATTTATTTTTTAGTTTTAGACTTTTTAGTTTTTTTTTGAGGACAACTTCCGAACGGTTTGCTTGATCTATCTGCAATTTGGTGTACCCTCTGGGGTATCCTTTTCGCATCTCATGGCGATAATTTTCTCCTTCGTTGCCATGGTAACGATCTGTTATGTCATAACGGGAACCATGTCAGCCGCTTTTGCGCGCCGACGCAGCTGGTTTACAACGGTCTCAGTTTTGTCTCACTGTAAGACGATTGGAGTGAACAAAGAGAGTAAAATATGTATCGATCGACTCAAAATTGTTTGTTCTATAAGGCTATACATAGATTTTATAGGCTTATGCTCACTGCCGGGATAATTGAGGGTGTAAACTGAGGTCGTGAGCTACGGTGGGAAACGCGTTACTTTTTGTCTCTGGGAATGCGATAGGAACGACGACCTGTATACATTCGGATTGCTTGAGATGTAAGGAATCGATTGACAGAAATTTGGCGCCATTTATCTTTTATTTCATCAAAATAGGGGACAATGCAGCGAACACCCAACTTTTGCCACGACGGGCGAAGGGGCGTCGGCAGACGAGTGATGAGTCTACAACACCACGTTATGCCTAAAATAGATTTTGTGTTAAATACTAACTCGAAAAACGCTATTAAGGTATTTAAATTACGATTTTCAGCTAATCCGAGGTACTTCTAGGTTATTGGCTTCAGATAACCTTGGATGACCTACGATAACCTCTACATGTTACTCGACGATGGTCCTCGTTAATTGAGATGCTATATCTGAATTCAGCGTCTATTTATGTACAAAAATGCTTCTGCAGCTCCGAAAATGCATTTAAGCAGACAACCTGGCATGACAAGAATTTACCTAGCATGACCTGGAACGGACTCCATGGGTAAAATACGGCCATGTGGTGTACAGATAGACTCGCAATTGATTGACGAACACTCTGATATCCGCTCCGTTTTATCACCATTTATTCCTTAGCGTTCATTTGCGTTTTAACTCGAAAAAATACCACTTTCCGCCATTTTTTTACCTCTGACCGACTTGCAAGGTCGTCCGTTGACCTGAGACCTAAAAAGGGATACCAGTCGCGAGATCTCGTCGCGCACAGCACGCTGGTTTTTTCCCGAGACTCTTTAGGACGCACCGGTGTGGAAATGGCCAGGGGGTCGTACCAACCCCCTACACGTTCGTGTTATGCGGAAGGCCCTACACGGACGAGTGTTAAAGTGTTACGTATCAGCGTTTTTCGCACACCTTTCCTTTTCCTGCTTATATTTTTCCATATCAGAATGCGTTTTTGCAATTTTGTGGCAATCCGTTAACCAGAGCAGAAACCTGCCAATAACTGCCGCGTCGCCACGCGCAAATCCAAAGGAAGTCTTGCCCTACGGAGGCCAAAGACTTCTCCGATGCGCGACAAAACCTAATCAAAGGAGGCAAAATGTATGGAGACAGGAGGAAAAAGAAACCAAGGAGTCCTTACTCGTGAATGTATCCCCTCCCGAGCCCATGTTCTGTTCGGGAGATTACCGCATTCACTCCGTGCCGGTCATGAGCCACAGGACAAAAATGTCACATATCATAAAGTGTGACTTACGTCCTCATTCTCCCTCCCAAAATCCTCATTAATCTATTATTCTGTCATTATCTGTTTGCTTGTTCTTGGAAATAAGGTTCCTGGCTTCCCCGCCCTTGCATGAATAATTGCGACGTCACTGTCAATGAAGCAGACCAGGAAATCAGAAAACTCTAATCTCCGACGAACGCATGCTCTTCATTGCTGACCTTTAACCACCAACGCTGGTATCCAAATGTTTAAGTATTTAAGCTCACGTACTTTAAAATTTTGTAATGTTTCAGCAGAATTTCAGCTATTTGTTCCATTTTGGGTTTTATTTACCTGATATTTATTTCACCTTGTAAACATTACGAGTTCGTCCAAAAACACCCTAGGCTCCGTTTGTTTCAAGCCGGGTCGCGCGTTTCCCACTTTGCGACCCTGACATACGATTTCGCTCACTATTGATATATTTATTCACGTCCCGGGATCATCCCTCAAAATGCGACCGAGGCCACAGGGGCTATTCATGATCCCAAGTCATTACGCATGGAGGGTACAAGAGGTACAAGAGGTAAAGACACACATGCAGCACACATTCGTTCTACATGTCAAGCTGACTGTCGAAACATGTTAAAAGAGAAGGCTGCCATGCACGATCTAACATCACGTACGCATAAGATGTCACAATAAGGAGCTGCTTCAGCTGGTGTCTGAACAGGTTAATAGATATGTCAGTGAGGTCTGGTGGCAAATTGCTGAACGAGGCGGTGCGGTATATCAGCTACCTCTACCAACCATCAAACCACGGGTGCGGGGCAGGCCGAGGAAGCGGTCCTGCCAGGTATTCCCACTTGATCCAACCGTTCGCTGTTTGGACAAAATGACGCGGCCAGGTGCTCTGGTTCGCCTGTACACCGGGTCTTATGGAGCAATGTCAGCGTCTGGTGCTCAAACATGCCATGGGAGCGAAGCCAGCCCAGGTTTCCCCACACGGCCAAAATATGTGCATGTTCTTTTTCGCTGGATATCACGCGTGTAGTGAAACTGGGAATTTTCTCCTCAGCAGCCATGGTTTTTGGCCGCGCCGTTTCTATCAACTGTGGAGAAATACCTGACGTGGGAGAAAACCAGGTTTGAGACAATGACGGGAAGGGTACCGGAAGGGAGATAATGACGGAGGTGGAAGATGCCGATAAGAATTCGGAAATGTTTCTGTGAAAGTTCAGAGATATGAGCACCCCGAGAAAGAAAACGATCAAAAGAGACTCAGGTTTTGAACTTCAGTGCCAGAATTGGTACCAGTATTCCGGTACTTGACAGAAAATGGAGGCTGGTTTCGCATATTTTGGCGAGTTCCTAAGGGGATAAGCTCGAATTATGATTCGTATTGACCTTGAGACCATTTGAGCCAAAATACTCATTCAACGAGGCCAACACAGCCTCAAGGTCAGGAACAAGAGACGAAAACGCAGATTTTTGCCAGTCGCCAGAACCTGAGCGTCGTCGGCGTATTGTACCACGAAAACACCGGCGGCATGCAAGGCTGAGGTAATTAGCAGAGACAGTAGAGGACAAGGGTTGCAGGAACGAATCTTGGAAGACATCCTAGCTAATGGGTCGCGGAGCCGAACTCTGTCTGATATTAGAAGAGTTTGTAAAGCTCACACTCTGAGTCTGACCCGTGAGATCATTTTTGGACCATGCGGTACTGATGCAATGAAGGTGCAATTCTGTGAGGATTTCGAGCTGCCATTCACATGAAAACATCAACTGACGTCAATGAGACAAAGAAGGAAAATATTACCCTGCTCCATGGCCGATAAAATTTTCTCTGACATGCTGAGGAGAGCGGTTTCGGTAGAATGGGGGCTGAAAACCGTGCTGGATAGGAGCGGGGAGTCGACTATAGGAGAGATAGTGAGAGAATTGGTTTTGTACAATTCTCTCAACCGTCTTGAAATTGCAAGGAAGGATGGAGATGCAGCGGGAAATTAGACAGCTTTCCAGGAAACCGTATTTGAAGATGGGAATGCACAATAGCACGTTCCTTTGAGACTGCGTCGCCCTTTTTGTTAGGCACGCGTTAAGTCAAGATGTCAAGAAGACATGTTCCAATCAAGCTAAAACATCTTGAAAACTCTCCTGCAAAGTCCGTCAGTCCGCACGCTGCCGATTCCCTCGTGTTAAATATAGCGCGTCGCAGGTGGTCGAAGGAGGTCGGCTGCACCCGGAAGGCGCACGCACCGACACGGGGCAGTCGGACTGAGAGGCTGAGAGCAACACCATGGTATCACCACCAGCTATCGCTGGCTGACTTACTACGTGGTACGTTATCCATGCCGGCAGTAACGTTTTTTCGCCCACACATGGGTCGCGTGACTGCCAGACGCGCGACTCGAAAAATTTTCCAGATTTGTGGGTGAAGTCTTCAAGGATAATTACATTCTCGTGAGCACGGAACATGACAGTTTTTCGGGTGTTTTGTTATTGAGGTCACCTGATGATTTAAGTCATGCAGGTTTTCAATTTCGCAGGGTTGCAACATGCGACCAAAGCGACCCTGTGGCTACTGAACTGCCAACAACATCAGCAGTCATCTGATGTCGATTTTGACTCCCATGTTCATGCTTGCTTAAAATGTAATCACTAATACAATGACGTGCATTTGCTAAATCGAAAAATATCAATCATCTACACGTCCGTAAATACTGTTCCCTGCTAAAGAAAGCTGTGAATGAAATTTGCAAAGACAAAGGAATATGTCGTCAGTGTAACTTTCCCTAACATTTCTTTCTTGAAGGGCGAGGGAAAAATACTTCACGTTCAGGCGCGGTATGGTTCAATGACGATTTGAGATGGCGGGAGATAGTCCTCGCAGGTTATGGATTTCGCCCGGC
This sequence comes from Capitulum mitella, assembly GCA_030062745.1. Classification (NCBI taxonomy): domain Eukaryota; kingdom Metazoa; phylum Arthropoda; class Thecostraca; order Pollicipedomorpha; family Pollicipedidae; genus Capitulum; species Capitulum mitella. The sequence goes on along the minus strand of CP099845.1, from coordinate 29,458,767 downwards.
CCGCGTCAGGCCACCTCTCTGCGGCAACAATGGCCGTGAAGGCGGCATCTCGCGGCTGCCCGCCGGGACGCACAGGACCCTCTGCTCGGTCAACACCGCCTGTTATTTGTACCAGGAACGGCACGAGTCGGCCGCTCATTTGTTACCGGCGGCCACCCAGATCGTCCCCACAGCCCGACAGGGGTTCCGGCGGTTCAGACAGACAACAGACACGAGCACAGCAGACAACAGGCGCGGCTCCCAGCTCACCAGACAGCAGACACGAATTTCCAGGTCAGTAGACAACTGCACACGAGGTCACACCACAGCAGGCAACTACACAGGAGGTACCCATTCCTCAGCAAAACCAGACACGGATTTCCAACTCAACCGACAACAGACACGAAGCCGCAGCACAGCGGACAGGCGCCACATGACCTCGCAGTCGGCGGGCGTTTGAACCCCAGTAATCAGTCAATCAACCATCACATCAAAGGTGGTGGCTGACTGACAGACACGAGGCCTCCGCCCGCGGACAACTAGACACGACGTCCCAACTCACCAGAGACAACTAACACTTAGAGCATGTGTAGCATGCAGCCGGGTGGTGACTGACGCAGCCTAACAGATATCTGAGTCTCAGCCTGATTTACACGGCGGCATGTTCTGGCCTGGCAGTCGGTGGCCACAAAAGTCAGCTTTTATGACCTGTAAGATTTCGGCGAGTCTGAGACCAAGACTGCTGGTCCTCCTCCGGCCGGTGCCTCTGTGCTGCCACCTGTGACGCTCCGACGCTGGTCAGTCCGACGCTGGTCAGTCCGCCGCTGGTCAATCCGCCGCTGGTCCAAACGTCGTTGGTCAATCCGACGCTGGTCCAAACGTCGCTGGTCAGTCCGACGCTGGTCAATCCGTCGCTGGTCCAAACGTCGCTGGTCAGTCCGACGCTGGTCAATCCGCCGCTGGTCCAAACGTCGTTGGTCAGTCCGACGCTGGTCCGGCCGCCGCTGGTCCAAACGTCGTTGGTCAGTCCGACGCTGGTCAATCCGTCGCTGGTCCGATGGCCGTTGGTCAGTCCGTCGCTGGTCCGATCGCCCCTGGTCAGTCCGACGCTGGTCAATCCGCCGCTGGTCCAAACGTCGCTGGTCAGTCCGACGCTGGTCCGGCCGCCGCTGGTCCAAACGTCGTTGGTCAGTCCGCCGCTGGCCCGGCCGCCGCTGGTCGGGCCGCTGCTGGTCAGTCCGACGCTGGTCGGGCCGCCGCTGGCCGGGCCGCTGCCTCCGTGCTGCCACCTGTGGCGCGCTGCCGGCAGGGCGGTCAGCTCGGCCGGCGCCGGCCTCTCAGTCTGCTCCTCAGCCGGAGCAGGGCCGCGCGGCGTGGGCCCGCTCTGACCGTACCCCGTGGCCCGGACACCAGTGGTGACTGGTGCTGAGGTGCGCCAAGACGACGGTGACGCTCTGACGGTGGCCGGTGTGTCGGAGCGAGTGGTGCCGGTCGAGTGCGGGTGCGGTCGTCCTCGGGAAAGGAGTCTGATCGAGGCGGTTGACGGGAACTGTCGGTGCCGTTAGGCCGGGCAGACCCCACGCCACGCTCTCGGCTGCCCCCAGTCTGTGTCCGGTCTGGTCTGGTCTGGTCTATGTCTCGGACCCCGACCGGAGCGGGGACATCAGTAGCCGTCGGATCCTTCTGGACAGCCGAACATTGTGTTCTGCGTGCCGCCCGCGCCGTTCGCCGGACGAGCGTGCCGCGCCGAGCTGGTGACGCCCTGGTGAAGTGCTGGTGCAGCGCTGGTGCAGTGACGGCCAGGATGCGGTCCCGCTGCCGGCGGAGCCAGCCGTGTGTGCTGCTGCTGGCTCTGGCGGCGCTGACCACACCAGCCGCCAGCATCACCGACAACGGTGAGTCGCGGACGATTTCATGGCCCGCCGAATCAGACCGAAATGAAGTGGGAGCCGCGGGTCAGAGGTTTTGCGTACGGTAACCCTGTGTCGAGAGGGGTGTCAGGGAGAGGCCCTGTGTTTCTGACACAACGTGAAACATCATTTGTATAGCACCCACCACCAGCGGTGCGACCATACGCCACATCAGGAAGTGAAGAGCCAAGGCTGATGTGTCGGTGTCACTGTGTTTGAATGCTCGACAGGAACGATATCGGGACGGCAGTGGCAAGACCCTTAACGCACGGACCTATGCTAAACGCGTCCGGCGATGTGTCCATATTGGCAGTGATGGAGCCGCTGAAGCATTGACCAGTGCTTTGCCGGGGGACACGTTTATGGGCGGCCACTGTGTCAGGTGCTGCGTAGGAAGATGTCTCATGAAACGTTTGTCTTAAATTTGGTGAAACCCCGGCAAGAGAAAGGGAAATCTTTCCGAGATGCTTTGTTTAAACCTTTCCGGATACGCTGTGATTATTTGATTTGATGGAGAGGGGATGGAAATTTCCCTGGCGAGATTGATGGTGAGATTCGTAATTCGCGGCGTAAATGTTTATCGTTCGCTGAAGATCAAAGTGGCCGTTACATTCACACAACTGACTAATGATTCTTGCGCGGAAGTTGTTCCGGAGTTCGCAGTAAAACCATGATATAAAAATATTTGTGCTTATCTCCGACACACATCGCGAACATTCCAGGCCGACTGATCAACATTTGTGTTCGGTTTCATGTGTCTCCTCGTGAGGCGAAATTATTGGGTGGGAATGCCGCCTTTTCGCAGTCCTCATTTCTCACTAGTTTATCTGATGGAGTGTCATGGGTAAAAATGAATGAACATTTCAAATTTCTTTTTACATGGATTTTTTCGTTTTGTTGAAGACATGCAACAGAGCATCATGTACCAGAATCAAGCGGCGTGCAATCTGAAGAAGCCTAGGCTTTGTCTTATAACCTGCTTCACAACTGTCGGACCAACTGCGCGTTGGCTGCGGGGAAACACGTTCTCTAAGCCCTCCCGCATGTTTGTGCTTCTCATCACCAGTAGCTGGTGACCGTGGGTTTGTCGTCCGTAAAAGAATTTACGTCAATTTCGCGAAACTAAAAAGAGAGAATCTTCGCTTAACTGTTATTTTTATGAATGAGCCTTACGAAAATGTTAACCTGATGATGATGTGAGGTATGACGTAGATACGCGAACTATGCATGACATAAACATAACGGTCACGTAATGACTTTCCTCAAGCCCTGGCTGAAGTCTGTGTGTAAATTTGTTGAAACGCAGTTTGATGTGGTCGTTTTTAATTGAGTATCTATTTTATGACAAGATTTTCATCGGTATGTGTTTTTGTTCGTGTGGAACCGAGCATGAATTGCTTTCAAAGCCATTCTCAAAGTCAGATGAGATAATCCAAAGTCAAATGAAGATAAACCTGAGATGAAGTGCAGCCGAAGGGCGTTGTGATTTGTTGATACACACCAAGCGTGAACGGAGCTGACCTGGAGCTGCCGGTCTCTGTGACCGAAGCTGACCGGGAGCTGCCGGTCTCTGTGACCGGAGCTGACGGGGAACCGCCGGTCTCTTTGGCCAGAGCTGACCGGGAGCTGCCAGTCTCTGTGCCAGAGATGACAGGCTGGAACAATGAAAATGCAAAAACTGACCCTCGAATCAGGAGACCGCTAGTTGCATACCTGCGCGAGAAATTTGTCTTTTTTAATTCCCCTACCGTTAATGGGTAGGCCGCCGGCCTCTGTGATCGGACGCTGCACTTCAGACGGCGTACGGCGGCGAAATGGCCGGATACACACTCAGTAACCGGTTACCGGGTAAGGGGGGTCGCCGCCAAAGGTTCTTAGTCACGAGGCGCCGCTGCCATCGACTTGTAATGGCGGCCGCAGACAGAATTTTTAACCGCTCTGCTTACCCGCATGACTGGGACTGATTCGTGGGCAGATTAGCCATGTACCAGACGACAGCGATGCCGGTGTCCCAGGTATGAACAATGAAAATGCAAAAACTGACCCTCGAATCAGGAGACCGCTAGCTGCATGCCTGCGCGAGATTTTTTTTTTTTGTTAATTCCTTGCCGTTAATGGGAAGGCAAAAGTGGCATCTTGGCAGCATATTTGCAACAACAAGCCATGCTCCACATAACGGATTCTATGGGTGTATCGAGTTATCATGATCCTGAAAACGTTTTACCGATTTTTAAGCGTGATCTTAATGTGTACTACAACTCTGAAGCTTCAAAAAAAAAAAAATGGGAACCGTTTTTACAGTACTCAACCTATTGCTGATGTCATCGTGAATTCAAACAAAGAAGGCGTGTCAGCGTCTCTGTCACTCGAAAAAGGCAGCAACAGCTTGATAGAAACGTTGTTGATTACGACATAAATTGCAACACTGACGGCTGCCTTGCTTTTACCTGGCCTTGGCTTACCAGTCTCACACATCTGAATGTGTGAACCTTGACACTTAATCATGGAATCCTTTCGACGTCGCATTGATGCTTCCTGGTTTCCCGCCCTACCGGGAAAGGCGGAAGCAGAAAATCAGGCCTGGATCTCCGGGCGGATCCAGCCGGGGATCCCTAGGGCAGCTGGGTTTCCCGAGGCCGCCGTCGCCGCGCCAGGTTCAGGCCGCATTTTGGCGCGCTGTTCTCGCGCCACCGCCCGCCGACGTGCGGAAGCGCCAGACCATGTTAAGAGGCTCCATCCCTGGCTAACATATGATCATTATGATTGCGTTTCCGTGTCCACTTTCATGCGTGTTCGTTTTCTCAAAATGCGTGCACAGAATCGCAATTTTGTGTAACCTTGGCCTCCTGTTTCTGTTTACTGCGTTAATTTTACGGCGTTGTGGGCTTCCGGATCAGAACGCATCAGTAACTGCGCTATCTGGCTCGTCGGCACTCGTGGCGACGCATACCTGCGGCGAATCCGGCACCGTTATACGCGTGCGGCCTCGGGGGCAGCCGCACGCGGTCAGAACTGAGCCTCGAGCCCGGAGGCCGGGTCGACCAGGCTCAGCTGTCACTCAGCCAGGCCGGCCGCAGACAGTCCCGGCGCGCCACAGCGGGGCGCGACAAAGCCGGCGCGAACTGTCGCGCCGCGCGCCGCCAAAGCGGGTCGGCGTCAGCGGCGGCGTGGCCGTGCCTAATGCGGCGCGGCGAGCCGCGAGCGCCAGACAGTGATGGATGGGAGGCGGTCGGCAGGTGATTGCCACGTCTCTATCGCGCCGGATCGCCGCAGGCCGGCGGCCACAGGTGAGGTCCGGACCGGCCGACATTTCTGGAGAGATCTCTGGACCGGCTGACATTACTGGCAAGATCTCTGGACCGGCCGACATTACTGGGGAGACGTGTGGACCGGTCGACATTACTGGAGAGACGTGTGGACCGACCGACATTACTGGAGAGATCTCTGGACCGGCTGACATTACTGGAGGGATCTCTGGACCGGCCGACATTACTGGGGAGACGTGTGGACCGGTCGACATTACCAGAGCGACGTCTGCACCGGCCAACATTACTGGGGAGACGTCTGGACCGGCCCACATTACTGGGGAGACGTGTGGACCGGCCCACATTACTGGGGAGACGTGTGGACCGGCCGACATTACTGGAAAGACGTCTGGACCGGCCCACATTACTGGGGAGACGTGTGGACCAGCCCACATTACTGGAGAGATCTCTGGACCGGCCGACATTACTGGAGAGACGTGTGGACCGGCCCACATTACTGGGGAGACGTCTGGACCGGCCGACATTACCAGAGAGACGTCTGCACAGGTTGATATTACTGAAGCCAACGTAACTGAAGAGGTCTCAAGCAGCGAGCTACGCAAGTCTCGCATGGGTAAAATGTGTTGCAGTTCTAACCCTATGGTAGCAAATACCATCGTGCCGTTGAACTGGGTCCGCCAATGTCCATCGGAGCAGACAGACATTGACAGCAGCATGTCGTCCGCTCGCAGTGTGCCATTTGTGCTGCACGTGCTGGACGTGCCGGGTACACGTGCTGCAGTGGTCTGCAGATCGGGCCGCGCCGACCCGAGCCGCCGAGTTCGAGGTCAGCCTGTCGCTGGCCTGCACCGTGCTCTAGGGCTGCGGGATCTGATACGGTGCCGCCCGCCGCCCGTCCAGTTCACGGTCCGAAAAGGAGAACACGCGCATCTGCTGTCGGCCGGCCGATCGCCGCATGCAAATATGCGCCATGATGTCTCCAACCGAGCGAAATTACCGGTCGATTTATTCGGCGGAACGTTTGCAACGTTCAGGACGGCACCGTCAAGGTCCAGTTGTTCAGTTTTGAGGAAGTGCCTCTGTACATATGTGCCTTTGCTTTACCAGTTAGTTATTTCATTCCCAGTTGGTGACTCGCTATTCCTAGGCTGTCCAACCAGGGACTTTCAGGCCACGGCGTCCAGAAACTACGACGTATTTTTCAATCAGACAACATTGGCACAGCTGCGTAAAATATGGCACAGCATATGGGGCCAAGCGATTGGATATTAGCATCTATATAAAATTTGGGATCGTATCATGACGGTCCCGATCAATGCGACGCCGGCAGCGGCAGCTTTCCTGTGAAAGACGCTGGCGCAGGTCAAACTAGCCAGCGTCGGAGCAGAAAACTGGAGACCAGCCTGACTTGACAGCGGACGAGTGGAACGGTCTGGCTCGCGTCTGTGAGCCGGTGCCGACGCCTGTCCTGACCCCTGGAGTAGACGGACAGCGGGGCCGTCCGGTGCCAGTGCACGGGTAGCGTCCGAGGACTGTCCGGTCCGACGGTGGACAGGCAGCTTCACGTGATTGTGCAGGGAGAGGAAACGCATGGCAACCGTCAGAGACAATATTTTCCGGGAAGCTCTGCACGGCCTTTTAGATCTTCTCTGACGTGGGACTGTGACATTGACCAATGAAGCCATGACTCAGATCTGCATAATTCAGTCAATCAGCGCTCTGGTAATAGCATTAAGAGGCTACCCTTTCCCAAATATAGCTGTTATATTATCATATATGATTACGTTTTCCTTATAATAACTCGAACGGATCGTATCGTTTGTTTTATAGAGCTGTAATTATTAGACATTATTTGCAGTTGATTCAGATTTGAATGTCCTGGGTCAACCCGTGAAAACTCAGCTTAGGCGCACTGGAAATGACCGTTCACATCCAGTGCCGTTCATCTGACTGGACGGTTTCATTCGCCTCCTTTCCAAAGAGCCGCTCTGTCCGGCCCGGCGGCGCCATTACAGGTCTGTCCCTGGCCGACAGGACAGCTGCTGGGTTGTCCCTGCCCGACAGGACGTCTGCTGGGTTGTCCCTGCCCGACAGGACGTCTGCTGGGTTGTCCCTGGCCGCTGCTGGGTTGTCCCTGCCGACAGGACAGCTGCTGGGTTGTCCCTGGCCGGCAAGACGGTCCCTGTCCCTCGGCGGAGCTGGCGGCAGCCCAGCCACGGCTGGTTTTCAGCGGGACGATGCCGCGGTCCGGGCCGGCCGTCAGGTCCAGCTGAGGTTCGCCTCTGGTCCTCAGATGCCGTCACAGATAATGGATAGCCATTCATCGGGGCCGCGAGCGGGCCTAATTGCAAGAGGAGCCGGCGACCGGTCCTTGGTCACGTGACCCGGTCGGGTCCGGGCACGTGACTCAATGGCGGCAAGCCCGAGGTCCGCCGGAGATGCCACCCTAAAGCGGTTCCAATGAGCTTGTTTGTGCGCAGTTGTATTCATCTGTTTGCTGAATTTTCTATTCGTATTTAACTATACACATACAAAAGCAGTATACGAGCAATTAGGAACCACCTTGATGGTATACGAATTGGAGGTAATTGCATATAGTGTTTTTTGTTGCACAGCATCTACAGTACCCTGCGCCCTTCCAGTGGACCAGCAATGCACGAATCTGTGTTTGTTATCGTGGGATTCCATTTAACGACAATCGTCCTGCGTTGAAGGGCTAATACAAAGCTGACGGAGACGCCTGGCTCGTCATGTTGATCACGCTTGCCGTTCGCTCATCGCTGCCCGCGTAAGTCATAAAAACAACAGCTCCATCATTATCATAATAGGCCCGATAGGCTGATTGCCGTGCGTGGCTTGAGCGAGCCGGAGCCCGCCACATTACTGTCATCAGGCAGCGGCCTGCGCCTCACGAGCGGCGACCACGACTCCGAGACGCCGCCGGAGGTCCGCCCACCGCTCGACACGACCCGGTGCACGTTCAGCGCTGCGCGCGGACGGCGCCGGTGCGTCGAGACCGTGCGCCGCGCGATCGTGAGCGCCGCCGAACGGCGTCTGCCCCAGAGCGGCTCACTGGGGATGGCCTGTGTGTGAGTCATGCTCTACAAGAGCGATGAAAGTCAGCGTTTGTGCCAGCGGGAGCGGCCCTCCCGTCGCCGCCGGCCCAGCCGGTCCACCAGCGGGTCCCCTGGACCCACGTCTGTCTTATTCACTGGGGGCAGCCGGCGTGTGTCAGCACCGCAGGCGTCTCTGGCAGTCTGCGGCCCGCGCCGATCGGTCGTTTTAGGCCCGATGCTTGGTTCTCACGCGGTCATTTGGGCGCCGCTGGCAGCCCGCGTCGCGTCTTCGCCGATCAGTTTTGGCGCATTGGTTTCGGGCCTTGGCTCGGGCAATTTTGTCGGCAAGAAAATGGAGCTGCCACACGTGAGCCCTGTTCCCACGATTTCACTGCTCGCTTACTGCGCACGTCGCGGACCAATGACGTCTCACGCAGAATTCCGTGCCACGAGCGGCGACTGCGAACCACGGACCCGTTTTGTCTCACTCCGATATAATTCACCTGATGATGTTCTCATAAGACATAAGCTCAATAGGCACTGATATCCTCACGACATGACGCTTGTAAGGAGTGTGTCATTGTGATGTAACGCTGTGCATTTTTTGTCTTCACGGCTTACGCTCTGGAGATACTGAAGTCCTCACCGACGCTCTGTGGGTTCTGATGTCCCGACGATGTGGCGCCCTGTGAGTTCTGATATCCTCACGATGTGACGCTGTCTGAGTTTTGATGCGCACAAGATGTGAGGCTCTGTGAGTTCCCATGTCCTCAGACGTGGCTGCGTGGTGGTGATGCTCCCGAGACAAGAAATATGTGCTCTCACGCCCACCGTGGCAGGTTCAAAATAGCGCGAGGTGTCGGACACGGCGAAGCGGCCCGGAGACAAATCATAGCGCCTCCTGACGTGGCCAGTTCGGGTGACCGTGCCAAGAATGCGCTGCCACGTGCTGCCAAGGGGTCCGGGCTGCGGCGTCGGGTCGCCAGCTGGGGCCCATGTGTTAGAGGAGACATGGCTGGTCCGCTATGTCTCCTGGTGCCAGCTTGTTTGAGGGTCTGTTTTTTCGCGTCACGTCCAACAGCAGACAGCACTGGCCAGAACATGATTCTGGTTTTGATCGTCATGCCATGCGGTGTCAAAGGCATTATTCATCAGAAATTCCGGGGTCTGCATGATGCACGGGGACACGCTGGCAGACGTGTCGGCAGACGTGTCGGCAGAGGTGCTGGCGATGTGACCGTGCGCCGATGGTGGACAGGTTGAGTTGGTATTCTGCCGGTGCCGCCGGGCCCGAGCGCCGTGGACTCGGACTGGGCGGGCCGCTGGCCATTATCGCGAGCCTTCGCGCCGAAGATTACGGTGGTTACCTGGCTGCACGGACCGGTGCCGCCGAAGCGTGCTGCTGACAACCCATTCACGTCCCGGTTATCAAGCCGCGTTCGAATGGCTTACGTGACAATTTGTCGAGAGCGTCAGCTCACATGCAATCAAGTGTTTTTGGCACGGCACGGGACTGCGAGCCGGTTTTGGCTGCCAGTCCGGTGGCGTTGGAATATGTCTCGAGGGGCTGGTAAGAGGGCTGCGGCTCCCACCGTCACCATTTCACGCCGCCTATTGGGCTGCCATGATTAGCACTTGCATTGTTCGCTGAAATTGGCGGTGCCGAATACGCATTCCGCCCTGTCAGTGATAGCGGCGTTAGGCAATCGGCAAGACGGTTTCCATCCAAAACATTTGCTCGTTTCAATTTGACTTCGATCACGACTGCGACACGCAACGGCGCTGTGATCGAAAACCCGAAATGAAAGGTGATATCTGGCGCACCAAAGTGGTGTGAAGAATATCTACAGAGCCGGGACAGCACTATCACGAAGCTGTCTACGCGGTAGTGTTGTCTGAGACATGTGCGAGTTTGAAAAGGGCTGCAGTGGTGATTTAGAATAGGTTTTGATGATTTACCAAGCAATATGAGGTGGTAGTTAATAACACTTGGTGATAAATGCAGCACATACCATCGGAGTTGATGTACGAGAAGCCTACTTGACACTTATGATCTAGCCTGGGAAAATGTGTTAGAGGTTGAGAAAATTGAAATAAGTTGGGTTATTGTGAGAAAAGGCGACAACTTTGACGGCGCTGGCACGACTTCTACGCCCGAGAATGTTTGGTTTTAGTACCAAAAAGCGCGTACGAAATGCTTATCCCTCTGGCATAGCTTTGGAATAAATATTGCTGCGTAAAGTCGACTCACGTACCTCATCGATACTTCGAATCAAAGTGAGGTTATGTCTTGTCGGGAATTTAGTGGATATCTTAGTGGCGCTTCCAAATCTTAGCGTGCAAGGGTCAACGAGTAAACACAAGGCTTGCCCGAAAGGGTAGCTGGAAAAATCAACGGTGTGATGAACATGCACGTGGATTCCGGTCTCACTTCACTTAAAGTCAACGGCACAATTAAAAAAACACCCGTGCCAGAACCTCCGCGACACCTTCTTATTGTCATTATGGTGTAAAAACACGAAATAACACTTGAACGGATGTCACCGAATTCAACAGAACTTTTTACACTGCGAACTAAGTCTGGTCTTGATCGGTCGCAGATACGTCCGATGGTGTAATTCAAAGTCGCTGAGAACATATTGACTGAGCAGGTTGACCCATCCCGGATCGCTTGGCCAATGAGACTCAAGACGAAAATTGGAAACATAGCGCAAATTCTTTTTCAGATAAGGGATGCTCAAAGCGTGATGGCTCCACTTTTTTCTTTCTTCATTTCTTTATCATACCAGAGAACTCCAGATGGGCTGCTTAGACCCTGTCGCGGCCAGTCGGCTGTTCGAAATAGTGCGTTTCAATGGCGTGTTCGCGACGCAAACACGACGCGTTTGTGCGGAACGAAAGCCAGCACAAATTCTACCTAATATGACTGAAGTAATAATTATTCCGCACCACTGCTTCGGATGTTTTCATGCAGAAATTCCGGCGGTTTTCCACTGTTTCAATTTTCGTCAGGTTGCAGTTGACAGCAGTTGACAGTAGCGGATCAAGACAGTCATCTGCTTTGTTTTTCAGAGCTCGGGATTGCTGGAATGCCGTGTGTCAGTGATGAATTTGCTTTGGTGGAAATCCGTCTTTGCTTGAGGGCCTCTCAGTGCTTGCGGGCGCACTTGCTTCCCATCAGAAATGTTGAACGGCATGATGAAAATAACTTAAAGTTCCAATGAATAAATACTTGTCCTATACTATACTATACTATACCGCTATACTGTTAAATTTCAAACCCTCTGCGCGCATAATGAAATGGTCAAGTTTACGCGAAATCCTCTAGAACTGCCTGTTTCATCAGGTATGAAGAATTAACGTAAGATCACCTACCGACGTATAATGGATGTTGTATTAAAATGCTTGCTAACAGAACACACTGGTCGCCTGGGCAGCACCGAAAGCTCAGGACTTGGAATCGGCTCAGACGCATCCATGAAAGCGGCTTAGAAGAGCGAGGGGAAATGCGTTTTTTGGTCTGCGTTCCGGAGAGGGATTCCTCGATAGCCATCTGGAAAATGTCCTTTGTTCTTGGCGCCCTGTCAAAAGAAGGCACGTCCGTCTCTCCGACGGGCCGCGGACACGCCGGCGGGGGGACGGGTGGACGCGTTTCGTCATTGGTAGTCACGCGCGCGCCGGTGGTCCGTCTGAGCCGGAGCCGCCGCGACGGTCGACAGGACCTCCTCGCTCGTCTGGATCGTCTCTGGGCGTGTGGATCAGGATCACTCCCTGATGGTCTGTCTGCTGCAGCCGCCGCGCTGGTCGGCGGATCATCTGTGGGCGCGTGGACCGGCGGGTGGTTCTCGACGTTAGATGGCTCGCCGTGGCAACCTCCGCTCCTGAAAGGCACACTCTCAGCGCCATATGCCTTCCATCGTATTTATTTGCATTTCGTCTTACTGTACTCTGAACTGCCTCCACATCATGAGGTTGTCAAATCTTCTCATAATTCCTAGAACAACAGCGCCCCGATCCCATGACATGCTAATTTGCACTCATCTGGTGTTGGTAACATGCAACGTTTATAATTAACGGCATGCCTAGGGCGCCGTCGGTGGCGTGTCGTTGCGCGTGACTCGTTTTCACCCTTCGCCCGAAACAATTTGAGACCTCGTGAACCGTTGTCGTCGACTCAGACCTTAATCATGTGAACTTCCCCGCTACCGCCAAAGACCGTCCGTCAACAGCTGTGTTCCAACTCGCCAGCAGAGAAGCTTGGACCGATGGAGTTGACATCTCCAGTAGGGGAGCATGGAATGACGCAGCTACCACCTCCAGCAGAGGAGCTCGGACCGACACATCTACCACTACCAGCACAAGAGTCCGGACCGACACATCTACCACTGCCAGCAGAGGAGCTCGAACTGACGTATCTACCACTTGCTTGCGGAGTAGTCCGGAATAACCTATCTACCACCTCCAGCAGAGGAGTCTCGGACCGACACATCTACCACCTTCAGCAGAGGATCTCGGACCGACACATCTACCACCTCCAGCAGAGGAGCTCGGACCGACACATCTACCGCTGCCTGCCGAGGAGTCCGGACCAAAACATCTACCACCTCCAGCAGAGGAATCCAGGACCGACAGACCTACCACCTCCAGCAGAGGAGCTCGAACCGACACACCTACCACCTCCAGCAGAGGAGCTCGGACCGACGCACCTACCACCTCCAGCAGAGGAATCCAGACCGACAGACCTACCACCTCAGGCACACAAGCCCTAACCGACCGGACCGACAAGCCATATACCGCCCGCGGCAAGGCAACCAGGGAAGATGGACTGACCGTCCCGCCGACAGAGCTAGTCGGCGGTGGTCTGTAGCTCCGAGCCATGCCCGGACAGACAGTGGAATCTCTGCCGCCTCAGGGCATCGCGTTTTTCCGGGCCAGGCTCATGAGCTTCGATGTTTGGTGTTTTTCGCTGACAGGATTTGACTGGTAGGTTTCCATTTCCATTTCTATTAGTCATCCATCACCGCCCAGCCCACAAAATCCCCGTCTCGATATGGTAACGAAGCTTTCCGCGGACATGTACTTAAGGACTACTCATGATGAACGCATTGAGGAAGCAAGCTGACCCGTCTTTGTTCGTGTTGTCTGGGCGCAAATGTATACGGCGCCAACGACCAAATAGGTGCGGTGAGCTGTTTCAAAATCTAACGGGTTTATACCCCTGTTCCGCAACGCTTGATTATGGGATAAATATTAAGCGACACCACCATTTAGGACCGGATGAAAAAAAACTGTTTTTTGGAAGTCGCAGTGCTATTGAACACTGCAGCTGACAGTGAACTAAAATATGCAGGAACGCTCGGCGGAGCAGTAAAGCAATAAAGCAAAGTTCTGCATAAGCGCCTGTCGGCAATGTTCCGGCCGTGGGGTCTCCAGTCCTGACGTCGCCGGTCTCGTGTCCTGAGCGTCAGCGCGCAGGGCTCGAGACGAGACGGCCGTCCTGCAGGGCTGAACCGCTAAACTACTGGGGCGTCAAAGTCATGCGTGGCGAACTAAGGAAGCATACTGAAAACACATTCTACCTCGCCGCACGATATGGAATTCAGAACACGAGCCGATGCCAAGCATGGCCTCTTGAGGCGGCCAGCGTTTGCATATCTCGAATCGTGTGAGGCCATCGCGTCCCTATCGGAAGCGAGGGCTATTTGCAAGAATGCCGTTGGACCAGTTCCCAGACCGTTTAGCTCATCAAAGCGATCATTTCCTGCGCGGCACTGCAGCCACATGACTTGTGGGGCGGCGCAGCGTGCAGCGGCCGCCAATTGTACCCTGCACGGTTCCTGATCCGGCCGCAATGTACCCTGCACGACTGCTGACAGGTCAATGTGTACCCTGCACGGCTCCTGGTACGGCTCGGTGTACCCTGCACGGTTGCTGACAGGCCACTGTGTACCCTCCGCGACTGCTGACAGGACACTGTGTACCTGCACGGCTCCTGGTCTAGCCACAGTGTACCCTGCACGGCTCCTGATACGGCCGCGGTGTACCGTGTGCGGCTCCTAATGCAGCCGTATTGAGCCCCGCGCGAAGTACCACCCACAGTGATAAAGAACAAACAAGAGTACACCGCTGACGGAGTACCACGAAGAGCGTGGCTCTGATGAAGTACCACCCACAGTGTACCGCTGGTGGAGTACCATCAACAGTACTAGCCGCGGCCCCTGCAGGTAGCCCGCAGTTAGAGCTCTGCCTGCCGCAGTCAGCCGGAGAATGCCGCCCGGCTCTGTCGCCTGCAGGCTTCCCACCTGGCCGCTGACGCATTTACGGCCTGCTTTGTCACCGGCCGGGCTGATTGTGTCGACGTTGCAGACGGTGGGGTACCGCCGTCTGGCTGCCGGCCGCCGCACCGGGCAGGTTAGGTGAGCGGAGCGCTGCGGATGGCGACGAATCGGACGTCAGATAACGGGCACCACCAGCGGCGCCACGTGCCAGAGTCTCGGGCCCTGGGGAAGACATAAACCACGGGGCCGGCTCCAGGGGGAATGGGACCCCCCTGCCGGCTCCAGGGGAGGAGGGGAGCCCACCTGCCGGCTCCAGGAGAGGAGGGGAGCCCACCTGCCGGCTCCAGGGGGGAGGAGAGGAGCCCACCTGTCCGGCTCCAGGGTAGAAGAGGGGCTTACCTATGGGCCCCAGGGAGTAGCAGAACGCCAGCTGAGGTTTTCAGAGCGGGGAGGGGACCATGGCTACTGGCTCCCGGGGGTAAAAGGTCGTCAGCTGCCAGTTTCACTCCAGGCGTGCCCTGACGGCCATCGTTCGGATGCGTCGGACATCATTTGCGGGCTTCGAGGACAGTCTGGCTGCCGTGACGGGCGTCCGGACAGCAAGAATTCCGGCTGTCCGTAAGCGGCTTCATGCGCGGACCCAGCGTGAATATGAATGTAAGGGCTGACAACCCCATCATCGGAGTATCGGGTGTCCGTTCGCCTGCTGACGGGTGTCTGATGACGCTGGCGGCCGAGACGGTGTCCCTGTTACCACCGGCGGCCGAGACGATGTCCCTGTTACCACCGGCGGCCGAGACGATGTCCCTGTTACCACCGGCGGCCGAGGCGATGTCCCTGTTACCACCGGCGGCCGAGACGATGTCCCTGTTACCACCGGCGGCCGAGACGGTGTCCCTGTTACCACCGGCGGCCGAGACGGTGTCCCTGTTACCACCGGCGGCCGAGATGGTGTCCTTGTTACCACCGGCGGCCGAGACGGTGTCCCTGTTACCACCGGCGGCCGAGACGGTGTCCTTGTTACCACCGGCGGCCGAGGCGATGTCCCTGTTACCACCGGCGGCCGAGACGATGTCCCTGTTACCACCGGCGGCCGAGACGGTGTCCCTGTTACCACCGGCGGCCGAGACGGTGTCCTTGTTACCACCGGCGGCCGAGACGGTGCCCAGGTTATCGCCAGGGGCCGAGACGGTGTCCCTTTAGCACCGTAGCACAGGACTTAAGTCCCTTGATGTTTTACGCAAACATTTCCAGGGCATGGTGTTTTACACGCAGTTTGCTGTTGCTTTACGGGCTTGAAATACAGCATATGGCAACTCCCCTTGAAATGTATTGCACTATGTGTCATTCCATACGGCTGTTTTGCCGATTGTTCGTCCATTTCGTTTTTAATCTGATATGTTTGAGTCGGAATCGCGCACAAAATGTTGGAAAAATATTTGGTTTGTTTTCTTTGTGTTCTTGTCAGACAGCGTTGGATGTATTCTAGTATAAACAACGATCAGATGAATGGAGTGATTTATCTGCCAGTTTCAGCCCAAGACAGGCGTGGTGTCAACTGGAAAGCCGCCATTGTGTAGCGTATTAATTCTGATCAAACAATCGTCTGTCACAGTCCCTGACCATAAATCATTATTAGAGCTGCCGGCGGCATTGCTAATCGCACGTCGTGAAGCATGCTTCTGTGCTGGCGAGAACGGCGAGAAGAATGTGCAGAAATAGAACTGCAGAATGTGTGCCGCTTAGTAACTTTGACAATTTACAATCCTTCAGTAGGCCACGGAGCCAACAGCATGAACGAAGCAAGCATCAATCGCCCGGCGATGTCCGCCGCCTGCTTCTTAGAGCAGCCTGGTACGAATCCTGTGCGGGGAGGCAGACTTTCGCTCCACGGAGGACAGGGGCTAGGGTCGACCCGCGATCTAGCTCTCTGCCTGGTCCACAGTCCAGCTTTCAGGTCCGGCCCAGAGCTAGCTCACAGCACAATCAGGAATCCGGCTCCCAGCCGGACCAGGAGTCCAACTCCCAGCCAGACCCAGAGTCCAGGCTCCGAGCCGAATCAGAGTCCAACGCCCAGCCAGACCCGGTGTCCAACTCCCAGCCAAATCCGGCCTCTAGGTTCCGAACCGATACGGAGTCCAGTTTCTAGGCCGACCAGGAGTCCAGCTCCCGGCCCAATAAGGCATCGAGATTCCAGTCTGGCTCATAGTCTGGGTCTCAACCTGACCTAAAGTCCAGGCCCCAGTCCAGCCCGGAGTCCAGGACTCAGCCTGGAGCGGAGTCCAGGTCGGCGGTCCAGACCGGCTGGCGTGGTGGGCGGCCGCCCGGCGGGCCGCCGCCGGCACCAGTTTCGCGTGCGCCGAGGCTAATAAGCACCGTCGCTTGGTAGGCCGGCCCCTTGTGGTAAGCCAATCGATGGCGCACGGTGCCAGTAGAACGCGGGCCAGTCCGACACGAACTCCCCCCCCCTCTCCCGCCTCACACTAAGTCCCGCCCACTCCGATGTGTGTGGCATTATATTCCAGTAAGTCTGCTGTTCTCCTTTGTACCTCGGACGATCAATGAGCATTTGGAAAAACACGCCGACAACGACGGCACCCGGAAGAAGAACGCGAAAGTCCATCAGCGTCTGTCGGGTCTTTGTCTGGAAAGCTCGACAGACGCACTGGGAGCAGGGTTGTTTATTCGCAGTTGAAATTTATGCGCCATCTATTCAGATGTAGAAACTCAGACGTGTCGTGTTGGCGAAGTGAAGGGTTTTTAGTCTCAAACCGTACGGTCGGACTCACGACATCAAAGCCTCCTAGCCTGATTGTCATTCGTCACGAGCTTTTGACGTGCCTTAAAAGGTTCGTCTGATTATGTCAGAGCAGAACCGGCACACGCCTGCACAAGTCCACCGGCATAGGAAGGTCCATGGATTAGCGGTTGGCCCGACATTCATCAAGGCTGGATATCGGGAAAATGTGCTCCGTGCCCATTGAAATATCAGTCCATACATTTAGAAGTTTTTGCATGGGCGGTTTCTGGG
Organism: Capitulum mitella; assembly: GCA_030062745.1. Classification (NCBI taxonomy): domain Eukaryota; kingdom Metazoa; phylum Arthropoda; class Thecostraca; order Pollicipedomorpha; family Pollicipedidae; genus Capitulum; species Capitulum mitella. The sequence continues at coordinate 29,441,247 of CP099845.1, read as the reverse complement.
AATTAATTCATGAAGGATTAGGAACTTTTAGTGCTTTTTACGCCTCATCACGCTCTACATCCTCCCTCCTCATTTTCCTGCCTTTCGCTCTGTTCAGATGCATCGTGTCCATGCGCTACAGTCTCGGCGTTCTCCTCGGAATGAATACATCACAGCTGAGTTCGTGCGTCTCCCGCGGCTCTTGCCCGGCCCTCCTCGAGCGAGGCGGGTCTGATCCGGCGATACGCTCCGAGGACGGCCGTCGCCGCCGACGGCTGACTCTCCCGGCGTCGATCACGACGGGACCCCGCCGTGTGATTAATGTCTTCGGACCGGCCCACCGGCGCAGGACATCCCGTCAGATAGCCGACCGCAGACGTCCCGTCAGATAGCCGACCGAAAACGCTCCAACAGACAACCGACCACAGACGTCCCATCAGACAACCGACCACAGCGGACCACAGACGTCCCGACAGACAGCAGACCACAGACGTCCCAACAGACAGCCGACCACAGACGTCCCAACAGACAGCCGACCACAGACGTCCCAACAAACAGCCGACCACAGACGTCCCAACAGACAGCCGACCACAGACGTCCCAACAGACAGCCGACCACAGACGTCCCATCAGACAGCCGATCACAGACGTCCCAACAGACAGCCGATCACAGACGTCCCATCAGACAGCCGACCACAGCCGATCACAGACGTCCCAACAGACAGTCGACCACAAACGTACTGTCGGAGGACCCACCTACCGTAGACAGCCCTGTGGCCGGTGGACCACAGGTGTGGCCAGCTCCAGCGTGCTCTGAAGTCCTGTTCTCAGACTGACGAGTCCTGAACTCAGTCAGCATACCACCGCCGCGATGAGAGATCAGTCATTGGCTCGCTAACGGATAATGGCGACTGGTCTGGTCTCCTTACCATTGGTGACGACATGATGACAGCAGGTGTTAAAGTTAAGTCTGTCGCTGTCAGTTGTGGTACTGGAACTTAGCATTGGTTAACTAAGTAATGGGGAGTAATGGGGAAAGGGTAGCCGTCTCCCATACTGCCCACAGAATAACTGAATCCTCTGCATCGTGCCTGTGTCCAAACCCACATTGAACTTAACCGGCTGAAAAACGCCTGTTGGCACAGAAAGTCGTCCAGCGCTGGTCGAATATCTCGCTGTCATCTGACGGAGCCGGGCGCGGGGCCTTTTGTGGTAGCTGGGCGCCGTTTTTGACAGGGCTGACGGCGCGTTCACAAGTGTAGACGGCCAGATAGCCACCGGCGGCCGGGCAGCGACACCGAACCTCAATTACGGCCGTTCTTCGCCCGCCGCCTGCGTGAGGGACGTGGCCTGCATAGGAGAGAGGGTCAGGAGGCCAGGGCGGGCCAGGGCGGAGGGCAGACCTCTGGTGACACGCTCTGCTGCCATGCGCGCGGCGCTGGTGTGTCGCGCCGCTGACACGGACTCGCGCCGACGGGAGCAGGAAGGGAGACGTGGTGAACGTCCTCAGTGACGAATGGTGCCGACTCTTATCTGAAAACAGCCGGGAGAGCGGGGGACGCCGGTTTTTATCTGTCGCCTCGTTTCACGTCATTTGGCTGTATGATTGATGTGGGACGGTAATCGACGAACTTTGTTCGTGATGAATGACCGGCGTAATTGGGCATTTCGCATTTTAGATCTTTGTGGTTTTGCCATCCGTTTTTGAAGACAAATCCTGCTAAGTGAATTTTTATCTTAATGAGTTTTGTTAATTACTAGCCCCGTTTGCTACGTGCGACATCGGCTCTGTAAATACCCTCGGTCCACAAAACGTGACACGCTACCAAACACATGTCTTTTAAGATTAATAAATGTTGATGGATTTGGTTACTTCTTCCTAAGTTTTTATGAAAACTTTGCTTAAGATAAGACATGTTCCACTGTGTTCCGTGGGAAACATATCCCTTCAAACATAACAAATTATAGAGAACACCAAACACATCCTCTTCTGCAATTAGTAACGCTTCTGGGTGTACATACAAAAACTAACATATATACGTTCATAGGATACCATGTCTTCCAACTCATCGTCATCTTCGACTTTCGATGCCTTTTTGATGCGTGGATTGGCAAAGCCGTTCAGAGGATACCATGTCTTCCAACTCATCCTCATCTTCGACTTTCGATGCCTTTTTGATGCGTTGATTGGCAAAGCCTGAATTGGGTCGGTGTTCCCCTGTAAATCTAATATTTGCCTTGTCAAAGGATCATTTCTGTCATAACAGACACTAAAGCGGCACCAAAAACAAACTGTTTCGGCAGGACGTTTACCGGATCAGATGGTGTGCTATGTGAATTGCATTGCCATTTGCGTGATCTTCATGATATTCATAATGGGCCATTAACAAGCCATACCCAAGAAAAAAGGGCCGTAGTGTCACAAACCACGATATCATTTGGATGATTAAATTTGTATTGCGTTTGTACTGTACTGAATATGTAATGAGATTGGATTGGTATTGAGGCAGCGCTCTATAGGAGGCGGGGCCCAGCTGGGTACTTGTTGTCTTATCTCTATATCCTGCATCCTGCGTCCCAATCCTTGTCTGACTTTCCTTTTTGTTCAGGCGTGTTACCTCGCCATTGACCGAGGGAGGGTTAAACCCATCCCCACCCGGCGCATTTCGTAGATATCCTCCAAACGAGTCGACGCAAAGTTCTGAAACTTTCAGTACCTTTCCTAGCATCAGTTGTGCACATATTGACGAAAATTTAGGAACCAGATCGTCTTAGTTCGCATCGTAATGATGGCTTAAAAGCAACCATGATTTGCGATTTGACGTTCAGTTTTACTTCGCCGCATTAGTGCCGGTGATTTTGGCTGTGTGGTGACTGCGGCTTCCACTGCATATTAGCATGACCTGAGAGTTCAACATGGAGTATGTGTGACCTCATGCTAGGTCATTTGAGATCAAATTTTTGTTTTTCATTTTCCGGGTTTAGTAGGAATATTTATTCAAAGGAACTGAATTAACTGATTTTAGATACGGTGACATAGATCACCGAATTTTCTTGCAACAAACTGCGCGTAAAAGTTACACAACAGCTTCTTACAACAGTTCAACACTTTTCGTAGTTTGGCCTTTGGCGGTTTGACGCAGATTCAACGTAGCGAGTAAACTGGTAGCGTCTGTTTGACGTTCTGGATGACCGATGTGGAGACACCGGCCTTCGGAATGTTGTGCAACATTCCATGGAAGTGCGCGACATGGGACAAACGGACTCGTGGGGTCATCAAGAGATGGCACATGGAGGTCACTGGCGTATTTGTGATACTCCAAGCATGAAGCTACAAAATGTTGCAATATTTCATGTGCAGGATAATTTGGGTCATTTCAACGTTTTTTTGTGCCCAAGGCTCTTTGAAAGAGTCCTTTTTAGAATATCTGTGTCAAAAGGGTCAGAAAACATGCATTGCATGGTTTGTTACAACAGAAGTCAAATCTGAACTGACCTGTGTCCTTCACTTTCTACGACGTTGTGTCACGTGGCACTTAGAATATGAGATAGGCTGTCAGGAACATATCTGCCACGAAAACTTCAGTATTTGCCTCTTTTTCATAATTAGGTGACTCTGGAGAAAATGGACACTTTTTTGTGTTTGACCTGACCTGCGACGTCATCAGCGGCCAAGAAATTAAAACATGTATACGTCACAGAACTGCAAGGTTCGGCGCTATCGATCGGTGTTTGAATCAACGGAATCGGACGATTAGCTCTCGAGATAGACATAGGGCGTTAACCTTCCCCCTTCCGTCAGTGAAAGGCGGCGAAATACCCCAGTCATTGCCGCGTTAACGTCCTTTTTATATCTTTTCCCTTGTGAGGAACGGCGTCAGTGCGATGAGGGTGCACATGTGTATGAACAATACAACGACACTGTTTGTGAGTCCTTAAAAATGTGCGTGGCGATTTGTGTGTTTGATCGGTACGCTTATCCATGTTTTATCTCGGTTTCGATTTCTCTGCGTTTTATATTTTTATCCCTTGTGGTGCCGCTCGCTTTTACCTTTTTTATTTATTTATTTAGTTGCTATGATCAGGCAGAAGGCAAAATAGCCTCGTTCCGTATACATCGCCCGCCCCAAGATTCTTAAATGGACCCAAGATACGCCAAATGAATACGCCGAGGTTGAAAATTACATTTGTGACTCGTATTGTAACGTAAATACGTTACCACTGCCAAAGTAACCTGCTCAGCCATTTTTGGGGGAAAAGTGTCTATGCTGTGACTACGCTGCTGATTTAGGGAACTGCGACTTTGGTGTAACTCTTTTTCCCGCCTGGAAGTTGTGGTGGAAATTTTGCAAATGGGGAGGAAATAAGTAGGTAAGGTAGGTAAGTACATGACAGTACTTACCCAATGAATGCAGCCCTTTTTCATGAGCGGCACCATACGCCAAGTGAGTATGACTTCGACTAGCAGGAAAAAATAAAACGAGCTGCCGCCTCTCCGCCACCCTTCCCCCCCGCTCCCACCAGACCCTGTCCAGCCATAATATTTTCGGAATGGTAACAGTTTTGCAACCACTGGGCACTGAACCATGACATTTTCACCAGAAGGTAGTTCAATCGGTGACATTTTTGGTGTCTTGCAAGGCCTTTTGTCCGAAGAACTATTCTGGGGTTGATGTTTTTGCTCTTAGACCTATTTCCTTCTGATGCTTGCGAACTGCTTATTTCTGACAGCAGACATTGTCGTGGGGAGCGCGTTAGGTTTAAAAATGCAATGTCTTGAATTCAAAATGATGGAATAACTCAACAGATGCCCATTTGAGTCCTGAAATGCGTGATGAGTAAATATACGTGCCACACCTCATTGGAAAATGTACTTTCATATAGAAAAGATATACAGCAAGACTCGTTCTTCATGTATCCCGCAAGGTGTCTTATTAGTCAATACCTCGTCCGTGCTGTCAGTCAATAACTGGCCGGCTGAATATTTACATTTTGATGCCTATCGATACCAGGCATATCGGCCCTACAGTAACACAGCAGTCGCTACTGAGCACGTCATATCGACAGTTTATTGATATGTCGGCCATCCATCTTCGTGGACTCATCGCATCTGTCCTGGGGTGGCGCCATGCACGTTAGCGGTTGTTTTTTTGCCACTTCTTTGATATGCAAAACATTCCAACTTCAGCGTCCGCCAGAACCCATACATGTTTTTCTGGACGTGTGTAGGTTTTAATGTTTTCCGTCTGGCGTATTCTTTACAACGTCAGGGTCCAGTGATGAGAGGTTTCCTTAATTGTTATTCCGAGCAGCGAATAAATTACATGAACTCATTCCATGCTAATGTATGTACATACCGCTACCATCTGCCTTGAGCCCACGTCATTTCTTCACGTTTCGGTCTTCTGGTTGGCAAGTTATCCAACCTGTTCACTTCACACGCCCGCTTCGCGTAATAAGTTGTCCTGTTCGTTCAGTGTGCCCGTTTGGTCCCTGCACTTCTGTCCACGAAATTGGCCGATGGTTCACTCGGCCCCCCCCCTTCCGGGAAGCTCGTTTCGTCAGTCCGATCGTGCGGCCCCTTTCTTCTGTCCGTCCGGTGAGCCGGCTCGGTCGGTTGACCTGGTCAGCCGTCTCGGCCGGGTATGCCGTTCGGCAGCTTCGGCCCCTGCCGGAGCCTCTGGCTCGTTCGGCGGCATGGTTTTTACCGGGCCGCTGGATACCGGGACCAGCCACCGCTGGCCGCTGCAGCGATGAAACCGATCAGCGGTAAAGATAGCCCATCAAAAGGCGGGCGGCTCGAACTCACCGTACGTCTGACTAGCCTGTCTAGTCTTGATTCCGTGGTGATGGGTCTGTCTGCACAGATCTGGAGCCTGTAGAGTCTCCGACCTCTCCCGATTATGCGTGTCTCTACAGACAAGTCTGTCCGTGGTTGACCTTCCCTGATGATGGGTCTGCTTTCACAGACCAGCTTGTCAGGTTTGTGACCTCCCCTTTTGACGTGTGTGTCGTCCGCGACAGACCAGCTTATCGAGCCTGTGACCTCACCTGTTGATGTGGGACTCTCCACAGACCATCCAGTCGAGTGTGCGACCTTCCCTGTTGATGCAGGACTTCCCACAGACCAGCCAGTCCAGTCTGTGACCTCCCCTGTTGACGATGGATTCTCCACAGACCCGCCTGCCGAGTCTCTGACCTCCCTCTTGGTGTCGGCGCTCCTGCCAGCCGATTCATACGCAAATCAGCGGCCAAGCAGAGCCGCGTGTGTATGTCAGTGTGGGGCGCCCGGTCATAGCGACCTAGACAAAGAGGAGGCTCCTGGTTCTCCTCGAACATTTCCATCGCTTAATACTGGAATGTGGACCACACAGCGCGTTGTGCGGAACTCATTGGAAAACAACAATAACATTTGGGTATCACTTGTTCTGGGAAGTTGCTGTCTAAGCAGCGGAACATGCTCTGTCCGTATTGTTAACCTGATTCTGAGCGGCCTTTCACGAAACGTCGACGTTTTTCCAAAGGAGCTCAAAGTCCATGACTGCAACCATAGAGGATTTTCAGTCCCCATAGCTCTTAACGTATCGGATCAATGTCGCTTCTGGCGGCGGCTGGCGGGGGCTCAGGCGGCAGCCGTCCTCTTGAGGTGGCCTCGGAGTTACGAGTCCCGTTCCAGGAAGGCCTGATCGGGTTTGCCGGTGCGCCGGTCGGCGACCGCAGCCGGCGCCGGCAGCCACTGAGCGCCATGTAAATTAGCCGGGACTGAGTGACGCCGGCGCCGGCTGGGCCGTCTCTGGTCCCGCGCCGCGTCCAGTCACAGGAACCGGCCGGCCAGGGTCGCTCACCACTGCCGGTCAGGACCGCTCACCACTGCCGGTCAGGACCGCTCACCACTGCCGGTCAGGACCGCTCACCACTGTCGGTCAGGACCGCTCACCACTGTCACTCAGGACCGCTCACCACTGCCGGTCAGGACCGCTCACCACTGCCGGTCAGAACCGCTCACCACTGCCGGTCAGAACCGCTCACCACTGCCGGTCAGAACCGCTCACCACTGCCGGTCAGAACCGCTCACTAGTGCCAGTCGATCGGTCAGGACCACCAGTCACCAGCACCATTCGGTCGGTCAGCGCCGGCCAACAGCCAGTAAGATTACTCACTAGATTGGCGAATATCGCTCACCAGTCTGGCTGTCAGGGAGCCATTAAATCCCCTTCGCTAGTCGACCGTCGGAAGTTAAAAACGTTTCGCATTCTTGTCAGTGCCAGAAGGCCCAGCTGTGTATAATTGCGTTGCCATGGGCATTCAGTCTGGACTAAGCCTCTCAATTAATTGAGCGTGACATAGAAATCCATCAGGCTCCAGCGCTAATCCGAAGCCAGGAAATGTCGTACAGCCAGTTTTAAAACCAGCCTAGCCCAGTTTCCAACTTTCCTTATCGCACGGAGCAAATGACACCGGTAAGGTGGTGAAGATTTCCGGCTGCAACAGTTTAGTGAGTTAAATTAGGGTATTCCATGCTGTTTAATCTCGGACACGTGCAAGAGCGTTGGACACATGCGTGTCCTGATTAACCAGTCAGCGGGTCTGTGTTGCATGGAACAGGCGGAGCTCTGTGTTCTCGCGCATTGCTGATTAGTTGTTCCGGGTTGGGTTACCTCGGCTTACGCTGTCCTGCATTTTTAGGTATGCGAAGATGCATTCCTGACGTACTTGTGGATTTTGGGAGCAGATTAACGTGCGCTTCAGAAATGTGGCTAATCCATTTCACATAGACCGCTTATCCACATTGGCCCTTCTGGAGCGATCCTGTTTAGTCCAGTACTACGTTTCCATAATCGATATTACTGAAGATCGATTCAAAGTACCTGAACCTTACCCAAGCTATCTTACTCACGTTAACATAGCTTATGACACTTTATCGCTCGTAATGTTCATGTAAGCCTGCACATCACGATGCAATGACGGCATCGTGACATCCCTGTACTGTGGGACGTTAGATAACGCCACATATGAACCATTATGTGACTTCACACTTGCTGTAGTGCTGCCAGTTAAGACTACATTGAAGTGGGCATCAGTTCACTCACATGTGCTTCGAATAACATCAGCACGCGCCTTAAGTTAATGATTTTGCCTGCGTGAGACGGTGCAGCAACCTCGCGTGATCGGGCCAATTGGTAGGGTAGGCACAGCTCGGATTATTAGGCGCCGGTGCACAGGAGAAGCTCTTAGGAGAAGTGTTGCCTCAACGTCCGACAGTACCCGAGCTGTTTTTGCCGCGTCGCATGAAACCGAGCCGTCACTGCCCGTCAAAATATATCATCAGTCGGACAGGCGTGAAGGCCCGGCCGCCTACAGCCAACACGCTCTCTGCAGTCGGAGCCGATTACGATCAGGCTCGCAGGAGGGGGACGGCGGGCACGTACTGCCCGGCCGGCCAATCGCACGGATATCACAATCAGTGGAGTGGGGCGGACAAACGCTGCTCAGGCGCCCTGTTTAGCGGAGAATTACGATCCCGCGGAGGGCAAGGGAAGCGCCCGCAGGGTCCGGCTGCTATAATCAGGAAGATGTTACGACCAAGAGCGAGGGTGAGGACGAGGGAGCCGGCGCCGAGGCCAGCCCCGATCACGTGGATAAGACGGCAGGCAGAGTTGTCATCAGTCGCAGGCGACTGCAGTGCTCGCAGAGCTCAGAGAGCGTGGGTCGTCCGTACCGCAGGGTTCCAGCCCGCTACTGGAGTGCCTACGGACCGGCACGTGTCTGACTGAGTCCGGACGGACCGGAGGGAGGGCGGAGGTCGGCCGGCCTTCCCGTGGTGCCCGCCCAGCGCCGGCTCGTGTCAAACAGGGTCTCACGCTTCCCCGGCGACACACAGAAGAGAGATAGGTATCGCCCGGGCCGAGGCGACTCAGCCCCGATCCCCGCTCGGTGACACGGAGCCATCGGTACTCGCCCCGCTCGCAGAGACCGCGACCAGACAGGCCGGAAGATGTCCGGAGGGCACAGCTCAGAGCGCACACAGAGCCGGGCCCTGAAAACAGGAATTACGACGCGGTGCGGCTCTGATGTAATTGGTGCCTGGCAGGTTGTGGGGGCGCCGACGCCGTGGGCGTTTTGGCATGCGACCACCTACTGGTGCTCTTTGGGGACGGCAAGAGGCCGTGTTATGACGTAGCGCACTGCCTCCCAAATGCAGATGAGTACGTCTCTGAGAAAAATATATGACTGAAAGCCGAAGAAAACGGGCAGAAAGGGAACGAAGAGAGAGAGGGGAGATATCTCATGGCTTAATCCACAGCGTCAGAACAGCATGATGTCGCCCGCGCCGTCGCGTCGATGTAGTGTGACGTCACCAACGAGGCCGAGAGACCATACTACAGGATGTAAATAGACCACGACTACCCTGGCAGTCATGGAGGACACTGGACTGAAACTGCGTTCTGGCGGCCTGCGGCCACTAGTCGCCACCGGAAACGCAGTCACGCCACGTCTCGGATGCTGGGGTTGGCGCCTGGAGCAGCTATCTCTTCATCCGGTCACGACTGTCGCTACCTGCGCCGGAACATGGTGACGCTTTTTACGTCAGCCCGCATGTCCCGCTGGATGACGTCCGGCGGCGGTGAGTCGTGCGGTTCCAGAGCCCTGGGATGACTGTGAGTTCCAGCGAGCGGCGCCGGTGCTGATGAAATGACTAAGCAGCAGGAAATGACATTATTGAGATGGCATGCCGGAGTAACGGCATTTTCTGAGTCGTTCATGGGAACGGAAATCCGCAAGAAGGTTTTCTTTTTAATCAAACGCGATGCTGAAGAAAACCACCGGCAGCTGCAACCAATCAGCGTTGCGAAAGATTAGCGCTAACGATTCGGAAGATTTCGAGATGCCATGAATGTTAACAATGACGTTTAAGCTGCTTCCGGAGGCTATCCAGCCTGTGTTGTTTCGCGTGCTCCTGAGGGGGCTTGGCCTGGAGCTGACCACCCACAATGAAATAACTGGGCCGCATTTCGATAGGGAACCGTGAGTGTCCTCTTCCGATGATATGGTGCTCCCAGCCAACGCATTCCTCGTACATACATATGATAAAGAGTTCCAGTCATGAATATTTCACACAAACTACAGCCATACACATGGGCATAGAAAAGCGATTGATTCAGTTAACCTTGCTGCGCTACGTGCGTTTTGTGTAAAACATAACACGGCGCTGGTCACAGGTAGCCATCATTACAGGTAAGAACGTCAAAGGCAATGCAGGCAAGGAATGCCTGCGGTGGTTTAAATTAGATCATGCTTTGGAAAGTACTTCACTGCTGACGAATCTCCGTGATAGGATGATGAAGATGATAGCATGGCAGACAGCTTAGGTTCTGGATCGAGCAAAGTTTTATCCCACTTAGGTAAAACCGTGATAGCTTTTCTAGTTGCGGAACAGGCTTGGCCCGTTCTACGTGGCCCACAAAAGCAATGGCACTGGCCCACAACATGGCAGTTACTTGTTTCCGATGACACCCGTGACGATGGCGGAAGATATAACCTGTTGTCATGCCGTATTAAGAATGTACTGTCCGGTGACTTTGTATGATAATGGCTGGAAGGAGCCAGTGAGTAGTAATTATGACAGGCCTCACGTATATTAGTCTGTACTTATCAGAACGACGTGGCTGTGTATTTCGCGTTCAGCAATGTTCGGATGTTTTTAAAAGAGCGGACTTCCGTCGCTACCCGTGGATAACGCTAATTCATCACAAAAGCCGACCTGAAGTTATCCAAGCCTTTTCGATGGCTTATGCCCACAATACAAGCAAACGACGTGATGGTCAAAGCAAGTTCACGAAACACTCGTGCGTCATATCATTTCCTCTAAAAATCAAAACGTGGACGGTACACCCATGTGTAAATGTGACTTGGAGACCAAACGCTGTTAGTCGCTGTTTGGCCAGCTCCGTGATGGCGATACGCCGCGAGATAATCGTACCAGCATCGCACGGGATTTAACATTATCCGAACATGCTCAGCGGAGGATGCAAAATTTGTCCCCTCTGCAGGCTGTTCGCAGCTGGTCCACGTGAAACCCTGTTCAACCCGATCACTTTTTGTCTATCAGTGCGGCATACAAAACTGGGTTGCGGGTCAAAAAATGGCCCGGTTGAAAATCAGTTGTCCGTTCTTCGTTTTAGTCATTGTCAATGTCACCTTACCAGGAAGGCCCAATGTTGTCACAATGCAGTTTGTATTGGTTGTGTTCGCGGTTTCTGTAAAGATACCGCCGTAATATTTTCGTAAAGATATCGTCGAACATAATGAAAGGCCATTCATGTAGTCGGATACACTTACGTTCCATATTTTTGTTTGTCAGCACTGTGGAGCATAAAAGACAGCCTGTTTCTTCCCTCAGAATCCAGGTGACCAGTCAAAAATAATGAGTGTCGGAGTTGGCTGAGAAAAAGCACCATACCCCGTTTGGACCCGAGTGATTTTTGGAAATATTTAACCCTCCTTGGCACAAAGCGTTTATGACATGTATGCTTACACACGGTTTTCTTCCTTTTTCAGGTAAGCGTTAAAATTTATCGGCAGGTCACAGAAGCCATTACAGGAAACTCACATCTATCAAAACAAACTTCCACCAGGTAACGTTTTTAAACGCTGCGTATTCATGGAATAAGGCTAACGGGTCTATTTACGCAAGGCTTTGCACTGTTTATCACCGGAAGCATACAAATTAGCGTAAGTGCATACACAATAAGGGCCAATGCATCAAATACTGACATTGCGGTTTTACACTCTGAATCAGTTATAGTCCAGAACAAAGGGCTTAGGGCCATAATTGCGCTGGATAATGAGACAGCACTAATGACGATGTCTGTTGTATTTCTTTAAGAGTTACGAGTCCGTCTACACGCAAATAGTAATATTTCCAATGAGTTAGGCTTCTTTTGCATCTTTGCATGTGCAAAAACAACGTTGTAGCAACAATGCGCTATGTTCTCTGAAACCCAGACAAATATTTCATCTGAATCTTGAAAGAAAACGCTTCTTATACACATTAAGCCTTTACCGATAAGCATTCTGCAAATGCTGGTGTCAGTAGTTCAGGATGCCTTAATTAGCGCGGTGGCGTTCCTCTCCGGCGTATCTCAGGGTGATCGTGCCGGTACATCATTTGCTCCTATAGAGCCGAGCTCCTCCCTGACCGCGGCCTTCTGGGCAACAGTCCGCGGGCAGCCATCTGGTGTCGGCACCGCGCACCTCTTTGTGAGACGGGCATTTCAGACGCCTGGTCACCGGCAATTAGCACGCAATTCTGGCTTTTCAGCGTGCGCTAATCAGGGTCGGGTGCGCTCGCTGATAGTGAGCGCATGTCGGCAACCTATTGACCCTCCGTGTCCGGGTCGTCTCGTGCAGGCAGTCATTCGCACCCGCCCGACCGCTGCAGAAAGCTGATGGACATTCCTTCCCTCCCCTTCACACCCAACCTAACTCTGCAGCAGAGTCAGGGATAAACAGCCTCACCCTGCGGCAGAGCCGGGGACAGGCAGATAACCTCACCTTACGGCAGTTCCAGTGTCAGACAACCTTACCCTGCGGCAGTGTCAGGGACAGACAACCTCACCATGTGGCAGAGTCAGGGACAGACAAACAACTTCGCCCTGCTGAGGTGCCGGTGACAGACGGACAATCTCGCCCCGGGCAGAGCCAAGAACAGACAATCTCGCCCTGCGGCGGAGCCAGAGACAGACTGTCTCACCCTGTGGTAAAGCCAGTGACAGGCCCACCATGCAGCTGAATCATATATCTAAATATATATATATGCATATACATATATGTATACATATATACATATATTCAGATATAGGAATAAAATTGAATCAGGGACAGACGGCGGCACCCTCAGCCTCATCCTGCATTTTTATTTTTTTTTATTCAGACTCGAAGCCTATGATACAACATGGGTTTTCTTGCTTGAAGCATTGTCCGATGTTCATCGCCAAGTTTCTGGACATTCCACGTCTCCATTCGGCAGCACCGATCCCATTTCTGGACCACAATTGGACCCGAGTGCTCTGCTAATTATGTCGTCACCGCCTGGCTTCGCTGGACTCGCGGCCCCGGGGCACGCGTCAGCCGGAGGACGCGACCTTCAGCGCCCGTGACCCTGGTCACGCGTTCGGCCCTCCGCGACAGGCCATCTGTCCTGCTTTATCGATAACCCATTGTGCGCCATGGCCGTCACCGGCCGGACGACCCGCCGTGGAGAGCGTCCTCGGCAGATGAGTATAGCTGTGACACGACAAGCCCTCGGCGGTGGTTTTCGGCGGACTTCGCTGCGGCGCAAACTGCGTATTCCGTCTGGAAGGCATTCTTTCGCTCCTAGTCAGCTCTGCGTGCCGACCATAAATGCTCGCTCATCTGGTGTCTTGGTGGCTTAACTGATTTGTAGCTGATGCAATGTAATAATAAAGCAATGTAATTAATTTCAAACTTATTTATCCTCATTAACAAAGTGTAGACTGAGTTTTTCGAGAGCCCGCTGGATGATGCTGTTCGGCAAACGTGGAGATCTTCTTGGTGGTTGTTGGCCTGTTTGCCGTAAGGTATGGTTTGTGGCTCTTAGAAAAGCCGGAGAGTAGCAAACCTTTTGCCCGTGCCCTCTTTTGTGCCTTCCGCCAGGCATCAAAGCGCCATAGCAGATAACGCTATGAACGACCCATGTCCGAAACGTTTGCAGACTCCCCGGCCCTTCTCAGAGTCACAAGGCGCGCTATACGGTATACAGGCCAACAACAACCTGGAAGTTTTTAGCGTCGTTGAGCAACAGCGATGCTTTAGGTAACCCCATTGACCTGCGATGGGCTTTGATCCCAAAACTACTCACTTCATTGTATTCGGGCTAAATCTATGTGAAATAGATTAAAATTTATTCTGACGCTCGTAAACGAGCTGATTTAAACGAGCTAGTCTGATTCTTGAGAACAGACTTCCAGTAAACCAGGTAACTGACTCAGTATGAACTAACTGCAACGTTTTTTCTCCCATTTCCTTCATTTTAACGCAACCTGGCCACATTTGTGACACAGATATACAGAGTTCGTTCTGGTGGCGAGAAGGTAATTTTGAGGTCAGATAATACCAACAGATGTGACCGGTAGATACAGGACATTTTGTCTCCAGTTGAGATGTTAAGCACAAAATGAAGCTGAATACCCACTGTTGTGTTCCGATTCCTGGGACCTTTTCCACTGTTTTTTTTTGACATGAAAATAATTATTTTTACATATCCCATGTCGTTTTACTGGTCATCATTCACACGCATTGAATCACAAACTTCGCCGTGTACGGCCTCTTGGGAATACAAAAGAATTTCCAAAGCCTGGCAGTATTGAAGTTTTAGTATACAAGCATTGCTACCATCAGAGAGTTGAGGCAGACAGCCTCTGGACCTGGCGGGGGCGTTGTCTGCTTTTAGAATCCGTCACAGTTGTCAGTCTGCCGATCTCCCTGTTCCAGGCCGTATTCAGACACCTTTGCATAGCAGCCTCTGTCATTAAACGCCAGCCGAATTGATCGTCCTCATTGTATTTTGTGTTAACGCGCTCGGCGGTGGTGGCCGCAGGCAGTCATTGCAATAACTCGGCATAAATGGCGCAGCGGCGTGTTTCCAAAGGTGCGATAACGGCCGTTAATTGGTCCATGTTGACTAAGGAATTGGCCCACGACAATGAGGCCTCTTATGTACCAACGGAAGAGCGCCGACTCCGAAGTCATTGGGTGTTAGCGCTGCACTGTACTCCAGCGCTAAATTCGAAAACATGAGACATGTTGCAAAAAACAACAACAAAACATTGAAACATGTGTTGTGTCTTGATGAAAGTCTGTGACTCTTGTGAAAGCAGTTGTGAGAGGCGAACTGGATGACTCCCTGTAACTACGAACGAATCGCTTACGAGTACGAATCGCTTACGTGCAATACGATGTCATTGGTCCGAAACGCATGTCTGAATTTGTAATGCAACATTCTGATTATCAACAAAATCGGCTCTGTTCCGTATGCCTCTTCAAAAGGTTTTGACATTAAAAACATGTTTCCAGCGCGTCGTTTCGTTCTAGCTTGAGTAAACTGAACGTTCTTTACGCGATAGTTTCCGGGAAACTATAGCTTCTGTTTCTCCTGCATATGCGTATGATTGATGGTTGGTATGTACGGTGAAAGACGTTTCATTTATAAAGATGTCCAAAAACGTTCTCGTTCAGTTAATCATAAGCCCCCAAACCGAATAAATGGCCCGTGGATAGCTTGCGGTTGTTTTAACAACCGTCGCTCCGAATAAGCATTGGTCCCTTCATTGTGGTGGTCACAGGCAACGTTGGCCTTTCTTCACGTCTGAACGCAGAGGAGTAGCGCCGGCGGTTGTGGCATCTGTTTACCGCCTCAGTCAGCCGCCCGGGCTGCCTGTGTCACATAGCAGGGCACGAACCGCCCCGACGCGCCGCCGCCTTCCCGTGTGGTCACTGGGCAGGTGCCAGCCTACACCGGTCCGCGCACCTGTTAATTGGCGCTAATCCGCTGCCGTGTGGGTGGTGCGGCCGGCCGCTGCCCGGTCACACGCAGCGTGCGCTGGTGCAGTGGTTCCGCTGACCGCCCTATCTTAATGCGAGCCGAGAGCACCGCAATTATACCAAGAACACTGTGATGGGCGTAATCCAAACCAGTTTGTCGCCGACTGTATCTCACAGCTGATCTGACTGTTCTGATCAGTTTATAAACAGTATTCCACTGTGATAGGAAGGTGAAGCATGACCCTGACTTTTATCTGTTGATTTGTGAAAACGACATTCGCGGTTTTTCGTGCCACATTATTCATATCGGATTTGGTATTGGACGTCATTTATCCTCCGTCCTGAATGCTTACTTTTTAGCTGATGGTTCTTAGGAGTAAAGTGTGCAATTTGTTACTGTATTAAAAATTACAAAGTCGTCGATAGTTCCGACAGCTTACTACCGATCCGTAAGACAGCGGTTTTCATTAAAAACTTTCAGCGCCAGGCTGGTCAGAGAGCGACGTCATCGATTACGGCTAGTTCGGGTGTGTCACGCTCGTGCATTTGTACACGACCGCATTCTAAGAGTGGTACTGACTCTTCTCAAACTGACATATAGCTTTACGACCGCTGATGGTTAGGCGACCTCGCCGACGTTATATCTGTCAGCCAAACTGACTCATATTGCTCGCAGGTGAGAGGCATAAATAAGCTATAAGTGGACGTGAATTAATTCAGGGTACCACCATTCATTGTGGGCTATCAGCTGGGCCAACCATTCCGATTTATCATTTGGCTTGCCGCCCGCAGCCGTTCTTTGTCGAACCAAGTTAAAACACGCACACACAGATACACATGGGCGTCGATGGTGATGGGACGCAGGACAGAGGGTGGTTTCCTACAGCTCAGCAGAGCTGAGTGAAGCCGGCGGCGCCGGGCCAAACTGACTGGACCGGTGCTGTGTAGACAGCGCTTAATTTGGCTGAATCCGTGCCGTGTGGACAGTACCCAAACTGGTCGAGCCGGTACCGTGTGGGTAGTACTCGACCTTGTTGGATCGGCGAACGGAAGTGGTTACAAAAAAAACGAGCAGGACGTTAAAGACTGGTACAGGCCAGTGATCCCAGTGGCGGGCCATAGGTAGGGCCATAGCCTGCAAAGCTACAGGGTCTTGCAGGGCGGGGAGAATCGGCGGCATGCAATCCTAGATTGACACCAAGCGTGGCACCTGGAGCCCCAGTTGGGACGGGCACAGCGCCCTATACAGAAAGACCGACACGTTGTCCGGTAGGGAGCCGCATTCTGCTGCAGCGGCTGGGCGGCCAGTCGGCTGGCGACAGCACAATGACTCTTGGTTGTCGGTGACAGCATCCTGTCGGAGCACTAGATTCAATGGGCGCGTCGGCGGACGGCGCCGGCGAGAACTGGCCGCGGTATTCTGGCCCCGGCTGTTTACGCGTCAGGGGATCCCTGATCGTACGTCTGGAGCGGCGCCAGCAATCCTCCGACTAAATGCGGCTCCAAATGTTTTCCTTTCGCTGGGTCGCTACAAACTTTTGGCTGTTGTTGCGGATATCGCAAACTAGGCCCAGCTTGTGGCGTTCGGAGCAGAAGTTCGGAAAGGTTTGCTCGGAATGCGTAACTTTTCGTAACTATTCAACGCATGTATTGTTTTTAAAACTGGCACGCATCAGGCAACGTTCCGTGTATGAGGAATTTCATGCTGCCTGTTTTGAACGATGATTAGTGCCACGCTGCATTGAGCGGATGTCGTAAATTTGAGATAAATCACACAGAAGTGCTCGCTACAATCCAAAGCGGTGTTGCGCACTTCTGCAATGTCTGGAATGCCCGCTGTGTGACAGAATACACGCAAATTTCCCAAATCAGGTACTTTAAAGCCGGTCCGGAGGCTATAAAATTATCGATCGTGCGGAGATACCACATCGCAAACCACTGCTCACGCGCTACTGCAGACTCCAGATTTTTAAGATCTCCTCTATAAGGCCCCCGCGTCTGCACGTCACTCAGACGGTGTTCCCTTACCGTGCCGTGGGAAGCCGGTCATGTTCGCCATTCGTCGGCATTCTTACAAGGACATCGTGACGTAAGAGCACGATGCTCGAGATGCATCTGCATACATCATGCATACATGTTCACACACGTCTGCAATAAAAACGTAGCCATTAGGCAACAAAGCCGTTGTTTCCCAGTTTTCCGTTACCGTTGTTTTTATGTACTGTATTTATCAGTGCCTACTTCTTTTCCACATAAGCGTGATTTCTTTGTTGGCCGGAACAGCCCAGTATTGCGAAAGGTGCGAAGAGCTCGAAAACGATCGACGTTTGTGAACAACATATTCACACGGGAGCGCAGGTCATCGACCAGAGGTTCAGCATTGTCTGACTGGGTTCCTGACATCATCAATGTCGAATGCGCTGTTCTAGCACGTAAAATACCAACTGTGTAGCTCTGTAATTTAATCCATCACTGGCTGCCCCGTGAGAGAGCTGACTGAATCTTATCAGAATGCTGTGGTCCTGGAAGACCAGAGGTAATGGTGATCTGGTGAGCAGCAACTGGGCGCAGTCTGGTGATACGTCGCGGCGCTGAACAGCCTGGTGACGAGTCGCTGGTGCTGGACAGCCTGGTGGCAAGTCGCTGGTGCTGGACAATTTGGTGATAAGTCGCTGGCAGTCGCTGGTGCTGGGCAGTCTGGCGATAAGTCGCTGGTGCTGGACAGTCTGGTGATGAGTCACCGCTGGTGCAGGGCAGTCTGATGATCATCAGCTGGTCCTGGACAGTCTGGTGGTAGCTGCCCGCGCCAGACGTCTGCTGTACGCCTGGACTGTTCAGGCGCCTCCCGCCAGCCCGCTCGCGGCCAGCTCCGGTCTCAGGTGTCCTCTCACAAGGAGCGACACGGCGCCGCACGTAACCAGAGGCGATCCCGCCGGAGACCGGACGACTCGAGAGGCGCCGGTGCCGGCGGGCGGCGACCTGCGAACAGTCCCGGCCGCTCACCAGCGCCGAGGTGTGCGCTGAAACCGCAGAAACCGGTCTCACCGAACCGGCGCCGGAGGTGCGACCAGTGGCGGAGCCAATTCGGCGCAGCAGGCTCGGCGCAGCATGTTTCCGTCGAAAGGGCGCGAGAGTTGCGTGGCCTCTGCGCGCGCTCCCCAAGGCCTGTGTCAAATCAGGCTGGCTGAACGCAGAAACCAAGAGCGGTTTTAACACTAACACAAAATTTTTTACAGCAAAATCACTTTGAAGCGGGCAAACCTTCACGCTCAGTGCTGCTTAGTACCTTAGTACTCGGATAAGATGAGTACGAGTCCGCACGCCTAATGTCAGGCACCACCACTGAATCAGTCGTTGTTTATCGTTCATATCATCAACGGGCCTCACCCACTTGCAAATGATATCATGACATGAAACATAAATAATAGTAATTTGCATGCCATACACGAGTAACAGCCACACTGCATGTGATAAATGAAAAGTTAAAAACGCTAAAATGTGATCAGATATCAGGTCACAACAAGGCTAAATAAGACAGGTCTTTTATTCCGAGATTGCCATTGTATGGCGCATTGTCTTTGCCTTATTTGAAAGGCAGTCGTTTTAGCCTAATACTATGTGTGGTTTTTACTGAAATCCGCTTTGGGAACCAGCCGTTTTGATCCAAGTTATGTGAGATGTTTAGTTTTTGTCCAGCCTGGGATAAACTTGCTGCTTTAAACTGTAAACGGCTAGTCTGAGGACTGGCCATTTCGGTAGCCGTTTCGGACGGACTGCTCGGGTCTACACTGGGCTGGGCCGGCTGCTTTTGGCACAGTCCACGGCGCGATGTTTTGATCCAGTGGGAGGCAGGCTGCTGGAGCGGTCGGAGGACGCCAGCAGTTTTTCTCCAGCCCAGGTCTGCGCTGCCGGTCTGCCCGGCGCCGGCCGTCCTCCTCGCAGCTCGTCAATGCGACTGTTTCAGCCACTAACGAGCTGCTATGTTTAGCCGCACGTTCGCCTGTCCGGTAGTGGCAGCTGGCGCGAGGTCGGGACCGACGTCACAGTCGGTCCCCGCTGCCCTTCGTGCTCCTCCGCCGGTCAGGAGGGCTGGCTTCCCGCCGGACGTGCTCTAACGTCAGTCAGAATTGCCGGATTTCCGCGGCACCGCCAGCGGCGGCCGCCCCTGGGATCCGCGCAGCCTCCACCCTAAGAGCCACCTTTTCGCTGACCGGCTGTCTCTGCGCCGCCGTGGACCCGGGAGTTATTGCTATTGTAATGGTGCTGCAGCACCTAAAGGGTGTGTTATGTAACGCAGTCTTGAGGGACTGTGATACCGAAGCTGCGTCTGAACGGAGAGCAATATTGCCACATTGTCTGAACGGATATGTAACGTTGTCTAAAGGGCTGTATAATATAGTAACATATGCGCTAATATAGTAACATTGTCTAAACTCTCTATGGGGTCTTTACAGCGCACACGTTCCTTGGCTTGTGTGCTGTTTGTAGGATGTCTTAAACCTTGCGTCGCATATATTGGTTTATTTTTGTTTCCCTGGCCTGTGTGTTAGATGTCGCGGCCTTCGCATTGGACATCATGGCCCCTGCGCTGGTTAGGATGGTCCGTGTGTCAGACAACGTGGTGTGTGTGCTGAACATCCCGGTCTGTGAGCTGCGTACCGTGGTCTGCGATTGGCGGTCGGTGTTTGAGGTAGCCGGGTCCGGGCGTCAGGCATTTCAGCCCGCGCGTTGGACGGCAGGCCGGCGTGTCCTGATCTGTGTGCCGGCCACCCGCTGCCGGGGGTCGCCCGTGTGCCAGGTGTGCGGGCCTCGCCGCCGGCTCGGTATGCTGATTACGGCGGGGCCAGAGTCGGCGCCGCGTCGTCCGGAACGCCGCTGACGTGCGGAGCCTTCCCAGTCGTGACCGACGAGCCCAATCCAACCCTCGGAAGCGTTTGCAATCTCCGGTCGATCGCACACCCCCTGCTACTCTCTATTCAGTAAGGACGGGTATTTTCATCTCGCGAATGGTTGCAGGCGTCCATTAACTCCGAGATTTAGCGTTACAGCATATAAACGATGCGTGACAGAGCGCGCTCTGAAAACAGGTCAATACCGCGATTGTCTCGATTCTTCCGTGTCACTCTGCGTGTTTCTTGTCTTCGCCACGGCTTATGGTTGTTACGTCAACGAGAAACCAAACGGCGACAGACAGTCGGAGCTTGGACTTTTCGCGCAGGACGTGGCATGGTCGATTCACTGCTGAAATGAATGACATCGAACTCCGATCTTTTCTGTCGTAACGCAGAGGTGCTGCCACCAGTCATGCTTCCATCTCACAACTACAAGTCAGCCTGGCCCATTAAACTGATGTATCACTGGTCATTAGTCTCACAAAGGCGTTGCAGTATTTCCTAAGTGATTGTGATCCTCTGTTAACTGACAAGTTCTCAGCGGCTGTCGGTCTTTTCCTGAATATTCTGCACGGCTCGTTAGTCGTTAGTTTTTTTAGAATTTGGAGTCTTTACATAGAAAAATATCTGCTCTGTAATGCATAGCTGATTTCTTGGAAGTTTGCGAGTTCTTCAACCACAAATGGACTTGGGCTCATTTCTGTGATACCGAAATGCGTTACGCAGACCATCCGCAGCAGCCGTTGAACGTGAGACAACTCAGTTGCGAGTGAAACTGCGTGACAGCTGTTCCCCATAACAAAGCCAGTTATTTCCCTTTAGCCTCGCGCCGTGAAATGCAACGCCTACAAGCACACAGTCCCAGGCCTTTCCGCGTGACGTCCGAAGGTACGAAGTATGACCGGGGCGAGGCGTCTCGAGTAGGTGGATCTCGAGTCCGAGGCGCATTTCCCGGGCTTTCGCGGCCCGGGTGCTGCGGTATCTCAACACGTCGTTTCAGCTTTCCGTGGACGACTCTTCCCGGCGCCCCAGGGCGTCCGACGCCGACGATCGGCGCACGTGGGCCCCGGAATGGCGCGAATTCGGCGTCCAGGAGCCCGAGGACCGATTTCTCCATCCGGCGAGCAGGTGCGCCGGCCGGTTTGATCTTGCCGCTGATTGATTGTCCGGCGCTCTGAGGGAATGATCCCGTGCGGGTGATGTGCCTGTGCACGCTGCCGACCGCTGGAGGACCGCTGGAATGCGATAAGGCGCGTTCCCAGTCGGCTGGGGTTAGCGCGCTCATCTGACCAGAGCAACATACGTCGTGCCGCGCAGCAGGTCGGCACCCGCTGCAAGTCGCACGCAGAAGGTCGGCACCCGCTGCAAATCGCACGCAGAAGGTCGGCACCCGCTGCAAATCGCACGCAGAAGGTCGGCACTCGCCGCCCGCCGCTCGTGACCGAACGGCCGGACGCTGGTGACGGAGCGGCCTGCAGAGGACAGCTGATGGGCCTCCACCCGTCATCGGAACGGTCTGGAGAGGACAGATGATGAACCTCCGGCTGTCGTCAGAACGGTCTGGAGAGGACCGATGACGAACCTCCGGCTGTCGTCACAACGGTCTGGAGAAGACAGATGACGAACCTCCAGACGTCATCAGGAGAGATGACAAGTCTTTAGCTGTCATTGGAACGGTCTGGAGAGGACAGATGACGAGTCTCCTGCCGTCATCAGGAGAGATGGCAAGTCTTTAACTGTCATTGGAACGGTCTGGAGAGGACCGATGACGTCTGTCCTCTCCAGACTGACTGTCATCTCCAGCTGCCATTAGAATGGTCTGGGGAGGACAGCTGACCATCTCCAGCCGTCATCAGAACGGTCTGGAGAGGGCAGCTGACGAACCTCCAGCTGTCATCAGAGCGGCCTGGAGAGGACAGCTGACATCAGTGCGGCCAAATGAGGTCAGCTGCTCATTGAGCATGAGGGCAGAAGTTGCCGTCACAGTCAACGTTAATTAAAACGCCCCTTCTGATTAAGGAAAATTACAGTTACCCTTCCTTCTTCTGAACCAAGGAAGACAAATAAGGAAGAAGCAAACACCAGCGTACTGGTCGTTCTTTGTCATTGAAAAGCATCCTGTAAACGTATGCCTATATGATGTATTTGACCTTCAAAATGTGGTCACATGTGGCAATGCCAATGCATACGGACGAACTGTTGTCTTCACGGCAAAACCTATTACGACGTTTCATGAAACAATGCATGCAGACAGTCGTGCTTACAGGCAGACGTTGCACAGGCTGTGGGCTTCGGTTAAGGGGAGGTGTTCTCAGAAGGGGAATCTCCGACTTAGGATGATTTCAAGCTGTTTAGGCGGATTCTTCTTGCAGTGGAAGAAAGGAAATGTTCTGAGAAATACAAATGATTGTTTTTACACTGACTTAACTTAATATTGGAAGTGCATTCCAGTTAAATGCATGGAAGAGGTAACTCCAGGGCATTGCGATTCGGTGTGTCTTGACCTCCTGTGTGTTGCGTGTAGTGGCGCTACGTTTAATTCCGTCGTATTTTTAGATATTTTATACTGAAGAACAACAAGCTTACAAAAGTGGGGCTGGCCAAAGAGCTTTATTCTTTCTTTTTGAACAAAGTGCTCACCAAGCCAAACCAGCTGCATGGTCTGGAGTTGACTGACTCTGGTCCGATTGCCCAAGTCTTGGCCATAGGCCTGGACTTGACACCGCTGCCGGTCTGTCCCGATCCTCGCCCTGCCTGGGACTTACGCCGGCCCTGCCTGGACCGGGCTGACCCGGCGTCGTACGACACCCTTCGTCTCGACATCCGCCCGATTCGTCGTGGGACACCCGGAGTCTGAATCACGTTCTCGGAAGCCGTGGACCCCGGAGCTGACGACTAATTCCTCGGCGGTCAGCCCTGCTGCCCACGCACTGGCTGGCCGGGAATCTCCTGGCGGCCGCGGTACCAGTCGCTCGCTGATAGCGGACCTGACTGTGCTGCCGTCCGATTCACTGCGCTCCAGTCATACCCCTGGTTCGGAGCTTATGGTTTTCGTGGGTGTCTGTTCGGGCGCAAGGTCATCTGATGGCAATCGCAATGTTCAGTTAGTCTAATTTCACGCACCTTACCGCAGCGGTCGATTGAAGGCCGGCTTGTCTGCATCGTGCAGACGTCGGGCACCTGCGGCGAAACGTCTCTCGGACACCGCCGCGTGACTGATTGTTAATGGGCTCGAGCCACACCTCAGCGCCGAACCCTATGGATGTCCCAGCCTTTGCGGGAGTCGCATTTCAGATTGAGACAGGCAGGATTTCGTTTATCCTCACGAAGCTGATGGTGAAATTAAAAGTTTGACGTTTTGTTCAAACTGACTCGGTGCTGTGGTGTACAACATTTTAATCAGATGTTTTCATCATGCATTCCTAGCTGTAATGTGCTTGTCGTTCCACGAAAGGTCTGATGCCTGTAGCTCACAGAAACGAGGGTGTGGTGAGATCATGAACTGTTAGGCAACACAGAACACCACTCTTGCATTAACTAATCCTTGTCGGCATAAGGATAAAGAACAGTGTGGCAGTTTTCGCCTTTCAAACTGTCAATGCCAGATTACATGGTTGTTCGCGGACATTACTTTTTGGACCCGTGTTTAGCATTTATCTTTTGGAGCAAAGTACAGTTTCTCTCTCATGGGCGTGAGCCTGGCCTTACGTACCTTGGTTGGGAACATTATGATAGTGTTTTGTTAACTCTTCAGAAATGTCTATTTTAGGATTAATACAATAATATACATATGTACATATGTTTTTTCGTGCAGATTCTTCCGCTAGCAAAACATAATGAAGTATTTTGCACACACACGCAAAGGAAGACACACAAACATACATACACATATATATATATATATATATATATATATATATATATGTATGTATGTTTCATGTAATTATTTCAATTAGCAAAGCATAAGCAAGGTATTTTTATTGCTCATGATGTACGTGGAAGATACAAGAAACAGGTAAACATGTGCGCAATCGAGTTTCTTTCGTGCGGTGGACATCGTTTTAAGTCTATTAAGTCTATGCAGGAGGGGGAAGCGATTCGGCCCCGATTTGCCGATCTGCCTGACCAGTTTCTAAGAAACAGGGCTTGAACACAAGACTGTGATCTGCACTAATTACGCAAGTATGCATGCAAAACCCACCAAAACGTCAGTGGAATCTTTAAGAAGCCAAAAGGTGGAAACGGCAGATTTTTCCGTCCGGTGTACCGCGCTGCAAGTGTTTACCTTTACTCTGACATGAAATTTTCAATCTTAAAATGCCTGAAACCATGTCTAGGAGCAATTTCTGGAATAGCAGCGGTTTCTGGGTTTCGAGCATAGAGGGCGAATATCTGCAATTTTTGGGTACTTTTCACTCTTTTTGGATTCGTTGACTGGTCCGATTTTAATACCTTTGCGGCAAAGGCGATAGTTACAGTCTGTTAGCAACATCAACGGCGGGTCCAAAAAATGAAACAGGGAATCACTAGTGTTAACTAAATGTGTATTGTGTATTATGTAAAGGTAGTGTATTGATAAAACCAAGCCATCGCCCCTTTTCTTGTTTCTCCCTCTAGTTGCCAAAGATACCTGCTGTAAATGCATGTTTAAATATGTTTTGTACATGTATTTTCCATAAATGCCATTATTAGTTTGCAACCCGTGATGTAGGTCATTGGTACATACGGACCAAAGTCCAGACGTCACAGAATTGTGTACCTGGCTCCTTCCTTGATCCTTGTTTGTGCCCCCTTTACAAAATATGTCCTCGCTATCAATGTCGCAACACCTGAAGGCGATTACCGATTGAGTCGTACGTTGTTTCATCACGTAGAACCTACTTACACCTGACGTTGCATTACCCCCTGCGATATCCCCTGCGAATCCCCTGAGATTCCCCTGCATCTGCCATTGGCAGTCGTTGGACATTTTATAAAGGATGTGGACGGTCACTCGTCGGAAATGTGATGCGTTACATCGTAGTACTTCCAAGTGCTGGCTTACAGCACCGATATGCATATGACCGAGCAGTCGTCTGAAATGGCTGTAAAATGGCCGATATGCCTCCCAGAAACGCCTCCGGGAGATCCCCGATCCATGTAAGACGTCGAAATTTTGCTGTGATGTGAAGAAAGAATACGCATGAAAAGGTCACCGTTGTTCAGCCCGTTGACGTAAATGGTTTGGCTTTGACGCTGGAAAAAGCATCGGATGGCCAAATCGGCTCTCACACATGAAAATAGGGTGGAAGTTGAGACAACGAAAGCGCAAGGAGTACTGCAAGCACACCACCCGAAAATAAAAGAATACGGCCATCATTAGCGTTTGTAAAACTGGTTTGGGTACGTACTTCCGCAGCAATGTGTTGGGTTGCTTGAAAAAAAAAACGGGGAATCAAGGGAGCCAAAAGACAGAACACAACAGAAAGGACCGTTGAGAGCTTCGGAGTTTTATCTACTGTAAACATAGTTATTGCAATGCAACAAAATTCAGATCGTGACTTTTGCAAAGAGAAAATCCGATAATGATCATTCAGCATTCCGTTTTGAAAACACTGCAACACATGTCACCATGTCTCAGAAAGGAAACTCAGGTGTTCCTAAATGGTTCTGAACTAGGGCTTTCCGCCTACTCCGTTAAGCAAAGTTCATGAAAACTCAACTTCCCAGTTTCTAACGGTATCAGTTTCGAAGCAGTCTGAGCTTTAGGATGACCGTTTGTGTTGGGCTTTTAGGCGCGGATTGTCATAAATCACTAACGTTCTCCTTGCTGGACGCTGCTGTGCATGACGGACCCCGTTTCTAAATGCACTTGATTTTATTTTGCCTCCCGCTTTGATGATATGATCTTTGCGACTCTTTCTACGTCCAGCAAAAAAGGTGAAAAAGATGTGAAGATGCCATTTTGCTCTCTTTCTTGCCCATGAACATGATCTTGAAACACACACAGGATGCTATGCGATGTGCTGTTCAGTTTCTTTTGAGATGATATCCATTTCGAGTTACTGTCCCTGGGTGGCCAAGCGGAGCCTTCTGAAACCAATACTACCATGACAGTAAAATGTGTTGAGTTTTTTACCTCGCGGATCCCAGGTTTTGAACCGCGCATGCGCTATCCATTTCATTTGGCTGGGACTTTGAGCCTGTGGCTGCAGCCGGCATGAATACTTTTTTTGCGATAAATCCGCGTTAAGATATGTGGGACTTTATCAAGTGATCTATTGCAGACATACTACAATAAAGTACGATGATCTCTTGGGTTGATATGGAGCACAAAAGAACGGGCTACACGCTGCTGTGCTTTTCATTGCAAAAAGTCAAGAGCCTCTGTCCGATATTGAAGTGGAATCGATATGGGGTTCGAAAATGAGTGCATCGTCGGCTTCCAGGCGGCGTGGCCACCGAATCATGAGCCGAAACCTTCGGGCTGCCGGTAGGAACGAAAGGCGGTACACGGAGCTACACCGTGATGCTTTTTTGGAGTCGCTGCGATCTCTGGATCGCCAGCATCACATCCGATTCTGAAAAACGTCCAGAAACGGCCCTTTTCACTTTGCCGTCGCTTGGGCGCGCTACGTGTCGCGCGAATTGAAACGTGATTTGTACCACGCGATTGCCCGTTCAATTGCGATTCCAAGTTGATGAGTTTCGAGCCAATCCTGCCCGTGGCTGCCGACAGAACTCGTCGGAACCGAAAAGATGTCTGGCGCTGTTTGTGTTTCCCGTTTTACGTGTTATCCCTATGGGCTAAAAAGCGCCCTTGAAGCGCGTGGCACGCGCGAACGGCGGGTCGCAGCGGGACGAAAATTGGCGGATTTT
This sequence comes from Capitulum mitella, assembly GCA_030062745.1. NCBI lineage: Eukaryota > Metazoa > Arthropoda > Thecostraca > Pollicipedomorpha > Pollicipedidae > Capitulum > Capitulum mitella. Next base: position 29,413,955 of record CP099845.1, on the reverse strand, counting down.
CTGGTGGTGCGCGGGACCTTCCGAACAGTGCCCGGCACGTGCCGATCCGTCAGTCCGTTCTGGCTCTGGTCCGGAGCAAAGATTTGACGACAGGCAGACAGACCGACATACTTTTCTCAAACAGGATATAGGTAGCAATGTCTACGACAAACGACAGCAATGAAAAGCATTTCGTGATTAAAATGCTCAAATATGCTTAAAACTCATTAAATGGGCCACGTTATTTGTGTCGTATTGGCAAGAGGTTTCATTAACCGTATTCCCGTGTGGGAAGAGAGTCAGAAACCCCGTCCGGTTTTTGCTCTCCGTCCCCAATGTTTTTTTAAGCAGCTTCACAAAAGTTGGCCACTTTATTTGTTTCTGCTACGCAATATATCAAATTTTCATAGTTTTGTTCTGCTCAGGGGCGGAGTCAGGCCACGTTTTTAGGAAGCACCTCAGGCCTTTTCTGGCACTGTTAAAGGTAGCATAAAAATGGTGGCCAAAAATGGATTTTTTAAGATGGAACTTGAAATTTTGTATAAGTGTAAGGGTAAATAATTGGATAAACATAAAAATGCATTTCTGGTAACCTGAAGCCACGTGACAAAGTCAGTTCAAAGTCTAAAGATAAAATGTGGCTTTACATGAATATTTTTGACGTTAATTTGTTTAATAAAAACGCGGAATGTATGTAGCCGAGCACAGTGTTTTCCACTTGCCTTTTAATTTTCAGTTCGATATTGAGTCGGTGCAAGGAGCTTGGCCTAAATGTCCGCGCCCACTCTTATATCACATCGATCATGAACAGAAATTCAAAATCAAAGGAGGTGAAAGCGTGTTTTGCGTGCATTTCATACGTGGCGGTCACTCGGAAAAGTTCAGATTGAGGTGTTTGTCAGTCAGTCAGCCAGTCAGTCAATGTGTCCAGGCTTCCGAGCGTCTAGCGCCCGAACGCGTCAGCCGACGTCACCACAAGTGGCACTATCAGATGTGCCGCTTCGGTGGACAGGTTATGGTGCGGGTTTCGAAGGGATTCGTGGCGTGTGGTACGTGCCACGTGGCACGAGCCGGACCTGTGCAGAATTCAGTTAATCACCGGCACAGGTCAAAAGGCGGGTGCTGTCGACTCATGTTGACTCATGTTGGCACTTGTTGAAAACATGGGTCCCACTTGCGGGTACTCACTTTTGTGGTCGGCACCCCGTGAAGTCCACGTGGCGATCCACAGGCACGTGTTTGATTTGGACTCCGGAAGCAGTGAGTGCCGTCAACAATGACTGGCGGCTAAAATCTGGTGGTTATATAGACCAGCACTAGTGCTATCCAGCCATACCCCATGTGCTAGGCAGGGTGCTACGGGTCACGTGGAGGGTGCGCACTGCTTGTCTATGGACCCGTTACTGGACGCGAGCAGTGTAGTTTACTTGAGTGATCCCATCACAGGCAGTGCGCTCACGCCGTGGCGGCACGGTGTTTGGGGTAGACTGCCTGACTTGAAAGCGGAGCCCCGGGCCCCGCCGGCCGCGAGCTGTTTCACAGCTCATAGTGCGCAGTTGTTATGCAGATTTTTTTCACAGCGCAAATACGTCGTCGAAGGAGTGGGGGTATGACTTGTACCGCCTTGCTCGCGAGTATCTTTTACTTATGAATGGGGGTAATACTGGTACGAAGCGGGTGCACAGGACTGCGTGCGACACAGAGCTTTGATTTTGGCCCCAAACCAACCATATGACGCGTTGGTTGGCCTCTGGTATTAGAGTCAAAGAAGCACGTGTTGAAAACTTCACTGCGTAGACACCACGCAACATTTTGTGAAGCACACCCAAGCATGTCTGACAGGGAGTTATTTTAAGACCATTTAGAGTGTGTAAGACCAGGAATCTTGTTGGTCGTTTTTCGCTGAGGTGAACGAGTAGATTTTTTCAAAGGTTCCCAACTAAGCTCGCATGTCCATTTGTTCGGGGCGGAATTTTCGCGTCATAATCATTTTGACAGCGTTCTTCCCGTCACCGTCGAGTTTGAACGCCGACAGCGGGGGAGGGCCGCGGCGTAAGGCGTTGACCTGACCCCGGCGGTCGGGGTCGCAGAGGTCAGCCGGTGGTCGGCCGGCCCGAGGCGGTGCCACAGACAGCCGGGTCCTGCCACCCACACCAGTTTCGCCGCGGCGCGGATAGTTTTTCTCCGACGTGCAGCGCGGCGTTCGTAGCGCGCACGCGGCTTGCGTGGCGCGCGCCCGGCCGGTCAGGCGCCGCGCCAAATTACGACCGGCTCGGCCGACCGTAATGCCTGCGGACTGCGCCGATTACGCCGCAATTAACGACGTTACGCCTCCGAGAAGATTGCTCGGCCGCGTGTAAGCCTCGCTCGCTCCGGCACTAGCGAATGCGCTGCCGGAGAAAGACTGTCGAAGCCGGTAGTATCTTTCGAGGAAGAAATTCGCTTACCAAAGCAGTGATTTTGTGCTGGTGCCGATAATCAAAGTCCATACGAATACCGCAATCGGCGATTTTTATTTCGGAAACCACTCCGATAGTGGCTTCCAAATGGCGTGGAGGAAGCATTAGCGTTGGTGTCCGAGATGCCTTCGTGCTGAAAGCTAACTTTCTGCTGTGCCACAACGCCCTGGGCACTGCTCCAAACCCAGCAGCCAGATCCCTCCGTCTGTGAGTGACCAGATGCCTTCAGCTGCCGTTGCATTCCACACCGACCCGGATGTGCTCGACTAAAACATCAACAGAACACCTTATCGTCTAAAACATCTACTACAATTGCAGTGCATATACGCTAGATAGTTCGACCGTTTCGTTTTTCCTTTTACTTCACATCTGGTACATTTACTCCGAACGTCTGAAGTTGACACGTTGTTTTGATCCGGTTGCGAACGAGGCTGAGCTGTCGTTCAGGATCTGGCCACTCACCTGGACTCGCATCTGTTGCATTGTTTCACCACGCACCGAGGCAGTGGCGCTGAAGGTCTTTATACTCCGTTCAGACCATGGTCAGGTAGTCCCACAGCTTCGGAGGCCTCTCATTTTTCGGCGCCGATTTCTGAACGCTGGGCCTCTTCGATGCCACACACCAAGTTTTACCCAGAACATGACATAGAACTGCTGGAGTGACAACGGACTCATGAAATTCTAACTAGCTTCATTATATATTGTCTCAAATAGCGTTTGGAATGAATATTGATGTTGTTAATGTTCTGCCTATGACAAATGGCCGCAACTGATTCGTCCCATACATATTTTCTGAACGTCAAACCGCGAACTGTCGCGATAAACAAGCTGCAGATTATCCTGATGGATCGTCGCAGTCCTGACAGCAGTCTTCTGCTGGGTCTGTGGTCTGAATACAATAACTAAAGAAGGCTCACCCGTCCGACAGTTTAGAAAATTCACGATAAACGCCACGCTCAGAGGGATGAGTGGAAAGGCATGACGTTCCACGAAGGCCACATATGGAACGGTGTTGCGCTGTAGAGGATCTCGATCATAATCTCCCACCCTCCGATCGTAGCTGATGTACCTAAGTACAAATCTTTTTCCGGTGTTTAGGCTATCAAGGTCAGTTAAATTTGGCCATCACTGAGCCTTCGACTAGCTGCTGACATAACAAGACGGGCAAACTCGTCTCAGAAGTGTCGAAACGCTTCCGCCGAAAGCATCAGACGATTTTGTTTGTTGCGGTTTCCACAGTAAGCCGCTACGATGCAAGTTAGAACCGAATTTTCTCCGTCTGCTAGGTCGGGCTGCGTCGTACAGCCCTCTTATTTGATTTGACCCCGATTAAATCGCCTCTGCCTTGTCCTCATTCTTCTGGCTGAAAGTGCTGACTAACGCCAGCATTTATAATGATGAGGCCCACTTAGAGTGTCATCAAGTTAAACTGGATCAAGAAGTTCGTCGCCTAGACTGGGACGTTCAAAAATAGCAAATGCAAAGTGACTAACCCCCGCATGTGGGAGGTGCTATGCTGGTCCACTCCCATGCAATTTGCATATTGATTACGATTCACTAGAGAGCGCTGCTCAGTCGGCTGTTAACGCGTGCTCGTCGGACGGCGTTTTACGGGAAGCCCGGGGCGTCTGGAGGTGTAAAGGCGGTGATCCGTCTGTCCGGCATCTCGGCGAGGGCGGGTCTGGCCGGCTGCCAGCGCCGGCTCCAGCCGGTGGCCAGAAACAATCGGAGGCGTCTACTGGCAGCTTCCCCGCCTCCTCCACCTCCAGCTGGGGCTGCTGTCGATTCTTTAGTTCAGGCGTGCTCCGTGGTGTTGATGGCGGCGGCCACTGAGTGCTTGTGTGGTGCCCTTTGGTACCTTGGAAACGGCCAACAGCTGGTTGCTGGCATAGGCAGCTGGGTGCTGGTGTCCGCAGCGGCGGGGCACTGATGTGAACAGCTGGGTGCTGGTGTGAGCAGCAGCTGGGAGCTGTCAGCAGCGGATCGGATCTCCGTCGTTTCGCAGACACCGTGGTCCCGACCGGTGGCCGTCAGCGCCGTCAGCGGCCGCAGCCGTCAGCACCAGCTGCGGTCCGGCTCATCCGCAGGCGTTCAGCCGACCGTCTGGGTAGAGGCTGCTCTGTGCGCAACGAACGTTCGGCGTGTGGGGAGAACTGTCTACCGTGCGTGTGGGGAAGGTTGGGGGTTGGTTTGGGGGTTGAGAAAAACCGTTTTTAGGTGATACCCTTGCATTAAACGTCACAAGCCCAGTGTTAAAATTTCTTAATTATTGGGGTTCATGTGGCCGCGAGCGACCTTGACGATGCTGTCCTGCCCTGCTCATGGCGTCATGTTCTGAGTAGCCTGGCCGACACAAATGAAACTGCAGACCCCTTAGGGGTTTGCAACTGTTGCAGCTGTGTTGGGTCAAAGGAACTTTAACTTCAATTTTATCGATCAGTGAAAGCACATGTCATTGATTGGGAATGTTTCTGCAAGTTGATGCACATTCAGCCTTTTGTGTGACATTCAGATCAGAGGAAGCCTTTCAGGAAGCATTTGCGTTTGTCTAGTGAACTCTGCCGCAGGAGACCGTCCTTCATGTTTGCATTTATAACCGTAGGCCTCAGCTATCCAGCTGGCCGGTCCTGAGTCCATGTTAGGGCGATTAAAACTGTTGAAGGAATGGACCGTCACTCGCATTTGACTGAGACAATGCATTTTCAAGAATCAAAGTACATTTTACAATGCATAAATACTGGCCGCAAAAGCGGAAGGTGCTCCTAGCAAAAGCTAGAGCAACGAGGACGTATGCAAATCCAAGGCTGACTGCAGCCGGGCACGGCGACCTAACGCGTATCTCCAGTGTAAGGGAGTCATTACGTCACGCTTCAGTCCGTGCAGATGGAATCGCGCACCTCCGGGGAGAGCGAGTCGAACACGGCAGCGGCTCTGCAGCTCTACAGCGAGAACCGCCGTCTGCCGACTGACGTGCTGACGGCCGGCAGACGCAGCTACCTCCGTGCTCGCCTCGCCGGCTTTACGTCGTGGGTGGTCTCGGCGACGCTGCTTTTTCAGCCAGACAGCGGTTGGCCGGGCATTGTGACGAACCTTAGGGGGCAGACGGTGCACTTCTCTGGCGACCGAGAACAGAGGGCCATCCAGCTCGGCCAGGTTGTCACTTGCGTAATGGTATTTGCGACGTCCCGAGAGCGTTCCGTTGCAGAAGTTTATCACCCTTTTGGAATCACTGCATACCCTTTGTTGCACTGTCTCATTAGCGCGTCATCCATGCTGTAAATGGCGGCTATTGATACAATACCGTTATGTGCATGTTCTGTGAGTTCTGGCTTATGGGATGCTCTGTAGACCCTGCCATGGTACTGAGCACATTTACGGTAATCATTTCGAAACACTAATGATGATGGGTTTTAATAACGAAATTGATTTGAAATAACTGTCTCTTTAAGACTCAGACATCTTTCCCTTCACTACGAGATCCACAAAGCACAACGGTCGGGTACCCACAGGAATTCTTCTTTTTGAATCGCATTAAATTTGGAATGGAATTAACTGATTTAGTTAGATTTCCAATATACTGTTCATTTACAGTCCATATGTATGCTGAGGGTAGTCGGAGAACATGGCGGGGTCGTCTACTGAGGGCTCTCCGACACATGGGAGTTACACTCGGAGTTACCGGAGCACGTGGAAGCCACGACAGTTCATAGCTGGTAAACCACGTTGTACCACGTTGTACGTTGTACGCTGTAAACCGGCAGTACAGAGCGAGTGGATACTTGCCCGGCGGTTGGGCAGCCGGGGAAGTCATGAACGCTGGCTTGAACGATGTTGGCTGGTGGCTTTCACATGGCCTTTATTTTCTCACATGCATTCAATTCTGCTTTTATGCTCTCCCATGCATCCAGTTCGTCAGCTCAGAATGATCAGGGCCGGCGTAAAAACACGAAGTCATGCGAGGTTGTGTTCGTGCGCCTGCCAAGTCTGAGTGGTTCGTTTGTCGGGTGGCCCGATCCCTGCCCGCCTGACCCCGTTCATGGTGCTTGATAGATCCATTCCGGTATGGTTTAATCAAGGTGTGGCACTCGCTGAACGCCCGCTGTCGAGGAACCTCCCAGCCGATAGCCGTACACTTACGACATGCAAATCGACTCTCTTATCGATCTGATCTAAGCATCTAGGAAGTGACCTTCGTGCGGGGCTGCGCCGACTTGCTGGCGAACGCCATGCGCATTAATTGCATTCGATGATTTGATTGCACGTTGTAGGGGCCGTCACACAATGACTCATTCAACAAAACATTTTGGGACGCACAAGGAGGCAAATTACAGTCGTGACAGCTGCGGTCCAACATCACGATCATGCTGTCAATGAACGACATGTTGCTTGCTAGTGAGCACGACAATACGATAATGCCCCAGCTGAAACTGGACCCACTGTGCCTGCCGGCCCTTGTGAAGAGTGACTTAAGCGGGCCTCTCACAGCTTCATTGTGACGTATTCGCAGCAGAACGTACCGTCTCTAGTCGGGCCGTGCGAAAGGCCCGACTAGAGACCCAAACAGGCCTCTCCATAGCTGTACTGTGAACCACTCGCAGCAGGGCGTTCACTGTCCGTAGCCGGACCGTGTACAGGCCGATCCTGGGTGTCTATCGCAGTTCCACTGTTGCCTTAGTGGTGCCTGCGGGAGGGGGAGGGGGCGGCAGCGCGCTTCGGACCAGGTTTGAACGTTTCGTCGGTTTTATCGTCATCAGAATCGAAAATGAGGCGCACCGCCGCGGTACACCGCACATTCGTCTGAGTCTCAGTCTCAGAGTTCAGCGAGGTCAGCGTTTGGCCAGTTGTGCTGTAGCTGCGTTCATCCCCCAACCTCAATCTCTACTCGCACCTGAGCCGAGTCGTCCCTGCCGTGATATCCCGCCCCGACCTTGGGGGGAGACATGTCATCCGATGTCGCGCAGCGCCTACGGAGAAAGTCTAGGGCCCCACAGGCTTTGGTGGGTCACGTTTCCCGTCTCTGCGCGGTGGTAAAGTGCGGTAAGCCCCGTGGACGCCGGTCAGTGCAGATGGCCTCTGCGGGCGCCGCTTAGGAGGCCAACTACGCCGAGGACCGTCGGCAAATAAAGCTTGTCGTGCTGCGTCTTCATTGCCGTTTTAGAGGGCCAGTCTTGTTTAGATGACCGGAGTTTGGAGTTAAGGGATGTCTTCAGGGGAAGTGGGTCTTGCTGAAAGGTCGTACATTCCGGCGGCTTAGAAATCATTTTGGTAGCAAAAAATCTCCCAGAGTTTTTGTTGAGAGAAAAATGAACTGGCCGCACCTAGTCTATAAGAGTTCATTCTTTGCGCGCATCCAAGTTTCCAAACCCTTCAGGTTACGTCGTTTCGTTTGAGACCGTGGAAATAGGCCTGACCTACAGGTCGGTTACACGTAAGCTGCTTTCATGACCTTTGACCTGACCTCACATTACGGCATGCATCACTGCCTTGTTTCATTAAGGTGTCTGATGACTGTTGCGCTATAGCTTTGGGTTTTCCCCGTTTCCACCGGCCGTCAGTCGATTGACATTTTGGTATCCTTTGAGGAAGGCTTGTTTTCTCGGTCACATCAGCCCAAGAGTGTTCGGTCCATTGTCGATGAGGCACAAAATCCCGCCTACCGCCGTCCATTACGAGCAAAATCCCGCCTACCGCTAATGCTGACGTCGGTGCGGGGGCATGCATATGTCCGGCGCTTAATGTGCAGGATGGGACGGTGTTTCACGTCCAAACAACATCAAACTAAAAGGGTTCTTGCCTTATGAGAAATTCAGTCGGCCAATGTAGAAATGTGTGCAGATGCATTTTACTACAGGGTAAAAGCCTCTTGTTATCTTGTTGTAGCCCTGGCTGATTATTCACTCGATGATGGAGTCAAGAAACCTCGAACTGGAAGGCCAGAACAAATTAAAAAGGTGGCAATAATACGGCGCAAGCAGAAAAAGATGAACGACTAGAGAAACCGTACTAAGTTGTTTCCATGTATGTCGAAACAAAACGCGACCACTGATGTATCTCGTTCAGACCAGACGAAATGAGGTCTTCCGGACACTCACACCCAGCCGGAGGCACGGAGGCCAGTGCCGTTCATCAGTCATGCGTTCGCGAGATCGTCATCGTTTTTCGTTCCGACAGTCATCATTCAAGAAATCATTCAAGATTCCGTCTGATATGAGTGGAGGTGCCGCTGTCCATTTTGTCGTTGTGTGACGTGGTAATGGAAAGACGGAAGTCAAAGTTGAAGTTCGCATCTTAGCAGCACTCTGAAGGAGAAGGAGGAAAAGTCTGTCGGGAGCATATTGAGAATGATTTGTTATTTGTTAGAATGATATTTGTGATCTGTGTGTGCCTTGGATCACTGGGCAGGCTGGCCATCTGTTTAATTTATGGTCACTGTGCTTCTGTTTTTTTCTGTCTTTCACTCTCTCTTTCACAGGCCATAGTCCTTCACATACTTTCCTTTAAGCAAAAAAAAGAAAAAATGCGCTCCCTATCCTGTCAGGAAGAAACACAAAAAACAGAACTTAGCAGTCAGGGAAACACCAGTAAACATCGGTCCACTGTTTCTCAACCAGCCGCCATGAGCAACATTTACATCACGCCTGTGAGACCGGCATGGTCTTCACTGACGGCACCATTCTCGCGGGGTGCGCGCAGAAGAAACTCGCCTGAGGGCAGGCCGGGGTCGGCCGGGTCGCCTGTGCGGCGGCGGCGGCGGCCACCGTCGCCGTCACGCCGCTATGCGCAGCCGGATGCGGGGGCACAACTTGGCAGCGGGCATCGATCACGGGCCTCAGAAGTGACGCCCAGCCGGCGCCTGCCGAGCCGGCCGGCCGCCGACCTGCCGACGCCTTTGTTCGCTTCCGGCGGCCAGGCCGGTCCGGGCCTGGCTGGGTACCGGTACCGTCCGAACGGCCCTGCCAAGCTCGACCAGCCCTGCGGATGAATCTATTTTTCTCGGTTTGGTTGAGGAAAGCAGTGGGTGCACTTACAGTTTTACCTGAAATAAGTGGCTGCAGCGAGGAAGACGCATCAGCCGGCGACAGGAAAATTTCGCAAAAAAAACGCAAATTAGGATGTCACACAGTGACTAAAACCCAAAGCACGTCACGCACAGACTGGCGAGGATGAGCGGAAAGCAAGGCTTGGATGAGGAGAGCGATGGACACAGCCGGACGGACTGCAGCTCGGACGGCCTGGCTGGCCGGCGGATTTCGGCCGCTGGGCGCTGCCAGACGCCGCCGATTGACAGTCGAGTCCATGACTCGCTTCACGCCCTCCATGACTTGCTTGATGACTGGGCGGTACGTGCTGGATTTACCGCATGACTTCCTGAGGCGGCAGGTAGAGGTAAATTCGGAAGATAATGGGTTCACGACCGCTTGGGAAGGAAAAGTATCACGGGAAGGGACCAAAAATCCTGAAGTGCATGCATTGTTCAGTAAAGTGCTTTTAGTAAGCACATTAGTTCTTAATGGTTCTTTTGGTACTCCATAGAGCCGGACGACGAGAGGTTTACCTATGGCGCCATGAGTTTTTGTTCCTTTGGGGAACCGAAAATAAAGTACCGATTACAGAACGCATATTTCCGACTTACCCATTCTGCAGGCTCACGCTGAGTCAAAACCTTGAAAATATCCACGAAAAGGCCAAAAGCTTCCTTTTGGAGCAGGAAACACCAGAAAACAGGAGGACTCAAAAACATTGGTGGGTGGCATGTTTTACTAGTTTTTAATTGTTTTGAAAGCAAAAAAAGAAAACAATTATTCCGTCGACATGAAAAAGGATTTATTTTAATGGGGGAAGATGCAGTCCTTTAGTCAGCCAGACTATTGGTCTGTCAACCTGTCTGCCAACCAGTCCTGTCAGTTCTCCCGCCGACCGCCTCTAAACCCGCCAGTGGGTTCGCATAACTGTCAGCTGCCGTACCTGACGATTGCTCTGACTGTGTCCTCAGAAGGAACGTGTGACTGTCAGCTGCCGTACCTGACGATTGTTCTGACTGTGTCCTCAGAAGGAACGTGTGACTGTCAGCTGCCGTACCTGACGATTGTTCTGATCGCGTCCTCAGAAGAAACGTGTGACTATCAGCTGCCGTGCCTGACGATTGTTCTGACTGTGTCCTCAGAAGGAACGTGTGACTGTCAGCTGCCGTGCCTGACGATTGTTCTGACCGTGATTTAAAAAGGGACGTGTGACTGTCAGCTGTCGTGCCTGAGGACGAACGTGCGTGGTTGCCGACTCGTGCAGCATTGCCGGCAAAACGTGGGAGAAGCCTGAGCTCGGCTGCAGCGGCATTCTGCACGAGGCAGAGTAATGGCCCAGCCTCTGCGGAACGAAATGAACGCAGTTGAGGCTGTTGAAGACGTCGTTGCGACGGTTTTGCATGCATGTGAATGATTGTCCTTGTGAAATGATGTCCTTTAATTTATCTTTCTTTGTTTGCGAGGCGAGGGTATAAATTATTAGTAGCCGCACGGCAATGGTTAATAAGATTGTTCTTTTGCGCTTACTTGGGCTGTTTTTTTTGCGAGTGTATTTATCATCTTTTTTCAGATATCTGAGCAGCCCTGATGGATGCAGTTTTTACCGACTACTTCTGGTGCGTTTTCTGCGTTTGTTTATACATTATCGACTGTTGAGGACGGCATTGTGGCCGAGAAACCTTTTACGCTAGTTACCGTGAGTAAGGACGTAAAACTATGATGCCGTATTGTAGCCCAGACCTCGAGACCCGACGCCAGACCGTGTGACCAGCCGACTGCCATGTCCATTACAAAACTGCGGTTACGCCGGCAACGCCATTTCGTTTTCACGAGCTCGCAATGTCCACTGTAAGTACGAAAATGGCAAGAACGCAATGAAACTTCATATTAAAGATTGGTGGATATCTAGGCGTAGGAACACACACACACACACACACACACACACAAAAGAACAGGTTTGGCCAGGTTTTGAGGCACTGCTATAGGTAGTTCAAACGCTCCCAAGATTGGACCACTAAAGTGGCAAATCATGGTTTGGTAAGAAAGTCGGCATATGCCAGATTTTACATATATAAGTTTTTTAGTTAACACGCGCACTGACAGGGGACGGGTACAAAAAGTGCCCGCTCGTTATGTTTTTTTTGCGCATAACATCAGCCGTAATTGTGCTAGAGCACTGAATGTTTGCGTGTCTTCCGCTGGATGCTTAGCGCATCTTTTTTTTGACATTTCAAAATCGTTCAGTGACTTTTGTCACTACAGCCCGACGAAGTCAAGAGACTGGTTTTGCGGCTGATCTCTCGTCCTTGACGAACGGTCGCACGCTTGTCGCGCCGTAGGAAAAGCCGTATTTTGCGCATGTAATAGGTTCTACCGGACAGCCAGCTACAAAACGTTATGGGGAGCTGCGTACTTGATATGCGTCTACAACGCAAAGGTACAGTAGGCGTGGGTCAGGTCAGTTGAAGTCAACGAAAATCAAATGATGAACATAAAGCATTCTGTCTCTTCTTGCAGATATATTTATCCAGTCTCAAGAACATTATGTGGGTAGTTCTCCTATTAGATGAATGTAGGTACCTTGAAGTACAAATGATCTATGTCAGGCCAACCGAGGTCAGCCACATTTTGTGCAGGGGTTATAAGGGAATGTGTTGAAGGCCTTGGCTTCAGGAGTAAGGCATGTCTTCAAAGCAAAGGGCAGCTGGGTCAGGTTAACTGAGGTCATCCGAGGTCATTTAGTGCATATGCAAAATTCTTTCTTTTTCTCCAGGTCTATCCGATTGATCTCACTTCTTTTTTCTGAGGATGCATTTTATTGACCTCAGCTGACCTCAGATGACCTCAGATCACTTAAGTACTACATCCAACATACGGATTTGTAACGATATCTTACCTCATGGCAACCCACCAGATTGTGGTATTTTGACAAAATGCAACGTTTTCAAATGTTCACATGGGATGACCTCATTTGACCTGACCTAGGTCAGACTTGCTTCTTGTGATATAGGGTCATCGAACCGATTAAGAGTCTACGAAATTTGGTTGTGATCGGTTCAGTAGATCTTGAGGAAGGTATGATGCCACTGATTCAACGTTTAACCTCGTTTAACCTCGATTACCTTGACCAAGGTCATTTATTTTCTCGGGAATGTAAGATCGTTACGCGATTCGCTCCCCACAAAATATTACTACAATCGGCAGAGTTGCTTAGAAGACAGAGGGGGGGCAAAATACGCCCCCCGTCTGAGAGGGGGCAGCTTGTGATCATCACAAGCGGCATGTTGTGATGTACAACATGCCTCCTTCTCAGAGGCGGGCAGAGGTCATGATGTTGTTTTCTGAGGTCGTGTTTTATTCACCCACACCCATCAGTGCGCGTAATTCTCAGCGAGCCACCAGCGCGCATGCTGAAACGGGGTTAATCAGAAGCCAGAAGCAGCCCATCGCGCGGGTAACTGCACCATTCCGGCCGGAACAGGTTGTTTTCCTGATTCAAACTGACCGTCTTGCTTTTGAAAGTAAATGTTCTGAACTTCATGGTACGTATTTGAACCTGTCGACGCATCAGGCTGTCTACATTTCGGCTTCCTGCTTGAAAATTTAGAGACATGATCGAAAGACAACAGCAGCAGACATTTTCAGGCGTGTCAGGCGTATTTTTTGCCTATCAATATACCAAAGCAACGATGGATGCATACAGCCTCCCCACCTCTAACCGGACGTCGGGATGTCCAAGGGAATTCAAAAGCATTTGAGATCAGAACTTCATTAATCATGTTATCGGCTTCGGCATCTGCTGACTGATACGCTTCTCAACCGCCCAATGAACTCGCTAAGGGTCCAACTGAGCGAGTGTAAATGAAAAGTGGGGGGTCGTGACCTACCGATTCCTGTCCGCATGCCAGTGAAATATGTGACGTTTTCTTAATCACGTTAGCGATGTGGGAGAGTGCGTTGAAGTCGCATAAGTCCTCTTTTAAGGCAATGGCACCCAGCAACACAAGGAAGGAGTAGCCTTCGCTATCCAAACGTTTACGGCGACAACTTTTGGAAACGGAATGTTTGGCCTTGTTCAGTTTTGTTATAAGATTTGAGTATTTCGTAGAGAAAAGTCGATTTTCGTTCTTTCAACGTTCGTTCGATCGTTCAACGAGAACGTGCGATCAACGTTCTCGTGACCTGTCAGCTTTAGGCATTTCCTTCATTTATATGTGTACAATATTTTGTCTCTTGTAAGATCTATTCAACTCATGCCTACATGAAAGAAAGTAGCCCACAAAACATATAATGATAAACACTGGTCATTGAGCACATCTTTGCAAGAGATGCCTGGACAAGGGCTGCTTTGAAGGGTAGGCGACATAAATTTCGCTTGCCCTCTGAAAGTTCATGTTTTTGTTTCACTTACCCTTCTTTTCTTGAAAAGGGACTTAAGTGAAAATAACGTGGTTTATGATTATAAACAATTAAATAGTGGATAATAGTAATAATGGGGTAGGAAAAGCTTTTCAGATTTCACTCTGTGTACATGTGAGTATTTTGCGTCTGAAAAGCCGTGCAATGACAAAAATGTATCTTTTTGCTTCACAGATCGGAAGCACGACTAGATTGACACTTTGCCGCAATGCTGAATGCATCTGGCCTCGTGTTTAGTTTTTGAGGTACATCCTGACATTTTTGTATTGCTTGTATCATGAACTGTTGTAACTAGCTAATATATATATATATACCTGTTTTGCATTGCTGGACTGGCTAACCTCGGCAAGTGGGTTCTCCAGCCATGTGAGCTAGTTACATTGAAGTTGGTTACATTAAATTTCACGCGTCGCCGATAACATCACTACTTCCGTGGAAGCGTGTCGCAAATAGACTGACGGACGGCTGTTGGTGTGTTTGCGGGTGTGTCAGATATGTCACTTCTGTTTTTAAGAAGGTCATGGTGAGTGTTTTGCTTTTCATTAGAATGTTGCGCTGGCAACGTCATGAGGGGTTTTCGAGAGTGTGAGGGGAAAGATTTGAGTATCATTTAAGGGGTGCGGCGAAAGCCGGAAGAGTTTGTGACATGTTTACCAATTTTCCATGTTGTAGCGCCGCCGCTCAACTTGGACATTGGTCTCAGCAAAAAATGCCGAAAATAATCATGCACTGCGCCTCGACTCCGTTCTGGGTCCGTCCCTGGTCCACCCCTGGCCCGTCCCTGGGCCCGCCCCTGCTCCATCTTCGGTCCCCCTGGTCCGTCCCTGGGTCCGCCCCTGGCCCGTCCCTGGGCCCGCCCCTGCTCCGTCCTCGGTCCCCCTGGTCCGTCCCTGGGTCCGTCCCTGGCCCGTCCCTGGGTCCGCCCCTGGCCCGTCCCTGGGCCCGCCCCTGGCCCCTCCCTGGGCCCGCCCCTGCTCTGTCCTCGGTCCCCCTGGTCCGGCCCCGGACTCCCCCGTCCTTCTAATCCCGGACCTCGATAAACTCAAGCCGCGCGCCCTGCAAAGAAAAACCGATGGCCTCGTCGTCTTTTGTGCGCTGCTCGTGCAAATATTTGGACATCACAATCCGGGCGATATGCGCGATGGTGATGAGGCGCAGGGGACAGGACAGACCGGGGCAGTACCGTGCAGCTGTCAACGTTGCCCGGGCAGGCCCTCCTGGCGGGCGCAGCGCCAAGCATTGGCTCCAGTGTGAGCTCGTCGTGGTCTCGGAACCAACCACAGCTGTGGAAAATTCAGCGATCACGGTACTTTTGAAGACGAAGTGTTTCAGGAAGATCAGCCACATCCTAGATTGCTAACGGAAGTATCCGGCATACCTGGCTGTTGAATGGGTCTTTTATGCATTTTTGCTTAGGTTACTTGTAGGTAGCTACTGAGGAACTTTTAAAATCATCTCCACGCGACATTTTTACGATAAAACAAACGCATGGCGCCGTAAACAACAAAACACAGTGGTGATTAGGCGAAGATGAAAGTTTGGATCAATAACTAGTCACATACTTGTCGTTGGGTGAAGAAAGTTTGGATCACTTTATTTCAAAGCCAACCAACCAATAGTCATGTTATATAACCAATGTTCCTTCTGGCAAAAATTTAGAGGCAGGAGGATCTGCGGAAAGCTAAAAAAAATCTGCTCGTTGGCCGCTCAGGCATCAGACAACGTGTTCATGTACCCACATCTGATATCAAATGGGAGCTCTCCATGGGCTCTCGTCTTTAACGATGGGTAGGGGGAGGGGAATGCAGTGTAAAATGGGAATACGATATTTCTTGATCTTAACTACAAACCAAGGTTTCAGGAGGCCGGGGGCGGCGTAGTGCGGTGGTTGCCATGGTCGCCTTGTGGCCGCAAGGTCCCCGGTTCGAGTCCGGGTAATAGCGGCTTTCTGCCGTCCCTTCCGACGACCGGTGTGAAAAGGCTGCAACGCAAAATGACCGTGACAGTCGAGAGCGTCGTGAAATAACTCACGAACTAACCAATCAACCACGACGGGCCATGGATATCTCTACCTGACCACTTCCCAAAATCTTGTCGCAGTGCAGAGCGGAGGTTTGCCATTAGATAACATATACCAAGGCGAAAAACTGCGGGATGAATTCTTTGGCGAGTCAAGTGGCTGGATTCAGACAGACATCAGTGCGACAGCCATCCTGGAGCAAAGTCCGAATGCAAGAGCTCGGCCACTTCAAAAATTCGGTGTCAGAAGCCTTCTCATAATTTTGATAGATCCCATGATTCAGAAACTCATGTTAGTTTTACATTTCCCTGATACATGCTATGGGGAGATGGTCTATTGTCACCGTCATGAAGTTTTCAGGCCATGGCTTCTCGACTGGGTGTTTGTGGGAGGCTGTCACAATGTCTCGGCTAATACGACTAGTGGGCTAGTCTTAAGCCTCTTCTGGAATGATTTGCCCATAATTATGAGCTCAGGTTTCCTAGCTGTTTGCATTTAATGGGCATATTTGACGACCGAAAACTTGTTTCATTGACTGGCAGGTTGCGTGCTCCTCTGCCCCAGCAGAAGTCCTTGATCCAGCCGCTGCTCGCTGGACGTGTGTGGTGCCTTGAGTGTTGTGGTTCCCTTGCAAAGTTGTACGGGTTATTAAATCAGGGTCCCTACCTATTTACATGTAATGAGGATATTTCGCGACCAAAATTTCGTTATTTTGGCTCCAAGGCAGGACGGGTGCTCCTCTCGCCCAGCACTTGTTTGCTGGGCGAGTGTGGTGATTCACCTTGGAGTTTCCGTACAAATCAAAGGGTTCAGTGCTATTTCAGTGGTTATGTGAGGCCATGGACCTTGAGCTTACTTTGAGCTTTCTTAGTTTATTTAAACTAAGGATGATTTCCACCCATTTTCTGGCGGTAAATCAGACTGCACGTGCTGAATCGCTCATTGCACCTCTCCTTGGATGATTGCCGCAGTTCTGAATTCTTCTTCTTCAGAAGACTTCTGAATTCAGAATATGATGTTTTTAACCAGTTTACGGCCCCCATTGGAAACAGGGTTGAAATCTTGAGAGAGGGAAAACCATATCTTCCCCCAGCCATTATTTCAGCTTTTGGGTTAGGAATCAATATCTTGAGATGAGGAAAATCCCCTTCTCCATTAAAGCGAGCATTACATATAACCAATTTACTCTTCAGAATGGATTAAAGTGCGCGATGATAAGGCACATAGACAAGCGGAATTAACGGACACTTTTTTTGGATTAAGTTACACGACCGCCTTAATCTTACAATTGACGTTACATCAGGGAAAAGCGGGGCGTGACGTTCTCCACGAAAGCACCACTTTTAGGTGCGAAGCTGGTCCAGTATAAGTCACCTGTGTGAACATATTAAGAATGTGGCTTTTCCTCCGCACGCCAATTCGCTGCGTTTTCCCTGAAATGTTCTGCGTATTCCGTCTGTCAGGTTAGCTGGCATGATTTTGAAGTTATTCCCAGTGAGCTCCTTTCTGGAGTAGTACTAAAAGCTCGCATTATGTGTACAATGCGTCGTCGCGTTACGCCAGAATTGTCAGGCGTCGTATCATCTACGAACCAATTAGGTCAAATTCTGCTATGGGATATAAAGGTTTGGAATACAAAGGAAGCAAGCTGGCTCGAGATGCGTTTGATTGTTTAGAAGACGTCTGTCGTCATAACGAAACAAAGAAAACCGCGCAGACTTGGACGAGAGCCAGTTCGTCCTTTAAGCTCTCTCCGAGGTCGTCTTATCCTCGGTTTAGCTGTCTCTCGGATGAGCAGCCGCACTAAAGCGGATTTGGCCCGCCCTGAGTCCATGGTGGACATCGGAGGCGCGGCATCGGTGACAATGTAAAACGGCCGCCAGTACGGGGGCGTCTCCTCTCAGATCAGCAGCCTTGGCCTGCCTTAGGTTCTCTGCGGTGTTAGGTCTGAATGCGTGTGACACTCCATGGAGGGTCTGCAGCGTACGATGACCGCACTGTCCCATCGCCTGTCCGTTCCCGTCCTACACAGAACTGAGGGGTGACCGGCCTGGTAGCCAACGGGGCTCAGCGACATCACCGATGTTGAACAAACCGTCTCGTTGCAACTGAACGAGGTCACTTCTTCACTTTTCGCCGAGCACCGACAGGCTTTTTACATGCGGAGGTGTGGGTCCCCGGACCACCAGGCGCCGGTATTGTCTGAAGCATTACCGTGCGTCATCCAGACGGCACTTTGTTTACGGCAGTGGCTGCTTGCGTGCCCCCTCCCCCCCCCCGGGACTCGCTGTCGGTGCTGGCCGCCGATCATCGGCTGGCAGCTCCAGCGCGCCAGCAGCCGGCTCTAATCGTCGAAACAAGACGCCGCGCCGGCACGCAACCGCCGCGTTCCGTCCGCGTTCAGTGACGAATGCGGCGCCCCCCAAGGACACGGGGAAATGTAATTGTTGGGTTCAGTGCAAAACGGCCCGGACCCTTTGAAGATTATCACTCGATGACCGTGTTCCGACGACAAATGAATAATTTGAAATGACGTCTGGCGTCGATTCCCGGGATAGTATCTCCCTGTGTGGCCGTGTGGCCAGACCACTTCGACATAATGCAGCTAATGTCCGTCATTAGTTCAGCACGGCGACTTTCGTGTCAGTTAGGCTGAAGTTTAGTGCAGTTCAAGGCACTGATTATGCAGATTCTGTGTTGTACATGTCTGCACTGTAGGCATATCAGAGCATCTATTCATTCGAATAACAGTCGGAATCGGAACCGGAATAACAACAATATAATAACAATAACAATAACAAATCACAACACAAACAACCATAACATTCGGAACAACTTGACTGCAAACGTTGTGCTTTGGCAGAATGTCTTCACTCATGCATGTTCTTTTAAAGACCAGATTAGGATTCGCTTTCACAGGTTTCTTTGCCGTCTTTTGGATAGTTTTTTGTGTTCGCTTCAGTGTGAGAAGATGAATCGAAAATCAGATAGCCCAAGTCGCTCATTAGATATGCTATTTAACCCGCGCCCGACTGTGGGTCGCCGCCATGCACGCTCGACTGGGGCGGGTGACGGTTGACCGCCTCCCTCTAACTCACGAACGAACTGGTCGCACGATAAAAATAAGCACGCTGCTGGAAAGCTTGTGACGAGTAGAGCTCAAAACTGGTCTCATTTTCCAGTTTTGGATAATATGTAAACCATTTACGCTCTATAAATGTTTTCTCATAGCCGACTGCATGAGACCGAGAAACGGCATGAATCTTAAGGGCTGTGACTAATAAGGTCTAGATAAAGGCACCAGCAGATAGGTGAAAGTCCGCAGATGCCGATACACTCCCAAATTCTCTTATTTGTTTAATATTTACACGGAAACGTTGGGCTCAAGACGCGGTGATTTTCTCAACGCTGCAAGGCGGACACCGCCGACGAAGGCGGTATGAAATTAACGGGAACTAATTTTGGCGTACTTTTATTTTCGCAAAATATGTCATTTTTCATGTCAAAAATTCTTCGTGTTGTTTCCTGATCATAGTGGTTCTTGGAATGATTTCTCATGTTTACGTTTTGTAAAAACTCAGTAGTTATCAATCTACACAACTGGCGGAGCTTTATCCGTCAAAGTTTGTTCATTTCCAAACCATGCAATTTTTAAAACTTTTTGGACTTCCTGACATTAGTCGCAACTGCTCGAACCAGTTCTGCCAGTTTCAACCCATCAATCAATCTGCGTAATTCATCGCCGATTTTGATGGCAGTGCATTTTGACTCATAACAGTTATTCGTGACCTGACCTCAGGTCAGTGGTCGGAGGTCACTGAAACTTTGCCCATTGACGGAAACTGGATGGCTGGATCTTCCCACGTTCAAACTGTTCGGAAAAAAGTCCACCAATGTTCGAAAAAGCGACGACTTATGTTGAAAAAGAGCTTGGCCTTAGGTCAATGGCCCGGACATTTCCGGAAAGTCCGAGGTAGCAGGTTTGTTGCATTTATCAAAATTCTAACCCTGAAAAGGTTTATTAAAGGTAAACCGGAAAATGTGTACAAATTATCAAGCAAGAGATGCACAAAGTTCCGTGGCGCTGCGTTTCTTCGTTCTCTTACCATCTCGGAAAAACCTCACGAGGGGGCGGGTTAACAGTCCGGAGATGCATTCTCCATCTTCAGAAATGGCAGGTTTAAGCGATGTCACACTGAATGCAAGAAAATAAAACGATTTAACAGCATATGAAGTTTTTTTCTAAGAGCTTGGCATATTTGTTAAGTGCTTTGGCCTCCGGTCAAATATAGAAAAAACGTAGTCAATGTGGGTAGGACGCATCGAAAATAGCTTTGTAAACGTGTGTACTGAACTGCAGTTGACGTGGACGTCGAAGACAATGGTATAAGGCTTTGTCTTTCAAAACTGCTGTGATACCATGTACCACGAAAATTGTCACGACAAGCTAGAGGTAATCATGAGAACCACCGACCACGGAATGTACGTAATGTGGCTCCAGATGGGAAAATCACTGTTCTTAAATCTCTTCTGTTATCAAAATGACTCATTTGTTCATGTCACTGCCTTCGCCTCCTTCAGGTTATCCTCGAGGGCTAAAAACATTAATATTTCGCATTACGCTGGATATTTTACGATATTTGCATTTTGCTGGAGCGGAAAAATAGAATAATAGAGCCAAACAACAATCAAATCACAAAATTAGGCAGGCATGGCAATGCTTGACTTGGAATCGCACATTGCTGCTTGATTTCGTGGGTCAGGAGTCATGTGATCCCAGGGCATAAATGGACGAGACTTTTCCATCCCTTGTGGAGGAGATCTGTTTTCTATTATTTGGGAGATGAACGCAGGTTCACTGCGTAACGTTGCCAGCGCGATGAGTAAACCCTTCTGGAAGGGGGTCGTCCTGACCCTTGCAGCATTGAATGAAGCTTACGAAA
This sequence comes from Capitulum mitella, assembly GCA_030062745.1. Lineage (NCBI taxonomy): Eukaryota > Metazoa > Arthropoda > Thecostraca > Pollicipedomorpha > Pollicipedidae > Capitulum > Capitulum mitella. The sequence continues at coordinate 29,393,113 of CP099845.1, read as the reverse complement.
TCCAGGACGATGGCATAGGCTCATGTTCAGTCTGGTTTTCAGACCTCAGTAAGTTTGAACGGACGGGAATATGAGGGTGGGATTAGTGCGGGATTCAGTATTTGAATTATTTGCATTAAGATGAGTGAAAGCTGCAACATGGAAAGTGAAACTTTAATGCATAAATTCTGGGGTTGTCGCGCTGCCAAATGCTTCTTTGGCAAATATCCAGAGCTATCTGAGGAAGATCGACGTGTTAGAGGAAAACCAAGGCATAAACGTGAGGAATGTGATGTGGGGCACAAACATATAATAATGGTCTAATGATGACAAACATGGTTTAATGGTGAGTCATGCACTTACAGTGGCCAAACATGAAAGACATCGACATAAACATAGAGATATATTGGCTCAGCCTCTCCACGATGGCATGACTATTACAAGCTGATAGTCAGAGGCGCGTGAAACAGCAAGTCTGAAAATTAAGGCACAGATACAAAAAGCAAAAACACACATTCAGTCAACACAACACATTGCCATCCGTCGCCAACCCTAATCCCTCTCTGCGAGCATCATTTCAGTCAAGCTTAAATCGCCCTAATCACATAAAGCTCTGCAGGTAACCTGCTGTAGGCATCCGCGCCGCTAAAGCTCAGTATACGCGCTCCTGCGTTGGTTCTCACCGTCGGCCGCTGAAGTTGACCATTGGACTACGTGTTATGCTGGTGAGACACCGATGAGATGAGCCGGAATGTATGCACTGTATCTTTACCTGTCCATGAGTCGCGTACATGGAAATGCAATAACGGATGTGCAGAATGGCAAGAAACTATGCATGTGGTAATATCAGACGGTAAGCTATATTTGGCGTGCGATAGACCTAAAAGCATGCCTGTGCCTGTCTGCCTACATATCAGCTGGTCAATATGAGCTCCAAATGTCAGATAGGTGCCCACCACCAGGCCAAGATTCTTCAAGATTCTGCTTTCAGACAGAATTGAATTGCCAGATCTATCGCGAATCTCCGGAAACCCAGATAACATGCTTTTAGAGCCAGACTCAATCGACTGAGTCTTGACAATATTGACTTTCATGAAATGTGATGTGAACCAGTCGGTGTTAACCAGCTACTAAGTGCCTTCTCCAGCTTAACTATGAGTTGGTGTATGTCCTGCTTTTTTCCTGTGACCAAAACCTGGTTATCCTCAGCATATTGGTAAATCACTGCGTCCTGACAGTAAAGTGGCAAGTCATTTGGAAAAGACGGGAAGAGGTAGCGGCCCTAATGGCGCGGCTTGATGAGCACATCAGTAGTGTCTGGGAGCGAAGACAAGACGGTGACTGAAGAAGACAAACCGCTGATGTCTCAGACATGAACTTGTTACGTATGGCCATTGAGATAATTTGTAAACCTCCCCTCGTGTCAATATCGTAGTGCCTAAGCTTTGTCAGGAATACCTCGTGACCAGCTACTTCAAAACATTTTGAAGGGTCATTCAGGACTAGAAGCGTAATTCCACTTTGGTTCATGGAGACAAAAACTCCGTCGGTCACTTCAGTAAGGGCTGTCTCGGTTGAGCTATGTGTCGGACAACCATGTTGGGAGGAACAAAACAAGTCATGAGGAAGAAAATACGACCAAAGCCTGTAATGGACGATGCGTTCAAGAATGTTCGATATTGCGGGGACTACTGAGATTGGTCTGAATTTGGTCGGGTCGCGTAGGTCACTAGGCAGAGGTATCACGAAGACACGCTTCCATGTGCTCGGTACAAGTCCGATGATAAGACTCTGTACGGTTGACGATTTCCAAAAGAGCATACTCGAGGGGAGAGCAGCATCTCTGAAAAAGCTTGACGCTAACACCATCATCATCACCTGAGTTGGATGCATTCATGTGGCGAAGGGCACTCGAGAACATGTCAGCTGTAACCGGCCGCACCTTGAATGAGCACGTAGCAACACAGAGAAGTCTAACTGGAATAGCGTTTCTGGCTGCTGTAACGTTTACGGCTGTTATCGAGCCAGCGCTCACAAGGTATCGGTTCAGCATATCAGGATGGAACATCAGGAGCGGCAGCTGACGTCCTTCCACACCCGATCACCGGTTCCAGGCACTGCCAAAGTCCAGATCGCCCGACGTACACCAGCACGCTGCCGTATGTGCTCGCTGGTGTCCCGCCGTATCGCCGCTCGCACTCGCCTGTTAGTGTCTTTGTATAAGCGTCCCGGCCGGTTCCGCCCACCAAGGCCCCGCGGCGCTGGCGCATGAGGTGCAGCGTTTCAGCCGAGACTGATGGGGCGTCCGGGTCACGCAGTTCATGGCCCTGACAGCGGGACACTGCGTCAAGGAGTAGAGTCAAAATGCGTACGAAAGCATTCCGTTTGTCATTTGGCGAACGATGAATGAAGATGTCCCATGAGCTCGCCAACGCAGCATTATAATCATGAAATGGGATGCTATTGATGCGTCCTGTGCTAACAGATCTATGCTTACGGTTCGATTTTGGCACACGTAGCACTACTCCTAGAGCATGAATGTACACTGTAACGGCAATCTGTAACACCACTGCATAGAACAATTTCGATCTTGTAAGCAACTATTAAATCCAGTAACGTTTTATTTGGTCGATAAGTTGCACGCGAGGAGTTACATACATGCAGGCCGTATGTTGACGAAAGCCGTCGAAATGCGCTGTCTGGAGAACCAGGGGACAGTTTCAAAAGATCGTGACTGAAATCACCAGAGAATATTATTACACCGGAATGTTGAGTTGTAACGTCCTTCCGTCGTCGCCCTCTATCGCTGTCGCCGCGGAAGCCTCGGCTCTGCTGGTGACTGAGATTCGACGGTAAGTCCACATCCAGATGTCCAGTGTCCCGATATATTCGGGCGGCACGGGCAGCAGTGACAGACGGAGCAGGGGAGCTTACGCATCCGACGGATGAACGGGAGACAGCAGACACGACGCGAAGAACCTTCGGTAACAGTCAAGTGATCGGGCCTCGCGTCGCGTTGCAAAGTGCGACAGCCGAAACGGAAATTCGCAGGCGGCAAATGGCAGAGCAGCGCAGGGCAACGGATGGGAGTCAGTACGAACCCGCGTCGGCAGAGCGCGCAGGCAAGAAAACCCGCACAAATGGGAGTCAGTACGAACCCGCGCGGCAGAGCAGGGAACGATGGCAGTACAACCCGCGTCGGCAGAGCAGCGCAGGGCAACGGATGGGAGTCAGTACGAACCCGCGTCGGCAGAGCAGCGCAGGGCAACGGATGGGAGTCAGTACGAACCCGCGTCGGCAGGCTGGAGAGAGAGAGTGCCCTTGGGGGATTCGGGGTCCGGGTTTTGTGTGGTGATGGGCGTGACGTACTGAGTGCGATGTCTTGTGGCGTATGAGACTGTGATAAGTTGGCCAGAACACGGAATGTTCGAGAACTGTCTGGAGCCATGCTATAGCGGCTGGGACCTGGTGAGGAGGCGCCGCACGGGCACGTGCGTCGTTGATTTTGACCAATGTACTGAAGTAATCACGGTTGAGTGTGATGTTTGGTATGGTCCACTGTCATTTGTACGACCGTATTAGCCTTTGCACAGACGGCTGAATTACTGAACGGATGATTGCAAAAATGGGGGTGCGTGGGCGCTTTGTAGGTTACCGACGTGAGCCGCCGGGTCAACGTGGCAGGCAAATAATAAGTGTTCTTCGACAAAGGCGCTATACGGAGAGAAGTAACGTGCGATACGCCGCGAGGGCACGCGAGGTTGGAAACTACAAGGTAAGCGAAAACGCTAGCGCAAATGCTACATAGTGAGCATGCACTGAATCTGACTTTCAAGGTCTTCCCGATCTGCAGTGATGTGCTGGACCGTATTAGAAGGAAGACGACAGACGAAACCGAACAGCAGACGCTCATATTTGATTGTACCACACAGTTGCTAGATTTGATGCCGCGTTTCCAGAATAAGGCGTGGGAAGAGCAACGTCATAAGAGTCACGTGATAGGACCGCAATACCGCCGAGTCCTTTGGCCAGCCGGCTGCTCTGGGGTCGGTCACGTCGATGCATTTGGTAGTCTCTAACACCCAGCAGACGTGCAGGGACATTTGGTGACGGCCAAGTCTCGCTCGGGGCCAGCATATCGAAACCGCACACCGCAGGAAGGTCTTGGTGCAAATTTGGAGGTTTAGACATTAGCAAAGTGAAGCGTGGAACTTAAATAAGTATGCATTCGTCAATAAATTAAAGGTTGATCGTAGGATGGCACACGTTTCGTCTATTATGAAGAATGCTGAACACAGATTCCAAAAGAAGCGAGGAAATGTTGTTTTCTTGGCAGAGTTAATATAGCGAAAATGATAGAACCCATATCCTGCTGTTGAACGGGAGTCGGCGACCTGTAGACCGTGTGGGCCCGGTACTGTAGACGGCTCTGGCCCGCCGCCTGCGGCTAGCCTGTACAGTCGCAGCCTGTTGCGGGCCTTCTGCCGGCCGCCGGCCGCCGGGGGCGGGCGGTGCGGTCTCAGGCCGTCAGCGCCGGCGGACGTGGCTGAGGCCCAGCCCGCCTGCTCTGACGTGAGCGGTGGAAACCTGCTGCGTTAGCAAGGCTGGTTTGGGCAAGAATGCGGGGCCCATAATGGACGCACTACCAGCGGTGTAGTGTGTGTTCATTGTACACCGCGTGGGTACACTGCATCAGCGTTTTTGTGCGACAGGTAGGCCAATATCCTCGGAAGACGTGCCTGGAACGTTAACGAGGGCGAATGGTCCAACATGGACTGTCTAAACATTGTTGTGTTGTGCAGGATGGTTTTTGCTTCATACCTGTCAAAACGTTATTGTGATGTCAACGTGTTATTTTACTTCATGTCGGTCAAACAAATGGTGGAAAATGCATTACATACCTTAACGTTTCGTCTTACCAAGGGCACTGTCAAGACCAAGGCCGTATGATGCATCATCCGTCGCCGTATATACCCTGTGCCCTAAATAGGACCCTGGTATGTTCCTACATAGGACCTTGTATGTCCCTGGTATGTCCTAGATATACCTCTAGGTAGGACTCTCTGTCGTAGGTATGTCCTAGGTAGGACGGAACGTCAAAATATTATTTGTTCTTTAATGTTTTGCCTCCCTCTGAACAAATCAAAATGTAGTATGAAAATACTCAGAGAATACTGAGTCCAATAATAGAGTAACTTCAGGAGAGATCAACAAGCTATCGGAGAAATGTATTAACCCACCTGTGGCGACGTTTAACAAACAGTATATTATTAATAATCTGCTTCAATATATATATGTACACGCACAAACACACTCACCCACACACCCACACATACACCCACCCATATATATATATATATATATATATATATATATATATATATATATATATATGGTTTGTTACGCTCTGCTGTTGATATTGACGACTGCTGTCCTGTTCCAGGCCACGTGACCCAGGTGGTGGGGCATCGCCGGACGCCGTGTCGACCTGCCCTGTGACGTCACGCCTCCGAAGAGCGGTGACAGAGCCGTGCTGGTGCTCTGGTACAAGGATGACGAGGGCACGCCGATATTCAGGTAATTTCGCGTGACGTTCTTTCCTGCCTCTGAGAAAACTTTCCACTGAGAAAACTTCCAGTCCATCGCCCGTATCACGTTCCAAGTGTCTTCCTGCTCTTTGTTTTTCTTTTTGCATTACGAACGGAATTCGTCATTTTCCTTGATGAATATTTGTTTGATGAAAGTGTTTGTCTTGTGCGTGATGACCTGTTAGTTTAAGAATCCGGGCGATGTGTTTTCCTGAAAATGATGAAATTATCCTGCTAAGGAAAAAAAACTCAATATGTCAAAAAGAGAAGACCGTTCGGCGAAAACGGTGTGAAAGTGAAACTGGCATTCATTGAACGGTATTTCAGACAGGAACGGTGATGATTTTGCAAACTATTCAGGTTTGTCGGTTTATCGGTGGTCATAATTAAAGACCGTTAGTTAAAGAAAAAACTATTTCAGCTGATTTTGGAACGTGTGATTAAGCCAACTAACACACAGCTGTAACGCATCCTTATTGTTATTTTATTTTGTTCAGGGAATAAGGGATGGATAGTGTGGATTTTAAAGACATTCCACCAACGTGAAGGTGGCTGGGACTTCTCAAAACGCAGTAACAAGTACTATATCTTCACATCGGCTATCACTTGATAATCTTGCTGTTGGAAAGCCCAGTGTTCGGTAATTGTGCTGTTTGAGATTCCTCAACCGGCACAAGAAAACAAACAGCTTAAGCCGCAGACGAGACAGCCATCACGTACTTCGCTGAGCATTCAGCTGTCAGAGTAATTGCCAGCTGCATATGAGAATGGCAATTATGCCGTCCGAAAACGCGCATCGACTTTTTTAGGGCCGGTATATCCGCTTGCGTTTGGCTGGAAGCTGATATATACCCGCTCCTCCCGACAAGTGTAGGGAACGTGAATCGGACCCAATTCATTTGAAATCCTTGCCAAAAAGAACAAAATGCAGGGTAGTCTAAACGTTTCTGACTCATCTCGATTTTGATACTGGCAGGTGAAGTAAAAGAACAGTGATATGAATTACCCATTTATTGTTAATAAAGCATGAATATTGTTATTAAATTGTGTTCCTTCATTCATTCTGCATGTACTCTTTTGTTCGAAAACGAAAACGCTCAACGAGATCCCTAATGTATTCTCAGGTCAAGTTCTCCCATTTATCCTTGACACGAGTAATTAGTTGTTCCCTGTTCTGCGGGCTTGGCTACTTGAAGGCAGAGCTCTGTAGATGCGCCCACACATGCTTTATAGCATTCAGATCTGGCGAACTCAGTCCAGTCAGTCCAGACCTTCACCTTTGTCTCTTTGAGGATCTTCAGGGTCTCCTTTGCCGCGTTAGCTCGGGCACCATCTTGCATCCAAATCAACAGCTCTTGTTTTGGGAACCTTGATTTCATTGATGAAGTGCACATGTATGAATACAATGACTGCACTGAATACATGGACTGAATAATGTTTGATTGCGATTATCAGTTTTGAAGTTTTGGGTTTTTTATGAAGGGTCCAAAAGTTTCCGACCCTGTTCAGAAACCCTTGGCCACACATCATGCTGAACTGTATCTGTATCATGCATATGAACTGTATCACGCATATATAAGCCAAACTGCATTTAGATCTTTCTTAACCTTCTGGTACTAAATTGCACCATTCATTCGCGCTAGCCAGTCCTTTAATAATAAAAAAATTGAAGGGGGAAAAAAATCTTTTTTTTCGGTACTTAACCCCCCACCCCAACCCCCCCCATTGAAAAAAAGAAAATATTTTTTTTTTTTTTTTTGTAAAAAAAAAAAAACCACACCAAAACAACCCACCACCAGCGCGCCGCCCCCCACCCCACCTCTTGTAAAGGTAATTTTTAATTTTATTCCAAAAAGCATTTCCCATGGCGAGCAACCCTATTCCCGGAGGGCTAGACGGTATGGTCGATTCCCGGCAGGGAAGGGGGGGCGGATTCGCCTCCCCTCCCCCGAGATCTCGAGAACTACTTGTCCGATTTCATCGCAACAAACGGCAATCGATTTGCCGTGACTTGAACTACATTTCGATGAAAGAAATTTTCAAAATTTTGAAATTTGTGGATACAGGGGGCAAAAATGTCAGAAGGGGGGGGGGTACTTTTGGACTTCTTATAACTCCGTTGTTTATTGACGATTTCGATGAAACTGGCATGAATCTAGAGATTATGGATAAGGCTTTTACCAAGGGTCGGCAATTCTGAAATTTTGAGAAAATTCATGGGCGTTCACAGGGTTTCAAAAATAGGAGGATTATTTTTCTAGCAACTGAATGAACAAAAGAGGCAAACACCCTTTTTTGGCTTCTGCTAGTCATGTTATATTAAAAAAGTGCAAATCGCATTACAATGTTTGTATAATGTTAGCATAGGCGGTGCCAGGGACATGAAAAAGGGGGAACTGTCATGGTCACACGTTTCTCAGATCAACTTGTGACCTTTGACCTTAAATGACCTCCAGTGACCTTGGGGTCACTTGGAATGATGTCGTGTCCATTTAATATTATCTTTAAACGTTTTCAATCATTTGAATTCACTCTACTTCAAAAATTGCATTTTATGGCTATTGCGATATAGGGTACGCGCACGGACATTTTAGGTCATAGCTCCGTGACCCGACCTGATATCAAGCTGAAACTCGGTACACAAGTAGAAGGCACCCTTTTACGTCATATATGTTCTGGGTTTGGTATTTGAAAATACGGCGCCGAAATTATTGCGAAAAAACAAATTTTGGCTTTTGACCTTGACCTGACCTTGTAAAGTGACCTCAGATAAACAAAATTACATCTGCACACTGCCCAATTATTTAGCTATACATCCATATAATGTTTTAAGTCCTATCTTTAAAACTCTGTTTTTGGCAGACATTTTCCTTTTACCCTCAACATGGCCAAAAATGGCATGAGGTACCTCCCAAAAACGTTGCCTGGCTCCGCCCCCGAGCAAAATAGAATTTTGAAATTTAGTCACGGCACGTAGAAAGAATAGCTAGGAAAGTCACCAAGTTTCGTGAAGCTGCGTTAAAAAGCCTGGAATTGGCAAGCAAAAAACCGGAGGGGGGGCGGATTCAGCCCCCCCCTGCCGGGAATAGGGTTATTGGTAGTAAGAAGGGTAAAGCACCATTTTTGGTCAACTGGAATGTCACACGCACACCACGTACACCACTTCTAAAACGACAGTAAGATCTTTTTATTAAAAAAAAAAAAATAAAAAAAAAAAAAAATATCCCCCCCCCCCCCCCCCCAAATTTTTTTTTAAATAAATTTATTAATTTTTTTTTAAAAAAAATTTTTTTTTGGTTGGGGGTAAGGTCAACGGAAAATTTTCGCTGGCATGCCTCGACTCCAAGAACTCCAAGCCTTTGTACAACCGAAAGATGGAATGGACATTGGGGGCACAGCTGAGGTTGGGAGACAGAAAAGGTATCATCGACGTTGATTTGAGACATTGCCAACGTTTCCCGCACGTCTGATTTTTTTAAACGACTTAATGCCAAAGGCAAATTGCACAAACAAGTGACGTAGTTCTACAAATATTTGTGGGAATGAATGTATGATGGTGGATCAGAAACTTTCGGACCAAACCCGCAGGGTATTTGGTTAGGGTTCCTTCGACCCGTCAAAGTGCTGTGGAGCTATGAGATGGAGGAACTGAGAAAAGCGGCACTAAGATGTGCCGCATAGGAGTGTTTGAGGGATAAGGATCGGAAAAAGAGGATGAGTGGGTGAATGGCCAGCTTGTAATTTGTAAAGGAATATGCTATTTGATTATTGGTTGTTTTTACTTGTTTTTCTTCGTCATCGACAATACTTCGAGCACAGCTGAGAACTTGTGATGTGCGCTACTACTGCACGAACACGGTCGTTGTCGGTGTTCCTCGGTGTCGGTGTCCGTGTCGGTGAACATCACTTTCCGGCAGTGTGTAGCGTTGTCGCCACACCCTGCTCTGGAAAGTGGAGCCGTTGTCGCCACTTTCCAGCAGGGTAACATTCGCCTGAGGAATCAAGCCATCCTCGATTCCACCAAGGAGGATTGCTGTAATTCTCTCTGAATGCATGTCTTCTGATTTATTCCTGTTATCTGAAGGCCCCTGAGCGGCATTTTGCTACCTTTTTAACGATCACTGGGAACATTGGTAACAACTATGTTCCATCTTCCATCACGTCATTAGTCACGGCATCGTGCGACCCGAGACAGTGATTAGCCCAAATCGGTCTGCTCGTGCTGTGCCCGGTAACGGATGGTGGCCGGCGGGTCTGACCCTGACCTTAGACCCCTGCCGGCCAGTTTTGACGCCCGCGGCGGCAAGTCGCTCTCCGATCCGCCGGCACCGGCCTGGGGGCAGGACCCGCGCGCCATCTTCGTCACGCACACGGAGACGCCGGGCCTGCGACTGGGCGCCGCCGCCGCCCAGGATCAGGGCCTGTACCGGTGCCGAGTCGACTTCAAGCACAGCCCCACGAACAACCACTGGGTCAACCTCACGGTCACCGGTGAGTCGATCGCTCGGCGCTTCGGCGTGTGGAACAGCAGAGCTTTTGTCCGGCGGCTGCTGTCCTCATCTCGTCGGATATGGACAGGGGCAGTGGTCCAGTGTGAAATGACTCGATCGTGCGTCGAGGTGTGATTTTGGCCTCACCGTTGTTGTGACATTTACTCCATGATTTCCAACGCTGTTCAGGATGTAGGCTCATCGCATTAATACTTTCCCAGGTTATCAAATGTCGCTGGTTGAGGTGAATAGTGTGGGATGTATTTGTCGACAGTCCCGCCCGATCGTCCCATCATCATCTACAACAACCGGCCGGTGACGGGCACACTGGGCCCGCTGGCAGAGGACGAGCCGCTCGAGCTGGTCTGTCACTCACAGGGCGGTAAGTGGGGGTGGAGAGAGAAAGAGAGAGGGAGAGCGAGGGAGGGAGGGGGAGAGGAGGAGGGGAGAGAAGGAAAGGAGAGAGAGAGAGCCACGCGCACATCTGATGCTGCAGCCCCATAAAGTCAGATAAACTATCGGACCAGCACATTACGGGTTCACACACCATGGGATCCGCACGCCGTCGAGGACGGAAGAGGCCCTCTGTGCAGTCCGGGCCTAGTGCTGCGCCAGCAAGAGAGAGAGGACTAGCAGCCCCGGGGCGGTCGTCAGGACCCTCCGGGGAGCCGCCAGCTCAGGCGTTTGTTCGGGGGCCACCGGCGATGTATCCCGGGGAGGCAGTTCCATCGTCGGCCCGGCCGTAAAGCCGTCCACAATCTGCCGGCCGAGTGCAGCGGGAAATGAGCCCACCGCTCGTAACGCCCGGCGCCATGTGTCGTGCAGTGCCGCGTCCACAGCCAACACCGCACCGTGAGAACGGCTCCCTAATACCTCGTCCACAGCCAACACCGCACCGTGAGAACGGCTCCCTAATACCGCGTCCACAGCCAACACCGCACCGTGAGAACAGCTTCCCCAGCATTGACCGGTGAGTGCTCTGTCACTCAGCGAGCCGTTCTTACAATGCATTGTTGGCTGTGGACCGTGAAACGGCTCACTAATGCGCGCGCAAAACACCGGAGAGATACTGCACGGCAAAGCCGTGCAGTACGGCGTCCACAGCCAACAATGCCTTGTAAGAACGGCTCGCTGAGTGACAGAGCGCTCACCGGTCAATGCTGGACATGTCGCGCGGACACTCCCGTGCTGCGCACAGCTACACCCTGTCGCTAAGTTTTTTTACGAGCATAGATTTGTTAATTCCGCTTAGGAACATCGTCTGAAGCCCATCTATATGCAACAATACCCTCCCGTATTTCGAAAACTCATGAATTTTTCACCATATTACTGCAAGTTAAAATATCCATTGTTTTCTTCTTGGAACCGCAGTCTTTTCACGTGACATTCGTATATTATTAACGCAATGATAGGCTGATGCACAGTGCTGCGGAGAAACACGTCGCTATGCAGTGCCGCCGGCAGCGCAAGTCGTCGCCGGCACGTGACCGCGGCCGGTGCCGCAGGTCGGCCGGCGCCGCGCGTCACGTGGTTCCGGGAGGAGCGGCTGCTGGACGACTCGGACCGTTCGGCCGGCGGCGACCGGGTGACGAACGTGCTGCGCCTGCCGCCGCTGGGTCGGCACCTGCTGCACGCCCGGCTCGTCTGTTCGGCGGCCAACAGCGCCGCCAGTCCGCCGGCCGTCAACCACGTCATCCTGGACATCAACTGTGAGTGCGGGTCGGACGGCGACCGGCGCGGGGCGCCACTGCCGCCGCGACGACAGCCGGAGTTTGCAGCAGGACGGGATGGAGTCTTCCCATGTCGCGGGTTGTCCCTAATCAGCTGATTCTGGATCCGAATCTGCTCCAGCTGTTGCCAGTGGAGAAGAAATACAAATATGAAATATGGCACTCACAGTCCGTTCCTATGTCTGTGCAGTGGAACGGTTCAAAGATGGCTGAGTCGCCAGCAGGGAGGGTAGAGGGCCTTCAGAAACACTGATCGCCCGCTGCCTCTGGTGGACATTCACGGTCAGTGGACTGGTCTTGGGTAACATGATGGTTGTTCATCCTTCGAAGTTATTATCCTGAATTGCCGCCCTCATTATCTTCAAATCTGGTTCATTTCTTTGAGGGGCTGCCGTCAGCCAACGGTTTGCATGCGACGGAACTAAAGCTCGGTAATGGATAGTTTTCTGTGCTCGTCAATCGGGGTTCCCAGACCATTAGAAACCGGATTTCAGTTACACCAATTTGCGCTATTATGCTCCGAGTGAAAGGGGGCCTCTGGTTAACTGAACCGTTGCATTCCGATGTTGGCAGGGCAAGAAAAGGATCGTTACCCTGCCTCAGGTATTTTGAAGGACCACACTGACATCAAAGCAAACCATCGATTCAGACTTTGCAAGCGCGAGGTCGTAATGATCTCAGGCGCGAGCGCCTGAAATTTAGCTAGCTTCATCGAGTTAGTCCAGCTGTCTACGGAATGGTCCCATTCGTTTTGAGTAGCCGGGACATTAGCGCCGGAGTGATCGTTTGCGTCATAAGAACATTTTGTTAATTTGGCTTGACTATCAAAAGTTAGTAACAGTTATTGCATAAAGACAAATATAAAACATTTAAACGCTTTCCCGAAATTATTGTTCCTAATTGTGTGTTTCTTGCGTGTAATCGTAAATGTATAAATGTATTGTGTTTTGAGGGGAAAATAATTACAATGTACATCTATCAATACATCTCTTAAGAAAATTACAAAGACTTGAGAGCGCGAGAGAGACGGGCTTATGAGATGGAAAGGGGGGGGTGAAATAGAAAGATAGAAATCGAGACCGTGATGTGCGAAATAGTCATGAGTGAAGCAGAGACCGTGATGTTCTTTTTCAGTTCGGCCTTTGCGTGTGGAGATCCTGGGGTCTCCTCACACCACATTCCGGGCGGGAAAATCTTACGATCTTGTCTGTCGGACGTACGGGTCCAGGCCTGCTGCCAACGTCACCTGGTGGATCGACGACAGACGGATCACCGGCGACAAACAAACGGTAACTTCCGCTGGACGCAAATCTTCGAGCTAAGGCACTTTTTACGAACACATTATTCGTGGTCTTGGTGCACTTTTCCGTCGCCGCTTGTATTGTTTCGCTAATTTCGGAATGATACTAATATCGTAAAATCCATTACATGTCTTTCTACCCGGACAACTATGGTGAATCTTTTGCCTATTTGTCAGTGTCCTGTCCGTCCGTTGTTTCCTTCGATGTGGTTGACAGCATTCAGAGGACGGTAACATCATGTCCATGGCGTCTGTCCTTCCGTCCGTTCGTCCCGTCCATCTGTCTACCTGTCCGTGTGTCTGTCCACCTGCCCGACCTCTCCGTCTGTTCGTCTGTCCTTATGTCGGTCTGTCCGTCGCCTGCCCCTCTGTTCGTCTGTCCTTATGTTGACCTGTCCGTCCGTCTGTCCGTCTGTCGGTCGGTGCGTCCGTCGGTCGGTCGGTCGGTCGGTCGGTCGGTGATTTGGCGTTCTTGCGGCTGCCAGCAGTCGGACGGCGGGAACATCACGAGCAGCACGCTGCTGCTGCGGCCGCGCGCCGGGGACGACGGCCGCCGCCTGGTCTGCCGCGCCCACAACGACCAGCTGGCCGACTCCACCCTGGAGGACCGTCGCACGCTCCACGTCCGCTGTGAGCGCCGGCCGAGCCCGGCCGCAACGTCAGGCCAGGTCGCGCCGGCTCGGACCGGTCGGCTCGGACCAGCTGAGGACGCCGCACCAAAATGGCCGGGGTCGGACCAGGCGCGCGCAACCAACCGCTAGGCCCGACCGAACTGCACAACATTGGTTTTATTTATCTTTTCTATTTATTTTATTTACTGGTATAGCTATCTCCCGTTTGTTCGTTTGGTTTTGTACCCAAGGTTTCCAGGAACCTTGGATAACCTCTCTCGCGTGCTGTATCGTCTTTTGTCACTGTTTTGCAATTTTCCCCCTGATAGCATAGTTCGGCGGTCGTTCTCTGAACTAAACTAATTGTCAGTCTCCTCCAACGCTTTCAATGAATTCGCGCTTTTCGCGATCTTTCATTTCGCTTTCTTTGGCCTTTTTGGTATGTCTTGTGCGTGTTTTATTTACGGTTTGTCAACGGCTCGTTCACCACTACGTACACACACCACCCTGAAATGTTTTCTTTTTTATCGTTTTCGTCGGGCCATGGAATGCTTTATGACAGGCCATGCAGTTTTAAGTGACCGCAAAACAGGATTTTCGCCGTTGATACTGACTACACTTTCGGCCGAGCTATAGCTAATCACGAGCTGCGATTATGCGGTATGAATTCGAACTGGTTCCGAATTTCCCCACAGCTAAAGCAGACTGCGATTTTAGCTGTGTGCTGCGCAGTACGCATGTAAGGCCGTGCATCCGGAAGGTTCCGTCCGGTAATTTGCGTATAATTGTTAGTTAGACACGCGTTTACGGTTGTTTGCAGATGCTCCGTTGGTGACCTTAAAGCTGGGTCAGGCTCTGGACCCTGACGACATTAAGGAAGGTGCCGACGTCTATTTTGAGTGCACGATCCGAGCCAACCCTGCCGTCTACAGCGTCCTCTGGTTCCATGATGTGAGTGCCTTGCCTCTGATGTCGGGCTCGGATGGGCTGGATGGAAAACCCTGAAATCAGAGACACGTTATCAAGAAATGAAGGATGCAAAATTGTGTTGTTTTTAGTTGTTTGTACCAACAGTTCGTGTGAACAGTATGCGGTGAACCTGGGCCGACTGTGTTTTCTGCCACGGCGGTGCATCTTTTCTCTGCAGAGCTGGTCGCTGTCTCGAGCCAGGTGGTTGGCGACGATCGGCGTATTGCTTTTGGCCTGATCATTCGTGAATGGAGCGCTGCCCAATGGGCAGCCCTCCATCAGCGAATGCCAAACGTACTGTTCATTGCGATGATGCAACCCGGTGTGGGGTAGCTACTCGGTCGTCTTACTGGACGCGCGAAGTCCAGTCCTATCATCTGGCAATACAACGCGCCGTTGTGTTGGCCTGGTGTGTGCGGGCACCGCCGGACCGGGCCAGGTGTGACCCGCGGCGTGTTGCCGTGCCCTCAGGGCGTGCGGCTGGAGCCGAGCTCGCGGGTGCGCGGCGCCGACAGGGTCAGCGTCAGTGACGACACCCTGGTCGTGCGCAACGTCAGCCGACTCTCGGCCGGCGCCTATGTCTGCAAGGCCTCCAACCCGGAGGGTGACGGTGCCAGCCGGCCGGTCCTGCTCCGCGTCAAGTGTGAGTGGCGGTCTGGTCGCCAGCTCGGGCTGGTCAGCATCTCGGGCCCCTGCCGGTGGCCTCCGTGCCATGTGCTGGAAATGGCCCTGCGAGTTTGTCGGACTTCGCGAAGTTGTCTGTGTGTCAGCGTGCATAGGCGTATGTGTCTGCTGTTCGGGGATGGCGTTTTCATGAGCGCAGTAGCGTTGGCTTGTTCTGTTTTAGGATGCGTTGTGTCCCGGCGAAAGGAACATTCATTATCAGATTCCATGAAGGTTTCCATATGCAAAGGAAATGGTGCGAGCTTCAACAGCTGCATGCTAATGCGCGCCACAATGGCTGCGACCGTGAAATCGGCATCGATCATGCGGGCAAGGGTGCCGGCGGAGGGCGAACACGTGCGATAAGGTGCGGGTGTCCGGTTAACCCCACATCTGCCGCTAGCTCTCGTTGAGTGCCATGTCACAGGCCATTGCAGCGTGTCGTCTGCATGTGTTCAGCCTCTGCCACCTGCCCGCCAAATTCGTTCTTAGAGATGGAGTACGTTTAGCTCCTTGTTCGCGTTTATTGTAGTGGAGCTGGGCTGCAGCTAACACATTGTGACTTTTGCTAAGGCTTCGTCGGCCTGAGCGTGTAGTGGACTGCATTCGACAATACTACGACAATACTTCGACTATACTGCATCGCTCCCTCTGTCATCTACCCACCGCTCCTCTGCCATCTGTCCACAGCTCTTCTGCCGTCTGTCCACCGCTCCTCTGCCATCTACCCTCCGCTCTTCTGCCGTCTGTCCACCGCGCTTCTGCCGTCTGTCCACCGTTCCTCTGTCATCTACCCACCGCTCTTCTGCCGTCTGTCCACCGCTCCTTTGTCATCTACCCACCGCTCCTCTGTCGTCTGCCCACCGTTCCTCTGTCGTCTGTCCACCGCTCTTCTGCCATCTACCCACCGCTCCTCTGCCGTCTGTCCACCGCTCTTCTGCCGTCTGTCCACCGCTCCTCTGTCGTTTGTCCTCCGCTCCTCTGTCGTCTGTCCACCGCTCCTCTGTCGTTTGTCCACCGTTGCCCCGCCAGCTGTCCGCCAGCTGGCGTCTGTCCGCGGCTCCCGTGAAGTTTGTCGGTGCTCCTTTGTCACATGTCTACAGTTCTTCTGGCATCCATGGCGGCTTTTCTGCCCTTAAATATTGCTATTCTATCATTCTATCATTCTATAATTCTATCATCCGTCACCGCTTTGTCGCGGTCTGATGGAGAGCCCCTGTCGATGACGTCGTCCTAGCTCTGGCTTCTGCCTCCGTCTGCCTCCATCTGTGTCTCTGAGGTTGTGCTTTGCTGGCAGACGCTCCGGTCTGCGTGTCAGGCCAAAGACGGCGGTACAGCGCCGCCCCCGGCCAGCCCGTCCAGGTCTCCTGCAGGGTGGACGCCAACCCGGCAGAGGTCACCTTCCGCTGGCGCTTCAACAGCTCGCGACAGACGCTGGACCTGCCCAGCTCGCAGGTCTGAGCACCGGACAACAGTCCGATGATGCTGAAAGACGTCACACTGATGTGTATTCAGTTGAATTATTCGGCTGTTGACATAGTGTATGCAAGACAAAGTGAGAAAAAATCTGGCCCGCAAAGGGGAGCGTCTTGTTTCGGGTAGTTAAGCGGCATTTGCCAGTCTGTTGTTATCTGCGTGTATTGTCTCCGGCTGGATGCACAGCGCCGCTGAGTCGGCAGAGTGTGAGAGTGACAAGCAGCGGCGGCTGAGGCGGTGTGCTCTGTACGCCCCCAGACGACCTCAGGCGGCCTGGAGAGCCGGGTGTCGCACAGGCTGGCCCCGGAGCTGGAGCACGGTACGCTGCTCTGCCGGGCGTACAACGACATCGGACGCATGGTCGAACCCTGCGTCTTCCAGATCAGCGCCGCCGGTATGCTAGCCCGTGAAGTACCTCGTATGTTTCACGCCCAACCGAACAGAGTAGCCTCGGTGTCTGCGGTGATTTTATGAAACACTTAAGACACGGAAAACTGCGCACTTGAGCCGCCTACCGTGTGCGGGATAAACAGACCCTGACCATCCGAGTGTGAGGTTGGTCCAGGGGACGGACAAGCTGTGCACAACGTTTTTCTGAGACCTAACAGCGCGCAGACAGTCCTTCCGAAGAGAGTTCAATTACATGCAAGAGAGGGTGTGCCCGGCACGGAGAGCTTCGTAGCGATTGCATTGGAATGTGGTCGGACAGCGCATCGCTAAGGGAATCGCGCCAAGGATGGGTCCGGTCCAGTGGTGGTCCAGATTGCCTCGGGGCGTGCTGGTCACCGAGTCGATTGTTTTCACGCACCAGTGGTCAGGCTTTACTGGCGTCCCTGCGAATGAAGCTGGGCTCCAGCGCGCCGACACGTCGTCGGCTAAAGCTGTGTTGGTTCGGACGGGCGTTGGTGCAGCCATCTCAGTTTTGCCACTGGCGTTCTCTTTTGGAGGAGTGTTCACCATTTCAGAATTACTATCCCCTGCTAGATGTTGGCTTAATAAATTATGAATGATGATGGTAAAAGTAAAAATGAAAGTAAAAATGTAAACTGATGCTCGGATGGAGGCTGGTTTTGGTGTCAAAAGACATGTATGAAGATATCTGGGTACCTGTTCATGCCTATGTATGACAACTAGTCTTTCCCAAAGAATGTTGTTTTTCCTTCCCTGTCGTTACTAAACGTTTCCCATATCCAGTGCTTTTTACAAGGAACTTAGCGTTTGCCAAGCTTTGCAGTGTCCCGAAAACCACGTTTCAATCATTGAAGGTCGCGATTACATATTTTTGGTCGTTCAGAGCTGAACGTACTGTCAATCTTTGCTATGCGATTAAAACCTCCATTGTGTCACCAGTATGGTCTCCGATCCGCACGTACCTTGTGCGTTTTTGCGGCAGTCATAAGAGACGGTTTCCCGGTCGCGCCGTTTCGGTGCTCCGAAAAATGTCGTTATTTGTATCGGCGCATTGACGCATTTCATTCGCACGTCTCGCCTCGGTGCTCTCTGACCCGGAGCCGTCAGGGGAGACACGCGGGAAGGGACGGAGCTGTGCAGGAGTGTAACGGTGCCGCAGGCCGTCCGGACCCCGTGCGGAACTGCACCATCATCAACCAGACGGCCGACTCTCTGGAGGTGGAGTGTCTGGCCGGCTCCAGCGGCGGCCTGCCGCAGTACTTCGTGGCCGAGCTGTACGACGTGGCCGGCCACCGCCTGCTGCGCAACATCACCCAGCCGTTCCCGGACTTCTGGGTGGCCGATCTGCCGGCCAGCATGCAGCTGCGGCTCGAGCTGTACGCAGCCAACAGCCGCGGCCGCAGCCGCGCCGTCACCCTGGAGGGCTTCACGCTCAGCATGCCCGAGAAGCGCACTGCGCGCGGAGACGGTACGCGCGTCACAGCGGTGGCAGGCCACCCTGCTCCTCGTCAACCCTTTGTTGTGCTGCTGAACTGTTCCCCGCTAATTTGCTGCTGCCGATCCAGTTATTCTACTGCCTGATCGTTACCCCGCCAACGTGCCGTTGAACTGGCTGATCCCTGTCATTCCGCCTTTCTTCAGCTGAACTGAATGCATGATCTCTGACATTTGAGGACGCCAAATGCATATGCCACATATGTCATGCACTATTTATGTGACCGTCAATTCTACACGGCTTTCGTTATGAGAAACATGTGTACGCATGAAAGGAAATGAAGACAAAATGTTCAGTGAAGTATTGAACTAATTTATAAAAGCTGCAGTTGGCTGTTTCCTTTCTTGCATAGGACTCAACACGGTGGTGCTGAGCCGGCGTTGCCAGGCTGATGGTCAAACAGCGCCAACCCGTGAGAACGTGCTGACATGACGGGACTGATGTACTGTGCTGACGTGCTGTGTTGACAGGGCCGGTGCAGGTGTGATGATACTGACTTATTATTGCTGGCCTGCTCTGGCAATCTGACCGTGCTGACCTGTGACCAGTGATGACCCCGTCCCAGCCGTCCTAATCTTATGATACTGACCTGTGACCTGTGATGACCCCGCCCTAGCTGACTTCATGTGACTTCGCTGGCCTGTGACCTGCGGTGAATCCGCCCCGACCGACCTGATCTGATCGTACTGACCTGTGACCTGTGGTGACCCGCGCCGGCTGACCCGATGTGTCAGCGACGGCAGGTCCGCCGGCCGGCCGGCCGTTCACGGTGACTCCGATCCTGGGAGTGCTGATCGGCCTGGTGGCCTCTCTCGTCATCGTCGCCATCGGCGCTGTGCTCTGCATCCGACGCCACAGGTGATACCGACGTCCGGCGACTGGAGTCCGCGCCAGCCAGGAACAGCGCCCCGATACCTCAGGCTGGGGGATGAACAGCATGATGCATTTACGGCACTGTTTGCATCCCATCCCATCCCATCCCATCCCATCCCACAGTGCGCGGTGCATTACATAGTTTCTCATTACCTAATGGCAGACGCCTCAGAAGGAGTTTGGACGTATTCAGTCTACCGAAAAAAATGCTGCCAAGTTTGTCTTCCCTCGTGTTATGTCTACTTGTTTTTGCGTCGTCAGTCTGGCTGTTGGTAGTGGCGCGAGTCGCTCTGTGGTAAGTCGTTCCTTCTGGTGTTGCCAGCGGCACGAGTCGTTCTGAGGTGAGTCGTTCCTTCTGGTGTTGCCAGCGGCACGAGTCGTTCTGAGGTGAGTCGTTCCCTCTCGTGTTGCCAGCGGCACGAGTCGTTCTGAGGTGAGCCGTTCCCTCTGGTGTTGCCAGCGGCGCGAGTCGTTCTGAGGTGAGTCGTTCCCTCTCGTGTTGCCAGCGGCACGAGTCGTTCTGAGGTGAGCCGTTTCCTCTCGTGTTGCCAGCGGCACGAGTCGTTCTGAGGTGAGCCGTTCCCTCTCGTGTTGCCAGCGGCACGAGTCGTTCTGAGGTGAGCCGTTCCCTCTGGTGTTGCCAGCGGCGCGAATCGTTCTGAAGTTAGCCGCTCCCTCTCGTGTTGCCAGCGGCACGAGTCATTCTGAGGTGAGCCGTTCCCTCTGGTGTTGCCAGCGGCACGAGTCGTTCTGAGGTGAGCCGTTCCCTCTGGTGTTGCCAGCGGCACGAGTCGTTCTGAGGTGAGCCGTTCCCTCTGGTGTTGCCAGCGGCACGAGTCGTTCTGAGGTGAGCCGTTTCCTCTCGTGTTGCCAGCGGCACGAGTCGTTCTGAGGTGAGCCGTTCCCTCTCGTGTTGCCAGCGGCACGAGTCGTTCTGAGGTGAGCCGTTCCCTCTGGTGTTGCCAGCGGCGCGAATCGTTCTGAAGTTAGCCGCTCCCTCTCGTGTTGCCAGCGGCACGAGTCATTCTGAGGTGAGCCGTTCCCTCTGGTGTTGCCAGCGGCACGAGTCGTTCTGAGGTGAGCCGTTCCCTCTGGTGTTGCCAGCGGCACGAGTCGTTCTGAGGTGAGCCGTTCCCTCTCGTGTTGCCAGCGGCACGAGTCGTTCTGAGGTGAGCCGTTCCCTCTGGTGTTGCCAGCGGCACGAGTCGTTCTGAGGTGAGCCGTTCCCTCTCGTGTTGCCAGCGGCGCGAGTCTCTCTGAGGTGAGCCGTTCCCTCTCGTGTTGCCAGCGGCACTAGTCGTTCTGAGCCGTTCCCTCTCGTATCGGCAGCGCTCGACGCAGGAAGCCGGCCGTCCGGTCTGACCGGGTCGGAAAGCCAGCGGCAGGCGCCGGCGACGACCCGGCGTCGGTTCAGGTCCAGCCGCTGGCCGAGCCGGCAGCCAAGAGCATCGACGCCGACGATCTGAACCCGGACGTGGTGTCGAGCGCGCACGGTGAGGCCTAGCGCTCATCTGTGGGCACAGTTGGTTGAACCAACTGGATACAGTGCTGAATCGAAGCAGCGAGACCTGATTATCGTACATGTGATATCGGCAAAAAATATACAGTCGGCAAAACATAAGAAATATGTTTTGCCGATTTATTGTTACTGTGTCGGCGTGAACGATCTACGTGTTAAGTTCATAATGCTGGGTTCTTGTTTTGAAGTGTGAACTACGACCTCTAGTTTCATTTTGACCGCCGCTTGATGTCATTTTTAGAGGTTGACCGGGAACTGACGGAGGTGACACCGATGCTAAACCAGCTGACGGCAGAAAAGAAGAAAAACAATGTCTCCACTCCAGCGTACCCAACTGCGAAACAAAAAGAGCCAAACTTGTACCAGGTAATGCATTATAATGGGTTGCGACCCACATGTAGCTCTGAAGGTCCACCAAGATGCAGTTCATTGAAGAACAAAAAATGGAAAGTTATGATTCATTTTCTTCTCATGTGTATTTTCCTTTGCTTAGTCTTATAGACATTGCCTTAGGCTAACAGCCCTAGGATAAATCTGTGAAACCCTGTTACGCTTGTGGGTATTCATTCTCGTCAGGTGTCTTTTTACGTTGTACAGTATACTTGCATCACCAGATTATTTCTTGGGTGCTTATGAAAATTCCCGTTACCAAAAAAAGTATATAGATCGTCTTTCGTTTCAAATGCACGATCTCTTCGAGCGGTGCCCAAGGCAGTGTCTTAACGCGCACTGTTTGGGCGCAGGACGATAGCATAACGTACGCCGAACTGACGCTGCCTCTGCCGGGTCTCGCGAGCAAGACGAGTCGCGCCGGCCGGCCGCAGACGGCCGTCATATACTCCACCGTCGGCCACCAGCGACGGCCGGCCGAGACCATCGTCCGAACCCCACCGCTCAACAACGACCAGGAGAGCGTTGTCTGATGGTGTGCCTCCCGTCAGGAGAGCGCTGTGTACCTCCAGTCGGGAGAGTGTTGTTTGATGGGGCACTTCCTGTCAGGAGATTGTCGTCTGATGGTGTGCCTCCAGCCAGGAGAGCATCTACTGATGGTGTGCCGTTCGCCAGGAGAGTGTTGTCCGATGGTGCACCTCCCATCAGGAGAGTGTCGTCTGATTGTGCACCTCCCATCAGGAGAGTGTCGTTTGACTGTGCACCTCTCGTCAGGCCGTCGGTACATGGGGGCCGACTGATGGCACCGTGGTGAGCACTACCAGACGGCTGGCTGCTGGAGAAAGGGCCTCGAAACACTGGTCGCTGAGAACATGACTGGATACACAATGTGCCGATGCGTCGAAATTCTGTTGAAAAAAGGGGTTTCCAAGAATGAGTGTTTTAAAGCAGCTGCATCCTTCAGTGATTGGTTACCTGAAATCAGAACCCTCTGACTGCGGGGCGTGAGCAATATTTTCGGGAGCTGAGCTCCGAACAAACAACGTATCTTGACAAGAGTTCAGCGTTCTTCCTCCTCAGCTGTTGGTTTACGCTTCCTGGTGTTCGTCACCTGGCATCTCCTTCTGAAATTTGCGGGCCACGTTGGTGTTGAACGGTCATAACTGACTGGAGTTAATGCTTTTGAATACGGCTCTGTTTATACGACCATAAAGCGAATGATGCGTGGTGCTTTGAGTTGCTGTCAAGCTGCTAATGACAGACTGTCCCAGTTCTGTGACCTGATCCATTCTTGCCGTCCGTACATCAGTTTTCATCGTGCATAACAAACAGTGGCCGGAGTCCTGGACGACGTGACTCGAACCTACAGGACTCACGGCCGATGTTGGGGTCTTTGGCAGGCCTCTGGGTTGGGCCCTGTCGTCGGGTTTGCTAGTCATTGTCGCTTGTTTTTTTACGAGCTGTCTGCTGCGGACAGTTGTGGTTCCTGTCTGCCTCTGAATTTTGGGGCTTGTTGGATTCCCGTTGCGCAGTCCACTCAATGTTTGCATCGATTTTGCTGTGTTTATTCAAGCTGTGTGATGCTATGGACAATACTCAGATTGCCTGTAATAGTCAAATTCTCCCAACAAAACTGAAAACGCTTTCCGTCTGGAAATGTATCTTTCTCTACATTTAGCCAGTGCAGTAACTTAAATCCACCGAATGAACCATATTTTTCAATACTCTGCCATGTTTTGTGCGGGAAGGATGTTTGCACGAATTTTTACCATGGGCTGCTTTAGATTTCTGGCAGCGAGCCGGGATGCATTGGTAACTTGCATCAAGTTCGATTATCAAGTGCTCTCGTGCATCAAGTGCTCTCGTCAGTGAGTCAATCGCTGTGGATGCGTCGATGGCGCTGCTGTGTTATCGATGTTCCCCGCAGCCATGCCGCGTGTGCCGCTGGAGACTCGTGTACCCGTGTTTCGCTGCTGTGCTCATAAGCTTAGAGTGTCGGATAAGTGCAGCCTTCAACCGCTGTCCGGACAGGCCGTGTCGCGCCACCTGAGGACTCCAGACGTTTCGGCCCTGGTCGGCGACATGCTGGCAGCCGTGTCTGGTCTCTGGGGAACAACCAGGCGCCTCCGCGGACCCGGCCTGCAGGCCCTGGCGGCGGCATGAGGGCTCGGAGCACAACATTTGCCGCTGCGACAGTACATTCCGGCGCCGTCTTCCCATGTGCCACGCGACTCAGTGTTCCTGTCATCCTGTGCCGTTTTATACTGTAATAAAAATCCAGGCGTTTAAGTTGCAGCGTTTACGACCTGCGCCAGATTTTGCCGTGATGAGATACGATGACAGCTGAGATGAGATACGATGTTTAAGTTGCAGCTTTTACGACCTGCGCCAGATTTTGATGTGATGAGATGCGATGGCAGGCCCGAGGCTAGCATTGCATTGGGCCATAGTGCACCATTTTTGGTGCCTTATCCATCTTAATCTGCATAAGACTGGGCTTACCGAATCCTAGACGACAACTACGTGCTTTACGGTGTGTCTGGTGAATGAGCGCCATGAATGCCGCATCATGGCGCTTCGTACGTTAGGGGCCCCTGCACAATGTGGCCATCAGTTACCAAACACGGTCATTGTTTGGCCCGGGAATAACTTTTTAATGAGCGGATAAATGTACTGGAAAGGCAGGTAGTTCCTAGATATTAGCCGACGCTGTCAAAATATTTTCTAAGTCCAAGGCGGATTGAAATCCGGCTCACCAAGTGGCACGAGAGATATTGACGAAATGATGAAAATAAACAAAAAAGAGCAGCATTATTAACTTTCCTGTCACCATACCTGTTACCTCTTCGCTCTTAGATTCCCAATGAGGACCACTGAAAATGATAACTTTTCAATTGGTAAGCCTTTCAGAGGAGTAACGCTAAGTTCCGCAGCTCGGCTAATTTCAGAGATCATTCTAAAAAAAAAGTCACCCAGGGAATGGCTGGGACTTGGGCGGCTGGCCCTCCGGGGAACGGCTTGGAACGTTCCGTACCCCGACTGTGAACCGTTACCAACTTCAGTAGCCAGCAGAATTTCAAAACAGCTCGTGACCCTGGACCAGATCATGGAATTCAACTGAAAATTTCCGAGTGGGTTTCCAACAAAGGAACAGCTCTTCTTTTTGGGATCAGACCCAAAAAAATTGAAGACGGATATCGCAGGGAAAATGTCCCGAGGTTTGAGAAGAAGCCTTTTCAGCCTAAATAGGGGTCTTAGGAGTCCGAAAGAACATTATCAGAATGTTGTTTTTCTCTTTTGTCCGCCATTCTATAGCTCTTCTCATCTTGGCGGCACCCTTCGGCTGTCCCGGTGCCGCTGATGAGACTCTGTTCTCTGGAGTGTGCCGTGAATATGTGACCCAGTATCAATCAGTTTTCAGTGGAAATAAACACATCGGAACTGGAAACGAATGCAATTTTTTCCCTTCCTCCCATGAATTCTTCCCAAAACATGGCACGTCCCGCCGGAAAAGACGTCAGATTGCGAACTGCCCGTTCGTGGTCTCGGAAATGTCCTTACGCCAGCGCTGTTTTGATCTACGACGTTGCCATTTGCCCAAAATCACGCTCACATGCCACAGGCGCAGTGGGGCGCGGCGAAACGGACCATATTTTCGGGTTCAATTCGCCAAAAGTGACGTGACGTACAGGAAGCATGCCTGTGTGCTGCTGATGGTCCGCCTGCTCTCATCGCGAGCAGTGCAACCGATCGCATGGAATGAGAGCATTGCCCTGACGACATCGGTGGGCTTTCAGCAATCGGGAGAGAGCTGCCGAGTACATTGCAGTTGAAAGTGTCCGCTGAAGTACATGACTTTCGTCCACATCCTTACATTGATGACATTGCACGGAAGGCGACTGGCGATGCTGCAGAACTGACGGCCACGAAGACCACTGACCAGGGCTTTTCATTACCTGAGAATGCCAATGGAACGAGAAAATGGCTGCCACGTTGCCTTTGGTTGCGTTCAGTGCAGTGGAGCTTTAGGTGGGATTGTCATTAACACCATCACTGACTTTAGCTGCCCTCAGCCCCAGCAAACAAATGTACCGCGAGGAAATCGGAGACTCACGCGACACCCAAGCCTGCACGTGCCTGTCGGCGTGGCATGATGCTAAGGTTTTGGAGCCAATGGTCTGGCAAAATGTTATTTCCTGTGGCGCGCCTTTACACGAGCTCTTTGACCCATTCCTAAGTAATCAAGGTGAGAGGCGGCTTTGGTTTCAGTTTCAGTTCCAGTTTCAGCTTATGTAGTCAACATTTTCCGCAGTGCTCAGTTATTACGTTTTATTCCTTATGTCAGTGACATCAAGAAAGCATAAAAAGTCACACACTCATTCACACGAGAGCTTAACTCTATTCCCGTACCCATAACGCGTGGACACATTCCAGTATGGGTGCTTAATGGCTTCCCCTTTAGATCTTGAGAAGTACCAATTCGATTTGATTGCAAAAAACTGCATTTGATCAGCATGACGTTAACTACATTTTCGTGAAAAAATCTGAAAATGGTGCAGAGAGGAACAGGGAGGCAAAACAGTCCAGAAAGGGAATATTTTTCTTTGTAATAACTTCGATGTTTATCAACCGATTCCATGCAAATGGCATGAATCGGAAACCAATCTACGACACTTCTCCATTTGGCGCACCACATTTACATTTTTGGTAAAATTCATAGGGGCCCGCAGGGTTTGGAAAGTAAACGGCGTGTTTTTTTAGATGAACAAAAATATTAAGTATCTATTTATAGCCACTTTATGCTTCAGAAGCATAAATCGTGCTGTGCTACTTGTGACATGTTGTCAGAGACGGTACGAGGGACATGAAAAGGGGACCGTCATGGTCGCATCTTCATCTTACAACGTTTGGCCTCAAATGACCCCTAATAACCTCCAGGGTTGCGGAAAATGGTCTTGGAACAATTTCAAAACTTCTCAAATGTTTCCAATGGTTTAATTTGGTCATATGTTCAATGTTCTTTCTATGACCGTCATGACATACGGTACGCTCGCGGGCATTTTGGGAGATCATAATCATGAAAATCAATCATAAACCATCTATACCATATTTTCATTTCAAAAATGAGTGCCAAAAACCATGTCTTAAACCAAATTTTGGCTTTTCACATTGACATGGCCTTGAAAAACCGGTTCCGATTAATGTATTTTTTTGCAAAACTGAAGCCATTTTTCTTCTGTATTTAACCAGACTTGTGCTTGATTTCGACTGACCGGAATCAATTCCAGTTCCAGGTAGATGGCCCCGAATCCGAATATAATTCTCAAGGAAAAATTACAAGTGGAATCGATTCCAAATCCAATCCAATGTGGTTGAAAATACGTGATTTCGAATCTGAATCCGATTCCAATGTAAGAGCTGCATTATACCTATGCATTAACTAACATTCGGCACTGATAACCATGCATTTTGCCACACATCACCAGTGCCAACGTACTGACGAAAATAGATGCAGTTCGGTATGTTTTTCCGAGTTGCAATGTTTCATGGCATATTTTGTGGTCTATCAAGTTATCCGCCTTGAATCTGGCATTTAGACTATAGGCAAAAAATATGTATATTTTCATACAAAGTTCTGTGTTCTGCAGTGAATATCAACACATTCCGTCAACAGCACATGTAACACACAATCATCACCACATCGACACAACAGATTTTAAGGCTTTCAAACATATATTTTCTGATGGCGCGCATCGAGAAAAGGAACAACTGAAAACAACTTTTGCACTAGTGGATTTAAGGTAGGTGGAAACTTATTCAGTTATCAGTTGAACAGGAATTACAGTACTGCGGCGAAGGCTTTACAACAACCTATGCTCAGGAAAGGTTTTCATTCGAAATCCCGCCGTGAAGAAGTATTCGGTTGAATAAAAAAAAACTATTCTGATATGTCGACTGAGGCTGGATCAGAAAGCATTGCTGACACCTATTGAAGTAAATGAACATGTCTTATCACGACACGGCCTCGGTGCAATGGCTGGCACCTGTTGAAGTAAGTGATCATGTTTTATCACGGCATGTATTTTTCGCCTCGGTGAAAAAAGTAGCAGCCACAGAAAACTCTGCGTCGTCTTTGCCTACGGAAAGGCATCATGGGAAGGATGAGGATCAGACGCAGGACGAAGTTTTGAATACAAATGACGTCCATAAACAAGAATGAATTTACATCTCTTCAAAATATCTATTTCGCAAAGAAATCGAACTAGGAAAATAAGCATGCTGTGTGAATTGCATTAATATTGGCAAGGCGGTTCCGCATTATGTACGATGTACAGTTCTGGTGCTCTTGCAACATGCGCAAAGTTAATAACAATCGACATTCGCCACCAGTAAAAATACCTATGAGGCGGTGGAGGAGGCAATTATATGTTAACACTACCGTCTTACTTGTGCCCCAAGAAGCTGGTCTAAGAGTGATATTTGTGCATCCTCTTCTTCCGTGTTTATTTTGTCTTGAGTTGGGGATCCCTTGACCTACCTACTAACAGGCAATGTCTGGCCTACATCCCCCAAACAGACCATCAGAAACGGAACTGCTTAAAACTGCTCTCAAAGAGAAGTCTTTAGTGCATACACATGCATAACTAAGTAAGTGGTTGTATCTTTCTTTAATACCAAAGCAGTGGTCGGTTCAACTGTTGCAAGGAGCGCAATCAGACATTTGGCCTTTGGATTCGCTTCCGATTCCATTGTTTCCGCAGACTAGTTGAATCAATGCGAATCCGGCTCGACACAACCTCCAACTGGATCTATTCCAAATCCCATTCCGGTCCAAATGGGAGCGAATCCGAACTCGGTTTTGATTCCACTGGAACCGAGCACAAGGACGCATTCAGTAGTGCCAAAAAATGCCTGGGGTGCTCCCCAAAAACTTGGCCTGGCCTCCAGTGACGGCTCGCGGTCTCACAGACACCTGAGGCACAGCGCAAGTGTAACACCACTCTGTCTTTTATATGGCTGATTTTATAAGTTGCCCTACTAGTACCTATTTAACAATAAATGACATCCGACCCTGTTCAGGCCGTCGTATACAAAAGAAACCAAATGTTTCATGGCACATCACTGACAATGTTTTGTCTTTATCTGCAAAGAAAGCTAGAGCAGTTAGGCACCCACTTGAATCCGCACAACGAAAAAGACCAGACTGAGTTCCAGAAACAGGGGAACCTCTGCGGAAATGGGGTCGCAAAGATAATTTTTACCTTGTTGCTTTGCATCTAACGCCATAACGTAGGGTTAATGTTCAACGTTGCCCAAAACTGGGGGTCAGCTGTACCCCTGCTCCCCCTCCGTTTCAACGCCCCTGATACATTCGAGCACAGCTCCCCAGGCGGCAAGTTCTCTCCCATTTCAAGGGCGAATGAATGATCTTCACTGCTGGAGGCATACAGTCATATCATTGAATCATTTCTGCGGTCAAACATCCTTCGTCGGTGAGTTCGACTGTGGCGCCGCGACGGCGACGGCCAGAAGCAGTACTACGTCTCGCCGCACATGCGCTGTCAGCTGTCCGCGTTGGCGGCGGCCGACTTGCAGTTCAACGGACATTCACCAGGGGCGCTGTATAACATCCGATTCTAACGTTGGGTGGAGCGGATGAGCTGGCTGCCTCCACGGCCGCCTTGCGCCGATAAGCAGACCAAGGCTCGTAAGTCAAGGGTTCGTACGGGAAAGGTTCGTAGCCAAAGGTTCGTAAACATAATGGTCGTGTCGTAACAGGTTCGCATCGGACAAAGTTCATTTCAGAAAAAGTTCGCTACGGGTTTGTACCGAAGGCAAGGCCGCAGGCCGATGAAGGGTGCAATCGGCCTTGGCTCAGTCCAACAAAGACGTTAGGTTAGGTTAAACTATGTGAGGCTAGGTCACTGTTTTATATCTGTTCCTTTTCCGATACGAACCCCTTCCATGCTTACGAACCTTTGGCTACGAACCTTTTTCCTTACGAACCTTTTCCGTTACCAGACACTTTTTCGTATGACCCTTTTCCATATGAACCTTTTGCAGTGAGAACTTTCTGCGTTACGAATCTTTTCCGATAAAAAATATTTTCTGACACGATCCTTTCACCATACGAACTTTCTACCATACTAACCTTTTACCATGCAAACCTTATGCATACGAATTTTTGGCCACCAGCCTTTTCGCATATGAAACTTTGATTTACGAACTTTGGTCCTAGACCCTCTTGAACCGTATGCTTGCGGGGCCAGCGTCGGGGGAATGGAGGGGATGCGGAGCGGTGGGGATGCGGCGCGGCGTGGGGTGTCTTTGCGGGCATGTACACGGCTATGTTGATGAATGCGAAACAAAATGTGCACAAATTTCCAGATTAATCATGCATTCAGTTTAATGAACGGTGTTACTACACGCGGATTATGTATCATCTTCATTCCGTATTTCCCCATATCTTTGGTGAGGCACTGCCTTGATTCCCTGTAATGACGATCCATCACCGTTTGCTTCGCTCCTAGGCAAAATAAAGTTGTGAAAATTCGACTTAATAAGCAGAAAGACATATAGAAACAGTGACCAAGTTTTGTGAAACTGCTGCAAAAAAATGCAAATGTCAAGCAAAAGTACAAAAATAACCAAAGGACGGGCTTCTGAGGTGAAAGGTCTCACGGGAAAAGATCTTAAGAGAACAGACTCCGTTGCGGGAATACCGTTAACCCTCGCCGGGTCGGGGTTGACGAGAACCGCCTGCGGTCTTTTGATGGCAGCCAAAACACGAAATCGCGCAGAGATGCAAAACTTTAGTTACCTTTTTGCACACCATTTTTACATTTTTATGAGTTTTTGAACTCAGGATCACCTCAGGATCATGTCCTAGGACTGGTCAAGCAAGACCATGTCCCTAAAACATAGGAGTGGTATGGCATTTTGTCAGATGTATCGACTGACATGCAACTTGACAGAGTGATAAAACAAGACCAATGGGACCATTCTGCTGTCTCGAATTTTTCGTAAATTTGTAGGTCCATGACATCAGATCAGCTGAACTTTTGGCCTTTTCATGTTTTCCAGTGCGATTGCGGGACTGATTTTGAAGCTTGAATATACGCCCTAGTGCATCTCACGTCATTTGCACACGTAATTGCAACTCTTGACCTATGACCTCGGGTCAGGACACGTTTCATAACGAATTTTCGGACTAGAAACCTAGTACAGTCCTGAAGTTTGGTTTGCAGTCTTGAAATGTTCCTTGGTAGTCATACATGCTTCGAAAGCACTAATGTATGAAAAGGACTTATGTGTCAAGCGCAGTCGATTCCCATTCCATCTAAACTGACCTGAATTTACATTTCGGAATAATACGCTTGTCTGTAATGAGAACACACTGAATGGCCACAAATGATGAGAATTATACATATGCCTTTCTTTTATACTGTTTGCAGTGCGTAAATCCTCTTATTTTTGGCCGCCAAAATAGGGACCCTTGCACTGCGAAGAAAACTTCCCGCGCAGTATTAGATTTTTGCATTCTGTCTGTGCCCACCACTATCAGGGTGTAGAATGGATGTTATCCCTTGACCTAAGTGACCTTGTTTGACTCTAATATGAGAGTTACCGATTTCGTGTGCCTGTCAGACACCTTTGCGACATATTACAAACAAGAAACATACGTCCAGAAAAAAGCGGAACCCCTGCCGTTACAAATAGGCGATGTTTCGCCTTCATTTCCGCTTCACCTAAAATGGCTAAATTTGGCTTCAAGTGCCCTCTTCTGGCCCGTATCAGTAAATCAGGCCTTCTTTTTACCGTTTACCCCTCTTAAGCCACATAGAAGCCTTGCTTATAAACGGTCTTTGACAAAAAGGTCAACAGGGTAATTTGACATAAAATGACCTCCGGTGACTAATACTGACCTTATTTGAAGACCTATAGGTGCTTTCTTTTCGGCCCGCTAAGGGCTTTTCAAGTCTTTTTACTTTTCCTGTGGGACTGATAGTCCTTTAGATCTTGGGGCAGCTCTCATGACCCCCCCCCCCCTTCTTCCTACTGCCTGGCGAAGGTGGATCCGGAGGTCGGCCCGGCGAGCGTTAACTTTCGAGGAGTAGACTTTCTCAGGTCATTTACCTGGGACAGGTCAAATAAGACCGTGTTCCAAAAAATAAAGCGGCAACCCGAGACGGGTATAAGACCGGTCGTGAGTAAACCGTAACCTAGTCGCCTCACGATACTATTAAATGTCTAACGATTCATAACATCTGAGGTTGTGAATTATTCAAACGAAAGTGGCACAACATTTTGCGATATTTAGCGACTGAAATGGGACTTAGTACACTGATGAAACATTACAAACGAAACAACTCTGCTTTCTCTAATTTCTCGGAAATCTCCAGGTCCCCAGGTCAATAAAACTTTCGGCTTTTTTGCGTTTCCCATTGAGATTGTGGGAATGGTTCGACGGCTTTGAAGCCTGCATAGGCACCTTGGTGTTTCTCACGTCATTTGCACACGCAGTGGTACCTCTTGACCCATGACTTAGGGCCAGATCACGTTTCATACTGGATTTTCGGACCCCAGCCAAGCATAATTCTTTGGTTTACAGTCTTAGAAAGTTCATTGGTAGTCGTATGTTTTTCGCAAACACTTATATATGAGAAGGACATATCTGCCAAGGACGACCTAATCCCATTTGGCCCAAGCTGATCTGATTTGACATTTCGAAACATATCCTTGTTTTCATTGCCAGCACACTTTGTATGGCCACAGATGATGAGAATCATACCCACACCTTCCTTTTGTACAGTCTGCATTGCTCCAACCCTCCTACATTTGGTCGCCAAAATAAAAGTCCTTGACATCGCGAAAATAGCGTCCTTCCAAATATTTGGCCTTTGCATTGCAGCCGTGCGAAGGTGGATCCGGAGGCCGGCCCGGCGAGGGTTTAAAACACAGCACGTTAGGTGCTGCGGCAACGGTCGGAGGCCGGCAATTCCACGCGACCGTTGCCCGGCACGCGAAAGCTCTCAGGCCGTGGTTGGTTTCCGGGCAAAAGTTCGTTGGACTAAAAATCGTAAGACATTAGCTCGTCAGGTAATGCTTCGTATGGACAAAAGTTCGTCAGGCAAAAGTTCGTCTGGGGTAAAAGTTCGTCCCATTAAGCTTCGTCTGGGAAACGTTTGTCTTGGACAAAAATTTGTCTAAGAAAAAGTTCGTCTCACAGAAGTTCGTACAGAAAAAAAAAATTCGAATGGAAAGTTTGCCCAAGGCGAAAGTTCGTCTTGGACCAAGCAAAAGTTCGCATAAGGCAAGAGATCGTCCAGGATCAGAGTTCGTTCAAAACAAAAGTTTGTCTCGCAAAAGGGCGTTGAGGACAAAAGTTCGTCTAGGGTAAAAGTTCGTCTAAGGCAAAATTGCGTGCAGGAAGAAGGTCCGTCCCGTTCACCCGGTAAAGTGATCATCGCACAGAAATCCGCGAGGACAAAATGAGCCCTTCCAGCAAATGTTATTGGTAACCGCCAGACGACGGCTAGTGGAATCGTGCTGGTGTCTGAGGCTGCTCTGACTCCCAGGGAGCGGATCGAACCGAACTGATCCCTTTCCATCCTGCGGATATCCCTCTTTAATCGCTATGCATTGTAACAACCGGCCCGCGTCATGGGCAAGTGCTACCAAGCGCGGTCGTGGTGACGGCGGAGGTGCTGGGAAGAGAGGAGGGCTCTCCGGGTCCTGGACCACTCCCTCATAGTCACTGAAAATTAGTTTTATTTTTGTCCTGGAAATTTCGGGACTAAGCGCTGCTTCACCTCAATACTGATCCAGTTTGTCCCCGGGCCCGCTCCTCCGGCCTCCGGCGCCGTGCCGGCTGCCGGCTGTCTCTTGATCTCTAACGACTCGAGAAATTCCCTTTTACTGCAGCGAAGGTGACAAGGCAGAACAATGACGTCCATGGTCCTGTAATCGACTGGATGCTAGATGAGGGAGACTCGGTCTCAGCAGACTTCTTCTACTGCCTTCTAACACGCGTAGTAGGTCTTCTGAGAACTCCGCGCATCGAGGACGTCCAGATTCTCCGCTCCTTACGATCTCGGGACCGGAAAAGACAGGGACACGAAATTCACAGAACAGGTAGCGTCTGTGGAGAACTCTATGGTGCAAAAGCTAGGTCAACGTAGGTCAGTATGCTCGGGCCATATCACGTCAGGCATGACATAAACCTCTCATTATTGCGTTGTTTGGCAGCTGCTCTAGATTGAGGCCGCACTGTCTCAGAAACGAGACAGGCTGGGAAGCCGAGTTTTGTTTTGTTGTGTAAATTTCAAGATCATAGGTAAATACTTATCGGGTCGAATTAATTTGCAAGTGACGGTTTAACTGACTTTTTCCATGTTGCGGTGTTACGATCTAAGAAACGGTGAGGGCTAAGGACATTACATTTTTGCGGCAAGTCAAACACAGACAAAATATTGGCACGCAATTTATCGACATCTCAGAAGCTCTTATTTCCAACTTTCCCCTTTGCGAAACGTTTTGCGCTTCTTGAAATCTTAACTTACGTTGTCTGCACCTTTTATTATTAGTCAGTTTAAATGCCCTTAACCGTAACTTTTTTCATTAGTCTATAACCTCATTTCACAGGTGTTTTGTGCTTTATCACCATTCTGGAACCTTTTTGAGGGAGTGGCTACTTGTATCAGCCGAGTCTGGAATATTACACTAAAAGGTGACTGAAATTTACCTGGCAACAGAAGAGTGGCGCAAACGGACGCCGTGTGCGTGTTTATGAGACAGGCCTACGAACGAGCATTGCACGTGGGGCGACATCGAACGGCCACCTGTCGTGATGTGGTGTGATTCAGTGCCCATTTGTCGATTAATTCACACTTGATAGGTCTTGTTGGGGCGCTGCGCCCCGAGGAGCACAGTAATGACGATGATTCTGTGGACGCCGGGCCGCCTTGTGTGGGAGTACCGTCACCACGTTCTCAAGCGGACGTGAGAGCGACAGGCAAGCGAGGAAGAGGCCAGGGATGGTGTCAGGTTGTGAAACTCAACTGCCATGCCATGCTGGATGGAGAGTGATGGTAAGAAAGATTAATGCAAGATATGGTGAAATAATGATGACAATGGTTGCCGTGGCAATGGGAAAATGGCACATTAAGATTAAGGAAACCATGGTTACCACGTCCGTTCAAAATCTTGTCCACATCCTCCTAAGAACTTTTTGGCAAAGTACTAGAATTTATTCGTATTAACAGGTTAGGTATGCTTCAAGCACAATGTGCGGCACATCCGTACACCATTCATGCTAAATGCCTGTACCCTCGTACCCATTTTTTACGTACTGTATTACTGACTTTGTGTTGTGATGCTGCCTTGCTACCTTCATGTGTACATTTCATCTGAAGTGCGGCCAAATTTGCAGTTTTGGGTGGAAAATGACACCTTGCCACGGAAATAGATACATCCCAATGGTGGAAATAGTTCTGTCTGAACACCATTTTGGGAGCAGATTGTAAGCGCCCTGATCCTGATGTCGCATCTCTACAATGCAGGATTCAGTCGCAGTGCATCTTTCGTGTAAGCGTGCTTCCTTATTGACACACTGACACCTCACATGCAGCTCTATTGCAGCTCAATATGTTACAGCGACTCCTGCTACAATGCGCCCGCGCAGCCCGAACCCAGTTTTCGTCCCCCGCTCCCCGCGACCCGGCGGCCTGACCTTGACTACACATCACGTGACCCGCGACGTCTCGACCAATCCGCACATGTCCGGACCGGCGCCACGCCGGTCAAGGTGTCTTACACCCGGCGGGCGCCGACACGGACCGGCCCGGCGCCGGGAAGGGCGGCAGACCCAGCATTCAGAGGGGCATGGGCAGCGTTTCTGAGTCGCGCTGCCCCCCCCCCTACATTAGGGTCATGATGTAGCTATTGATGTAAGTTAAAATGACAGACTGCTAACATTTGAACAGCAATACAATCATTTTACAGCGGTCTGGTCATTAATGTTTTTTGTTTGATGTTAGGGCCCCAAAATGCAGTAATGCTGCAGTTAAGAGTAGTTCATGACCAGGGAACACTTTTACGTTATAATCGAGAATATCAGGATTCGTGTGCAAGTTTCCATGAACAAAAACAACCGGCCTTTCCCATTTAAACATATGCACGTTTTTCTAGCCAAATCTGCTGGAGCTCGGTGAGCCCAAAGAAGAAAGATGTCGACATCATCTGGTACCAAGCAGCACTATATTTGCAGCATGGAGGACTGCAGAGCGGAACTGCAAGCCCTGTGTGCCACCACCAACCTGGACGTCATGATATCCAAAAATGTCAGGGAGCATACTCACGTCAAGCCCTCCGCTGATTCGTGGGGCATGTCGAAGGCGACGAAAGAGGTAAGAGTTTATTGCAGCACCATTAACTGGACCACGGCTAACGCTCTGCTCCAGTCTCGATTGTCTGAGGCTCGGGAGGGGGAGAGAGTATCTGACTACACTCCCTGAACTTTTGGTGTATTTGTCTGATTATCATCGAGTCTTGCAAAATGCTTTAGATCCGTGGCTGGAAGTCATATGTGGGGTAATGTGGGTTCCAGCCCCCTTCCCCCTAGATTGTCAAAGTTTAAGGTACAAGTATGGTCCAAGCAAACGGCTGGCTGGCCCAAGCAGGCTGATGATCGTTGGTGGCACAGTGCCCACCATCTGAGTGGGTACTGTGCTACATTTCCTTTCGGTAATTTCAGATCATTCGGAATCTGAACCACGATGGCGTCACAAAGTCTCTCCAACTGTTCCGCGCCCTGCGCAACCGAAGCGTGCTCATACGGAACAAGAAGCAGACACAGAGCACGTGCCATGTAGAAAACTGCATGGCCGGTGTGAAAGAAGAGGATCATGGCCTATCAGCGGTTTTGTGCATTGAAATATGTGAGTGGTGTGCCACATAGTCCTAATGATGTGTATGCTGTCATGCACCGTCTATCAACAACTTGGCCTGATCATTATGGCGATGAGCACGGAGGCTCTCCTTGCAGTCGGCAGCATGTCCCTGGTGCTTCATGTAGATGCCGCCTATAAACTTACATGGAATGGCTTTCCAGCGCTTGTGGCTGGCGTAAGTGATGGGAGCCGACAGCTCATCCCGTGGCGTTCTCTGTCATGACACCAGAGACCGTGGGCGATTACTGGGCGCTGCTGGACACGGGAAAAGGCGGCATCGAGTCGGGGCCGTGGACTTCGGCCGTGCGTCATGGTCACGGATTCCGCCGAGGCCATCACCCGCGCTGTCCCTGGTACGTTCCTAGACGCAGCCTGCAGGACCTGCTGGTGCCATGCCAAAAAGAGCATGGAAAACCAGCTTAGGGAGGAGCCAAAGGAGGCCCGGGCTACCTTCCCGGAAGACCTGCGATTACTCCAACTCTGCTACTTCCCGGAGCAGTTTGTGATGGCTTCTGAAGTCGTGCTCCAAAAGTGGACCCGCATGTGGCCGACATCCTCCTTCCCAGAGTATGTCCGGTGATAATGTGTGGAAGCCCGCAACGGTTGGAATTAGGGTTTTGACAGGGGATCACTGTCGGCCAATAACGCACTGAAAGCATTTAACTGTGTGGTGAAAACTACACTTTCAGAGAGCGTCTGCCCGTCGGCAGATTTTTGAACAGCTCGCTAGACATGGTCCGGGAGTGGCCTCTGGACTCAGGTGATCGCAAGATATTCGTCCGCAACCGCGCCACGGACCTTAAGCTGTTAACACAGCATGGCAGTACCAGCAGGCTGGCAAGGCCCCATCGTCGGAGGCCACTGCTGGAATCTGGCACCCGGTGACCAGAAGGAGGTCACGACGACTGATATGGAGATGCACCTGGCGACAGCTGAACGCGACATGCAGTCGTGGGGCTCGTTCGCCAACAAACAGGTTTGCCTTGTGGAAAGCGGAGGGGGGTGAAAGTTTGGCGCTGTCATCATGCACTTGTCCGGTGGGGATGAAGCAAGACATGTGTCGCGGTGTGCTTGGGTCGGCCTCCTGGAGATCCCAGAGACCGCGAAACGGGTGCCAGGGTCCAGACGTGCCAGCGCGGCAGGCCCGCTCTCGCTCGTCCCGTGCTGCTCCACGGGGGAATGCACGTGGTGACAATCGATACGCAGACCTGAAGTCGGTTGTTTTCAGCCCTCGTAGCGTTAGTGTCGCTGTCTCGTGTAAATATTTTGCATCAGGTCGTGCCATTATTGTCATTGTGCGTCATTGCCATTGTTACAGTAATTCTGTCTCACTGTGTATTATATATATTCGAAATGGTTGTATTTGAGTTGTATTTAAACACAAATCAAAACTGTGCATTGAGCAATGCGGTCGGCCTGGGTGGAGAGCGCGGTGAGGCAGGTGTGGCCTCCGCCATGCCAATTTCAAAAGCTGATGTGGCATGCCATACTAATTTTTAACAGTGTTTCCAAAACGGGGTGTGGCATGTAACCATCCGCGTGCTAGACATAGTTTTTATTTTTTGGAAAACCATGGAGCGCAAAATCAAAAATAAATTGCCAGCAGAAACATATAGGCTGCAGAACAATATCATCATAATGCACTCCAGTCCTGTGGGTATGCTGCGTATACCGC
Organism: Capitulum mitella; assembly: GCA_030062745.1. Taxonomy (NCBI): domain Eukaryota; kingdom Metazoa; phylum Arthropoda; class Thecostraca; order Pollicipedomorpha; family Pollicipedidae; genus Capitulum; species Capitulum mitella. The sequence continues at coordinate 29,354,993 of CP099845.1, read as the reverse complement.
TTAGTTTGCTGCGCTCTCCGATGCTGGTTTACACAGTGCTGCGGTGTAAACCTGTAAATCGCGAAAAAGCAAAATATATATATTTTTTTTAAATAGTTTCCACCAAAACCCAAAGCGAAGTAGTTGAAATCCGATGACAAAAATCATCGTGGGGTGGGGGACTCAGTATATGAGTCCTCGCCTGGAGGTCGGTGAGCTCGGGCGCTTGTGGATTAGACGTCGATAATGGATTGATGCTGACGAAAAGTACGGTTTTCAAGCATCAATACAGTTCGGTGAGAAGTTCATCCAAGAGCTTGACTTGGGTAATTTCCAATTTAACTACTTAAATTTCTTAAACTGCCCATTCCGTTGATTGGGCCCTTTAAACCATAAGCCCCATAAACCATAAGCCACATGACCCCCTCCCCTTTATACATACACTTTTGAAGCCGGCTGAATCCATGGCCAGATCCTAGTTTCGGCTTAGGTGTACATTTCCCTTCCGATGCAGGCTGCTGTGCGCAATGTCAAATGTTAACTTCCTCCATGAGAATCCATGTAAAATATCCTGTTTAGAAATAGAATCCATGCAAAATTTCCTGTTTAGAAATACTCATCTGGATTCGGGAAGGTTAGAGCTGCCCCGTCCCCAAAACAATTTATTTTACAATTACCTCGACAGAAGATCCTCCACGTAGACCAGCTCATGAGTCGATCTGGGAGTACCGAGGAGAAAAAGGTATAAATGAGTGTTCTTTCACCCAGCCAGATCTGGCAACATCAGCAGAACTAGAAAAGGTTGGGATTGAGGGGAGAAGTTGGATCTGAGGTGGAAAGTTTTTTTTTATTAAGTTGCTATTCAAGGATTTAAAGGTGGAAGTGAATGTTGAAAAGGTACCAAAGAATTATACTCCCAAAATCTTCATTATGAGTTCAACGAGGTCACATGCTGGGTCATTCGAGGCCGGTCAAGGTAAGTGTCTACATCGGCAATAATTTCTTCGTCCATGCTGTTATGGCAGGGGTTTCGTTACAACGGTGCTTGTTTACGCATCGCGCAACATTGCAACGTTTTCAACAATGGGGAACCATATGGAGTTTGACCTCGCGAGCATGTCAGCGCGGTGGCGCTCCGGCTGGCCATTGCTGAGCTACTGGACTTAAGACATTATACAGCATCTTGCAACAACGCGCAACATGGGCCAAATCGATGCGACGCTGCCAGGCGCAGTGCAGTCCACTGGCTCAGCCAACAATACAGCGCCTGCCAGCCGCAACTGTGGCCGCTCCCACCTCCGTCTATATCGAGCCGTCGCCTTCACCGAATGTCACGATTCCCCCACCTCCCACTGCTGTGGCTCCAGCCCGCCTGTTTTCAGGTGATTTACCATCCCAAGCTGCACGCTCGCTAAGCCGGCGCTTCGGCCCGCGTACCTTAAGATGATGATCCCTTCACCGTAGGCTTGACAAGGTTGCAGCCTGTGGCGGGAAATCACCTGGAAACAGGTCGGCCGGAACCTCAGCAGTGTGGGGCGGGAAAATTGCGACACCCGGTGGGGCCCTAGGACCCGGTCAGGAACGGGACCCCTGCTTGCGAGATGCGGAAAAACGGAACAAGCGCCAAGGGGTCAAAATCTAGACCGAGGAAGAAACCGTCCGGTTCTAGTCAAAGATCAGTAGCTCGATACAAGCCACGCAACTGGGCCTTGGGCCACCGAAGTTGCTCAGCTGAGAGGATCCCCTATTGCCATCGGTGCCGACTAATACCCTTCATCGGATGGTTTCACCAGAGCCAGGGACTGCGCCCGAAAAACGTCTGAGCCATTCCGGGGACAGGGATAGGGAACCGGATTAGACTCATCTCGCAATTGCTGAGCAATTTGATAACTGAACATTCTACTCTGCCTTGAAGGAACCACGTGTTTTGTTAAGTTTCCCCACTGGAGGGGGAAAGGGTCCCATGACTAATCTTTTCTTTCGTTCATCCCTCGTTGGACCAGATCCTTGTGAGCACTGAAGTGTCTATATGGTCGATCGGAACGTCAAGCCTCAAAGCTATTTTCGGCTGTGTACGGCACGCGCTGACCATCTGCGGGCCGACAGCACACGAGCGCCCATAAGGCTATGGCTTTTCCTGGACGGAAATGAGAGGCCACAGCTGCGGCTGGCAGTCGTGGTACCCTAGGTAGAATCTGAATCGCACCTGACAGGGCATCAGTCGACGTTCCGGCGACCATTTACATCAACCTGGCCCATGTCGCACATTGTTGCAAGATGCCGCGCAGTTCCGTAAGGGCTTCGGGGCGGTGGCTTCGCAGCGATCAGCCGGACCGCCAAACGGCTGCTGTCAGCGTGACCGCAAGGCCAAACTCCTCCAGAGAACCCCGAGGTCCCCAATGCTGCAAAATGCCGCAAGGTTGCGCGTTGAACTGCACACGAACCAAAGACACCACTGCAATGGGACCTACATCACATTGCTTTGACCAGGCCTGGCCTGCCTTCACTTTGCTATGCCTGTTATGGCCTCAGCCACGTGGTTTGTTGTTGACCTGGCAAAGGTCATCCGCAGTGAGTCCAAACTTCATGTTACCAGATATATGGCAGATTGGGCACGCCAGTACCTGGCTTGACCTGACTTTATCTAGAATATTTTTAACCACATGATGTTGTTCTTAATTTCGTAAACGCCAGCCACGGTTGCTGGAAAGCTCATATAGTAAAAAAAAACACGGCAACAGCATTGCAAAAGCGCAAGGTGTTTGTTGGGTTTGGCTGGTCTTGTCATCTGGGCTTCAGCTTTAAAAGACCGTAGTTCCTTCCTTTTTAAACTGGTTTTTGTTTCTTAACGGTACGCTTGGTGCGCATCTCGCGATACGGAAAATAACATACTTTTTGCTTACAGAAATTCGGAATAATCTGTAAAAATCGAGAGAAAGAGAAGGCGTACAAATTTCGCCTCTTCCACTGCGCGTGCGCGTGCTGAAGGGATCTTCGTGTTCTATGACGCAAGTTTCCGGCGGACGCGCAGTCCCTGAAAACGTCACTGAAAATGTCACCACAATCGTAGGGAAAGGCCAGGCCACAAGGCCGCACGTCTGCGCTGATGGTGGACCTCGCGGACTTTTGCGTGGTGCTAAGAGCGTGTCCTGAGTGCCCTGTTAAGCATCTTACGATGTATGCTTTTGTTATAAGCGAATGTTTGGATTGTTGCGCTGCACCATCTGAAATATCTAGGCGATTAGCTGAATTACTTGTGCGGTGAGGAAATGGAGATGGGAAAGCAGCACCAACGCGGTAAGTCTTATCTTAGGCCGGGTTTCAATTCGAACCGATTGCAGCACAACTAATGTTCAGACAAACTACTGCATGAGAAACGTTTGTCACGAACGATTCTGTCAAGGTCTAGTTCCTGTGTTACTAACAGAACATGGTCTAAACCCGCGCCCGGCCGGACTTCATAATGCCCTTCGCCCGGCCGGGGGGGGGGCCGACATCCGCCCCCCGATCCCAGGCTTTGTGCATCGCGCAGGAAAAAGTAGAATCCCAACAAAAGAACTCATCAAAGCGAGTCAAATGAGCGCAATTTTTTTAAACTTGAGGTCAGTATTGAGGTCATCAAAGGACATGATAGGTCACCCTGAGCTAGAGTGGAAGTGAAGCAAAAAAGGAAATTGACGTGATTTTCATTTTGGCGGAGCACTAAGATGATTATTAACATTTTGAACGCATTCATAGCGCGAATGATCCAAATAATCCATGAGGTCAGGTCAAGCGATGACCTGATTTCATGCATATTTGTGGCGAGGTTATAATGCATTTCGCTTTGATTTATCCGGTGGTTTTGGCAATAAGTTGGATTGCAGATGATGCCCGTAGCAAAGATAAACACTTAATAAGCATTTTTCACTGCTCTGAGGGTCAACCTGGGTCAAACAAGGTTATTGGGGGTCACTGACCTTTGATGACCTCCGGCGGCCTTAGGAGGCTTATTTTTGCGCCGAATTTGATTTCATCGTGTACGTCTGCCCTAGAAAGCAATAAAATACTATTTCTAAGCAGTCAGTTTGGCTTCATGGAAATCGTTGCGATATGGGTATCTGTTGCGGTCAACAGATACCTCCATCGAGGGTCGTGACCTGAGCTCATGTTGCACGTAATCTGGTAATGTGATGGTAGCATATGTTATTGGCCATGTTTTTAGCAATATCTAAGCCTAAAAACCTCGCCAAAAGTTCGCTGAAATTTAAGCTTAACATAAAAATTACCAAAAATTGACCTGACCTGAGGCCATCATCCTCGATTTTGCGAAAAATCCAAAATATATATGCAAATATATTTTAATAATTTACGTAACAACTTGATGATGAAGACTTCACGTTTCGGTACCTCACGTTTCGGTAAGTTGTTACGATTATTACATTTTGTCACACCTGCAAGTTTCATACAAATCTGTCTAACCCTAAAAAAGTTATTAGTCACAATTTTTCTGGAGTTTGACCTCTTTGACCTGACCTCAGCCAGTGATCCGACCTCCTTGGAACTTAAAATTTTCACACAGTGTGCGGAATAGATAAGGAAAAAGACACTGAAAACTTCGCGGCAGTGCGCATCGCCAGTTTTGCTACGCTCGGACAACCTTAGGGTGTGGCTTTCCGCCGCCCCCCGGCCGGGTGAGGGTTAGGCCCTGGGCAAACCATATCCCACAAGAACCTTTTCAATGTCCTCGGCGAACTTTTTCTCTCAGAGGGCCTTTGTTCTCAACAAACTTTTGTTCCGGACGAAATTTTGCGAGACGAACTTTTGACATTCACGAACTTTCGTTCATCAGGTTCCTCTGCCTCACTAGCTTCTGCATCCGCCGCCGTCCCAGAGGACGTAAAATGGGAGTGACTATCCATAACCGTCCGATGAGGCCTCCACTATAAGCGCTAACTGAGCTGTATTCCGTGTTTTGAGGGTTTTAATGTAGATTTAGGATACCATTTAAAACTCCAGAGGTACATTGCTTTCAATTTTAACGAAATCGAAAATTTGATCGCAAAAAACCTGACTTTAATGTGTTAACAATATGTGCCGTTTGGACAACCGCCTGGATGTCAGCTGTGATTCAAAGCACCGGATGCCTTGTCCCATTGTGTGTATTGATAAATAATATGGAAAAAGGCGCTAATAGGCCTTGATCGCTGCGGTCCTCCCGAAGGTACTGCAGTACACATTTTCAGGTAACAAAGTCGACAAACATGAACGAATCCGAGCGCCCAATACGGCATTTACGCGTACGGGAACAAGCTGGGCTGGAGACCTCTGACATTACTGGGAGCCCCTGTGGAATTTTAGACCATTTCTGTCCAGTCATCGCCATGGACCTAATATTGGGGACGGCGGACCTGATCCTCCCCCCGGATCTGCAGTAATGGGAACAGGCCAGATTCTCACTGCATTCAACTCTTCACTACTACCCTACTTCACGGCCAAAAATATGCTACCAGTTTCGCTGCGATAATTTTATTTCCGACCACCGTCCATTTAATCACGTTGTGCGGCACGTGATCCGTGCCTCGGAGTTCCTCGTCACATATGCACTGTATGTACAACAGACCAACATTGCACGTGAGGTCGGGATGTAAAGCGAGCATGCTTCATAACGTACTTGCCAAAACATACTCGCCTCGCTCCTACGTATGATATGCCTCCCTCCCTTGTTATTTAACACATTATGCAACAAGTCAGGACTGCAGAACAAAAGCAAAAGGCCAGGCACCTGACCTGACCTGAGGTCAAAATTTTGACACAAAACGTAAAATTGATGGAGCAAAAGGTACACAAAGTTTCGTGACTCTGTGTTTGTTGGTTCTCTCTCAATGCCAGAAAAACCTCAGGGGGGGCAGTCGACTGCCCCCCCAGTCGGGGACGGGTTAAAGAGGCCCCCTGGCCGAGAAAGGCAAACCCACTCCTCGGCACAGGGCCCCCAGATCCCAGGCAAAGACCCCTCTAGCAGGCAGCGGGGTGCTCCTGATCAGGAAAGATAGGAGGGGCCCCGGCATGTACCTAACAAAAGGCGTGTACCGGAAAGGGTGATCCTCTGCAAAGGAGCCGCCAGCCAGGAAACGTTGAAAACACCTCAAAAAAAAACACCATCCCTCTTACCATGGGATGGTGTCGGTGTGTCGGGAAGGCCCATAAAAGGGGTCCCTTGGCATTTGCCTAAAGGAGCACCCTTTGATCCACTTCACCGCAAAAGGGCCCCCAAACCCCAGGTAAAGACCCCTCTGGCAGGAAGCGGGGTGCCCCATGAAACGTGCCCCTTACAAAAGTAAGTGGGTCCCCGGCGTGTACCTGCCAAAAGGCATATGCGAGGACAGGAAAAGATCCTTCTCTGCAAAGGAGCCGCCGGCCAGTAAAGGTCCTCCTGCCATGGGACGATGTCGGTGTGTCGGGGCGGCCCACGAAGGGGTCCCCGGAAATTTACCTAAAGGGGCCCCCGTGGCCGGGAAAGGCAAACCCACTCCTCCGCAAAACGCCCCAGATCCCAGGCAAGGTCCCCTGTGCCAGTTAACGGGGTGCTCCCTGGCCGGGAAAGGTAGTGGGGCGCCTAGCATATACCTACTAAAAGCCCCACGTGAACGATCGGAAAGGATGCTCCTCCGCAAAGGAGTCGCCAGCCAGAAAAGGTCCTCCTGCCATGGATGATGCAGGTGTTACGGGAAGGGAGCCCCAGTGACGTAACGTAATTCAAGGGCCCTAGGGGTCTCATCATCCCAACTCTAGAAATTCTTGGCATGGGAAGGGAATTCCCTAGACTGGCCCCTAGCGTGTCCTAAAGGGCCCAAATGTCCACTGACCTGGAAAGATCAGAGATCAGGCTAAGCAAAAACAACTCCTAGAAGGAACGATATCTCTGCCCTGGAATGGCTGCCAGATGTTAGTGCCGGGCATCGTAGTGGCTCAACTGGGCGATCATCAGATCAGTTCAATGGAAACGCAGCAAGGTTGGCGCCTAGCAGGCTGTCAGACCACTTAGATCAGGAAAAAGTGGAAGCTCTACCGTCAATGGGGTCCCAGTGATCAAAGCTATGGATATAGATAATTCAGGCTAAGTTTCTCAATAGAAAGCCTCGTTATTATGGGAAAGAAAGCAGATTGTTACCAAGTACCCCTAGTGCTCTAGCCATGGACAGGGACTTCACGTTGTATTCTTTTGAGGGGGAGCGCGCCCATTAATGTTGGTTTCAGCCCCCCATGTTGATTTCAACCCCCTCAGTGTTGAAGTGGGGCTCACAATCCTCTCCTGGGGCCCATAGTTGAAATGATATGTCAGTGTGGTATATATATATATATATATATATATATATATATATGTGTGCATACACTCAGGGGTATCGTTTCGTGAAAATATGGTATGGGGATAGAATTGAAAGGGGCCCAACTTGAAATTGGGTGCCCCATCAACCCACCTTCATGGCGGATTGTTCTACGAGGTGTGAGGAGCCCTTTCCTCGCATTATCCAAAACGTCATTAGAGTTTTTTTGTGGTGCCATTTAGGAGAGGGCTCTTGATGTTTCCAGAAAACCCCCAAACACAAAGCAATTTTTTTAAGCCACGCTAGGGCATTGTTAAAAGTTACTCTGAAAATACGACGAGCAAGGGCCTACAAAAACTACAAAGGACTCTCTAGATAAATTCAAGACGGGGCCCTCCCCGTGGGCTTAGGTGCCTTCCTTGAATTGATCTTGAGAGCTTAAGTGGAGCTTTTTCCGTAGAGCCCTCAAGCTTTTTGAAGGGGCTCTTGGTTTTTTCAGATGGTCCACAAACATTTCCTCGTCCGGCTTAAAACTGCTTTCCTGGATGTGGGCCCTGAGGGTACTAAAGGCCCTCTCAAAGGTTTAAGGGGTCCACAGACATTTCATTGGGTCCTCTAGATGAATTCAAGTAGACTCCAGGAGTGTCTCTCCTTGAATTTATATAAAATGCTTATTAGGGTGTTTCGTGGGGTCCGAAACGCTTTAGGAGCGTCCTTGATATTTTCAAAAAGTCCCTGAAGCATTTGCTCGTCCAGTTCACCCTTTCCAGAATATATGAGGTGCCTCTGAAAATATCAGGGGCATTTCAAATGAAATATAAGAAGGGCCCTCGAACGCTACGGAGGGTCCTTTTCTTTAGGCGATCCATCGAGTTCATGTGGAATCTCAAGCCTTTTGAGAAGTCCATTACCCCGGCACCGCTTGGCGTGTTTTCAAACCAGCGAGCGTCTGGGGGTGTCAAAAAGGGCACCCCACTGTTTTTTCAGGATCAGGATGTTAACCGTCGGATCTGAACCGGTCTACCACCAACCGATAGCCCCGAGTCTTGCAATTCAGAAAATGTTATGTAAGCCCTTGTCACATGACTGATGACGTCACAGGCCATGTAAAACCCATAATACGAGGTCGAAAAAATTGACACTGATTTGTACATCACGTCATCGGCAATACTGGTCGCAAAACTTTCAACTGGGTATCAAACGAAAGGTCACAATCTTCTTCATCAAAAGCATGCCAAAATGCCAAAAAATGTCTGGTCAAGGTTAACCTAGGACAGGTGAAATACTGGGCTTACTTTACATGCAAAAGAATCAATGTTTAGTCGCAGCCGTTTTGGCCCACGTCACGGAAAGCACGGAAGTGAGGCCTGCTGATGGCCAGTTTAGCATTACCTGCTTTTCATCCAGTCAAGGTCATTCTAGGCCAGGTCATATAAGGTTGCATAACCCATCCAGACAAAACACGCAATAATTACTCGGCTAGGATCAACTGCGTCAGGTACAGAAATGAAAAGACATATCAAAACAATTAAATCCGCTCTATATGCTACTCATTGGGTCAAGGCCAAGCCAGGTCAGAACGGATCGTCATTTTTCATTTCCTGATTCGGAACAATAATAACTCTCTGCTGCTGTTAAACGATCTCCCACAGGCAGTGTTACACTTCATTTCGTTTTGACATCAACCTTTAATGTGACCTGACATGACCTCACTTTGCATTTGGTAAACCTTGCTAAGAGGCGCATATATTTCCTTGTCTGGCTTGAACGATGGGAAGGTCAGCGGTCCAGTTTTCATCACGCATGTGACCTAGCATGACCTATAATGTTGACGTGCCACGGTTGCGTATCCCTTTGGGAACCTTGTGATATGTAATTCCGAATAATTCATGTATTATATTCGCGAATATTACCAGGAAAACCAAAGCATCTTCGCGCCACCGCCCGAAGAGGAGAAAACTTGCATGGAAGGGTTCACTTACGACCTCGTATTTCCATGACCTGACCTTGCATGTAAATTGCTTTGATGTCAAAATATGTAAAATTAATTGATGATCAGGTGTCTGAAATCTGGTTGGAACTGGCTCTAGCGGTTCCGTAGAAGTTATTCACGAAATATCAAGGGGGTGCCCTATTTGATACCCCGCTAGGCGGTGCCGGGTTAATGCTTTAGGAGGGCGCCTCAGACATTTCCCCTTCCGGTTAAAAACTCCTATCCCGAATGTTTTAGACACCTTTCGAAATGCCAAAGGGCCTCTCAACTGTTTGAGGGCCACCCAAAGACTCCAATGACTCTTCGAGAGGAATTTAGAGAGGACCCCTCAGATCTTAGGGGCCCCTCCTTGGATTCATCTAAAAGGCCCTCGGTCTTCTTGGAGGTCCTTTGCTATTCCAAAGGACCACAAGCATTTCCTCGTCCGGTGTATTTTTTTTTTCCTTAATGTCTTAGGTGCCATCTGAGAATATCAAGGTCTCCTAAATGAATCGAATGATTTCTTTCACGGGATTTGAAGGAATTTCAGTTCGAAGGGGTTCTTCGGACCTTAGGGAGAGCCCTCGTTGAACTAGTTTAAAGGGCCTCCCGGAGTTTTATGGGCCCTCAAGAGCTTCTACAGGCCCCCTGATATTTTTAGAGGGCATCTCAAACAAAGCCTCGTTTGGTTCAAAACTCCCATTCTGAATGTTCGGAGCCTGTCAAAAATCTTAGGGTGTTGCAAAAAAATTCAGTGAGTCCTCGAGATGGATTCAAGAAAGAACTCTTGGGCTTAGGAGAGGGTTATTCCTTCAGCTCATCCAAAAGGCCGAGGGGAGTTATATATATATATATATATATATATATATATATATATATATATATATATAAAAAGAAACCAAATATCTTCTATAAATCGCTTTTTAGAACAACGGCCGTCGACCAAAACAAAGTGCTCTGAATCCGTTGAGAAACTGACATTTTGAGGGTTGTGAGGTCTCTCGATCTCCCCCGCCCCAAATCATTTGCACAAAATTCCCACATCCCCTAGCCACTGCACCCCCGTAGTGTTCAAGGGCTCACTCAGCGTTCGGGGCTCGCTCTTTATCTACGACCCGCCTCCGAAAAAATCTTGGCTACGCCATTGCCTGAGCGACCTCGCAGGCCACGCCTCCACCGGCTGAAACACGCAGTAAAGGTGACGCGACGCCACGGTGTCGTCTTCTGCTTACACTGCGAGACGAAGAACGCAACCGGCTGTACATCTCCCAAATGCAATGAATCCAGGGAGCTCTGAAGGGTGGTGTTCCCATCCTGCTCATAACTGCACCCATTTCATGTTTTTGTTTTACATTTGTTCCCAAACGTTTGAATCGGACGGCGTCGAAATCGGGGTTCTTATACGTCTTGTTGTGAAGACTCTGACCCTGCCGTCCAGATGAACCGAAATAAAGAGTAATTCTGTCGCAGGCACGGAACCAGATGATGCTGAATGATCTACGGCCCGTCAAAGCCGCGACACGGCCGCCCCGTGGTCAGGATGATCTCCATCTTACGGGCCAAACAGTGCTGGCTCCTTGTCAGTACCGCACCCACGGCGGCTGCCTCACACCGCGTATGAGCAGGGCATGTTACCACAGAACCACGGGGACGACCCTACGAGCAGACCGCCCTTGATGTCCTGACGCCTTTGTTCTCGCAGTGCGGCCGCGGGGGGTTTTAGTTTCTGTAGAAGAAGGGTGTGGTCTGTCTCGTGGGCCAAACTGCAAGTCATTTCGTGAGCTGGCAACGGACCACTCGCAGCAGCCTCAGCACCAGTCCGCCGGGCTATTCGCAGGAGCAGCTGCACCAGTCACTAGTTTGAAGTCAGCAGGGTTTTGGTTCAGTTGCGTAGCCTGATAAGTGATCTTCCACGATCTGTCACCAAGTCTTCAGTCCCATCCTCCCTTATCCGTCACCAGGTCTCCAGTGTGATCCCTGATCTGTCACCACCTCCCTAGAGTGATCCCTCTTGCTCTGTCACCAATTTTCTAGCCTGATCCCGCTTGTTCTATGACCATCTCCGGCAGTCCGAGGCCTCCTGACGTGCTGCCAGTCATGCAGTCAGCTCTGCAACCTGATCCCTCTTGACCTGGCCCTGTTCTCCAGCCTGATCCCTCTTGACCTGGCCTCCCGCTCTACAGTCGGACTCCTGCGGGTCTGAGCCCAGACAGGCCGGCCGGGCGTGACGGGGCGGTCACGAGCTGTCGCGAGCTCAGGGGCCCCGCCAGCGTCCAGTCTCCGCCGGCGACCTCGGTATCAGGGTTTCGACACTGTCCTTGCGTCGGCGTCGTCGCCGCGTCACTACTGGCGTGACGCGCCGATATCTGCGCCGTCATCGGCGCCGATTTCCACGAATCAGCTCAGTCTCGCGAGGAGCTTGCGGATGCTGGGAGCACTTCCGATACCTGAGGCCCGGTGACAGACGTATGTAAGAAACACAGAGACGGCAACCTGCTGAATAAGCAAGGGTCTACTTACAGAGTTCTAGGCCGTCATTTACAAGCAACAAAATGCTAAAGTTCGCGCAGCCTTAGAGGACACATTCCCGCCAGTTCGATGCCGATGCGCATTAGACCGTGCTTCTCTTGTCAGGTGGAACCATACAGGTAACATCTCTACTTTTGTCCCGTCTGATTCGCTTATTCGGCTTTTCGTGTGACGAAGTTGCACCGTCAGCGCATTTTACGTTTACGCGTGGCGTATTAAGTAACAGACTATTACTTGCAATGATCAATGACCCAGAGCCAGATCCGGAGCAAACATTCGTTCTGAAACGCAAAAAGCGGTAGGTAAAAAAGCTGTAATATGCTCTCAATGCGATGCAGCACCATCATTTGTTGCGGTTCAAATGTGCTTTTTGTTTGACCTGGCATAACATAATACGGTCTAACATGACTGGACCGTACCAAAGTAGATGTGTTGTCCATAGCGAATTAATTTGTGTAGGATGTTATAGATTCTTTTCAGCATTGGTTCCAAACTGCCGCCGACGCGTTTACATGATACGAAAAGCTAGTTCTATAAACGATTGGCCATGCGACGCTCTATTACTGGTGGGTATTCTCCGTCTAACCGTGCCAGAGGTTTTATGGTCTCTGCACGTCAAAGCAGGTTGTGTGATTGCATTCGCGCAATGTAACGATGATAATACAGGTAAAACTATACACTAGCACGTGTTCCCTAAAGTGCTATGTTCCCGCACGTAGAGGCGGGACAACATGGACACATTCGCCGCATAATCCGGCCATCCACCAAAGCTGCCGATGAACCCTTAATCTTGCGTGATAGGAAGATGCAATCAGGGGCGTTTATCTGTGTTCTTCTGAGAGGGCCCTGGCCTCTCAAATGTTTATTTAGCCCCCTCCCAATCGTGCCTTCGGCTCGCATCCCCCAATCATTTACAGAAATTGACGCCCCTGGATGCAATCATGGGTTCGTAAGTACGTGAGTATTTTCACTACGCTGCAGTACATAGGGTAAAGCAAATAACGAGAACTTCATGGTCAGCCAGTCTCCTTCTGTCGGGTCTGCCATGAAAAGGGTTCTGCTTCCTTGTCCCAGCTGAGGTCAGAGCGTGGCTGGTACGGGCGGAGGGAGGTCGCCAGCGCTCCAGTTCCGCCGCCGCCGCCGCCACCCCCGCCGCCACAGTTTCCGGCGGGGTGTTCCCCGGAACACGGCGCTGTTCCGGCCGGCTGGCCTCCCGAGCAGGCGGCCCGGCGGCGGCTGCCTGAGCCGTCGTGTGGGCAGCTGGGGCACCGCCGGGGTTCAGCTGCGGGCGATCACGCGCCAGCCGCCCGGCGGAGGGGTACGGCTGAAGGGCGTGGTGCGGGCCGGCCGGCCGGCCCGCCGCGAGCCCGCGTCATTGCCGCGAAGGCAGCCGCAGCAGCAGCAGCAGCCGGACCGGACAGGAGGGCCCACAGACCGCCGGGACATGGGAAACTGGAGCCGAGCTGCCCTGGTGAGTCCAGACCGCCGGGAAACTGGAGCCGAGCTGCCCTGGTGAGTCCAGACCACCGGGACATGGGAAACTGGAGCCGAGCTGCCCTGGTGAGTCCAGACCGCCGGGACATGGAAAAGTGGAGCCGAGCTGTCCTGATGAGTCCAGACTGCCGGGACATGGGAAAGTGAAACCGAGCTGTCCTGATGAGTCCAGACCGCCGGGAAATTGGAGCTGAGCTATCCTGGTGAGTGCAGACCACCGGGACATGAGAAACAGGGGCTGAGCTGTCCTGGTGAGTTCAGACCGCCGGGACATGGGAAAGTGAAACCGAGCTGTCCTGGTGAGTCCAGACCGCTGGGAAACTGAACGGCAGTCGCACACCGGCGGCTTGATGTTTGATCATCTAATTAATCCCCCGTGATTATATCGGTCAACTCCCCGCGGTCGTGCCCATATTGTGCATTGTATTCCAATTTTGAACATGGCCCGCCCAAGGTAGCATATTCTCTATTTAGGATGACACAAAAACCGGACGAAGATATGTATGAGGTGAAAGAGATTCGAAAACACGCGTTTTTCATTGCTGGTCTAAATTAGCGCCTTGACTTTTTGTAAGTGAATACCAAAGTGGTACCTGCCTATCAGTATAAGCTGCTAATGAGGCAAACCAAGAGACTAGAAACTAGGTCACATTGCGATTCATTACAGGTTGGCCTAATGAGGCAAAATAAAGAGTCTGAGTTCTTTGAAGTTTTGTTGGCTGTTTTATGCATGGGTCATAGAGACACCACTAGTTTTTATTGGAGTTTTGAATCGCTTCACATAGCCCCGTACCACTCAGGTTAAAGATGGCCCCGGAACGGATGAGAGCTTTATGCAGCAGATTACTGACCTGACGTTGTCTAAATTATACCAGACGAATTCTGTCCCTTCGGCAGGACGTTTTTTGAAGCCGAAGGCGGAATTTCCACCTTAAAATGTTTCTCTTCCTTTGCTCGTTTTAGTTCACTCCCTACCGCTGGATTTACAGCGTTTCTCCCATCAAGTGTGTTGGTGCAATGTTCAAGAGAGTCGTTTTGTGTCACTTATTGAGTGGGAGGGCAGAGCCTAGGGCCCAACAACTTAATCCTCCCAAACGTGTTTTTCAGTGGATTTAGCCCACTTTAGCCTATTACATTTTTGCTATAATTTGTCAAATATCAGAATAACAAGCTATTGATCTATCTATATATTTATCTTTAAACTAAGATATATATATATATATATTTACATGTATACATGTGGCGCACTGTTCATTAACCACTACATGTTTCATTAAAAACGACCGCATGCTCCTCATTTGTTAGTTTTTTAACGCATTTTTCAGGTCCCCAGACCTTTCATTTAGCAAAGTTGTCCAAATTTCATTTTAGATGTACAAAAGCGTTCATTTATTGTCATGCTAACGTTTCGAGCCACTCATATGTTATTCTTAGAATGGCGAAGAATTGGTACGAGAAGCAGTTTGAAACTTATTCACTGTGCACCAAGTTTACTTTTGATGTACACCATTAGTTGGGAAACCAAATATATGGATAGAAAGGTTAATTTTGTTGGGAAGAAACGGTGGATTCTGAGGGAGCTAACGCCCTGCTCCCAAGCACTCTGGGGTGAAACAGGAATTAATGGTTTTTGTTGTTTTTAGAGCTGGCGGATTTTCACGGATATACGTACACACTTTCAACATTTGAAGTCTCTCACGCCATAACATGCACGTAAGATGGCCGAACTGTCTGTCAGCTGTCAGCTGCGTTACGGTCCTGTCTTATGGGTTGTAGTGGCGCGTCGTCACATAGATGCGTAGTGAGTGGTCTGGAGAGCGTTGTTGTTGTGATACCAATGTCAGGGTGAAGTTAGGGTGAAGTCTGCAGCCTTCCACAAATGAATTGGCAAACTACTTGGTGCTTTTAGGTTCATCTAGTCTTGTGCGGTTGTTTTTGACGAGGAGACCGGAAGTGTTTACGTTTTTGTAATGAATGATAAGCTGAAGTTTGTCGTCACGTTTTGGCTGAACACATCGCGACACGATTTCCGTTATCGCTTTTTTTGTCTTGTTTATAGGAAGGTGCCATTTTTTTCGGCAGTATATATATATATATATATATATATATATATATATACGACATCGGTGTAAGTTGGGAGGAGTTTTTCTGTCAGATGATTTTTTTAAGAACGGCATGCTGTTTTATGACTTTTCTGGAATGTCTTTCAATTACTCGAGCATTCGTCTTCAATCCGGCACCGCCTGGCATGTTTTTGTACCCGCGACCGCCTGAGAGGGGATGTCAAAAAGGCACCGCCTGCTATCTCAGAATCTAACCGTCGGATGTAAAGAACCGGTCTACCACCAATCAATAATCCTGAGTCTTACAATTCAGAAAATGCTATGTGAGCCCTGGTCACGTGACCGATGACGTCACAGGCCACGCAAAATGCATAACACGACGTCGGAAAAACTTACACCGGTTCGTACATCATATCATCGCCAATACTGGTTTTAAAGTCTTCAGCTGGACATCAATCGAAAGGTCACGATCTCCTACATTAGAAGCGTGCCAAAATGTGACATAAATGCCGGGTCGAGGCCAACCTAGGTCACTGAAATATTGGCCTTACTTTACATGCTAAAGATCGGTACTAACTCGCAGCCGTTTTGATCCACGTGACAAAGAAGACAAATGAAACCTTTTGATGATCAGTTTCGGATTACCTGCTTTTCATCCATATTCATCTATTCCATTCATCCAGTCAGTCATTATAGGTCAGGTCAGATAAGACTGCATTTCTCTTCCTGACAAAGAGCAATAATTATTTGCTGGGATTCTTTGCTGCGTAAGTGCAGAACTGACATGACGTCTCGTGATAATTAAATCTGCCTGTCTCCTCCTTATTGGGTCTAGGTCAAGCCAGGTCAGGTCAGAAAGTCATTTTTCCTTTTCTGACTAGGAACAATAGTTGTTCGCTGCTACTGAACGGTCCTCCACAAACAGCGATGTATTTCATTCGTTTTGACATCAGCCTATGACGTGACCTGACATGACTTTACGTTGCATTTAGTGAGCCTTGCTAAGAGGCGCATAATATTTGCTTTTCTGGCTTGACTGATAGGGAACGTCAGCGGCAGCTCTTTTTATCACCCACAATGCGAAGCAGTCCAAATGCCATCATGCGTGTGACCTAGCATGACCTCTAATATTGGCGTTTCGCGATTTGATATCCTTTCGGGGCCCATGTCCTATGTAAATCCAAATAGCCCATAGAATATATTCGCGAATATTATCAAAAAACGAGGCATGTTCGCGCCACCCTCCGAAGAGGTGAAAACATCCATACAAGGGTTCACTTATGATGTCATATCTCTATGACCTGACGTAGCATGGAAATGATTTTGATGTCAAAGCATGTAGATTTGATTGATTAACAGTTACTGAAAGTGTGGTTGGGCTGGCTTTATTGGTTCAGAAGTTATTTGCGAAAAACCGAGGGAGGAGTCCTATTTGACACCCCTAGGCGGTGCCGGGTTAAGTCATAGTTTAGTTCTGGAATGAGGTGTACAACATCACTCTTTTGTTAACACTACAGAAACGCCAATTTCCATCTCCAGAATAATCTGCTTTACAATGGAGCAGAGCACCGTCGCAGCCAGGGTGTACCGCGTCCCGCTCCCTCCTCCTTAATCCCACATTTTTTGTTGTTTAATAGCACGGACGCAGTGGGAGAGGTGTCCTGTCATACTCCATTCACGGGAATGCGGACCGGTGATCGACAGGAGCCTTCGAAGTGAAACCCATTGCACATCGTCTTCATAACAGGTGGTTTTCACTAAACCCCGGAACCCTCCCCCACTGAAGAAGATCGTGGCTGCCCCCCTGGAGAAGATTTTTTTAATATTTATTAATACTAATTCTATTTTTGTATAATATATGATTTATATTAATATTTTTTTACCTTTTTTCATGTATGGAACGATCGTCATCCGAAATGCAATTTCAAGAATAAAGTTAACAACTGATCGCAGTACCTTAATATTGGTTACTACTTTACCTAAGATTTAAATTTAGCGAGCCCCCCCCCCCCAAAACGCCGGTGTTAGGCCTTATAGAATGTATGAACAGCGCCTCCGTGATTATGAGACGCTTGTGGTCATGGCATTTTTAAGTTTAGTCGTACTGTCCGTCAGAACTTGTCGAGCCTTATGTCGGGTCTAGCATGTGTTGGCCGGGTGCCCCGTCTCGTAAATGTATAATCAGACGCCGATAACGTCTTCGTCGTGGCACCATTCTGATGTTCGGGACGAAGCCTACAGTCTTCGTGTAGAGAAGAAAACTTGTACATTACATTGGTGCTTTTTAGATTATTATTTTGGTCGAAACGGCTGTTCTTCATCAAAGGGTACGCCATGTTTTTCTTTTGAAGTGAATGAGTATTTGTGTTTCGGCTTCAGAATCTTTAGGGCGATCATGACTTTTTATTACGTCTTATTCCTTCCTTCCTTATTATTCCTCGTCAGTTTTGTAAGATGACGTCATCTTGTTTTTGTAACATAATCTAAGGTCGTTTTGATGTGGTTTGGAAGCTTTCTTAGCCATAAAAGCCGTCCTGTATTGGTGAATTTCCTCGTCAATGCCCGTGTTTTGGTAAGCGTTGTTGGCTAAAATTCGTCGTATTAAGTGCTGCGTCAAGACTTTTGGAATACGAGCAATTATTAAGAGCGCGCTTTATAAATGTTCGGATAACAATGATTTTGTATCTGTTGAGACATTCACTGTCGCAAGTCATGCATCGTCTTTTGCCTGTCTGTTTTCTGTGGATCGACATACGGACGGTACCAGTTTGAGCATCAATGAAATCTTATGGTCAATACTTAATTCAGAAGTGAGTTTTAACACGGATTTTTTTCGTTCAAAACGGCGTCGTAACTCCTCAGCATGGTCCTTATTCCGGACTTTAACAAAAAGGCCATCACCACATCGGTAAAATGCGTGTGACCACCATGTCACTTCCATCTGCGAACACTTCCGACTGAAGATAGCCTATGTAAAAGTGCAAAAAGCGGACCTGGAGGCGACCCCATCGCTACACCATGAACATGTCGAAACGGCTGACCATGTCGTGAGCGGAATGGCTATTTCATGGTACATGCCTCAAGAAGAATCCTAAGGATTTCTTTATTCGTTTTGAGAGGCGGTAAATTTGGACGACTATACACCCGATCAAGAATTACGTCAATTGTCTTTGGACAGGCACATGAATAAAACAAGCGGTTCTCGCTTGCTTCACTGCACGAAGATGCGACGCCGTTGGCGGCGGTGGCGTCGTCTCTTGTTGCAGAGTATTTAAATGCGTCTTAAATGGAATCTGTATGAAAGATTCAGAACTCTCAACAATTCAGGCCGCAGCCCATCCCTCCAACCGTGAAAACCCCTCACATTTGAAGTACATTGAGGACAGGGAAGAGCCTGCTGCTTAAGCCCAGTGAAATGTGTGAAATGGGCGGCATGACAATTTACATATCGTCTGCATTCTGTTTGAACGTTTCCTGCATCACTAGGACTCCGTCTCCGTCGGAACTTCTATTGCCGAAATTTCTCTGACTAAATAACTCCGTTCGGGTTATTAGCGTACATAATCCATCTGCTGAAATGGAAGATCTTAAATCCACCGCTGTACGAGTTATAGCTATATGTCTTTCCACATCTGGTAATGTGCGATAGGTTTCTCATTGATAAAAGTCCGGAAACATGCCCCCCTTCTCATGCTTGTTATCTTGTGGATCGTTACAAAGGCTAAACCTATCGTGTGTGCAGATTTCACCGTCATCGGTGCAGGCGTCTGTGCTGTGCGTCTGGCTAAACATCCGGACACACACATACACACACGTTACTAATTTAGTGTATTATTCACCAAAAAGTTATCTACAAGCGGTTCCCGCTTGCTCCGCTGCGCGAAAATGCGACGCCGTTGGCGCCGTTGGTGTCGTTTCTCGCTGTGGAGTGTTTAAATGCATCTCACGTGGAATTTGTATGAGGGATTCAGAACTTCCCAAAAATTCAGGCCGCGACCCATCACCCGTCCTCGCCCCTGGTCCAACAGTGGTCCATTCCATCAAAACCCGGCATTTCACCATTTCGACCTGAACATCGCAAACATGCTTATAATTTAGGTGTTTTGGACAAACAACGCTTTTTTTGCCTGAAAACCCCTCACATTTGATGTATACGGAGGCCAGGAAAGAGCCCTTGGGCCAAACCCAGTCATATGTGTGGGCCGGACGGGATGACAATTTGCATCTCTCATTTGCATTCTTTTTGGCGCTTAAGCGTCATTCAGATTCCGTCTCGTCGTCAGTTCTTTCAGCGAAATTGTTCTGATCAAATGGGGTCACCTGGGATATCGTCGTAAATGATCCGTCTGCTGAGATGGAGGATCCTAAATCCATCACTGTTCCGAGGTATGGCTGTATGTTTTTCAAGACCTGTTAACGTCAGATAGAATCGAAAACAAGCCCTACACCTTCTCGCGCACGCCATGACAGACACCGGCGTGGGAGCTTCAAATTACGTCGTGAATCGTCACAAAGGTTGACTCTGTCGTGTGTGCAAAGTTCACCGTCATCGGTGCAGCAGTTTGTGCTGTGCGTCTGGCTAAAAATCCAGACACACAGACATACGTAAGCTGTCAGTTTAGTATGTCAGATACTTTACATCCAAAAAAGCAAGGCCTTGTGATTTATTGCTCTCAAAATGTTCATGAAATCTTTAGTCGATACCAGGGAATATTCTTTGTTGACGTACGGAGACAAGAGACCGTTTTGCAAGTTGGAGCTATGCCCTGCGAGATGACGAGATGCTATTGAATGCCTCGTTCGTGGATCTTAACCTTCCCGTGAATGTATCTCGGTGAATACTGAAATGCACGTAAGAAGTGAACATATCCCCTGATTGTACTGAAGTGTTCGGCATCTTGAACTATTATGACACAACCAATTTTGTTGATTTTGGCCATGGGGTTTATCCATTGGATCGTGAGATATCCTTTGGAGGTTGCTCGTGCCGCTCGGAATATTATTAATCTTCGTTATGTATTCATTTTTATCTAAAGTAACACGGCTTGTAGTTCTGTCAACTCTTCGCATGATAATATCAGGGTTGTTTGGGATGGCCCTTACTACCTCCGTATTATTTTCATTTTTATTCCGATTATTATTCGAAGGATTAAAAAAGTATTCCTGAAACGTTAAGATACGTTTGCTTCCACACCCCATTTTAAAACTAAGCTGTAATTTAAGAAGCAACGTTGGACTAATTACTTATCAACATATATATGTATATATATATATATATATATATATATATATATATTCAAATATAGATATGTCTGTGTTATCACTATTGTATTAAACTCCCACTTCCTGGCTAGAGTTTTTATTCCATTACCTTTCTACGTACTTTTATGATTTAAGACTTTTCCCTGACAAAAACATAGATGAGCCTAGAGGAGCAATCCCAGGGTTCCCTGGCACTATCAGACCTGTAGAAAATGGGACTCTCGATCACTGTCCTGCTTGACCCAACACCTGACACTATTTTTCCTAAATGTTTTAGGTCGTTTTCCGCCGTATTCTTTGCTTTCTGCCTATCTGTTATCTATTGTGGTCATTATTTTCGTAGTTATGGGCTGTTTTCCTTGTTAAAATTGGTAGAAAATATTTGAGGAGGGGGAAAACTGTTCTGGAGAGGGCGAGATTCACAATGGAAGGGAGGGGCATGGCTCCCACAAAAGAATGCAAATCGACACCTTCGATGTGTCTGATCCAAGGTTATATTACAAACGTGTTGCCGCCAAGATTTGAGCGGCAGGGTCAGACATGCTGGATGAACATTACAATCAAAGCTATACAGGCTATTCATGTTAGTTCCAAAAGCTTTGCATGGTTTTCACATTTGTATAGTCCCTTTTTCATTTTTATAAATATTTAAGGTATTTTACCAGATTCCTTGAGAACACGTCTGAAACAACACCATTATGTTTTCTTGCACAGAACGTCATACTGCAATCAAGACTGCAATCCGTAGAATCTTCTATCAATATGTCCCTGAACTATGGAACAGACGGCAAAGCCGGAGCTGTGGCTGCTCATTGACCTCGTCATGAACGTGAGCTCAGGGCAACGCTAATGCAGGGCGACTCAAAGGCCACGCCCTGCGACTGTCACATCCGCCAGTTACGGCTGGAAACGATGCCAGCTCGACCACGCTCGGCTCTTCGTCTTATGACTTCGTGTCGACCTGCACGGGCTTAGAGCGTTACAGCCGGGCAGGTCAGCCCTGACCGGCACAGGCGGCTCGGGCAGGCTGGTACCGGGAACCGAGCATTACGGCCCACTTGCAGAGGCACAGCCGTCTGCAGCCGGCGTGTATCTCTGGCAGGATGGCAACAGGTCAAGGCACGTGGTCGCGCGCCGCGCCTTATGCATGGAATGTATGCTGTATGGAGCCCTTGCCCTTCGTCCCATTGTTACATCATTGGCTGAGGTAGGCTGGAAGCGGGGAGGGCGGGGGCTCTGAGCGGTCGCAAAAGGCAGCCTTGTGTCTCGTGCGCTGTCGTGCCATGACGAGGGAGTCTATCGAGTGTCAGCTTTTCATAGCAGGGAAGATGATCTGGTCCTCTGACGGCCCTGGTCGTGACAGGGATGTGAAAAATCGCGGCTGACGGGGCCTTCAGCGGGCCATGGACTGCTGACGGTTTGTTGGAAATAAAACGGATATTAAATGACGAAGGACAGTCCACGTTGGGTGTCGACGGTTGAAGAAGGCCTGGTGGCTGATAACCGTGCTGAGGGAGACCGTTGTCCGACTGCAGTGCAGAGGAGAACCTTTGTCTGATTGCAGTACCGAGAGGGAGCTGGTCTGACTGTCTGACTGCAGTACCGAGAGGGAGATGGTCTGACTGTCTGACTGCAGTGCTGAGGGGGACCGCTGTCTGGCTGTAGTGCTGAGAGAGAGAGAGAGAGAGAGAGATCGCCTAAGTGCCTTGCTGAGAGGGACCGTTGTCAGACTGCAGTGCTGAGGGAGGTCTGACTGCCGTGGTCATCATCATTATCATCACCACAAAGTTTATCACATTTCGTCCCAAGATGAAGTGGTAGAATATTTGCAGACTGGCGCAAAAGCACAGAATGCTTAAATTAAAAAGCACCTCTCTGAGCATAGCCGTAATAAACGAAAACAAAACCTGAATACTCAGCCACCGCCGCCGTGACAGGCCACGAGCAGCAGAGACCTGTGCGAGCCGCGACCCGCCCGCCAGTGATGTCTCGCCTGCAGTGTACACACAACGCGGAAGGTTTGTACACTGATAAATCTACGTCATTCGAACAGAAACTTTTGAAAGTGGTATTGGGCCACCGCTCGGCCATCCCCACCTCTCAGAGTCGCGCCGGTAAGAGAGAGAAGAGAAGAGAGAATCCGGAACGAAGATGGGAGGTGACTGAAGTTAACCCGTCCCGACTGGGGGTTGGCCGCTCCCTTGAGGTTTTTCCGAGATTGCGAGAGAACGAACGAACGCGGCGCCACGATATTTTGGGTATCCTTTGCTTGGCCATTTTTACACCTTTTGTCAATGTTTTTGCCTCAGGTCGAGTCAAGTGTCTGAACTAGGTCAGGTCAGACGGACCTATGTCCAAAAAAGTTTAACGCCCTGCACCTTTTTCGGAAAACGTGACATTACAATAATACTTTCAGGGATTAGAGATTTTCATAGATGCAACAAATCTGCTATCTCAGATTTGGACTTTTCCGGGTCGTTGACCTAAGGTCAAACCCATTTTCAAGATATGTCGTCGTTTTTTCGGAAACTGACGGAATTTTTCAAAACATTTTTTGGGCGGGGTGGTGCAGACATCTAGTTGCCGTCAATGTGCAAAGTGCCAATGACTTTCAGCCATTGACCTGATGTCAGACCACGAATTTATGTAATGAGCCAAATGCACCGCCGTCAAAATCGGCAATGAGTTACTTAGAACGAATAGGAAATGGCACAACTGGCTCGCACAGTTGCAAGTAATACCAGGACGTTCAAAAAGTTCCAAAAATTGCATAGTTTGTAAATAAACAGGTTCTCGCAAGTAAAACTCCGCCATTTGTGTATATTCAAGGCTAATGTATTTTTCTAAAATTAAAGCAAAAAAGCCATTACAAGGACCACTACGATAAAGGAATATTACATGGAAAGGTTAATATCACAAAAATAAAGAAACACTAAAATTAGTCCCGGTTAATGTCATACCGTTTTCGCCTACGGCGCCCGCCCGCAGTCGATGCGAAAATCGCCGTGTCTTTAACTTAACGTTTCGGCGTATATATTGAGCAAATCAGAGAAATTAGACGCGTCTCGACATCTGCAGACTTTTACCTGTCCATTGGTGCACTTACCTAAAATTTATTAATCACAGCGTTTAAGACCCAGGCCGCTTCTCGGTTTCATGCAGTCGACTGTGAGGGAATATATATAGGGCGTAAATGGCTTACATATTATCCAAAGCTAAAAACGGGACCAGTTTCGATTTCTACGTGTCACAGGCTTTCCAACAGAGTGCTTATTTTTTTATCGTTCAACCAACCGTTCGTGAGTTGGAGGGGACAGTCGACCCCCTCCCCCCATTCGGATGTGATCGGCTCCGACCGCCAATCGGGCGCGGGTTAATGTGTAAGATCTGAGAGATATAGTTTACTTTTGTAAAAGTTTACTCCGTTAACGAATATGGTTTGGGCAAAAAAGAACAAAGCGACGTACATTTTTGAAAACGTGTCCGCAGGTGCATGCTGCAGTGATGTGTTTTTGAATCCAAAGAAAGAGTTTAGGTGAGACATATCGGTCATTAGCCTGGTATGGAAAATGTTGCCTGTTTTGCCCCAGCCTCTCCAAAATCGTTCTTTTAAAGCATGGATGGGGAAGGGATCGCGTGGTTTCGTGTGGCTGGTTTCACTGTGTGTCAGTGGTGGAGAAATATGATTGTTGGTAAACAATGATACACTGCACCATTCCTTCAGTAGCACTGTATGCTTGCTAGCCTTTCGCAGTACTCTACCTGTGTCATGAGCGCGTGCCTCTGGTACGACTGTCCGCATGTAGTTCGGCGTCTCGTTCTTCTCGCACTGCCGTGGTCGGTGTCCGCAGGCAGCCGTGCTGACGGTGGCAGCCGTAGTCGGGCCAGGAGGGACTCAGTACTGGAGTGGATACGGTACCGGTCCGGAGTCCGCCGACCCCTTCCCCATCAAGGTACCGCAAGACGATCCGGACCTGATGGCGGCGCGCGCCGCCAGCCTCATCAGCATCCAGCTGTTCCGCGACTGGTACCAGCAGTCCCGCCACATCCAGGTGAGGTACTACGGTCCTGACTGCGTCTAGGTCAGGTGCTACAGTGCCAGCCGCGTCCAGATCAGATGCTGCGGTGCCCGTGTGAGACGCTACAGTCCCAGCTGCATCTGGATCAGATACCCCAGTGATAGCCACGTCCGGCTGAGATATTGTTGTGATAACCGCGTTCAGATGAGAATACTACTGTTCTAACTACGTCTAGAGCAGATATTACGGTGTCAGTCAAATCCAGGTGAGACACTACAGTCCTGAGAACGTCCAGATCAGTTAGTTACTACAGCAACGACTACGTTCAGGTGAGATACTAGTGCCCAGTGAACGCTCCAACACCCCAGCATCCCATTGGCTCAGTGGTCTCCAGGTGGTTATGCTGAACATTCAACTCTTCTCCGGAGTCGATACACAGTAGCCAAATACCTCGCGAGGATAAGCAATCATTCCGATCACACTGAGTGAATACGGACATTCCCATCAAACTTTGGGGGAGACGGGGCCAAAAGATGTTCAGTGCAGCCAGCCCAGGACGATTAGAATTTAGAGGGAGGCTGGATTGTTTTGTTGAAATAGTTTTGACGACATCTTTCTCTACGAAGTTTTTATTCAGCACGCTTACATTTGTGCCATTTCTTCGTAGAGGATCGTATGTTAATAATCGCTAAAAATGAAAAGTTCATGCGTAAAATACACGTGTTTGATCAAACGTGTAATCAAACGACTGGGCGTCGAGCTAATTCAAACAGGACGCCCTGCAAATGGATTTTCTGACCACAGTGAGCTGCATTCAGTTGTGGCCGCTTTGTGTTGCATCTGAATTCACGGTTTTCCCAACGTCCTGAAACAGGGAAACTTGCAAGCAGTATGATGACTCGGCGGAAACTAGGAAAGATGCCATTCGTGTTATCACATCCTGATGATTCTTAGCGTTCAAAGGCGTTTGGTGACTTCTGGTATAAACGTACGTGAGTTGTGTCTTTAAATGCCAGTGGAGATTACTGCAGGCTATGCCCGAGTTTTGGGATCAAGGGCGCTGCGCCTTGTCTAGACGTCGGCGGCCCTTTGCCAGAATCGGGCCGAGAGCTCGTGATTCCTGGCCGTATCCGCTGTCGGTCCCCGGCGTGCGAGGGGCCGCGGCCGGCGGTGATAGCCCTCTGCATGGTCCGAGCAGCCTTATCTGGGCGAATCGGCGCCGGTCGCGGCGCCGCTCGGCCGTCGCCGGCAGCCCCAGATCTCTGCGGGGTAAACTGGACCGAGGCTGCCACGCTGGGGTCAGTCCGATCCCGGCCGGCCGTCTGCGCCCTCCCGGCGCCGGCCGTGTGTTTAATGGGCCGACTCACGCCCACCGAGTCAGGCGGAAACGGGAATCCTTTTAGTCGCGATGACCAGAATCAAGGTCTCCTGAAATCTGGTGATGGCTTTCCATAAACGACATAACGCACTTCCCCAAACTTTACGTCCCTCTAAAATGTTTGCTTTACTTAGTGCCTATTCCTAATCGCAAGCGTAATATCGGTCTCGACCCCTTGCTGTTCGTTAGGTAAGCTGTGAAAGATACTTAGCCACAGGCAAACGTTCACATTGCACCGACTGTTCAGAGCAGATAATTTGGCTTAGTGAAAGATGTATTCACGTGCATGACACCCA
This sequence comes from Capitulum mitella, assembly GCA_030062745.1. Lineage (NCBI taxonomy): Eukaryota > Metazoa > Arthropoda > Thecostraca > Pollicipedomorpha > Pollicipedidae > Capitulum > Capitulum mitella. The sequence goes on along the minus strand of CP099845.1, from coordinate 29,328,697 downwards.
TGGGTCGGAAAGAAAGGGACGCCATTTGGGTTAGTGTGGCCTTTTCTTCAGGCTCTTTCAAATCTAGCGACCCTAGTTCAATTGGTACGTGATTCAGAGGCCAAAATCAAATGCGAATATAGCCAGCTGTAATGCCGTAGCACCGTCCCATTTCACAAAGCTTCATCAACCTAGGGAAAACATCATTCGAATTCGCATAAACACGTTGGATCCCGAGAAACGCGGCGCCAGCCCCAGGATACAGCGGACGCAGCCTCGGCTTTCAGCTGCAAGATGATTCAGAAGGGTGCTTGGTCCAGGAGTGCGGACCGCCTGGGTCTGCCAGAAAGTAAGCAGTCCCTCTGACTTTGTCACTTGTTTGAGGCAGCGGCGTGTTTTTCAGGAGCAGTTTCCTCCTAACTTATGTTCATTTTGCTTCGCCTGCATAACAAACTTTAAAGCGGCCGCGGGTATAAATAATTCAGTCAGTGATGGCTTTGCTGAGGCAATGTCAATGTAGTTTAATAATGGGACCGGTGCAAAACGAAACCTGAACTTTGGGATGTGGGGGGAAACGTAGTTTTGGCCAACTAAACCAGTTTTAGTCAGCAAAAACTGGCCGGAACCACTTTGGTTAGTGTCAAGGCGAAGACCAGTTTTGGCCAGCTTTTTGCCAGCATCAGTCGTCATTCCCTTTGACATGGGTCAGCTTTCTGGACCCTCCCGGAACCGGTCATATTTATTGATTTATTGATGTGTTCATTTATTTGTTTCCCGTTAGCAGTCTTCACACAAACACACTGTGTGGCTTTTTCGACTCATTGTCAAAAACGCTGCAAAAGAAAAACAAGCGACACCAGACATACGTAAACGCATACATGTTCAGTCAAGGAACAAAAAAAAAACTTAATGACAAGTCACGGAGAGTGGCAGTCGACCAGACTGCATTTTATAAGAAATGAGGCGGAACGGAAGACCTGCCTGCGGGACGTTCAGGAGGGAGGCTGCCCGTTAAATAGAGTGTCACCTGCCTGCTTCGCTGCAAATAAGTGACAAAAACTGTCTGGTCCCGCGGATCGCAGTAAGCCTTCATGGTTAAAGATGAACATCTCCACAACCGATGCCGGGTTAAAAGATCTCGTGCCCGACATGAGTAGTTTAAAAATTCGGAAGGCCCGGAACGATCGTCCACCCCGGGTGTTGGCGCAGGTGAGGTGCGTGATCATACATTCTTCTGCCGAAAAATTAATCGGCGGCAAAATTGAGTATTTTTCGATTTAATCAAGATTTTGACAACAGCATCAAATGCGGTTTAGGATCTACGAGAGGACGAGGGTATGCGCCAGGAGAGTTCAAGTCCACCTTGGGACGCTGATGGTGCGCAAGGTCAGTGAGAACATGGAAGGACGGATGGGCAATTTCAGGAATGTGAACGCCCCAAGAAAGCGCAGAGTCGTAGATGACACCTAGCCTTTTTAGCTTTACAGACTAGCTGAGGATAGATTGTTGGAATCGGAATCGGACGCATACGTGTGACTTTACGGATTTTCATTTTTGATTGTTGTACTTGAACTTCACTGTGAATTTTGGAACCAACGTGAAGACTACCAAAGACAACGAGGCGAATTTTTGCTGAGTTCACCTTGAAAGATTTGTAAATGAACCAGTTATCGAATGCGGCTAGCGCGCGCCCCATCTGCGTGTTGAGCTCTTGCCAAACAAGGCTTTTTGTCCCGGGGAAGAACTTGGGTATACTAAAAAAATCGGGCGTACTTAAAAATTTGTACGTAAAGTCGCGTTCCCAAAAATTTGGGCTTTTACCTCAAACTGCTTGGATCGCTCGCGTGAATGTAGAACAAATGGGACTAATTCCAGATCACTGAAATACACTTATGCTGTCAGGCAGCTTGTCTGAAGTGTGTCTGTTTTCAGAGTGGTCGGAGAAGTTGACGCTCTGGGTACGATTACAAAGATAAGAGAAGAGCCAGGAGGTGCCCACGCCATAAACTTCCAATTTTCGTGAACCGTATTGAATATTTCAAGACATCGTAACGAACCTCATACAGCCATACTATCAATCTCACGAAGTTAAATGTCTGGATCCGCCCAGGAAAAGCACTGATTTTAAAATATCAAGAAAATGATAGCATCGTCCAACGCATATAAGGGTTTTCCTAGGCAAGGTGCAAAAGGCGATGCGTATCCTTTCTATGCAATGTATGAAGGTGTATTCGGAATGACTAGTTCAGCAGCAACTCGTCAGTAATGGTTGTTGGTTTCTAAGCAAGGCTTCAAATGAGGGGCAATCGTCTCATTTAGGATAACTAATGAAAGAATAACGATCAGTTTCAAATATACATAGACATTCACCGAAACCAAAAGGCGTTTGTTCCCAATTTCCACGCGTGATTTTCGAGTATTGAATGGATTGGTTCCAATACATCATGTATGTTCTGTGTTCGGTGACTGTCCCACGATGTCTGAACCAATGCTGTGTGCAGAGTGCAGACTGTCAGGAGCGCCGCGGAAGCCCAGCGTTGTCACCAGTCGAGTATTTCTACTACGGGCCTGTGCGTGGGAAAAATGGTACGATAAATGGTCTGGTCACCGTGCAGTTGTCTTCGAGCATCTTTCTGATGTCTAAATCGACAACAATATCTTCCAGCTCCCGGGCACCGTTTGGCGCTTCTAGTTTTCCTTTCGCCTGTTTTTGAGACTGCCCGAGAGGTTCCCGATGAATCGTGAGGTGACGTCTGCACGTCAGCACGACAATTCCGTACATAACCACAATATTCAAAGGCAATTTGAAGGAGAAGCCCGTCCCGTCCCGTTCCTTCCCGTTCGGACACATTACCGAGGTCCGGCTCTGCTCGTGTCGACTCGCGAGATCGTGTCGCCCGACTATCGTCCGCCGACTGGCCGGGCCCGTGATGCCTCCTGCGGCGCTGTCGCCGGCGCCAGGGCGTCAGGCAGAGGCGGGCCGGTCCGGTCGTGACCCGCCGCTGCTGCCGGACCCACGGACCTATTGAGCGCTGCTCGGGCGGGGAGGCGCCGTGGACGCGGCCTGCCGGCTCTCACAACCGGCCGCCGCCGCACGCTGCAGACAGTGGCGAAACTGCATCCGTGTGACGAAAAATGGTGACGAAAAAAAGAGAATTCGCGGCCGGCGGCCGGGTCTTGCGGCAGGTCTGTGGGATTCCATGCCGGTGATTGTCGGAGCGGCTCCGACCAGTTCTGATCGCTCCGTATGTCTTCCAGACCTGTGCTTGATTCCACTTCAGATGAATTGATTCCGAACCAGGCTTGCTAAATCGATTCCGGTTCTGAGTCAACGCGGGTCTTTCCAGAATTGAATCGGTTCTGATTCCGACTCAGAATGAGATGAGTCGATCCTAAAATCGAGTACATTGACATGGTTTTCAAAAATGTTATCCGTGTTATTGCCATGATGGTTTTATATATATATATATATATATATATATATATATTTTTAAAAATTTTGTCATGATGTATTATAATATATTGACATTATGGTATTATATGTACATGTATATACATGCATATATATGTATATATATATATATATTCTTGCGCATGAAGTAAACCAATAAACTATTATTTTCCCAACATGTAAAATTTCAAGTTAGATGTAAATATCAGCATACTTCTGAATAAAAAGATGTAAGTGTTCCATGTACAGGAAGGAATGGCTGTGTTACTGGCTGGCTGAATGACTGTGTTACTTTTCAGACTTAACTAATAAGTAGAAAACAGATGCAAAATGTAAACAACATGTCGACGCACACTACATGGACGTTTATTAAATTGGCATTCCTTTGTAAATAAATCTGATGTACCTGTAATATATCTGGCGGACGTTCATGACGGCTGCCACCGGCGCTGACACACAACGCGTCCATGCCAGTACCGCCACGCAGTCAAGGCGCCTTGTTTGTTGTGATTTGGGAAGCGCTGCCTCCGGGGCCTAATCGTCCGTGAGCTGAATCAAGTCTTGTCTCACCTGGCGTCAGTCAGTCGCCTGCCAAGGCACCTCTCCGTCCCATCTGCCCGACCCGACCTGACCCGACCCCAGCCCCGGTCAGGGCGTCGCCGGCGGCAGCGCTGCGTCATGACGGCGACCGCAGCACAGGCAGAACCGGCCACGAAAGATCGGGTACACAAAGCTCCAGATTCCGCGGTACCTACATGTTTTACCTGTGGATTGGCCATGTCAACATACTCTGTCCTTTGTCAGTGTGCATTTCGGATTGGAAGTACATCCAAACGTGTCTGACTGGCCAGCCTGAACTATATCGGCAATGTGCAGACTGAGGCAGGCTACATATAACTTAAAAAAAACCTGCACTCTACGGAGGCTTAAACTAATCAATAGGTGCTTACATAGCGCCTTATAGATACTTGTCGCCTACTTGTAATTGTTCATGTTTGCAGATCATGTTTAAGATTGGGTCTAACATAATAATAGTGCATTTTTGTGACATCTTTACTCATGTATGGTAAATTTACGCTAATGCTTCTTATCGTCGACTGGCTCCTTTCTAGCTTCCAGTCAATGTGAAGAGGCATTGATGCAGTTGTTGAAAAAGACCTCAAAACTATTTTCATGTCCAATGCTTTGCAAATCTGGAGTCCGAGACAGATCTCAGTTCTGATTCCGTAGATAACCGTGCGATTCCACTCCGACCCTGATTCCGGCATTTATGAGTGAAATCGATTCGGATTCTGACTCTGGCCGAAGCAGAAGCAATGCCGGAGTCGTTCCTGATTCTGGAGGATTCAAGCACCAGTCGTATGCCATCCGGGTAAAGGCCCATCATATCCAGGGAATACCAGCCTGAGCTTCCTGAATGATTTTGCTGACATGCGCAGATCGTTTCTCGCTTGGTTATGCTATGAACCTTGTCACAATCGTAGCGCAGCACCTGTAGGCACGCAACGTACCAAGTATCCGTATCTGGTATGTAGTAAGTATCAACGTATCTGTAAGATATGTTCTAAGTCATGAAAAGGTATACCACCTTACCAGGATAGTGCGGTAAAACGTATGTTATCTAATCAGATGACGCAAACATTCTGAATTTATTCGCAGCAACATCGTCGCGCGCTCCTTGCCTTGACTTTGGGTGCCATTCGTGTTGATTTTGTGCGCATGCAGTTGGGAAAGCTAACCGAAGTGACCCTGTGTTTGCTGTAGGGAGCTGAGCCGCTCTACAAGTACGTCAGGCCGTCGTTTGCGAGCGCCCCCACGTCGATCGCAGGTGAGAGCCGAGCCGGCCTCCAGGCCAACGCCGTTTGAATTTCATCATTCGCAAAGTACCGAATAGTAACGTGCGTAAAATTAAATACGTATCGCAGATTCACCAGCACCATGTGGAAATTCGAGCTTTCAAGCGTGATTTCACGATTTCAACAGTCTGCCGGGTGCAGCGGCAGCGGTGCCGGTGTCAGTTGCGTGCAGATCTGGTTATTTTGATTGGCTGCGCTCGGGGTCGCCACCACCGCCACGGTAGTGGTCCGGCTTCGCATGACGCGCCGTGATCGTATCGCCGACCCGTGGGCTGGCGTGCTGCAGGGTTCTGAGAGGTCACGCAGCCGGGGTCGGCGCGCGGCGGCCGCCTCAACCGTGCTTGGCCTGCCTGACCTGAGGTGACCGGTGACCGGCGAGCGACGACCTGGTGGCCGATGGTCTGGTGACCGGTGGCCTGGTGGCTGCTGACCTGGTGACCGGTGGCCGGGTGACTGGTGACCTGGCGACTGGTGGTCAGCGCGGCCTGGAGACCGGTAACCGGGTGGTCGGTGACCTGGTGACCGGTGATTAACGGCCTGGTGGCCGTTGACCTGGTGACCGGCGGCCGGGTGATCGGTGACCTGGCGACCGATGACCGGTGACCGTTGCCCGGCGGCCGAGCGACCGGTGACGGGCCGCTGCTGGAGCAGCTGGATGGAGGAGGACCGACAGCTGAGTCGAGATGGCCCGGCTGGCTGCTGCTGATCCTCTTACCGCGGATCCAGCAGAGATGCCCGCCGCAGTGGATTGTCTTTAAGGGGGGATATTTATCGTGTGAAGGCAATATGTTGTTTGCGACGGTACCAAATCGCGGATGATCTTTAACCATATTCGATGGTGCGAAAATCAGCCCGTGCGTGTCATAATGCGTGATTTTTTTTGTACAGGTGTTTGCGGTGTGGGTGTGCTGTGAAGAGAGGCACACGGCGCACTGAATTACTTGTTCGATGGGCAGGTCTGAGTTGTTGCGTTCGAGCGCAAAACTGTTGGGAGCTATGTATCGTTCCTGGTATTTTTTTCTGTCTTGCGTTGATCGAGGCCGTCGATGATAAAACATGTAAATAGTTTGAAACCGCCGCGCTGAGGTTTCACATCGCATGAGCTGACAAAAGATATCTTGGTGCCCCATGTTTTGCGGTGTAAGTAATCCCTAAATGTCCAGTGGACGCAGACGTAACTTTGGGTTTTGCTCTGTAAATATATAATAAATACGTCATGCAAGCATCGTGTTTATTGCTGTGCCACGGGTGAAACCATTGCAAAACGTGGTGTTATGTCGGGCTGATATGAAGATAATTTCAGTTCCTAATTATTAGCCGCTTATCCATCCGCATAGCACAGCCTTTATCCGTCAGCAGATGATCCTCTGGTTTTTTTTGTCCATTACATGCAATCACAATAATAAAGTAACCATGGAAGTCCTTGGTGATGTTTTTGTGCAAAGCTAAAGGCAGGCCCTTCTTCCATATTGAGGACTGTCACAAAAACCAAACGAGGTCACTGATGGAAAATGTACGAGAGACGGCCATCATCATGTTCTGCACAAATGCACAAACACGACTTAGGCGGCACTCATGTCAAGAGGCGATTGCCAATTCCATCCCCTTTTCATCCACAGCCTTCGTTCACTCCAGATATTCAGTTTGTCCCGAAACACAGTTTGTTTTGTCGTGAGTTCGATTTTCTGTCTGTTCTGCCTGCAGACGAGCCTAACGACGCTTCCATCGGAAAACATGCCTGTCCCCACTGAGGTTTTTCAACAGTTCCGTCCGCGGCCATCTGAGCATCAGTAAGCTCCTTTCTCCCAGCCGCAAGGCCTCTCGGTCGTCTAAGCAATGCAGCCGCGAGCCCCTTTCCCCAAGCCTCAAGGCCGAGCTGTATTTGTATCGCTAGTTTTTTTTCTATTGAACCAGCAAGACTAGGCGTGTGACACATGACCGGCGCGGTCTTCTGAGTTTCTTTTCAACTTCTGAAGCTTGCTTTGGAATGCTGTTCGACACGTCGATTTTTTCTCGATTTTTTTTTCGCAGTACATAAGGATATTTGCCCATTTATTTCACTGGCTGACACCCGAGGAACTGCGAAACCGAACTTGGTTTGAACGCCATGCGCGATTATGACACAATTCGCAGTCATTTTTGTGCGGTGTGAAAAACACCGGTGGAAACACTGTGTTTGGGCCTGTACACGCTGCGCCAGTCTCTCGTTCACTAGCCGTAAAATGGGCCCACCTTTTTTCGGGTGCGGTGTAGCGGTAAGTTCTGGCGCGGCAAAGTCGGCTTCGATTTGTATTTTCTGGCCATCAAAAGGTTGCTCACACAACCCGGATGTTCTTCCTTTTCATTAAACTGCGAATCTTTTTGTGTGGTGACAGAAGACGGCAAAGCGTTTTGTTACACATGGATTATTGAAATGCTAAACGTACCTGATGATGGAGATCGTTGGACATTTCGCAGTCTCATTGCGGTTCCAGTTCCAGTTCCAGGTAATTTGGTGATCGAACTGCTTGTCATTAAGTGTGGAATTCCACCGAACCTTGCAGAGGACATCCACCACGAACCATGCTAGTCAGGACACACGTGGCATGAAGCAGACCGATCGTGAACAAACAATGGTCCGAATATGTGTGGCTGATCACTCAGTTCGAATCAGTGGACTTCTCATAACTGATGCACGTTTTAAAATTTGCCTCATTTAACTTTTACCGCAAACTGGTTTCATCCACAGCCGGTGGATATTTGCCTCCCACGCTGCCTGATGAAGGCAGCCGCTCTGAATCGGATGGCTGCTAAAAAGTTAGTTCGTAACAGGAAAGCAGAAAAGTTCTACTGAGCCTGCAGAATAATGCAGTTATTTCCATCTTCCTCTGAGCGAGCCGCACCAGGCATTACCTCGCGCGGATTTCTCTTTAAACCTCGCCGGGCCGCCCTCTGGATCCACCTTCGAGGGATCGGAGAGGTTTAAAGAGAAATTTTAATAATATTTAAATAATAAATTTAATAAAAAATTTCTCCGGATCCACCTTCGCCGAACCTTTTCATGAGAACCTACTCCAAGATCTCGAGAACTATAAGTCCCACAGAAAAAGCACCTCTGGAGAGCCCTTGGCCAAACTAGAAGAGAGCACCTAAATCTGTTCCAATAAGGTTATCGTTGAAAATATAACGTCAGCTAGGGACCATCTTAGATCAAATTACTTTGTTAACATTGCTGGCAAAAAACTTTGCTACCCAAGGCTTGTAAACGACTCCAGAGAAGTTTCGCAGTAAACGGAAGGCCTGATTTAGCTATGTGAGGCGGAATACGGGCACTTGAGGCCAAATTTGACCATTTCAAGGAAAGCGGAAAATAAATGCAAAAAGCCATCTTTTGAATGTACAAGTATGTGTCTTGGTTGGAATACGCCTTAAATGTACCTGATACACACATGAAGTTTGCAATTATCATATTTAAGTCCAATAGGGTCAACTTAGATCAAGGTATTCACGCCTAAAAGTCGGGCGTTTCTGGTGTCCATTATCGCCTGCCACGTTACCATTGACCGGACACAATACAGCATAAGATTTTATAATATCGAATCACGTAATATCCCTTCTCCATCATGCAATCCGTGCTCCAAAACATTTTTTAAGTCGCTCCAATAACCGGGTGCCGGGCACGGCCGCAAAGCAGCTGCCTAAGATTTGGCGGTAAGTTATTTTCGCGACGTTAAGGGTTTGTATTTTGGCGGTTAAAAACAAGGGGATTGGGGCAGCAGAAACTGCGTGGAGGGAACGTAGGGGCATAGTTCTTGCCATTCATGGCCATAAAAAGTTTGCTTGCATTGAAAGCAAGCGTAATATTTTAACAGATCAAATCAAGACAGCCTGGGACAAATGGGATTGGGTCACCAGTAGCAACTAAGTCCCTGCCATATATCAGTGCTTTCGAAGAACATGTCACTACCAGTAAACATTCCAAGACTCCAAACCAAAGAATTGTGCTCGGTTGCGGATCTGAGAATTCAGTACGAAACGTGACATGATCCCATGTCACGGGTCAAGGGGTAAAATAACGTGTGCAGATGGCATGAAGAGCACCAGGGTGTATATCCAAACTTCAAAAATTCCAAACCAGTCCCATGTTCTCAACAACAAACGTAAAAAGGTCAAAAGCGCAGATGACTCAAGGTCAATGAACTGGGTATTTCCTAAAAATTCGGCATGGCAGAACAGTTCCATTCGTCATTTTCTATCAATATGTTTCTAACCGATTTTAAAGTAACATTGTAGGTTTTAACATAGCCTTAGCACTAAGCACGCTGCAAGCATTTTAATACGATTACTTTACACGACCATCAATCAGGAAAGCGTAATTCATGAGTTATTTGTAAATCGCATTCAAGCAAGCAAGCGAACATTCAGAGCTCCGGATCACATCGACAGCATGACTCCGTTCACATGCTTCGCTTGCTCACTCCGTCTAAAACATAAGTCATCAAGCTATCTCTAGACTCAAATTCAGCACCAGTGTCTACAAATCCTGCATCGAACATCGACATATTCCAACGCTGAGTCATTTTTATTGAACGCTTAACCCTATTCCGTGCTGGAGGGGGGGGGGGAGTGCGGGTCCTGGCCCCTCTGGTTTTCCACTCACCATTCCTGATCTTTTCGGAGCTGCTTCTCGAAACTTGATGGAGTTTTCCAAATGTTTTTTTTACAGGTTATGACCAAATTTCAAAAATTTGCCTCCTCTGGAGGCGGTTACAGGGGACGTTTTTTGGAGGCATGTTTAACGGAATGTCACGCTTTCTGGAGCTCGTGCCCTTCGACGTGGTCATGTATTATTTTGATTTCTTTACTATCACGAACCATTGAAATGATAGAAATATTTTCAATCTTCACACTTCAAGGTATCTTTAAGAAAAATGTTCGTCAATGGCGGATCCAGGTGGACGGGTATTTATTTTTTGTATTCCTAAGAATGTATGACTCATTGTACGAATAAAGGAGCTAACGTAAGATATAGGCATATTAATCCCAGTTTACGCATATAGTGCATTTTTATGCACTGCAAGGGGCGTCTCCAGGCTTCGGATTTGGGGTGCATAATTCGTCCAATAATTCACTGGGTCTAACAGGCATCCGGATCTGTGCGATTGGTTTCGTTGTTTGCACATATATTAAGACCAAATGCCACATATTTCAATAAAATAAAAATGAGAGGCGGCTCAAGGGTAATGCAAAAAGGGGTATTTTATTTGTTATGATTTCTACAGAGACACGGCAGGGCGCACCGAGCATTTGGCTTTGAGCCGGTCGTATGGCCAGTGGAAGGCCACCAGTCTGAATACAGTTTCGGACTTGGTCGGGAAAAATTGCCGCCTGAAGGCTCTTCTCACGATGGTCGATCTTTGCAGCTCGCCATACTCCAGGATAATCCTAGTGAATTGCTCTTTGGTGAAGCGGCATTGCATTTGAACCGTCCAGGGCGGTTGATGGGAAACGATCGTATACCTGCAGAACATGAAATATGGAATTTCCGGATGAGATGAAACATGAAATGTCCCAATGTGTATACCCCCCCACACACACCTAGGAGAAACTCTTTTGTTTGCTTATGCTGCCGTAACAACCATACTTTGTGCCAGTTCCTTCCAATCACCCTGTACTATCAGATGCCGTATATTTCACTGAAAACAGAAACCAGAGGCGGCTCCAGAGTAATGTAAAATGGCTTCTTTATTTCCTCTTGTTCCTGAGAAATTATGACTCGGTCTACGTAGTTATACACAGCTATCACCATGTAGTTCCAGACCCTCTTTTCTGGTACATGGGTCTACCTATGAGCACTCACAATGTGTGCATGATATATGGCCTGTGACACATATGTAAATGTATTCGTGTAAATGTATACATGTAGGCTCAGTATATTCGGAATATATGACAAAAACTTAACATTTTCCAAAAAATACCTTTTCATGCGTTTGGTTTGCGGCTAGGATTCCTTTATTTCAGAATGTAATCCGCTTATTTCAAAATGCGAACTTTAAGCGCAATACAAAATGATGCCCGCAGTATGTTTGAATATGATAACCAGTTACCAATAGCTCATCATGTAGAAAGTTACCTTATTTTTCTGGTATCTCGATCCGCCTATGGGTATGCCATATATATATATATATATATATATATATATATATATATATATATATATATATTACATGGTATGTGATACATACGGAAATGTTTTCCAAACTCAAATGAGCTCGCCAAACTCAAAATATGTTTTATGCCCTGAATCCGTCTATGAATTTTGAAAATCGACCTCTTTTTAGCACATGTGACAGAACTATCAGCTGTCGGTCGAATGGCATGAAGTGGGACCAAATCGGAATAAAAATGTGGTCAGAAAGATCGTATAAGTAGACCCTTACATATACGCGTGGTTTGATGTCATATCTCTCTTTTAAGAAATTTCGACATTTTTCTAACGTAGATCTCGCTACAGGCTATGGAACGTCGTTTTCTGCTAGGAAATCGGACCAGTTCTTTTCCAGATCACGGAGGGGGCCAGAATCTGCCCCTCCCCCAGCACGGAATTGAACACACCGAGCAGGAACGCAGAATCGGGTCAACACATTAACAAAGATCGTTTTCCACAACTGTTAAGACGTGCGCACTATGAAACATGGATTTTTAATTCAAAATGCACAAAACTGCAGATAATGAATTAAAATCACGGTTTGAAAAGCAGAGACGGCGTTTGTTTCCTTTTTTGCACAAAAACAGACATTAGTTTTGTTCTGCTTCACGCTTGTCCCCTACTCAGAGGAAAGTAAAGCACAAGATGGCCTCTTTACAATCGTCGACATTTCACTCTTTTAACATGCGAAAACGAAGCAACTGGTAGAAATTCCTGTCCCCGTAAATATCTTCTTTGCCAGTTGTATCAAAATTTCCTTTTTATTTTTTTACTTTATTTTATTTTATATTTTTATTTTAAATTTATCTGATAATCCTACACATAGCGCCAGGACGCATTGCCGTATGTAGGGGAGAGGGGAGGCTTATTTGCCCCGCCCGAAACCTCGAGAGCTAGCCGTCCGATTTGGTTGTCAAAAAACGGCAGTCACTTCATTATGTAACAAACTACAGGTTCGTGGACATCTTTTGTCGTTGTAAGAGGTGTATACAGAGGGCAAACCAGGCAAAACGTGATTGTTTTTGGCTCCGAAATTTATGGACCGTTTTTTGATGCAAATGACTTGAATCTAAAATCAGCCAATTAAATTTTTCCTTTTTGCCCACACAGAGGCGTATGAACATCACGAAAAAGCGAGACGGTCAAAGGCGTTTTTCCCTCGGAGCTAATGTTAGATTTCACAAAAATGGGGTTCATTTCCCCCGGCTAAATCCACCCCCTCCGTTCCTATGCCTATGAACCCACATACGAGTATTTATAATCCGATGAAATTCATGGGCCTTCAGGACGCTCGGAAAGTAGTGGGGTAATTATAAAAGAATGAGTTCGATAAAAGTCATTTTTCGACCTATACTTGTCATTTTATAATGATGAAGGGCAACTCGTATTGTCTGCATAATGTTGGCATGGGCAGTTTCAGGTACATGAAGAAAGGACAGCAAGCGTTCGCTGTCGTAGTCTCATTTCTTTAGTCAGATTATGTTCTTTGACCTCAGGTGCCCTCCCAGAGTCACATAAAATGGTCTTGGGCGGTATCTCATTGTTTGAAAACGATTTCAATTATCTAAATTAACTATATTTACTAGTATCCTTTTTATGATCATTGCGAAATGGGGCATGCGCGCGGACAGTTTAGGTCATGATTCCGTGACTTGACCTGGCACGACATCGCCCAGGATATTGAAATACAAGTAAAGGACATCACGTTAGGTCATACATTTTCCCATTAAGTAATTTTAAGATTTATCGCACACGAAAGCGACATAAAAACAAAATTTTGACTGCTGACCTTGACTTGACCTAGTGAAATGACCTCAGGTCAACTACAGCTTGCTTGCTTTCTTGAGGCACTTGTGTTTATACTCATATGCCATTTTTAGTTCTACCTTAAAACCTCTATTATTGGGAGCCGTTTTTCTTCTATGTGCTACAGTTAATGTGCATCCCAAAAACATGGCCTGGCTCCGCCCCTGGGAGGAATGAAATTGTAAAAATCTGGTACGGTATGTAGAAGATATAGTTAGGAAAAGTCACTAAGTTTCGTAAACCTGCTAAAATAAAATCGAAGTGGCGCGCAAAAAAAAGAAAAACGAAGGGGCTTCTGAAACCTTCCACCACAGGACTAGGGTTAACCCTATTCCTGGAGGGCTAGACGGTATGGCCGATTCCCGGCACGGTGGGCGGATTCGGTCCCCCTAAGATTTTGAGAACTACACATCCGATTTCATGGCAACAAACGACAATCGATTTCCTATGACGTAAATTACATTTTTATAGAACAGAAGTTTTCAAAATTTTGAAGCGATGGATAGGGAGGGCAAGAAGTCAAAATGGGAGATATTTTTGGACCTGTTCTAACTCTGTTGTTTATGGACCGATTTTGATGACATTGGCATGAATCGAGAGATGATGGATGGGACTTTTACCTTTGAATTTTGACGAAATTCATAGGCGTTCACAGGGCTTCAAAACGGGATGATTAGTTTTTTTATCAAAAACTCAAATAATAAAAAAGCTAAAAACACATTTCTAGAAAAACGCATTATTAATAGCCATGCTGTGCTGAAGAGTTACAAATCGTATTACACTGTATAACGTTAGCATAGGCAATGCCAGGGACATGACGAAGGGGAAAACCTCATGGTCACATGTTCATCAGGTCAGCTTACGACCTTTGGCCTCAGATGACCTCCAGTGACCTTAGAGTCGCATGGAGTGATCTTGACTGTTTTCCATATTGTTTGAAACGTTTCCAGTCATTTGAATTCACTGTTTCCAAAATTCCGTTTTACGGCTGTTGTGATAAAGGGTATGCGCACTGACATTTTAGGTCAAAACTCTGTGACTCGGCCTGATATTGATCTGAAGTTTGGTACCAAGTGGAAGACACCCATATATATTCTTACCCCATACCTCTACGTCATATATATTCCAGGCTTGGCATATGGAAAAACGGCACCAAAATTACTATGAAACCAAATATTGACTTTTGACCTTGACTTGACCTTGCGAAATGATCCCAGATAAACAAAATTATATTTGTATGCGTACCCAACTATTTACCTATACAACCGTGTAAAGTTTTAAGCTCTATCCTAAAAACACTATTTTTGGCAGCCATTTTTCTTTTACCTTCAACAGGACCAAAAATGGCCTGAAGTGTCTCCCAAAAACGTTGCCTGGCTCCGCCCCTGAGCAAAACAGGACTACGAAATTCTGTTACAGTACATAGAAAGAAAAGTTAAGAAAATTCACCAAGTTTCGGGAAGCTGCATCAAAAACCCTGGAATTGGCAAGCAAAAAACCCGAGGGGGTAGATTCACCCCCTCCCCCTACCGGGAATAGGGCGAAGGCGCACAGCCAGCCAGGTTGAAGCGTCCACGTCCGTTGAGTCAACCGTCAGCGAGTGAGATGTTCCCCTGAAATCGAGTTGTCACAGATCGTCCCATCTGAGCTACAAAGGCATTCTTAACACCCGTCAGAGTTCGCTGAAATGTCGACTTTTAAGTGTCTTGTTTTACGGCTGTACATGGGATGTAGAACAGACATAAAACAGGACGCTGAGAAGTCGAAATTTCCGTTATTCTCGACGGTTGTAAAACAGGTGTGAAACAGGGCGCTATAAACGTAAATTTCCGCAACTCTCCGATGGGTGTTAAAAAAGGGCATTCATAGCGTAGATAGGACGACTTGTGAAGATTCCATTTCATGGAAATATTTCATTGTCTGATTGTGCTCTGACACGTAGAAAACATTGATGCGATTCATGAGGGAGTAACGACAAAAGGACTTCTTCAGCTGGCTTGTTTGAGCACGTTGAAAGACGATGAAACTGTGAGCAATAAGCAGCCATTTTTGCATTTTATTTTACGCTTCGTAACGGAGATGTGCGGTGCAGAAATCATTGTTCTCAAATAGCGTGCGTTAGTGTGTGAAAAATGTCCCAGAACACATCATTGCTTTTCAGCGCTCGAAGGCACAGGCTGCAGTTTTTATGCGCATTTTAAATAACGGTTCGCACTTCATAGCAAACACATTTTAACGTGGGTGACGAACATTTGCTATTGCTATCGTGTAGCTGAACTGCAGGACAGCATAATAAATCATAACATTTCATGTATAAAAAAATGCAGAACGTTTGAAGTCGAAGGTGAAGAAATGAAGAAGAAAAATGGGTTTATGGATATCGAGTTGGCCCTAGTGTATTTCATCATTTGTACTGGATGTCCCCTGCAAAATTCGACATCGTTATGAACATTGTGGGCAAGCGCTCAACTTCCAAATTACCTACTTGCGGAAACCCATCGGACTTACTAGCGATCACTACCGGGTATGTCCCGCGCTGGGCAAATATTCTCCGCTGGTGAGTTACCGCGTTTTCACGGGATCTACAATTTAATGAAAATGAAAAGCTCCCGGTTTTGCAGCCTTCTGACGACCAGAAAAGTCGAATCTAAGTCGACTGTTCCGCCTCAGAACTTGCCAGTACGCACCGCGCTCACAGCAAAAACTGGCCCATTGTTTGACCGCATTACAGCCGTAAAACGGACGGACGGCGCGCTGTGTAAACCAGGTCCAAAGGGCGAAAACATTGCCCCCGGCATAATTCTGTAGATTAAAGATGTTATGAACTAACGCACTGCGATTGTAAATTGCAAAATCAACAAAAGCAATCCTGACAGCTCATGTCTGGGTCTGGGTATCCCAGTCCAAAGTCTTCATGGAGATGATGACTTTCTGATTCGGTGCCCAGTGGCTGCGAAGTTATTTATTAGCTTGCAGAAAGCGTTACGACTGAGCTGGACCTGGTTAGCCTCTCAATCTGTTTTTTTCCACTAACTGAAGCAGGACTCGGTACGGCCTCGTTCGTAATGAACAATGCATAATAAAAATCGACTACTTCAGGTATATTTCAGTTTCTGGCTTGGTTTTACTCAGGCCGCCGCCGGAGAATGAAGTCAAAGGTCTCGTCTATCCAGTCCTGGTCTCGATGTATTCGATGACCAGGATTGGGGTGCGCTCTTCTGTCGCCTTGGTCCCGGTGTAACTGATGACCAGGATTAGGGTGTCAGTCTCGTCTGTCCAGTCCTGGTCCTGTATCCTGTGTGTCAGTGTCGTCTGTCCAGTCCTGGTCCTGTGTCCTGTGTGTCAGTGTCGTCTGTCCAGTCCTGGTCCTGTGTCCTGTGTGTCAGTGTCGTCTGTCCAGTCCTGGTCCTGTGTCCTGTGTGTCAGTGTCGTCTGTCCAGTCCTGGTCCTGTGTCCTGTGTGTCAGTGTCGTCTGTCCAGTCCTGGTCCTGTGTCCTGTGTGTCAGTGTCGTCTGTCCAGTCCTGGTCCTGTGTCCTGTGTGTCAGTGTTGTCTGTCCAGTCCTGGTCCTGTGTCCTGTGTGTCAGTGTCGTCTGTCCAGTCCTGGTCCTGTGTGCTGTGTGTCAGTGTCGTCTGTCCAGTCCTGGTCCCGGTGTATCGACTTACCTGGCGAGGACGCTGACCGGCTGCTGCAACGCAGCCACTCCGGCCATCTCTCGCCACATTCGACTGTCACATATCCTGAATGACGGCCCTGAAGCACTCAGTGACACCTGCCGTGTGCCGACCGCGTCAGTCGGGCAGGGAAGTTTTGCGCTACGATTCCAGACAGTTGGACACTATTTTTTTTTTTTACAACGTGGTGGTCAACTTTAGTTGGTCTCTTCGGTTCCACGTTTAGACTCTTCAATCGCACTCATGTTTCTATTCGTTCATCTCACGGCCGAAACCTTTCATTTCAGGACCCCGTACTGAGTACCTTAAAGATTCTTGAATTTTATATGGAACCATATGGACAAAGCACCCCCATTGACCACGAGCACCTACGGCAATGCATGCGTGAGCACCTCAATCTATTTAGGAACGCTCCATCTTGTATTCATAACAGCCCGAAGATGAAGCTGCTCCATTTCGCCAAGCAAAGCCATGTAATTCTCCGATCCAGATCAGCTTCACGGAATGCAAATGACACTTCATCTGGATGAAATGACGCCACATATAACAAATTCAGCTTTCCCACGAACTCCGGATACAAGTCTTACGAGCAGGCGTCATCCCCGATGGCCTCTCCGGCTGTCCTGGCGTCTCTCCGTCTCTCCGGCGGTGCTGCAGCTGTCTGTTCCCACCAGGTGTCACCGGCACCGTCTGCCCAGGATGACAACGCGGTGGTCCACTCCGCTCACCATTCAGGTCGGTGAGAAACCGCCAGCCAATGGTCCCGCAATGAACAGAAACCGACCACTCGCATGTAGCCTCGTAGCACGTTAACGATAGTATCCAGTCTTCCCCTTCTCCCTCCCTGCTTTTCGGCCTGTCCTTGGTCTCAGTTGGGCGTCGAATGACCCTGCAGTCGGTGCGCCCCTAAGCCCCAATAACCAACCAACCAACCTTGGTCTCAGTCAGTTCTCGTTCGCTTTTGACCCTCTCTCCCCGCAACCATGGACAGCCAAACACAAACAAATCACAGATCCAGACTAGTCATATCGTTGTTGTAAAGACAAGTGGAAAAGAAAACGGCGCGAAAGGCCGCAGCTTACTCGACTGCTTCCGCTGAGGGTGTGGCCCAAGACAGGGCCACCTAGCCGAACCTTGCCTTTCTCGGTTTTATTAGTCCTTGACAATGCACGATCTACCTGAAGTGGACTCGACCCGGATATGAGTGCTCCAGCCTGCAAGTATATACCTACACCTGTCTCGGGTTCCAAAATTGCCGGGGAAGGCTGGGCCTTGAGCCCGCAGCGGACACGCCGGCCGGTCCCGGTGACCGCCGGCCAGGTCCGCGGGATTCACGGAGCCGACGCCTCGCAGTCTACCGCGCTCCGGCGCCGGCACGGCGGCCTGTCACCGCACGACCACGGCGCCGCTGCGAGTCGCTCCATTGATGCTTATAAAGTGGTTTGTCGAGTTTGAATGTCTGCTGGCCTTGCGGGTTGTTAGGCTGCCGGGTCTCAAGCCACGTCATTACGCGTGATGGCTAGTTACGGTACGATCATTTTGGGTGACACAAGAACGAGGAGTGCGTCAACTGCTGGATCATTTTGGCCTGCGTGAAGTACTACACGTACAGTACCAGAATTATGCAAATGTAAAAGCGTGCAACGATACAATTGCACGCGTGCGTTATGGCTATCGGGTATACTCTTACGGCGCATTAACTCGCAGTGGTGTGCATAAACCGTGTTAACCATACATCAACTTTGCGAAACATTCGTTCAAACGCTAAACAAAACCCAACGAAAGGAAGAATATTGTATTGTGTAGCAAAATCACAACCCAACAACTTGCACACACACAAGAACAAAAAAGGATAATCCCAAAACGAACGACTGCAATACGATATCTGCAGACCTGGAATCGTCGGTCTTCTTCCACCCTCAGGTATAGTCAACCGAGGGCGGCAGGAAACACGTCCCCTCGGCCCTCTGAGAGCAGGACCGGGCCGGTGACACGTCCTCTCTGACAGAGCAGGACCGGGTCGGTGACACGTCCCCTCTGACAGAGCAGGACCGGGCCGGTGACACGTCCCCTCTGACAGCGCAGGACCGGGTCGGTGACACGTCCCCTGGGTCCTCTGACAGAGCAGGACCGGGTCGGTGACACGTCCCCTGGGTCCTCTGACAGGGCAGGACCGGGTCGGTGACACGTCCCCTGGGTCCTCTGACAGAGCAGGACCGGGTCGGTGACACGTCCCCTCTGACAGAGCAGGACCGGGTCGGTGACACGTCCCCTGGGTCCTCTGACAGAGCAGGACCGGGTCGGTGACACATCCCCTCTGACAGAGCAGGACCGGGTCGGTGACACGTCCCCTCTGACAGAGCAGGACCGGGTCGGTGACACGTCCCCTCTGACAGAGCAGGACCGGGTCGGTGACACGTCCCCTCTGACAGAGCAGGACCGGGTCGGTGACACGTCCCCTGGGTCCTCTGACAGAGCAGGACCGGGTCGGTGACACGTCCCCTCTGACAGGGCAGGACCGGGTCGGTGACACGTCCCCTCTGACAGGGCAGGACCGGGCCGGTGACACATCCCCTCTGACAGAGCAGGACCGGGTCGGTGACACGTCCCCTCTGACAGAGCAGGACCGGGTCGGTGACACGTCCCCTGGGTCCTCTGACAGAGCAGGACCGGGTCGGTGACACGTCCCCTCTGACAGGGCAGGACCGGGTCGGTGACACGTCCCCTGGGTCCTCTGACAGAGCAGGACCGGGTCGGTGACACGTCCCTCTAACAGAGCAGGACCGGGTCGGTGACACATCCCCTCTAACAGAGCAGGACCGGGTCGGTGACACGTCCCTCTAACAGAGCAGGACCGGGTCGGTGACACATCCCCTCTAACAGAGCAGGACCGGGTCGGTGACACGTCTCCTCTAACAGAGCAGGACCGGGTTGGTGACACATCCCCTCTAACAGAGCAGGACCGGGTCGGTGACACGTCCCTCTAACAGAGCAGGACCGGGTCGGTGACACGTCCCCTCTGACAGAGCAGGACCGGGTCGGTGACACGTCCCCTCTGACAGAGCAGGACCGGGCCGGTGACACGTCCCCTCTGACAGAGCAGGACCGGGTCGGTGACACATCCCCTCTGACAGAGCAGGACCGGGTCGGTGACGGAGACGCCGGCTCAGATCTTCAGCACCTGGGCGGCGACTTTGTCCCGGGCCAGGTCGCCATCGGTGGCCGGGACTCGGAGTCGGACGTAGGTGCCGCCCACCTGGCCGCGAGCCAGCCGAGACGGGTTCACCACCAGACACCCGCTCACTTCCTGAAACACGGACCGGCACCCGCTCACCTAACACAGAGGCAGGTATGTTCACCTCCTGAACACACGGAGAGACACCGCTCATCTCCTGAAACACGGAGACCGTTCACCTCCTGAAACACAGACAGGCATCCGCTCACCTCCTGAAACAAGGAGTGGCACCGCTCACCTCCCGAAACGCTCCAGGCACTCGCTTGCCTCCTGAAACACTGACAGACACCGTTCACCTGAAGCATAACAGAAACTAATCATTTCGTGAAAGACGGGCAGACCGGCGATTCAGCACAACGCACGCGATCGCCTGAAACAGCGGCAGGCCAATTTGTCTCCTGCGAGAGCCAGTTCCTTCGTGAGGCGCGCATCACTGTGTTCACACCTACGCAGGGACCCTGAACACCGGCACTGAGCCATTGAGCACGTTCACATTCTCGTCACACACCGTCGAGATCTAAAGCCTAACTCAGCTCACGGTGGGCTGCAGGGCACGTCTGCGGTCGGAGGCGGCTGGGCTTGCTCGGATGGTTTCCGGCCTAGTGCTGCGCCGGCCAGAGGCCAATCGCCGCCGTCAGCTGCCAGGGACGATGGCCTGGCCACACCCTGCACCAGGGTGACTGAGAACGAGCCGAGCCTGGTCTGGTCTGCCGGGCCCCGATACAGCGGTCCTGTCCCCTGGTCCTGCCCTCCAGTGGTCCTCCCTCCCCCTGTTCCCATCTCTTGGTACTGCCCTCTGGTCCAATAGTTAATTAATCCCTAGTCGCCGCATTCGGTCTGCTGAAAAAAAAACGCTCCGCTCTGTTTAAAACTTAACTGTTTAAACCTTGTTTAAAACGCTCTGCTCTGTCCAGTCTACACAGAAGGCATCAGACACAGGCTCCACACAGTCTATTAGGAAGGCATCAGACCGAGGCTCCACGCAGTCTACTGAGAAGGCATCAGACCAAGACTCTACGCAGTCTATTGAGAAGGCATCAGATCCCGATTTCACGCAGTTTTAAGAGAAGACATTACATCCCGGTTCATTCACCGCTCCCCACACCCACCAGAGCCACGCCGGCGAGCACGTGTGCGAATACAGTCGTAAAATACCGTACGGAGGAGCAGGCGTCACATCTTTGTCCACTCGTCGCAGGCCACCGATACCGGCGACGCCTCTCGGCCTGTCTCTGGCCATGAAAAATGGCGTACAATGCTCCGCAATGGAATCAGCAGAACACCAAGCTCAATGTCAGGGTTCCTCCCACCAGTACACCATTTTTTTTTTTTTATAAATTTGCAGCACGAACCGACTTTGTGAGCAGCGTAGCGCACTATTCCCAGAATTGCAAAACATACGGTAGGTGTTGCAGCGCTCCGACGAACGACAGGAAAGATCGAATGTCTGATAAAATCGTATGACGGATAGCAACTACGAAAAAACAGATGCCTTAAAACGCGTCTGTAACAAATGTGAGTCGTTTCGTTTCCCATCCGTCGTCCAACAATCGGCACAACTGTCTAGGTTACGAAACACACTGAAGACACCAGCATTGGCCTAATGGAAACAGAGGCTCGGCAAAACGTGACCTTTGTGAGCAAGAGAACGGCCCTGAATACCACAGGCACGGAGCAAAACGGCATAAACCAGTGCTACAAATACTAGCATGTTAGTAAAAACAACGCCTTCAGGCAAGCTTTCACTGAAGTTTTAAACATGAGCCCCGTGGAAATTCCAGCATATGACGAAAGGAAACCTTGGGACATCACATTTAGCAGGTCACAGGCTACTCACCAGCACTAGGACGATAATTAACATCATCATAAACGTATAAAACACATAACTCCCACAAAATAATCGTTTCCAACACGACCAGTTTCTGAGTCCATACTGGCTTGCCGTTGTCTGCCCCAAATAAGGTGCAGGCAGTGAAAAGGCTTAAATTTCCTACACATAGTCCAAGCAGCGTGAGTATAGTAGGGCTATTTGTCCAAGTTTTCGAGGCATTTTACTGTTGTGCCCCGTCGCAGCCACTGCCGAGAAGGGAACAATTCAACGCCAGCGGACTCAGCGATCACTCCAGAGACCAGGCGCCGCTCGCGTCTGACCGAAGGCCAGGCGTTTCCGCGTACAGCACACCGCGACGATTTCAATACGCCCCTGGTGTCGTTAGTTTACATATCTCCCAGCGTAGACACACGACACTGACATGAATATACGCACAACAGTCGCAGAAATGATGAACGTGTTCGTGCTCCGATAACGTGCTTTACCGGGACGGCAGAATGAACGGCAGAATGTCGCAACCACAAAGGCCTACCTGTCCGCCTACTCAAGAAGCTCAGCAACTCACGAAAATTAGTAGCAGAAAGTGCATATATGGCTCTGTTAGGCTTAACTGCGTTACGGAAACCATTTCGTTTCACATGTTAATAAACTGTCGCAGAGCTCTTAGTCCACAACGTTATTGTGCGGCGTGCAGAGGTGACGGTAAAACGGCAGAACGCCGTGATACTATCCCATTTCCGCTGAATGGGGGAAAACGGACTCCATAAAAAAATATCGCGACGGATTTGACAGATTACATTCCGACGAGACTCTTGGCTCATATATACCTCATCTAAAAAATTACGGACCTAACGCACCTTACCTAGGTCCCGTGGTAGCAGGGCATGGGTTGCCAATGCAAACAAACAAGCAACATACATACAAACAAATAAACACACAAATAAAGACGAAACCCTTATGAAATAAACAAAACAAATATTTGCTAAAAAACACACACAACAAATAAACAAACACAAGCAAAATAGTTCCCGCCATGCTCTGCCTAGCAAGTTACAAAAGGTTGTCAAACACATAACATGTTATCTCTTCTTTGATCGAATACCGCACGTCACGGCCCCAAGCAGGGTCCGGGGGACGTGACTGGCAGTCCTTTCCGCAAAGAACCAGACACGGAACTCGGGGGCGGGGGACTACGACTTTCCTCCGTCTAACAGGCAGACGCGGGAGCTGAGCGAGAGCACGCCTCTGTCGCTCCCTCGGTCCGAGAAACGAGGCGCTCGATCGGCACATCCCTCTGTCGGCTCACCTTGACAAAGCCCTTGAAGTCGGAGGGCGTGAACAGCAGATGCGGTAGCCGCGGCATTTGGCAGTGCTTCTGCCAGTGCTGGAAGTCCAGTCCGACGCTCTCGTCCGGCGGGTAGAGCGGGTAGAAGCACTGCTGGTCTACCAGGTAGCCGGCCAGACGGGCCAGACGGTCGCTGGAGCCGGCGCCCGGCCTGCGACACCAGACCACACCACCGTCACCAGCCTGCACCAGCTCCCCCACTCCTGAGTGGTGCCCGACCTGTGACACCAGACCACGCCACCGTCACCAGCCTGCACCAGCCCCACACTCCTGAGTGGTGCCCGGCCTGTGACACCAGACCACGGCACCGTCACCAGCCTGCACCAGGTCCCCCCCCCCACACACACACTCCTGGGCATCACATAAAAACCACGCCGGTGACGCTCACGGTCGACAGAACTGCGAATGGTCACACCGCGCCAAATACCGGCAAGGCATATGCATCTTTGACGTGGCCAATAAACAGCAGTAACTGCATCTTAACCCTATTCCCGGCAGGGGGGGGGTGAATCCGCCCCCCTCGGGTTTATCGCTTGCCAATTCCAGGCTTTTTGACGCAGCTTCACGAAACTTGGTCACTTTTCCTAGCTATTCTTTCTACGCGCTGTGACAAAATTTCAAAATTCTATTTAACACAGGGGCGGAGTCAGGCAACGTTTTTGGGAGACACCTCAGGCCATTTTTGCCCATAGTGAGGGTAAAAGGAAAATGTCTGCCAAAAACAGAGTTTTTAAGATACAACTTAAAACTTTATATGGATGTACAGCTAAATAGCTGGGCAATGTGCAGATGTAATTTTGTTCTTCTGAGGTCACTTTACAAGGTCAGGTCAAGGTCAAAAGTCAAAATTTGTTTTTTCGCAATAATTTCGGCGCCGTTTTTTCAAATGCCAAACCCGGAATATATATATATACGACGTAGAACGGTGCCCTCTACTTGTGTATCAAGTTTCAGCTTGATATCCGGTCGGGTCACGGAGCTATGACCTAAAATGTCAGTGTGCATACCATATATTGCAATAGCCATAAAATGATTTTTTTTAAATAGAGTGAATTCAAAAGATTGAAAACGCTTAAAGATAATATTACATGCACACGAGATCATTCCAAGTGGCCTCAAGGTCACTGGAGGTCATTTAAGGTCAAACGTCACAAGTTGATCTGAAGAACGTGTGACCATGACAGTTCCCCTTTTTCATGTCCCTGGCACCGCCTACGCTAACATTATACAAACATTGTGATGCGATTTGTACTTCTTTAGCACAACATGACTAGCAGAAGCCAAAAAGTGTTTTTGCCTCTTTTGTTCATTCAGTTGTTAAAAAACAAGCCCTATCCATAACCTCTCGATTCATGCCAGTTTCACTGAAATCGGTCGATAAACAACGGAGTTATAAGAATTCCAAAAGTACCCACATTTTGACATTTTTGCCCCCCTGTATCCACACATTTCAAAGTTTTGAAAATTTCTTTTTATAAAAATGTAGTTCACGTCACGGCAAATCGATTGCCGTTTGTTGCGATGAAATCGGACGAGTAGTTCTCAAGATCTCCGGGGGGGGGGGCGAATCCGCCCCCCTGCCGGGAATCGACCATACCGTCTAGCCCTCCGGGAATAGGGTTAAGGACGGCCTAATATCAAGATCAGGGGGCGTTCATCACCTCTTTTCTAGAAAATACTTCTGCACAGAGAGCTGCCCATCTATTCTGCTGTCAGCATGAACTCGCCATTTTCCACAAACAAAGCCCTACTCTGAATCAACCCCCTTCAACAGACACCCAAACTTCGTCCAAACTGAGCTTGGCAAGCAAAGTGGGACCGGATGACTGTGCCTTGCAGCTGTGAACTGGCGCGAGACAGTCGTTTCTGTCTGAAAACGGCGACGGCTGGTCGGCCTCGGCCACTCACAGCTTGACATCCTGCTGGCTGAGGTGCATCAGCACGTCTGTGGAGGTGGCGCTCACCACCAGGCCGTCCACGCTGAAGGAGCACGGGTTGGGCAGCATCGTGAAGGGGCTACCGGCGGCCGAGAACGGCGGCGTCGGCAGCACCGGCTCGGCGTGGACGTCGGCGATGGACGGCACCAGCAGCACCTGCGTCCGTGACCTGCCGCACATACAGACTTGCCATAGACGCGCAGACTGCGTGGTCTGCGGCAGATTCCGATTTTGTGGCATGCGGACGGGTTTTTTAGTTAGTGGCCTGCGGGAGGATGGTAGACCCTCTTACCAGGGAGACATTTGAACCACTCACTGACCTGCCGGAAATTTAATGCCTCTGTACCTCAGAGCAGAGCAGAGCAGTTACAGCACCCCGTTTGGGACCTGCACCGGCTGATTCGCTGCATTTGTACGGCTGTTTTTTTTTTGGGGGGGGAGGGGAGGGTTCGGTGTCAAAGTTAATAAGCGATCGTATAATTAATTGACGACCTGCTGGAGTAACACCTACGTCTCTTACCAGCAGCAGCGATTCCTCGGATGTGATGAAAAGTAATGTCACTCCGAGTTCGTCGACGTCATCGCGATTAGACAATTCCAGGAGCAAGAGGGAAGTGACAGAACCAAGGAGACTGAGGCGGAACGGTAAAAAAAAAAAAAAAACAGGGGAGAAATGATGGTTCTGCACAGTCATCCATTCAGCATGCTTGAGCTACGTCAAACGTGTTTGCAAGGCTATCTCCGACGTCTGCAAGACAGAATTTTTAAACAGTCACCCGGGACGTCACAAGGTTCTCAGCCAGAGCAGGATTTCCCCTCCCTTTCAGTCTGCGCTTGAATATTTCTGTTTTGCGCGCGCTCTTTTTCGTGCAGTGCCGCAACTGTGCAACGGGCCATGACGTAAGTTTATCATGCATCGGGACCTTCGCACGGCACAGCTTGCATGCACGTCAAGGACATTCGAGTAAGCATTACGAGGTCGTTTTAAAATGAAAGTCCTGAAGAGAATGCTCCACCTTGGTCGGCTTCCAATAACCAGACTTGTTGGTTGGTCCGAAAAACGTTCCGGCATATGTTTTTCTTAAGCATTTCAAGAACCGATCAATATGATTAACTTCTGAATTCTGTTGTCTTCTGTCCACATGACGGAACACGATACTTTTACTGAACAGAAGCGTTCACTGGTCTGCGCCAACTCGTGACCTCAGGCTAAAGCTGATATCAATAAACAAATACGACACGGTCGAATAGGCCGTGGGAAATCGGAATTCGTGGGAAACCTCTCTGAACTTTCGTTAGTGTCCAGTTTTGAGACATGGTGAACACTGCAGACTGGCTTACAATACTTCAACGCTTCAGGTTATAACATGGCTATCCCAATCCAAAACGCAAGTTACGGTGGAATGTTTTCTTTCTTTCTTTGCAAGTGAAATGGAACAGTTAAAAACAAGCCGTACGCATGGCGCACAAACCTCTCCAATACTCCTCAAATGTGCTGCAGAAATTCGTTCTCGTGTCTCGTTGACAGAAACCTCGCCCACCTGGGTGTCGCTGTGGCGGTGCGTAACGCGCGCTGATCACGTGTTTAGATTCCGTCCGTTTCTGACTCTGGCTGTATTCGCTCGTCCCGTCGTCGGGCGGTCCGTTTCGGCCTTCGGCGCCCGAGACCGGCGGCCATCTCCGTCACGGGCCGGCCGTTCGGCTGGTGATACGACCGCGGCCGCGGCACAGGGCCGGTGGGCGCGGCCGCCTGTGCCGGCCGGGCCGCCGGCGCCACGGCGGTACGGAAACGGCGGCGGCGGCCGTTACCGGGCAGCGCCCGGCCCGCCCGGCCCTGACCCAGCACCGGCCGGACCGGCACGGCCGCCAGGCGGGCCGGCCCCGGGGCAGCGACCCCACGGCCGGGCCAGAGGCACAGAGGCCCTGACCCAGCGCCGGCCGGACCGGCACAGCCGCCAGGCGAGCCGGCCCTGGGGCAGCGACCCCAGCGCCAGGCCAGAGGCACTGCCACCCCGCCCAGAGGCACAACGGCCCTGACCCAGCGGCACAGCGGCCCTGACCCAGCGGCACAGCGGCCTGGCTCGGCCCGGCCTTATGGGAGGCGCGGAAAGTTACGCCGACTGGGCCCAGCAGTGAGAAGACATCCCACAGAATCATCAGGAGGAAACTCCGAAACAGCGGCACAAACAAACGGCGCAAGGACGGAAAAAAACAAGACAATCCTGGCATAGAGGAACCGCCGGCGAACTTAAGGCCTTCGTCGAGGAAAATCTCTGTTTTATGGCCCAGCCTCAACCTTTAACTAGCCAACGCCCAGTGATCATATGTAACAGAGCGACTGTGTTCCTCACAGTCACAGCTGCATCGAAATAAATGATGATATGTTGCAGTGGGCATATCTTTAACAAGCCCGCAAATGACTGTCTAAATTAATTGGCCAAGACTGGTTCCTGAAAGAGGAAGTTACCAAGATGTCAAATGTAGCGATATTTCTTAGCTCCTTCTAGTTTATCTTCCATGACGAGCTTCCTTTTGAATTTCGGGCTCGTTAACATGGAATCGTAATGCCTTTTACATGTTCAGTTCACTAGCGCTGCTAAGTATTTCATGAAAATCGTACGAAATATGCGAAAAAATCAAGACGTTGGTCTCCTGGAGCAAAAATCATAACGCTCAACCCACTTTAAACATAAGCGAGTGGAATGATCTTCAGGCCTCTCGCATGCACTCTGCTGGATTAGGTCACACCGTCATTAAGAACACAAGTGTACGACAAGACAGAGGTCAAGAATTATTCTTTCCTATTAGGAACTGCTCCGACCCGTTTTTGTGCAGTTTCTTCGCGTTCACGGTCAGGCTGAGGCGGAGCCAGCTGCAATTCGCGCGCAGCATACCTGCATTGTTGCAGATATTTCGTGCAATGCGTATGGTATCTTAACTTTGGGTCTCTTAGGCGCCACAGCGCGAAATCGTTCCCACGGTTCCGAGCTAGATGTATGTTTGTTTTGAGAGACCTCAAGAACCAAACCGAACCTAAACCTAAACGGCTTAAACACTGGAAACCCTGCTAGTGGTGAGAAATAAAAATTGTTCTCCGTACGTCCACAGTTCCATACAACTGGACACTGTGAACGGCATCATGTATATGGAAGAATCTCGAGAGTTTTAGGTTCAGAAAATGCCAACATTCGACGCAACGTAAACTGACCAAATGTGCAAGCCGATTAGCATACAATCCAGAATGGGCACGATTATAACTGTGCACATGTAGGTATATGAGTATATGACTAACTGCGCCATGTCGAATCAAACGTGACGGCTCACGGGATATCCTGAACCTTGAAAAAAGAACTCGGGATTCTTCCCGATTCCGGAAATCCGGCCCCGGAGTTCTTCAGAACAGAAAATTCCACATTTTTCCAGAGACAAATGCGCCATGTACCCTCATTGCACCACCGCGTACGCTTCTTGCCGCTGCTCGGAACAGGAATAAACAGCAAAAGGCGCCTTCTTTGAGCTGGTTTCACGATTCGAAACTCGCATCAACGGCGTGTAATTCTAGGCATCATACAGCCAAAACACGACAGGCTGGGGATGCATGAGTGTATCTTAAGCGTACAAAACGAAGGGCGACAACAACGTTTGCTCGTATGACAACAGCAGCGATGCAGCACAAGCGCCGATAGCTCTTCCGGATAGCGAAACAAACGCGAAATAGAAATATTTCAACGACCCTCGGTAAGCCCAAAAGACGACGGTGTGAACCGCACCAATTCTGGCGTGTTTTGGGGTATTCCTGTTCGTGCCGCAAACGGCTCGGGCGCGGGACGAAAAAAGACAAACGCTTACAAGCCACGTGAGGAGAATAGTTTCCAGTACTGTAGGTACCCAGCAGACCATCTCTGCCCGCCGTTCTCCACATCCACATTGAAAACATGCCATTAGCTTTAGTCAAAAGATGAGCATATTTCTGTTTTCTTTAGCTAACAGTGCCTTGACCTGCTCGACATTGTTTCCTGTTTGGTTGTCATCATCGTGTCACAAGTCAGGTTTCGTGTGTCACGCCGGACTGGAAAGGGAGCATTCCTAGTCACCTGACCATGGCTGGCGGGCAGAGAAACAGTCGCGTGCGAATCCGGTGGGGACTGGCGGCGGATACATGTACCACAAGTAACCCTTAGTGCCGCTAGATGGCAACGCCACCGCTTACCCCTCGACAGCAGAGCGGATCAGGTCCAGCAGACGGTTCCACAGCTGGTGGTACGTCTCCGCCAGTGCATTTTCAATTACCTGAAACAAGGTGGGCCTGAAGTACACTCCAGCAATGATAACACCTAACCCAGGCTGCATTCAGATGTGGCTGCACCAAGGTCAAGTAGCAGCAGGAGCAGCAGCAGCAAGATGTGGTCCACCATCAGCTCTAAGCGTGTCGGGGAGTAAGACCCGGCAGCGGGCGACGCCGCTTCAACAGCAGCCCTGGCGTCGTCGAACGTCCACCTTGGCGTTGATGAACGGCCCGATGAGCAGCAGCAGATGCGGCTTCAGCTGGCTGACCTCGGTCAGCAGGTCCCGCAGCGGCGTGTAGAGCAGGCTCTCGGCGGTAGTGAACGGCCCGGCGGCCACCAGCATCGTCAGCTCTGCCGGCAACCCCGTCGGTCCGCCGTCACGCCGGCCAGCCACGGCAGCACTATCTGACGCAGACAACTGCCGGCAGTGTCGGCCGGGACGCTCCCCAGCGAACCGCACACGTGTAACACGATCTATACATAGTGGCCGTCGCGACCGCACACATGCAACACGATCTGCACGTAGTGACCGTTGAGACCACACGTGCAACACGATCTGGAAGTAGTGACCGTCGCGACCGCACACGTGCAACACGATCTGCACGCAGTGACTGTCGCGACCGCACACGTGCAACACGACCTGCATGTAATGACCGTCGCGACCGCACACGTGCAACACGATCTGCACGAAATGACCGTCGCGACTGCACACGTGCAACACTCTCTGCACGCAGTGACCGTCGCGGTGGCGAGATGATTACGAATCACTCTCAGGGTCAACAAAGACCGAGACCGGCCCTCCAGCCAGTACCGTGGGAGACGTGGGCCGGCTCGGACGCGGGCGGAGGCACCGAGGCGCATATGCTGGAGGCCACGAACTTCTGGCCGGTGGGATTCACTCCGCGCACCGCCACCACCTGGCGGTAGAAAATCGAACGTCCGTGGTGCCTGTCAGCCCGGGCCAGCTCTCGGATATCCCCAGCACTGCCGTCACAGCGTCACTCAAGAGGGTTGTGAACCGTTCGCGCACAGCGCAAACTCAGTCCAATCTCCTTTTGGTCTACGCAGAGGACATCGATGGCTGACACGGCGCAGCGCTGTGGAGTTCACTGTGTCCGCAGCCCGTGACAGGGCACCGTCAGACGGCACAGACAAGCCCCCGTCTCACCACCCCGTCACAAAAGGCCATCCAACTCTTGCTGATAACCGGCAGACTACCAAGGGCTTCTTTCCGAAAAGTCTGGGGGTGGATACGAATGTCTGGGAAAATAACAGCCTCTGTCAAAATAAACTCACAATCAAAAGAACAGCATTTAAAATGACGGTATTGATTGCACTGTCTGTGAAGCTTTAACTTAAATGGGCCAGGACTACATTGCGTCAACAAAATTTGCAAGTGAAAACAGTTAAGCTAAGACGTACATTAACAAAGGACGGCGTTTAAATGTCTTTTACGATCCCCAAAGAAAACCTCGGAGTGGTTTCCCTGAAAACTCCGTGTTTGCTACTAATCAGTACCTGGCCAGTGAAGAGACCAATATCCTGGACTTGTGACACGTCGAGCTCGACATGCCGATTCTCGCCGTACGCGCCCTTGCCTCCCTCCAGCAGGATGGACTTCGAGTTGAGGCGCCCTTGTCCGTCGCAGGCGATGCGGCCGACGGCATACACCGGCTCCTGCGGAAGTTCAGATTCACAAACCCGCGCACAGATGGCGCTGGCGATCGCCGCAGACGCGCGCCACGTTGCAGCCAGACAAAGGCGACGAAAACCGCTGACGCCGGAGCGGCGCCGGCCGCGGACGGAGTACAGCAGCGGCCGTATTTTTTGTCCGGTCGACAACAGGTCTCCCTGGCGTCCAGCGCCGGAGCCGGCCGGGCCAGCGCGGGCAGGGGAGGGGAGGGGCCGCCGCCGACCGCCGGCCCGGCCAGACTCGCTCCTGCGCGCCGCCGGACCACCGCGTGGCCCAGCCCGGCCGTATCTGGCCCGTTTATCGGCCCGCGGCCGGCTGAGTGGAGTTCCGGCCGTGTGTCACGGGTCCCCTGCACGGACAGCTGACTCTCCGACGGGCGGCTGCCATGGCACGGACCCGCCCGGGCGGACGGCCGCCGGTCCGGGCACCCGGCGGCCCGGCCGAAACCAGCCGAGCTGGGATCGACAGATTCGGCAGCTCGGCAGCCCAGCGTCGCGCGCCCTTCTGTCGACGTGTACACCGATAATTCGGAAAAAACGGTCAGACCTGAGTTTGTCACTGCCGGCCAACGACCAATCAACGTCGGTTGATGTTTAGGGCCAAATATTTACGCAGGTGTCCAAATTACAAGAGCCGAGTGCGAAAAAAAAACGTCAAAAGGAAACTCACAACCAAAAGCAGTTTTCAAAACATCCAGACCAACTCCATGAACTGCTAATTCCTACATCTCTGAGAGATTTCAGGGTATCTCAGGGCGCCAGTCGGCCGCCTGACTGGGCCAGCTCGGCGACGCATGGTTCCATAAGACGCCACACAGGAAGCCCCATCCATGGAGGCTCGGATATGCGCTGGGAAATGGCCTGCAGCGTTCGATGGACGTCTGTGACGCATACGGCGTCGACAAACGCTATGCCATGAGAAGACAGGAAAAAACGGGTTTCTGTTTCGTGGTAACCGAAAAATTCCGGAGGGTTTTAACTTCAACAACGTTGACGGGTAATACAAGGGCAGGTTTGGAATCAATTAATTCCATCGAACGCCGAATATCAGAGAGAAGACTTTAAATTTCACAGAGGCTGGCAGAGGCAGCCTCCTGCTCTCGCTTATTTACACGTCCATTTGAAGACTTCACCGTGAAGTGTTCCGTGACTGCGATGTTTTGAAAGCGAAGTTGGCCGAACAATTTCGGAACCTTGCGTACGCTATAACACGTCAGGATTCCTCAGCAGGCGTGAACGTGCTGAGTTCCGCTAACATCAGGCCCTCTGGGCTTCTCGCGCAACACTGCAAGCCTCATAGGTACCGCCGTCCACTCGTACGCCCGTCCATCTTTACCGGCTGCTGCCGCGGCCCGTCCCTGGCTGTAGGACGGCCCGCATGACGACCTGGCGCGCCGGACGACCGGTCTGAACATCACGCGCTACCGCCTGCAGCGTTTAGGCCGCACCTGGGACCTGGGAAGCGTCCAATCGTCCCTCCCGTACGCGGACCGCCCACCTGAGGACGTCAGCGACTTCCCTACTCACTATCAGTAGCCTGATCGACAGGTAACGCAACAGTCATCATCGCATGGAACAGAGCCACACGGTGCAGTCGAAACACCGATGCCAATGGGCAAACAACCACATCAGGATGTAGTGCATGCCGCTTGGCACAAAGGCCGGCCGTTCGCAGCGAGGGCGTGATTTCCAACCTATCCGGTCCAGCGGCCGACGGCCCGGCAGTCCGCAACCAGACCTGCACGCGGCCGGCACCGCGAGGGAGCGGCCCACCTACCCACGTGGTCGGGCGGCTGACGTCACCGGTCACGTGACCGCTGGTCGGCGGCGCCGGACGCCCGGCGGCGGCGGCGGGGCGCGGGAAGTCTGCGAGATACTCCGGTCTGAGCGGGCACCACCGAGACGGCGCCCGTCAGGGACGGGGAGGGGTAAAAAACGGCTTAAAACGGCCCGCGATCAGCGGCGATCCACCGCCACTGCGTGGAGCGAACCAGCGCGACCTCCGCCGCCCGAGTTCCACCATTACGCAGGGGGACGAACCTGCTTCTTCTTTATCTATTCGCATGGCGATCCTTCATGGACAAGCGTCGACTTGGCTCGCGCGTTTACATGGCCTGGCCACACAACGCTGCTTTTACAGACCACTGAGCACGATAAAAAGAGCAATGTCACAAGGACTGCCACAGCGATCTCTGGACTGCCGGCACGCCGCACTCGGTATTCCAGCCTTTCACGGGAACCTCTCAACCACTAACCAAGGGTACTCAGCCCGACTCAGGTACCTCCGAGCCCGCAGCACGGGGTACTCCAGCCCACATAGGGGCCTCTGAGTCAGCAGCATGGGACGTTCCAGCCCAATGACTGAAGCCCAGTGACTCAGCGGCTTCCGGACCGCCATCAATCGTATGATTCTACGGTATGCCGTGCAAACGACACGATGACAGGGCGTGATTGATTTCTACGGACGGTCTGATGCATCTGCAGCAGTAAGACCAAAACCGGAAAGAGGCGCGTCTTTATTTTAGCTGCAGTGACTTCCTTTGAACTGATTTATGGGCGTGTTTCGCTGGGTCTTTCCCGATGCGATGAGCCGTGTCTGGTGTCACGATGGTCAACCACATCCTGGCTGATTGTCCCGGACTACGCCGGCCACTGGGACGTACTGCAACGGGGAGCGACAACCCTGTGTACACCTCCACACCACGCCAGCTTACGCTGGTGAACACACCCTGCACCCCTGCAACACACCCAGGAACTACAGCAGACAGCACACGGCGCCAGGAGAGCGGACACCCGCTCCCCCAGCCGTCACCCTACCTGCGTGACCCGGTGCGGCTGGCAGTATCTCCTCCAGGCCGCAGTGCTGCTGCAGTTTCTCGCCCAGCGCCAGGATGTGCGCGTTCAGCACGTCCGCGCGGTCCTTGAGCCGCTCGAACATGTAGCGGTACGGCTTCTCCAGACAGTCGCCGGGCAGCAGGGCGGCGGCGCCGGCCGGCGGCCCGTCCGCCGTCCAGTCGGCCACCTCGGGCCCCCACCGGCTGAGCACGTCGCCGCGACCGGTCCGGGTCTCGTACCGCTCAGAGGGCGCCGTCCTGCCACCGGCAGGGCACGCAGGTGAACGGGGGGGGGGCACCAGCAGAGGGTCGTACAGCTCAGAGGGCGCCGTCCTGCCACCGGCGGGCACGCAGGTGAACGGGGAGGTACCAACAGAACGTCGTACCGCTCAGAGGGCGCCGTCCTGCCACCGGCGGGCACGCAGGTGAACGGGGGGGGGGGGGCACCAGCAGAGGGTCGTACAGCTCAGAGGGCGCCGTCCTGCCACCGACAGGGACGCAGGTGAACGGGGAGGCACCAACAGAACGTCGTACCGCTCAGAGGGCGCCGTCCTGCCACCGGCGGGCACACAGGTGAACGGGGAGGCACCAGGCCGTCCTGTCACTGACAGGGACGCAGGTGAACGGGGAGGCACCAGCAGAGAGAAACCACAGGCCAGCAGCGCTACATCCTCAAGAGGTATCACAGCCAAAGATGTCTGGAACACAGCGTCTCACGTTCCCAGTGGTTGTCAACAACGTCTCACGCTGTCACGGTAGCCGTCTACAGCATCTCAAGCTTTCACCGTATTTTTCCATGAATGAAAAAAGCGTAATATAAATAAAGCGTATGAAATAGCATATATTGTATTATAATGCAAAATACTACCTATATATCCTGTATTATATAAAAGTAAAAGGCATGCAAAAATCACAATGGCAACACAATGGAAGGTGAGGATCGATGAGAGCTTCCGACGTGATGGTTGGTTGGTTATTGGGGCTTATGGGCGCACCGACTACAAGGTCATTCGGCGCCCAAAACTTCCGATGTGAATTCAATGAATAAGCATATAAGTCACTATACTACATTATTCCGAGCCCGTTCAGGTTCTTGAAGGTCTTTCGTGTTTATTTGAATACAAAGAGACCACCGATGTCGCCTGGGTTACAGATCACCGCATTCGTAATTGGTATAACACATCAATCCGGCCGTTGCAACTTCGGCCCTTCAGAAAGTTACATGCGTAAGTCACACCTTGAATTCAAGACGTCATTGATGTGATAACGTGCCAAGATGTGACAGGATTATCAGACCGGTCACCGTGTCCTCTCAGAGGCCCTTTGTGTCGAGACTGCGAGACGCAGCCAGTCACGGACCGCTGCTGGAGTCATCTGCTGCCCACACGGGGCCG
Source organism: Capitulum mitella (assembly GCA_030062745.1). Lineage (NCBI taxonomy): Eukaryota > Metazoa > Arthropoda > Thecostraca > Pollicipedomorpha > Pollicipedidae > Capitulum > Capitulum mitella. The sequence goes on along the minus strand of CP099845.1, from coordinate 29,293,190 downwards.
AACAGCCACGGTCCCACTCGAGAGGAGCAGAGGACGGACCGTCCCTGACGCGCCGCTGACGACGGCAGACCGAACACACGGCCGGCCGCAGACGGCGGACGCCTCTCAGGACCAGGGGCCGGGGCAGGACGACTCCAGTGCCCCCCTCCCCCCACCCCCCGGCCAGCCCAGGCGGCCGAGCGGCCGCATAAATAAACAGGCAGTGTCCCGCCGTCCTCACGGCGCCAGCCGGCAGAACTGAGCCCCCCACAGACCGTCACCGACACAGCCAGCAGAACTGAGCCCCCCACAGACCGTCACCGACACAGCCAGCAGAACTGAGCCCCTACAGACCGTCACCGACACAGCCAGCAGAACTGAGCCCCCCACAGACCGTCACCGACACAGCCGGCAGAACTGAGCCCCCCACAGACCGTCACCGACACAGCCGGCAGAACTGAGCCCCCTACAGACCGTCACCGACACAGCCGGCAGAACTGAGCCCCTACAGACCGTCACCGACACAGCCGACAGAACTGAACCCTCTACAGACCGTCACCGACACAGCCGACAGACCTGAACCCTCTACAGACCGTCACCGACACAGCCGGCAGAACTGAGCCCCCTACAGACCGTCACCGACACAGCCGGCAGAACTGAGCCCCCCACAGACCGTCACCGACACAGCCGACAGAACTGAACCCTCTACAGACCGTCACCGACACAGCCGACAGAACTGAACCCTCTACAGACCGTCACCGACACAGCCGACAGAACTGAACCCTCTACAGACCGTCACCGACACAGCCGACAGAACTGAACCCTCTACAGACCGTCACCGACACAGCCGACAGAACTGAACCCTCTACAGACCGTCACCGACACACCCGGCAGAACTGCGCACCCTACAGACCGTCACCGACACAGCCGACAATACTGAGCCCCCTACAGACCGTCACCGACACACCCGGCAGTACTGAGCCCCTTACAGACTGTCACCAACACAGTCGACAGTACTGAGCCCCCTACAGACCGTCACCGACACAATCGACACTACTGAGCCCCCTACAGACTGTCATCGACACAGTCGACACTACTGAGCCCCCTACAGACTGTCACCGACACAGTCGACACTACTGAGCCCCCTACAGACTGTCACCGACACAATCGACACTACTGAGCCCCCTACAGACTGTCACCGACACAGCCGGCAGTACTGAGCCCCCCCCCAGACCGTCACAGTCCCAGCGCGGCGTGACGCGGTAAGTCACGGCGCCCGGCGCCAGCAGGCGGTCGGGATCGCTAACGGCAGCCTCCGCGGCACGCCCCGGAGCCATAAAGCATGCCCGTGGCGTGACCGGAAACCCCGCCGACGGCGGAGCCAGACCACTCAACCGATCGCAGTCGCCGCCGGAAACGAGCAACAAGCCGGTAAAACCAGGCTCCACCAGAACAGCGTTCTGTGGTGAGGTCGACGTGCCAAGGCGTCACGAGGAGAGGGCGCAGTGGCGTATCGGCGACGGCGCAATGATTCGCACTGCGAGCGTAACCTCAAACAGCATAACGGGCAAAATTACAGACAAAGCCTTGGAATTCCAGGAAGGTACCGAAGTCTCATTCGGTAATGACTAAGCCCCGCAGCAGCCCACTACATAAATTTAAGTTTTCACTCCATTACAAATCGAAATGTAGCTTACGGCAATGGAATGAGAGATATTCCTTTACATCGGTGCACATTAAAACCGAAACAAGCATTAAGAAGGAACCAAGCGTCTGAAAAATCCTTGTGTGGATTATTAAAACACTCCTGTCTAACATACGTCCAACAGTCGTACACATTTTCTGTACACATTCAACCATTTCAAGCTCTGCTTCACACATCCATGTCCATGAGACCATCACTTTGGCCCGGAGTGCTTTATCGAACAGGACTGCCCGACTTCACTGCGACCGACCGGCGTCCGCCCCTGCCACCCCCTCCACGAGCGACCGGCAACCGTGTATCAGCCCCTGGTCGCCGGAGGGCACGCTCTCCAGACAGTCGGAGGACGGCAGGGCCGAGGGAGCGCGGCGGCGGCCGGGGCCGCGAGCTGCCCCAGCTCTCGTCACTCACACGGTCGGCGAGTAGCTGGTGGGGCTGAAGAGCGCACTCCTGTCGGGCACGCCCGGGCCGCGCTTCGGTGTCGCCTGGCTCGGCGCCGTCTGACGCTTCGACGTCTGCAATCGGGAACCGCACACATTACAGTGGTGCTCGTCAAGAAAATCGAAACTGCTACACAGATGACTCGGATAATCACAGCCGGTACACGAGTGACCCCTCAGGCAATCAGAGACCGTGCACAGCTGATCTCCCGGACGGACAGAAACGGCACACACCATGGGATCTCCAGGACAATCAGGCAGCCTGCACCAAGTACATGTGATCTCCCGGACAACGACAGACGGCACACATGTGATCTCCCCGGACAACGACAGACCGTACACATGTGATCTCCAGGACAACGACAGACAGTACACACGTGATCTCCCGGACAACGACAGACGATACACACGTGATCTCCCGGACAACGACAGACGGTACACACGTGATCTCCCGGACAACGACAGACGATACCCATGTGATCTTGCCCACAATCAGAGGATGCACATATGACACGGTCAATCAAAGCCAATGCACAGGTGACCTCACAGGCAATCAGACAGGGTAAACAGGCGACCTCCCAGACAATAGGCACGGTACACAGGTGACAAGGGCTAGTCAGCGTCGCAGCGTTGGGACCCATCAACCACGGCCGGGCGACTAACCCCGACCGGGTCAGACTGAGTGGCTCCCTGAGCCGGGCATAGGCGGAACGGTCGCAGTTCGGAATGCAACAGATCGTGGTTTTAATCGCCCGTTATGTTATACATAACATAACATATATAATATGCAAGATACGGATGAACCTCATAACAAAAATTAATCGGTCTAATAATCGCATGACGCGGGTTTGTGGACATATACGCGATCAAGACTGGGAAAGTCCATGCCAATTAAATATGGCACAAGGTCTTGAGGTGGGCTATCAAAGTCTTCGTGAACAAAGAACACCTTTCGGAACTTCGGACCAAAAATGGCCACAGACCGTGTTTAAGGCGACGTATGATGTTCAACGATAATTTTCCCGATCCCTTTTTCGTCAAGTTTTCCCGGCTATTATGAAGAACACACGCCGATGCTGATATGACACGCATTGCGCACTTCATCGCGTGCGGTTGCTAGTTCCTTTGCCGCTCATGCACAAGCAAAAATACATTTTTGGTGCCTTTTTTACTCTATGACTGTTTCCAAGTCAGATCCAGCAGTGATCACGCGAATTTCGCAACCAAACTCCACAGAAGCCCTCAATGTCCTGCCAGCTGGCGCTGCCTGGGAGTTGTTCATCGGTTCAGCTGCTTACACCGGCCCGCGGAACGGAGGGCAGGCAGACAAAGTCGGCCGGTCCGCTCGTTCAGAGCTCGAGTTTGAAAAACCGGTTCGGCGACGACCGCTGAGACCCGCCGTACCAGCCTGTGGTGGGGAGGGAAGGGGAGGGGCACCTGGAGCTACCCGGCCACGTATGTCTTGATAAAGACAGCCGCCTGCATCATCCCGCAACGAGTCTAGGAACCATATGTGGAAGACGAGAAGGAAAGGAGGAAAGATAGAAAGAAAGAAAGAAAGAAAGAAAGAAAGAAAGAAAAAGAAAGAAAGAAAGAAAGAGAGAGAGAGAGAGAGAGAGAGAGAGAGAGAGAGAGAGAGAGAGAGAGAGAGAGAGAGCAGATATTCATGTTGGCCATGTAGGAGATTTTTCAGTTGGCACTCAGACAGCCAACCTGCAGCTTCCACATATTTTTCGTATAGGTAATCCCTGATGGACATTTCGTCTTTTCTGCAAAAGTTTTCTTACGCAAGAAATAACGGAAACATAGCAGCAGTAGGTTTTAGTCTACACGAACGATAGATGCGCTACAAATTAACCACAATGAAACACTTCATTGCAGCAGGGTGGTCAGCAACGCAGTGCTAAGCTTAGGGTACGGGTCGGACTCAGCAACAAGCCCTGCTTAGCATGAACCCGATGCCTGACATCACCCTATCAAACCACTCAGATCAAATTAAAAAAGATAAGGCACTACGATCGCGTCTTTGGCACGGGCTCACCGAAGCCAAAGGTGCGGTGTTTAAGGTCTTAAACATTCATCTTTTATTCGGGTGCTGGCCTGTAATGATCTTTTCAGAGATCATCTTATAGTGCGCGGCGTCAAAGAAATGATCGTCAAAAGTCAATTCTTTGTCTAGTCACATCACAGAAAGTAAAGAACCAACGCCAAATTACAAAAATGTTCAGCAAACGTCAATGCTTCCTTCAAATGTTACCGTCACACCGTCAAAAGATATCTCGTTACGTTTCAAACAATCGTTCTCGCGAGAAAACCAAAGAAACACCGCCATCTGAAAGAAATTCTTCCACGTCGCCTGTCACAAAACAGGACATAAACGTTAAATTCGAGGCTAGTCCAAAAATCGGTGCTTGTACAACATTACACGAAACCTGGACGATCGTACCACTTCCACGCATTTAGGGACTCAAGAAGGTTTGCCTGCTTGCTTACTTCGTTACTTTATTTAAGTTACGTGTACTGAGTGCAATGAAAACAGCTGCTGCGTTCAGCGACCTACGGAATCCGTCATTCCCGAACTGCGGCGGCTGACAATGGAATACACTGGAAACTGCGGTAAAATCGCTTTCATATCCATAATCGTACGGAGTTCGCTTAACATACGCAAGAAATTCAATTATTTCTCTAGAATCATATTACCAAGCTTTTGCTTCCATGCAGAGCCAGCGGACTGCTACAGAATGACGAAAAATCAGGCACAAAATGCTCTGGCGTTCTCTTCCCGCGTTAAAACCCATACAGTCTTCCAGATAGCACGCAAATGACAGCATAGACTGCAAAGACTGCCCTTAACCGCCTCAAAGCGATATGATATGGGTTTTGTGCCGCAGCCACAAAGCGATGTGTTAAGTATGTTGGGGGTGAACAAAGAAGCACCAATGAGGCGTAAATGTACGGCAAATATACCACGGGTTTCCTTCGCAAGTTTCCAACGGCTAAAAGTCCCATGACAAGGTTCAGCAACAGGTCATCAGCTTGGAGTCCCGGTTTGAAAATTTCTGAAGCCTTCACCTACCCACTGGTGGCGGCAAGGGAGGATCAACACATCTAGGGGCGACTGCCTCACGCGGTGGGGAATATCTTCGCGCTTTGTTGCACTGGGCACGTTTCAAGCGGGGGGAAATCGCTGAACTTAAGACGCAGGTGAAGATTCTTTTTCTCTGACCGTGCTCGGATACATACAATTGATCGAATACGTACTCACGATCTTGAATGATAGTTCACATCAGATTTACTGACGCCCAGGCAAGGATAGCCCGAACCCCTTACAAGCACCCCCGAAACGAGAGCCCTATCGCTCGAGCAGACTTCAGCTCTGCAATCAATGGATAATCCAGGACGAGAGGACTGACGGTCACCCCTGCCCGGTCCCCAGCGGTCACCAGCGGCCGGCCAGCCGGCACCAGGACCATCTGGTGACCTTGAAACCGGCGGCCGTTGGCAGAGTGCCAGCAGTGGCGCCGGCGGCTGCCCTGAGAGTGACGGATAACACGGCCACCACCGGCCCGCCGCCCGCCACCGCGCGGACGCTGAACATGCCACAGAACGACCGCACCCCTCTTGTCCAACTCGACCGGCCGCGCATCAACAGGGAAAGCACGTGCCGCTTGGTTCGCATCAGGCGGAACGTGATTAGCACGGTCCCCGTAGGATCAAGAGGTCTCCGGTTCGGATCCGGCTAGTAACGAAAATTTTTCTTCCAGCGCCAGCCGGCACGCCTGCCAGCGCCGCGAACAGAACGTCTCAACCGGAAGCGTGAACAGATACCACGCTTCTCCTACAGGCGAGCTGCTTCGGGCTTCCGAACAGTGTGGTTAACATCACCCGCCAGGAATTCGTGAAAGAATGGGTACTGGTGTAGTCGCCATCGGCAGCCACGAACGAAACGCAGATCGTGCGACTTCGAGAGAAACACCATGTGAGAATGCAGCGGTCCGCCTGAAATTCTGCGTCCGTGTTTGTCCCCTGCTTGGACACCATCTGATGCCGGCGATGAAGACAGCGCCGAACAATGCCGGATCCAGAACACGTGCTAAGGGGGAGGATAGCAAATCTCCATTCGTGCACCCTAGGCCACGGATGATGCATACTGGGCTGTCACCTTTCGTTTTTCTTTCGCGACCCGGACGTTTCTTTCAGCAGCAGCTCTCCTTCGAACGCCAAGAGTGTGGCGTTTCCACGGTATCATAGCACATCTATCAAGTACAGCTGTTTTTTTAACGTGAGTGAGATAGGAAGTTTCCCACGTTTTCGCGTGTATTTGTGAAACCAAACGGTTTTTTGGATCCTAGGGCTCAAAGAGCAAAAATGTCACAGCGGGGACAAGGGAAACCATTTGAACATAGGAAACCCCTTTTCATGGCACAGCCTATCTTAAAATGAGGTTTAAAAATGAATTCAGAAAGATTAGCAGACATCTTCTGGGAGCTCGACGTTACTTAGCGAAATACGCAGTTTTTTTACTGTAAAATCACTAAAATAATTTGTCATATATCGCTGTCTACTGTGACTCACTTATAGTCGTGTGCAGCTGCACTTCGTCTCAACATAATTTTGTAATGTATTTGGAGGAATCAGGTCGACAGTTCTATGATACTAGTCACGGGCGTAGGATCTGGGGGGAGGGGGGTGTGCCATGGCACCTCTGCTTTCCGAGAATGTTTTAACATCAGTCCTGCGGTGATGCATGGAAAGAATCGAACTGGCTTTTGGATCCTCACTTTCTGAGACGTCCGTTCACCTATCAACCCAGTGATCATCAAGCTATATAGTAGTTTTCTGAGTTCCTATGAAGATCAGGATGTTGCTTAACGTGCATGAAATCATCCCTCAGTGTGTGGGCACCCACCATTTGCCTAGACAATATTCTGACCATACCCCAAACCAACTCCCTGTTACGTGACTCCTGGTCAAGGACATAAGCATGGGTATAGTTTGCTACATATCTGCGTGTTTTGCACCCCCGATATTGGTTGGGCACACGCAAAAAATTACGGATTCAACATGCGGCCATATGAGGTAGACACCCACGACGATTTGCGTCTTCTCGATAATGCATGAGTGGATATATCCGCTTAATGAAGCACTCTCAATCCATTTTACAAAGCTCCACCTGTGAGTATAGCATACTCGCACAATGACGGCCAAGTTTGAGGAACTTCTGGTGCTAATCGGCCCTTAAGCAGGTACACTGTGGGTAGTTCTGAGTCTGATGTGCATTTCTTTGTCTGATGTGTGCATAACTGGTTTCAGAATATTACCAAGGCGAAGCAAAGGCAGCTGCAAAATGACATAATTTCATGAGTAGTAAAGAACAGATTTGTGAGATTTTCTGTATCGAATCAAAATGATTATGATTTATCGACTTTCTACGTGAATCAGAAACAATCGATCCCCCATTTGGGAATTGTCAGCCAGAACCAGAACCACCTTTTACCTCAAAAATGATAATCGAATTGATTCAAAAAGTTGGTGGAAATAGATTCCTTGAACCGATCCCAAAATCCTGATTCGTCTGAATGCATGCTTTGTTTTCCTAATAAAGTGGGCTGCTAATCATCAATATTTACAAGAACAACCACGGCGTTCATCTGCAATGAGAGCAGAGAACCAAATGGGAATTGCGAATATAAATTTATGTTATGATGCAATAGAAAATGAAAGACTGCGTTGACTGCTGTCACAAAAAGAACATTATTCACCCTAAATTAAAGCTTCGGCTCTAAGTCCATATGGTCAGAGCGTTCCTTAATGCTCATTTGGCTTTACAACTTCCTTTTCATATTCTCTTTTGTGCATTATTAACTGAAATTTTAGCTTTCGTTGGAAATAACACCAACATGCTTTATTTCTGCGTGATCGCTGGTGACGTTTCTTTCCCACCCTTCACCATATACACCCATCTATTCATGGAAAATAAATTTGAATACATGGTTATGTGCCCATGCACGAAAATTTCATGCAATATAGGCACATTTAATCATTTTCCGTACAATTACCCGTATCATATGTTGACGCAATGTCATTTCGTCTTCGTTTACCTTTAGGTTAGTTCACGTGATTTCGACTTTGTCGGACAACACTGAAGCAGGGTCTCGATCCCAATAACAATCAGACCATATATTTCGGACGATTTCGCTTGTCCTTGAACACTGTACTGTACCCTAAACACTGTACATTGTATATTGTACAGAACGAGTACAGGGTCACACAAGCAAACAAAAGTGCAAGAATTCCAAAAAATGCGCTCAGTCCCACGGAACATTACTTGTGGGTACGTTTAAACAAAAGAGACATGATCTAAAAATGCGTTATCCATATTAGCCTGGTCGAAATCCCTACCAAATTCCAAACCTGCGCTTTACATGTTCTGCTCGCTTCGTCGATAGCTGTAACCTGTAACCTGTACTACGCTTTACACATACTCGTATAATCGTTCACGATAAAATAAACCTGTGCTCTACGTTCGCCTCGTCTTATCGTTCGTTATCAATTAAAGGTATGTCGTGCGTATCTGCGGTAAAATGCAAGCTTCCAAGAGTATCCAATCATATAGTGCTTCTGAAACGGTGTAGGGATAGCAGAGTGGTGCCAAAAGGCTTACGCTTACAGAAAGCTTTTTCAGGACAAAGGCAAGCTTGGAAAACAGCGTGGTACGGGAGGCAACAGAAATCAAGCAAGCAAACTCATCATTAAACGGGGGGGAGGGTAGGTAAATTCTAGCTAAGTCTGATATGAGATATTGCTATAACCAACGGTTAGACAGTCGATTCTGTGCGGCTTAATCTGAGGTTGTAGCGACCAATTAAGCAGTGAGACCATGTAAAGCGTAATTTTTTGGGCTGTGGGGCTCGATTAGAGGAAGTAAATATGTAAAACGCTGTAGATAACACAGAACGATTGAGCGGTCGAATTTAAAGCGCAGCACCTTTATTTTACAGTGTACGTCGACAATATATGAAGCGTAATTTCAGGTCGTGTCTCTGCCGTTAAAGAGCAGCGGTAATTAATGTTACGCAAGACGGATTGTATATTAGTATATATTTTTCATATAAAGCGAACGTTATAGCGGATGAATGGGTAGCGCGACCATATGCAGCGTGGTCCTGGGATACAGCGAGCAATCAGATTAGGCAAATACGCACGACGTACCTTTAACTGATAGCGAACGATAAGACGAGGCGAATGTAGAGCACTGGTTAATTTTATAGTGAATGATTACACAAGTATGTGTAAAGTGTAGTACAGGTTACAGCGATCGATGAAGCGAGCATTGCGTGTAAAGAGTAGGTTTGGAATTTGGTAGGGAATTCGACTAGGCCAATATGAGTAGCGTATTTCTAGGTCATATCTCTTTTGTTTAAAGGTAGCCACAAATAATGTTCCGCGGGACTGAGCGCATTTTTTCGAATTCTTGCACTTGTGCTTTTTTGTCTGTGACCCTGTACTCGACCAGTGTCCAAGGACGAGCGGAATCGTCCGAAATATATGGTCTGATTTTTTATCGAAATCGACCTTGCTTAACTGTTGTCCGACAAAGTCAAAATCACATTATCCTTATCTATAGCATAGCCCATCCCTATGAACTGTCTCTTGGATATCCCTGTAGGATATCACAAGGACTGCCTCGGGATAACACGACATGGGTTTAGCATTTATGACAAAAAAGCGCCTTCTTATTTGGCATAGCACTGAGTCGTCAATTAAACCATGATTGGTGAGTCGTGACATGAATCGATTCCTTGAAGTAAAAATGCAGTAAAAATGGTATCTGATGGTAATGGTATCTGGTATCCTAGCAGTAAAAATGGTATCTGAATCAGAATCGAACTGATTCTGTTTTCCAATGTGAACCAGAATCGAATCGATTCCCAATTACGCGAATCGGTTAGAAGTCTAGTCGAAAATCATCCTGCTTCCATAAGAACTTATAAAAAACACTATGAAGTTCTGTGATCACTGGGATCACAGAACTGAGAGCTATTACATCCACATGTATCACGATCTCTCGTTCTCACCAATCGCAGCTGTATTCTTCGATAAATGAGCTAAAAGAAGACTCAAAGATAACACAAACAATTTCTATTGTTAAGTTAGTTAAGTAAGTTTCTATTGTTAATCTAAAGAACTATGACGATAATTAGATATAATTACGATATTTCCATGACGAGTGCTAACCATACTGGACAATGTTTAGTCCTTATTTTAGCATAGTTGGGACGCAAAAACTGTGAGTTCTTGTGTCCAAATGATTCCCCGTATCCTGACGGTGTTATTTCTGTGCTCAGACACCGAAAAACCTGGTTTCGTAAATATGTGCGAAACGCAAATGAATATTATATATATATGTATATATTATATATACTATAATATATTATGTATCTACCAATTACATAATTGGTAATTGTAATTGTACGTAATTGGTAGATACATAATATATTCTAATTATGTTATTCGTATGTATATTTTTAATTTATTCATATACATATATGTCAATTATATATATATATATATATATCTAACACATTTAAATTATCCAACTTAATAAATAGAAAAATATTCGTTAATAGTAAATTCGTATATAAACGAAACGAAACGCCATTTCGCTTGCGTTAAAACGGCGGCCACTCGTTCAGCCATTTTCCAAAATTGAGATGCATTAGACACTCTGGCTTCGAAACCCAAACACATGCAGTTTTCCTTCGAAAAGGAGGAAGCCGAATGACATGCGTTTCCCAATAATGGCAATGGCAATGATGCCCTCCCCCCTGCTGGGTCCGCCCATGGAGGCGAATGCTGTCCACGAAAAAGAGCGCACCGCAAAGCTGTTTCGCCGCTATCCGTGGCTCTGCTATCAATACCGATCCCCGCTATCGAAACTCGAGAGGTCAGATTCCACTGCCCAAGGAACCGCAATGTTGCATCGAAGGGGGAGGGGAGATGACGCACCACCAAGCGTTACGTACGGTCGGACAAGGTTCTTCAGTAACCGGCTCTGTTTCCTCGGACGACTCGGCTGGACACGACGTCCCAACACGGCACAACCTCTTCAGATCGACTAACACCGCAGCACGCAACCACTCCATGGCCTACATCTCCCAGCGTCAGTGGAACCACATGGCACCAGTGGAACCAGTGGGCCTGGCCTTCAGCGGGGCCTTCGTTTCCATGTGCCCCACCCACCGCTTCCACCAGACCGGCGGCGGAACGAGAAACCGCCTTCCAAACGCACCAGTCACAGCTCCACGGCTGAACGACGTACGTCGTTCACGTGCAGACAGCGAAACCATAATGGCTGGGTGAAATTCCTCGTCCTGCCTCAGTGTGGATCCAAGTCTCACACCCACCAGCGGTGACGCCTCGGTGAATGAGTGAGGCTGCAGGTTCTCGATCCTCCAGCCGATATCTCATTGCCTGAGTCAGATCCCAGCGTTCCACCGTTCGCTGGCAGCTTTGTCTTCAATAAACGAAAGTGACAAGTCTACTGTATTCGAACCGCTGTTGGAATCCGACGATTTTGAAGACCGAAGATCACATGGACTGCCCATTACATACATCATGATAAGAATATATATATGGATATGTATAGTAAGGGCACAGCACAGGATTACAGCAACTTTGCGCACAAGAGAAATACAGGTGATAAAGACTTCCAGCCATCAAGCCTTGAGTGAAGGGAAGAAGGCAAGGGAAACAATACGGTGCAACGGACCAAATGACCGAAGCCAGTTCGGTACACACGCTACCTTATGATGAACCAGCTCAGCAAGAAGGGCTCGTCAAGAGTGACAGAACAACCGTGTTTCACTTCTAGGTAATTGTTAAGGATGTCTGTTAATACAAAGATTGAAGACGAAGGGCAAAGTTACAGCCCACCACGCAGTCCAAGAGATCACAGGCGTGAAGAGCGCGCACAGTGAAGGGGCGGCCGGTCCAACAGCGCTGGGAGCCAGCACCAACACCTCAGTACCGGCGTTATAACCGGGAATCACCACACGGCGGTCACCGTGATCTGACAATCCACACGTCCGTTGCCGTAACCAGACAATCCACACATTGGTCGACAATCCACGACTTCGAACAGGCAACTGAGCGCAGAGTGACAGCATCGCTCCATCAAAGTGCGCGCTGAACACACGCACCCACATACAGGTATGTTTTAGTCACTGCGGTAGTTACGACTGCGTAGGACTTCAATCACTCGTGTCTTTCATTCACACTCTTCAGACCTTTCCTTCAACAACCCAGGATCAACCTGGTTAGCAACAGGACCTCCTCGAATCACAGCATATATGCATCGGATTTACCCTGCGGAAGATGGTGTACAAAACGAAGGACCACGAAAGAAGCTCCCCGAATACAAATGGTAAGTCCCACAAAACTCATGATCACCCACCAGAAATCAAACAGAAGTTTAACAGCCACAACATTACTAATGCTGAATTTGCCAACGGTATTACCGACAACAATCCAGAAACGGAAAATAATGTGGCGTGACAACACTTGAAAAATGCCGGGTTGAAACTAGACAATTTCAGGGGTGTCAAATAATAATGTCTTTAGTCTTTCCAACCACGACCTACAGGCTTCTCATGATAATGGTTTCAAGGCAAACGGCAAAACAAACTATCCACGTACAATCATCAGACCACGAAGGATTTGCAGCATTAACTAGCCAATGTCATTCGTACGGATGAAGCTCTGACATCCAGCACTGGTGAACACAAAATTGCAATTCTGCACTTGGAAAAAAACCTGTGTGACGCACATTTCATTGCTACACAGAGATATTTCACTGTTCAATGGAGCAGATTCGACTGGCCACCGACGCAGACTTCCCTTTTTCACTGCCGCGAATTTCACTGCGACACTGGACGAATTTTAACAGTTACACTGCAGCGAAGTTCACCGCTACACAGGCGCTAATCTCACTGTCACAATAGGCGAACTTCACGGCTCCACGCAGTGCTGTCGCGCACGTCCCTATCACAGGTCCTGTTCACATAGCGCACCACACGACTGGCCCCGTCTGGCGGCGTGCTGGATCTGGCAGAAGACCGGATGACCCCGGAGACCACGCCGGGACCAGACCCGGGTCTGTATGCCTCCGGAGACCATGCTGGGCCGGGATCTGGCGGCCGCTGGAAAGCGCCATTCTCCGCCGCACCGTCCGCGCCGCCGCCACGCGGCCCTCCATTGATGAGTATAGATCTAGTCATGTATCAGAGCGCACCACGCACTAAACCTATACCCACAACGGCCGGCCGCGAGAACGGCACGGTACGGCGCCACCGCAAGAGCTCAAAGCCGTAGTCGGCGGTCGTAGCGCCGCGCGCGGGACAGGGTCCGGCTACACCTCCCTCGCGGCCACTGGCCTGCCGTCCTCGGCCGGGAGAGACTGGCCTTGGAACTGGCCACTACCCCTACCCGGTACACTCTCTGACACGGCGGGTGTTCCACTCGGGTCCGCGGGAGAGCAGCTGTCGCAGGGAACGCGCTAAAAATCAATGGCGTGGTGATGCTTAATCGATATTCCGTCGGGTCGAAATGGGAAGCCGGTCACGTTCGCCAAACTCGCGGCATACACGAAACATTTCTTATCAGGACAGCACTTTATGCCAGAGACCGTATTGATAATTGACGCCGGGGCACGCCGGACAGGGGCGCCTCGGGCAACCCACACGAAATGCGACGCATAGCCGCCATCTATCGAGCAAAATGTTAAGCATTAGTACTTAACAGTTCTGCGGAGGTCACTATAGTCGAAGAATTCGTACTTCCACCACTAGAGGCGTTTCAGTGGAAGTACAGTTGTGATTGGCCGCCGTTGGGAACGTACCGTTCGGGGAATCAGAAGCCTACAACAGCCATGTATGTGACGAACACGGAAACATTTCAACACCTCCTAAGTCCTACGCCGAAAAATTAACGCACGGAAGTTTGTGACATACCTGACACGTGCTGTAAACGAAAGCATGCTGCCAATGACATGTCACTTCACTTCCTAGCATGCTTGACGGCGATGCCCTGTTCAGGTCGGAGTATTGTAAATTTGTGGCCGATGGCTTTTACTATTCGGACGCTATGTCGGAAAAATCAAAAGGGTAGCTCGCCCCAGAAAATCGAGGGTTCCACTGTCGACATGTTTGCAGCAGGCAGGAGACACGCCTCAATGACACCAAATTCCAGAAAGACTGACTTGTTTTAAATATTAACTCCGTCTGCGACGAGACGTCCTTACTGTTGACGCCTATTTTAAGCTGCGCCTTGGAAGGGGGAGGGTGCAAAAGGACCCCCCTCTGATCTCGAAAACGAAAAGAGCTGGAAACATGAAATTTGGAAACATGAAAATGGGTAGGGCCATGACGACTTACACTGTGCAATTTTCATGACCCTAGGCCAACATCGTCACGGTTAAATGGGGTCAAAAAGGTCAACTTTGGACACTTTCTTGGCCCGTACAGGCCATTCTGTACAACTTTCCGAACGGTGTTTGTTTCAAAGATGTTTGTTTCAGCGTTGGAACGTGGAATACGACAACTTCCGTTCATTTCTCTCGACTGGGAATTTCGGGCCGAGGTCATGCCAGATCATTGACCTATGGCGTCATTTTCTCATCTTTTGCAGATCAGATTTCCAGCAAAAAGGGATACCTTGAGTGTAAATGAGGGCGCTACACGCATCTTTTGGCGCATTTTCAGTGAAGGTAGCCAACATCGGTACATTTAACTACTTCCAGCGTTTATATTTATGTATGTATATATGTATATGTATATATGTACATATATATGAGTATCAATGTGCCAAAGGTGTTTTTAGTTTTTAGGGTCTTTGAACGCAAATTTCATACATATCAACATATTGCAAAGCAAATCTGGACCAGGTCACAAAACAGTTACCCTTGACCTTCGATGACTGGCCTGCACTGACCCTGGTCTATATAAGCGTATCCATGTGCGCATACGTGTTTTTATTAGGGTCTTTGAATGCATATTTTATACAAATCGGCATTTCACAAAACAAATCTGAACCAGGTGACAAGATATCTGACCTTGACCTTTGATGACCTTGACCTTCACTGGTCACGGTATATATAATCAGTATCAGTGTGCACATAAGTGTTTTTATCAGGGTCTTTGAATGCATATTTCATACAAACCGACATGTTGCAAAGCAAATCTGAATCAGGCCACTAGCTGGTTGACCTTGACCTTTGATGGCCCTGACCCTTATTGACCCTGGCTTTGGTCTTGGTACATCCATCACTTATGCCCGAATGACGTCACCTGACTGTGTTCAAGCGATAATCCAAGGTAGGACGCTAGTCCTTTCACACGGTTCCCATTTGTCAGCAACAACTGTTATTTTCGGTATGTTTGGTTAACTTCAAATGCTTGAAACTTCAAAAAAAAAATCGGTCGATTTTCGGCTTTTTGCGTCAATCGACGAGTTATTCAATGGCGATAAATATCACAAAGCAGCAGCAGCCACCTCCGATCCGTTCTCGAGATTTTCAAGAAAAACAGGTGGGGGCACAAAAAGACCCCCTTCCAGTGCGCATGTTAAAGCAGGTATACAACAATAAAAAAAATCATCATACCTCACTTTATGGTCTCGTTTTCGCTATCATTTGTCACATACATCGCCATGAAAAACGACCCATTGCCCGTGGACGTCACCACATCGCCGCCACAGGCCAGAACATAGGCCAGAACCAGGCCACAGCTCACAAAGATCCATGTTTGTACACTATACTGAGAACCTTTCCTCGCGATGACAGGTATACCCTGTTCAAAATACTGGTCCTGATATCGTTCGCTACCGCGCTCGCGTTTGCTTTCAAATGCTGCACAACACTACACTTTAAAATATTACACAAAATTGTTCCTCTAATGATCCACATTGCTTGCCGGACACAACGCAATTCCTGACATCACCCACGACCCTTTTATTTTTGTATTTTGCGAAACACCGCCGGCGATTTTTCCTCTGAGTTCGCTGGTGACCTTACGCATTTGAAAACACAATGTTTTGTTCCTCAGTAATGATTCGCAACTCGTTCTCAATCCCACTCCGAAGTCAAACAAAAGCAACAGAGAACAGCATCGAGTCCTACTTATGATACCTTACACCGCGGTCCCCTATGCACGCGCAATAAACACATGCCTGACCTCCGTCACCAGCCAGCTACCTGGTCCGGGACCACTTCAAGCCGTCCGACTCTGCGGGTTCCCATTGCGCAGGATCCCGGATACCACGTGACACCGTCCTTTGAGGCGGAGAATCCCAGGCCCTCGTGACACAGACCGTGACGAACTTCGATCTCCTGCTATCGTCACCGGTCGCCGGGACCCGTGCGTGGGCCAGGTCCCGCCACGCGCCGCGTCACACGCCGCAGGGGCACTCCAGCTCGCGCTCAAAGCATCGCGCCGGTGCGTCACAGAGCGCCAGGTGCGAACGCCGCGCCCCCGACCCGTGTTGACTCAATGCTAGGGCCAAATTGTCTTGTGTCATTTCCGCTGGAAACCACGCATACGCCACCGGCAGAAATTCCCAGCAGACGGCTCCACAGAACAGCATACCGCGCACCAGTCACCCACACCAGTCAGCACACAGCGCACAGCACGGCGTCGGGCAACAGCCCACAGCCACACCACATGCCACAGAGCGCACAAACCCACTGAAACCCAGCAGTGTAGAATCGCAGTCCTCGCAGTAATGTTTCCGCGCAACCTTATCCCGATGCAATGTTTAGTGTGATAAGACCATGTGGAAGTTCGTGCATCATTCATTACCATGAGCGGTGACAAATCGAACTCAAAGAACGCTTAGTGCATCGAAGAACTTTTGTATTCTCAGAGCAATCGTCTTTACACGACGTCCAGCTGCTTAAAGACATCAAACCACCAAGAGCATATCATTTTAGTCATTTTCGCACTGTTTCAATGCCCACTGAAAACTGTATGCTGTACAATGAACTTCTAGGGTTAAAATGCAAATGAGCTTCTTAACCCTATTCCCGTATGAGGGAAAACCGGCTACAGAAGTCCCTTTCTTCTTTTTTTACTCGCCACTGTCACGGTTTCTCAAGCAGCTTCATGCCTGATCACTTTCATCTATCCTATCGATGTATTACGTCAATTTTTTATAGTTCTATTTTACCCCAGGACGGAGCTAGTCCCCAGATGTTTTCAGGAAGCATCGTGGGCCATCCTTCACACTCTTGAAGATAAAAGAAAAATGTACGTCAAAAATGTTTTTTTATGATAGAATTTGAAATGTCGTATGACTGCATAGGTAAATAATTGGGCAAGCATGCAAAAATATTTTTGTCGACCTGTTCATACTTCATAAGGAGAGGTCAAGGTCACAGCTCAAAACCTGGTTTTATGTAAATATTCCGGCGCAAATTTTCGAAACGGAACATCTAGTACAAACATGACTCGGCAGTCTCCAATGTCAGGTCACCGAGGAACGACCTTAAGCATCGCGCGCCTTAAGTGTCCGAAAGTGTCCGATCAGCTCTCGATTTACGCCAATCGCATTAAAATCGGTCGAAAAACAGCGGAGTTTTTGGACCGATTTTGGGGAGGAAACAAGTAAAACAGCAGAGAAAAACAAGTTAAAAAATGCCCCATTTACCGACTTAGCTGTCCCTTTCCCTGGCCTCCAGCCCTGTGTCAACCCCGTACAAGATTTTCAAGATTTCTTATAACAAATAAGTAGTTCACGTCAAGGTCAATCAGTTGCTGTTTCATGCGATCAAATCGGACCAGTAGTTCTCGAGATCTCGGGGGGGGGGCTTATTCGCCCTCGTCATTCCCATACGGGAATGAATCCTTTCAGGGGCGCAGGCAGGATTTTCCATCAGGGAGGGGGAGCTCAGTGAAGACTGAAGTCATACGAATGGATTTCACAAAAATGCGGGCCTAAGGGAGGGAGGGGCGCCAAACCCCCACAGCGCCGGTGTGTCCTTTCGTTATAGGTACGGGAATAGGGTCATCTGTTACTATTCCGAGAATACCCATATCTTTTACATGCCCGTTACAATAAGATACAATCTAACAATCAATCAGTCATTCAATACAATACAATCTTTACAATCTTTAACCACCTGACTGGCTGACTGATATTGAGTTTAAACGTGCGCCTTTGTCCTGAAATCCAACTTAAGCAAGAAAGGCCACAAAGTGGGGTCGTAAAAAAATAACGCGAAGCGACATGGAGCAGCTTCGACAAACGATGCAGGCCATCAGATTTAACGCAGCGATCCGTTACTGTCTGTTTCTTAACCGGCTGCTGAAGGGCACTTCTACATTCGCATGAAACGTTTTCAGCTGTCCACGGTGTTCAGTAATAGTGTCATCTTGCACCCATGACGCCGGCACGACCGTACAGCAACAGCCGTCGTAGGGAGAGGCATGAACACTGTGAAAAACCCTTCCTCATTGGAAAAGGCTTCAAATCACAGCGAACCGAAGTAAACAAAAAAACTTACGTACAAAAAAGAGGATTCAAAGATCTTACTTACTACCCATCCAACCCCGGCAGTAGGATGGGACGTTCGACAGCCATTACCAAAACGGTTCAGACGGCGGGACTAGAAACTGTGAACCACCAGCACGGTCCAGACGGCCCGATCAGCAACTGTGAACCCCCGGCATGGTCCAGACGGCCGGACCAGCAATGGTGAGCCACCAGCACGGTCCGGACGGCCGGACCAGCAATGGTGAGCCACCAGCACGGTCCGGACGGCCGGACCAGCAATGGTGAGCCACCAGCACGGTCCGGACGGCTGGACCAGCGATTGTGAACCACCAGCACGGTCCAGACGGCCGGACCAGCGATTGTGAACCACCAGCACGGTCCAGATGGCCGGACCAGCGATTGTGAACCACCAGCACGGTCCAGATGGCCGGACCAGCGATTGTGAACCACCAGCACGGTCCAGACGGCCGGACCAGCGATTGTGAACCACCAGCACGGTCCAGATGGCCGGACCAGCGATTGTGAACCACCAGCACGGTCCAGATGGCTGGACCAGCGATTGTGAACCACCAGCACGGTCCGGACGGCTGGACCAGCGATTGTGAACCACCAGTACGGTCCAGATGGCCGGACCAGCGATTGTGAACCACCAGCACTGTCCGGACGGCTGGACCAGCCGCCTTCGTTTGCAGACCGGGCCGACCTGAGCTCCATGTTCTAGGACCTCGGGTTCGTCTCTACCAATATGCCCTAGTCGGTACTCCCCGGTCGACAGCACAAGCTGAACAACATCGACAGATCGCCTGTCAGCTAATTAAGGCTGAACAATTATTCGGACAATGTATATCCGGTGCTCCTGTGAGCACAATGCCTATAACTGTCACTCGCAATCGACTGTCTCAGTTCCGAACGGCTCCTGAACAGATAGCAAATGCGGTTAAATAAGCACGTTTGCAATGAATAAAAACGTTACATCGGCACTGCAGTTTGACAGCTCTCCCCATCAGTGACAACAGAAAGTGATTCATGAATCTCGTACAGGTTCTTCCTAAGACCCAGATTTATGTCGTCTGGTGCGTGGGTGCGCTTAAATTGTGCTGTTTTAAAGCCAGACTGGGTCTCGCAGGAGATATAACTTGTCACAACAGAAGCTCAACATTCTGGGATGGAAATCAATTCACTGCACAGGTTTCGTGTCTCAGTCACGGGCTAAATCACCCCTGATGCTGGGAAGACCCTCCACATTTCCATGGTCTTTCTCACCGCTTTGGACAAACACATTGCACCAAAATCGTCATCAACGACAACACTATCCATGTCTTCATTTTCAATTTCGACATGTCCATGGCGTTTGCGGCAAAACAAGGAAAGGAAAAGAGCTATTCTCTTTTAAGTCAAGCGAAGCTATTCTGAACAGTCCAGCGATGCGGAACATTCCGTTTCACCGCTACCACGACGCCCCAGGTAGAAGGGCAGTGAGCCGACGACCGGTCTGTCGCAGTCCGCCGCTATCCCGGGTTCGGCCGACCGCCGCGGCCAGTGCGGCCGGCGCCTGATAACGGGAGCGGGGCCGGACGTCCAGCATCCGGCCGTTACATGGGACCGCCGCCGCCGCCGCCGCCGCCGCCGCCGACCTGCGCCGTTATGTCGCAAGGCGGCGTCAACTCGCCGCGTGTTGGACCAGACTATCGGCTGCAGCCGGCAGCTCGCTCGATAACGGCGGCAGAATACCGACCTGCTCTGCCGGCGGCTTCAGCGGCACGGCCCGAGTCTGCGTCAGGTGACGTGACGCGGTGGAACGAGGCCGGGCCACAGGACAGGAGTCGCGACGCCGTGACCGCTCGGTAGGCATGCGTGACACAGAAAACCGCACCAAGGAAGCGCAGCTAGCTTCCGTTTCCAGTCCACTGTTGGACAAATGTTCTAACGGCGCGCAAGATCAGTTCTGAGTTTTGTTATTGGTGCTAGTTTCCCGATCCCTGCTGAGACAAGTTTTGTGGCTGATTCTCCGCGTCATACGCTACATTTGCATTTAGTTTTTTACGTCACACGAAGCAAAACTTGCAAGCCAAAACCAAACCAAACAAACCCATAAACTTTCTCTGTGGAAAAACTTTCTCTCATTAGGAGGGTTTTCTGCTGTTACACATGCATGTGTCCTCACCACCAGAACCATACGTTGACAAACAGCTGTTCTTGTTTGGGAATAATATGACAAGGACTCAAGCGTGTGTTCCAGCGATATAAACGACCGAAAACGTAACGCTAAACATGGATCAAACCAAAGGATGACCTCCC
The DNA here is from genome assembly GCA_030062745.1 of Capitulum mitella. Classification (NCBI taxonomy): domain Eukaryota; kingdom Metazoa; phylum Arthropoda; class Thecostraca; order Pollicipedomorpha; family Pollicipedidae; genus Capitulum; species Capitulum mitella. Next base: position 29,272,223 of record CP099845.1, on the reverse strand, counting down.
ATCGGAGAAGTAAGCAGGAGAGCAAATGTCATGTTATAAAATCAGACTGTCTCCACGTTCCGCCGATTTTTCGGTCCAACGCTGTGCTACAAGATAAGATAGCTGAGCCAAATAGAAACCATCCATGTCGTTATATACATTTGTATATTTGTACATTATATTTATATATTGTATTATTATGTCTGTATATCATACCTTTTAATACATGCATTGTATACAATTCACCGGTTGTAAACAGGTGCCTGGGTTTGGGCACAGGACTTACCTGACCGGAGGCTGGAGGAGATCCCACAGGGTTCGAAGTTGGCGGACTGAGCTCAAGGTCAAGGCCATTGAAAACGAAGCGAAAACGACATAACACATCAAATAAGACAATGAAAACGACTACAGGCAAGATGAATGTATAAAACATGATGGCTATCTTCCCAGATAATGAAAAATGCAACGGAAAGAAAACACCATCGTATAAACAAAGGGCAGTGAACATTACGGGGAGTTACTCTTCAGACAAAACTAAAACGTCCATAACTCTTGTGTACCAATAAGACATCTTGTGAGGCGCATGACGAGGCCTATTTCGTTGCTGCTTGCATCGTCATGAACCCTTTATGCATTTCGCACTACAAAAAGGTATTCACCGAACTACTCGGTATTTTGCAGCCCAAGGATTGCAAATTTAACATCACGCGCACCTCCGATATTGTTTGCTGCCATAACTGAGCAGTTCATGCCCGAAAAAATAGGTCTCAGGAGTGACAACACTACTCCCGGAATAGTTATGTGGATGAAATGGAGTGCAGCTAACGCACTGCAAGGTGAATTGCACCACATTCAAAGAACTGGGCTATTTTCTGATCAAAACTGCACAATTTGATGTCCAGTGGTTGCAGTCATTAGCCTGCTGAGGCGGTTTTCGCCAGGCCGGGCCTATGAATTTGATCTGTTCTGCTAGCTGAAGCAAGACTCGTTCGCCAATCGACCTCGCAGTTATGTCCGTAACGTCACCGAACTCGGCATGAGAATAAGAAACAGCTAATATGACCAGCTCTCACTGGAGCTCTCTGCTTACGCCGAAAAGGTCTGCAGCCAGCACGCGCTCACCGACCTTTTCCACCATTTGGCGGGGGCCTCCTGATTAACGGATGACAGCATCGCCCGGATACACGCTTCAGCTATAGGCCAGAGGTGGTCACTCAACCGAACTTTAGGCTTTCTGCTTGACAGCATCCCAAGTTGTCAACGGGAGGCAAATGTGGGATATGGGTGGGTTACCTTTCCCGCCTACAACAGATACGTTTGCCTACTCCAGCATGCGTACTGTGTCTCGGACGCAGTGAGCGGCAGCCACGTCAACGATGCTGCCATCAAAGCCTTATCCGCCCTTGGGGACACCTGTAGAGGTTTGAAGGCCGTCCTGAGTGCGTTTGTTCTTTTCGCGTACTTGCTTTCTCTCTTGCGTGCTCTTCGAGAACGTTCCTCACGAACGTTCTCGAACGTAATTCTGACTGATACTAAACCTGAATGCTAGTAGACATTGCGACACACCAACTTCGTTGGTGTCAGCTCGAACTAGAACACTGCTCAGCTCCACTCTTCGGACTGATCCTGGCTTCTATCGCTGACATCTCTGATCTCCAGGTTGTTACTGATGTTGCTTGCATGAATAATGACCGTGTTACACCCCTTGCTGGTTGGTTATTGGTTGGTTATTCGGGCTTAGGGGCGCACCGACTGCAGGGTCATTCGGCGCCCATACACCCCTTACTGAGAAATGACCACCGACAAACCGTTTCGGTAAACTAAGATTTCCATTTACCAATTGCGCGACAAACTTGTAATACCAATACCGATAAAGAATCCATGCCAGCTAACATGTCGAGATATCCAACTAGATTTCTTTAGACGTATTTACAAATGAGGTTTTCTCAGAATAAAGTAACACCTGAATATTACATTCATGTCAGAAAACATCTGCATTTCGCAAAAGTTACTGCCCGTCCGATATCCCAAAACAAAAAAGCAAAAACTTAGACTAAAAGAACAACGCTCGAAAAAAATCGGTGTGCTCTTAACGGTGACAACATACAAACAGTTACTGGGAAAGGCATCGTGGCAAGAGTAAAACTTTTCAGTATAAATGAAAGTACATATCTGAAATGTCTCGAGAACATTATTCCAGTTCCTTTTTAAAATAATGTCACATCAGCCAGGGTAGATCGCGCCAATAATTCCTGTGGAGCCGCCCATAAATTACGTATACGTCGGAGATTTTTCTTATTCGCTTCAACCCTTTTAACGCTTCGTAACCGTCACCTCCACCCCGTAAACCTCTATCTCGTAAACTGCGTAACAACCAGTCAGAACTTTCACATTTCGTCTGCCCTGGCATTCTGAATATTGCTTCAGTCATTTTAATTCACTTTCGTCGAATAACGGAAGTTAGAATTACAAAATTTGCTGGAGATGACTATTTTTATTTTTCTGTACTAACCTCTTTCTTCTCTGATGTGACGGCTTTGATGATGACTTGGGCTTTAGGGTGCACCGACTGCATGGTTATATGGCGCCCATAACGAATGTTTTACTGAGCAGAATCCAGAAACTCACATCTCACATCATCATTAGTCATGTAAGCCGAACATATCGGGGGAAAAGAAACAAGACACGAAAAATTGGCCACAAAAAGCCAGCGAACACATGCTTTTGGGCACAGCTAGATGGGCGAAGAAATGACAAAGAACCTCATGTCCGCAAGAAATTGCAGGAATTTTGTGACAGCGCAAGTCACCGCCAAGCAAGTCGGGCAAAGCGACGGCGTTATGTAACGCTGCTGCTCTGCCAAACTCCCATCCTCCCCGCTGCAACGTTTTCGTCAGACAATGACTGACTCCCTCGTTCCAACCATCACCCGGCGTTACATAATTTATGAACGACTCCAGTGCTGTGAAGGTCATGTCACGGTCCTGACATTTAAAAAAAGCTTCGTGAACACACCGACTTCCGCCTAAACAGGCAAAACCGCAGAAGACGCCAACAGACACCCCAATGACCAAACACACGAGGTTTTTCCAATCAACTCCGCCACACGGGCAGGACTCTCCCGCGCCTCGTGTGGCGCAGTACGCGTCCAGCTCCTTCCGTCGCAGGTGGCGCTGCGCTCGCCGGGCCGGGACGCACCGCCGGCTATACAGAGGACCGGCCGGCCGGGCCGCGCCACTGTTCTCCGCACGGCGACGGAGATGGCGGTGGCGCGCGCTCCAGGGCGGCCTGCTGGCGCTGAGCCTGCTGGCGGCGCTGGCCGCCGGCCAGGTGCCGTTCGCCGGCCGCTGCCCCAGGCCGCCGGTAGCTGCAGTACTTCCAGCCGCAGCGCTACCTGGGCCGCTGGTACGAGCACACCAACTACTTCACCGTGTTCGAGGTGGGCGCCACGTGCGTGACGGCCGTCTACACGGACGCCGGCCGCGGCAAGATCGGCGTCGAAAACCGGCAGGTCAAGAACGGCCGGCGCAGCAGCATCCGCGGCGTGGCGCGGCCCGTCGACAAGAGCGGCGCAGCGCGGCTGCGCGTCGACTTCGAGAGCGTGCCCAGCTTCGGCAGCGGCGCCAACTACATCGTGGTCGAGACCGACTACCACAGCTACTCGGTCGTCTGGTCGTGCAACGACTTCAAGCTGTTCAACACGCAGATCCTGTGGATTCTGACGCGCGAGCGTTTCCCGAATCCGTATCTCATCAAGAGCATCAAGAGGCGACTGCGGCGGTACGGCCTCGACCCCAGTAAGCTGCGCCAGACCGACCAGAAGAACTGTCCATACGGGCACTGACGCCCTGCAAATCCGTGCCGTCTACCGATGGGCTGCTACAGACCGCTGCAGCCAATCAGATGCCCCTGAGGACCTGCTTCAGACGGTGGAAGGCAATCGATGGCCCCTGAGGTCCTGCTGCACAGCAGCCAATCAGCGGCCCCTGAGGAGCTGCTGCAGGCTGCCGAAGCCAATCAGTGACCACTGAGAAGCTGCTGCAAACGGCGGCAGCCAATGACTGACCACGAAGAAGCTGCTGCAAACGGCGGCAGCCAATGGCCAGTGAGGAACTGCTGCAGATCGCTGAAGCCTATCAGCGGGACATAACCTGTTGCAGACCGCTGAAGCGAACCGACGTCAATGAGAAAACCAGTGCTAACCGCTGCGGTGAGACTGAGAAACCGAGGGCCTTCTACGTCATGACGGCGGAGACGGTCTGTCCGTCGCATGGTTCGGGTTCGAGCCCGGACCAAGTGTCCGACAGAAATGCATCAGTGCTACGGTAGTGGGTAAGAAGAATGGACCATGAGGCGCAACTGGAAAGAGATGCTACTGTTTAAGCAATGTAGTATTAGAAATAGCATAAGGGTGCAATGTGTCGAAGCTCGAAAAAATTCAGCAAACAAGTACTTACAACACGGGACAAGTCAATGAAAACACTAAGTGGCAATATCCTGCCAACACTCCAGACTGATACTTCGTGTTGCTCCAAGTAACGACGACTGAAATTTTAAGTTCAAAGTTCGAGTTCAAAAATGCCAAGTGAAGCATTTTGGTAGACAAGTTGCAAGGGTATACAACACAATCATCTTTTGCTCAACCGCTGCAAAGTTCTTCCAACAGTTTCCACGTATTATAGACTGGACGATTTGAGCTATTTGAGTCGCGGACAAGATGAATGGCGTTGATGTCGCAAGTTCAACAGTATGGGCAGTATATAAGGAAAAAATACGCTAAGGGTGGCATACCCAATATAATTACGTAGCATACTGTGAGGTCAACGCAATGTACCACTTCAGAGCAATCAAGTACGGCGCAAAGTCTCTCCAAAAGCCGGTAAAATCCGTCAACCAAAACAGCTGCATTGCCGGGGAAGGTACAGCTGGGTATTTCACCTTAACACCTGGTGTCTACCACACACCGAGTTTATCGGTCCGACTTCTCATCCACCAGGCTGCGGCTGCGGCTACCAGCATCCAGTCCTTATCTTTTCTGAGCTGATAGATCTGCGCCAGCCGATGACCGTTTTCTGAAGCGCGAACCGTACATGGTTTTCTTTTTCAGTTACCAAACCTCAATGGATTGTCCCAACTTAGCAAGTTTATTTTCTGAAGCTTCAAGACATTTTTTTAGAGAAGTGAGTACTGAAAACGTCATCAGGAGCAATGTCCTGATTCACCAAATCGACTTAGGTGGGTCGATTTCGGTGAGATATTTCCTGTAAAATACTGGCTATATAATGGCTAATCTAATAAAATAATGTTATGGTATCCAGAATTGTTGTTCTGTCCCCGCTTTAAAAATGCTCTTAAAAAAGGTTTCCGTTTTCCGCCTTCACAAAGAATTGAAGGTGAGGACAGCCTCTCCAAAGAGACCATCCTGAAGGGTTCCAGCGTTCCCCGATGCGCCCAAAAATAGAACAAGATAATATGTGTACGACAGCAAGCGCACACGACTGGAAGAAATGCCTGGATACTATTCTGAAACTTTCTTGTTTTTTAACTACGTTTTGATCATCCGGATACGGCCCACCGCGTACACGTTTCCTAATACGTGAAATCTCACAAATGACGACATGAAAAGGTTAGGTGAAGCAGACGATACAAGAACAAAAACAAAAAGTGGTACCACAAAGCACTAACAGAACAAGCGTCAGGCCATTTGCGGCCAGACACCAGCTGGGGAGATTTAGAAACGGCTATCAAAAGCATTGGTCTATCCACGTACTCGGAGTCCTAACCTGGAATTACCTGGTTTTGCACACAGCTTTGCACGAACAAGGTGCACGGAATCAAAGAGCTTCTAACCCAATTTGTCGGTACTAAAAAAGAGGAGGGTGCCGCAGAGACACGGGAAATGATGAAAGACGGACACGCAACACGACACGCCGCGCCCTGGCCGGCGGCGGTGCGACGTTAGTACAATTTCACATTTCCACCGTCGGCGTCCAAACCCGACCAGTTCCGCCGGTGAAAGTCAGGCGTGAGAGCAACGGGGACAGTAGCCTCTCAGCGGCCGACACCGGTCCTGTCCTGGGCGTTCATACCCAGAGCCGGCCAACGCCAGACGCACGGACTGGTAGCGTGTGAATAACCCGATGCTCATGTTATCGGAATAAAAACAACGAAAGCTAATAAGTCCCATGTTTCGGCGCCGGCCTTCTTCAGGAAACTGAAGAGGGCCCAACGCCGTAATAAAGGATGTATTAGTTTTTGTTGTCTTTTCTTCGCATACAGTAGGACCACAAGGGTCTGGGCACATATCCAAAGATTTCGATGAAAATTTCCCATTGTTGGCGTGCCTTTTCCCTCGACACCGTGTTTCACTTAGCTTTCAGTTCCCAAACTCTGTAATGATGTTGTTTCCGTCCGTACCCTGGATGCCTGTATGTACAGTATACGAAAAAGATTAAACCATGCCAGGTACGAATTAACAAATGATACAAATGAGCGGCGGGAAACGATATTTTAAAAATCAATGCTGGAAAGGATATTCTGGGATTTTGTTTATCTACGTTAATACATTTCGCGTAGCACATTTTGGCTTACACATGTGGCCGCTGGGAGTGTTGCTAATTTGCACACAATGTCAGGGAAAACGTTAACAGATTTGGTGCAATAGAGGTAATTTATAGTATGCAAATAAAAAGGTGGTAATTTGCTACCAAATGATGACGTCTGCTCAGGATGGAAATATGAGCGAAGTTGTTACCACTTTTTACCTGGAGGTAGCTTTGATTTGTAAAAATTAACTGAATGAATTAGATATCTACAGCCGAGAAATTTCCCCAGGTTATGGCCTATATCCCCAGGATTCCAGATTGGAACCGATTTCCCTGGAAAGGGGAAATTTCCCTAGATGTGGTCAACACTGCTTCGGATGTGAACATAACGCTATTCACTCACTACCTGACTCGCAAAAATCCTCAGTTTAGCACTGCATTATATTCCAACAGATCTGTTCCATATTCGCTGGTGTCTTTTTATCCCCTAAAGCATATTTAAACAAACAATGGATACTAGCCATTCCCTCCAAATGACATTCTGGTTGACAGTGATGTATTCTTCTGAGGCATAATTCCGGTAAGCACAAAAAAGCAGGCGTTGGTCTCGGTGCAAATGCTAATTCTAGCGAGCTCCGCGCGATGTTCTTGGACTATCACAAAGTGGTTCGCCTACGCCCCTGTGTCTGAACACTAACCCTCTATGGTCTGTCATACGCATAACCCGTTGTAAACCACCGAAACCCCATCTCTCCGACAGCGATTCGCTGGCCAGCACAATGCGTCCGCTGATACCATTTTAAAGCACAGGCGACAGCACGGAAGCAGCGGAGACGACCCACGACACAAGACTTTACTGCAGCTTTCAATGTTATCCGTCTGCTGGTGCATGAAATAAACCGCCTCAAACTCTGCCGGTGGCCTTCCTCCTCCCCTCCCCCTCCATTATTGCTTTCAAATGCGCCTGGACTCAATATCTGTAGCCGGTAGCAGCACCCAAACTAACTTCCACGGAATCCAGAAGATAGCGTCATCTCGGTATTAACTGTGAGGGACTGTTAACTCTCGGCGTTTCTGAAGAACACTTTCGCCTCTCTTGCCATGGTGATCGGCCCTGACTTTCTGACGACGACTTTTGGCGAATTTGCGGCCTTTCCCCCTTCTTCGCTCCCACAAAACTGGGCTGATGGAAGAGCAATAAGATTTTGTAGGCTAACTGAAAAGAAGCGGCGATGGCAGACATCACAGCATTTGGAGCTCCTCATGTAACCTGGTTAACCGATGGCAAGTCAAACTTTTACTTTCTGCCAAGCGAGACGTGTGAACGTTCTGGTCCGTTTCACACCGTACTACGCCACTGTACATTGTCTTCATGGACACACGATTTTACGTTGTTGCTTCTTCCGCACGAATTGTATGCATCCCTAGCCACCCGCGGCTGAGTGCGAAGGCAGCGGGTGTCGCAGACGTGGCAGGTGGCCTGTGTTATATAACCCGTCGGCATCGCGCCGTCGCACCGCGACGAGACGCGCAATAAGCCCAAAACGGTGGGCCGCAGGGACCGCGATAGCCTTTCAGCGAGGTCAGACACGGCTGGCTGCAGGGTCCGCGATGAGCCGTTCAGCGAGGTCAGACACGGCTGGCTGCAGGGTCCGCGATGAGCCGTTCGGCGAGGTCAGACACGGCTGGCTGCAGGGTCCGCGATGAGCCGTTCAGCGAGGTCAGACACGGCCGACTGCACGGCAGTCCAACTCCCGGTGAATCCGTCTGCTTGACAACGCAGCCGAGGAAACATTGACCGGCGTCGATCTGAGCCAACCAGAACTAACCAAAGTCAGCCAGAGCTGATCAGAGCCAACCAGAACCAACCTGAGCCGACCTGAGCCAACCAGAACCAACTAGAGCCGAACAGGGCCAACCAAAGTTGACCAGAGCCGACCAAAGTCAACCAGGGCCCAACAGGGCCGACCAGAACCAACCAGGCAACCAGAGCCAACTTTAATCGACCCGAATCAACCACAGCCGACCAGAGCCAACCAGGGCCGAACGCAGCCGACCAGAACCAGAGCCGACCTCAACTGACCAGAACCAACCAGAGCCGACTAAAGAAGACGGGAGCCCATCAAACGGCGACAACGATAGGTGAACCATTTTTCCCGCCATCCGCATCAGACCGGAGGAGGGAGGAACGACTTTTATTTATTGAGAAACTAACTTAACCCTCTTCCCGGAGGGCTAGACGGTATGGCCGATTCGTGGCGGGGGCGGGGGGGATTTGGCCCCCTGTATTCTCGGGGATCTCGAGAACTACACATACGATTTCATCGCAACAAACTGCAATCGATTTGCCATAATATAAACTACATTTTTATAAAAGAAACTTTCAAATTTTTGAAACGGGTGGATACAGGAGGGCAAAAGTCAAAACGGCGGATATTTTTGAACTTGTTATAACTCTGTTGTTCATGGACCAATTTTGATGACATTGGCACGAATCGAGAGGTTATGGATGAGACTTTTTCCCATTGGTACATATATTTGAAATTTTCAAAACATTCATAGGCGTTCCCAAGGTTTCAAAAACAGGATTAGTTTTTCAAAAACCGAGTTTAAAAAAAGGTAAAAACACTTTTTAGCTTATACCAGTCATCTTACGATGAAGGAGTACAAATCGTATTACAATGTTTGTATGACGTTACCATAGGCGGTGCCAGGGACATGAAAAAGGGGGAAATGTCATGGTTACATGTTCTTCACGCAAACTTACGACCTTTGACCTTATAACCCTATTCCCGGAGGGCTAGACGGTATGGTCGATTCCCGGCAGGGGAGGGGGGGCGGATTCGGCCCCCCCGGGTCTCGAGAACTACTCGTCAGATTTCATCGCAACAAACGGCGATCGATTTGCCGTGACGTGAACTACATTTTTATAAAAAGAAATTTTCAAAATTCTGAAAGGTGTGGATACAGGGGGCAAAATGTCAAAATGGGGGGTACTTTTGGACTTCTTATAACTCCGTTGTTTATCGACCGATTTCAATGGAACTGGCATGAATCGAGAGATTACGACAGGGTTTTTACCATGGGTCCACAAACCTAAAATTTCGAGAAAATTCATGGGCGTTCACAGGGTTTCAAAAAACAGGAGGATTAGTTTTCCAACAACTGAATGAAAAAAAGAGGTAAAAACACTTTTTTGGCTTCTGCTAGTCATGCTATGCTAAAGAAGTACAAATCGCATTACAATGTTTGCATAATGTTGGCATAGGCGGTGCCAGGACATGAAAAAGGGGAAACTGTCATAGTCACACGTTCTTCAGATCAACTTGTGACCTTTGACCTTAAATGACCTCCAGTGACCCTGGGGTCACTTGGGATGCTCTCGTGTGCATTTAATATTATTTGTAAGCGTTTTCAATCACTTGAATTCACTCTATTTCAAAAATTTCATTTCATGGCTATTGCGATACAGGGTACGCGCACTGACATTTTAGGCCATAGTTCCGTGACCCGACCTGATATCAACCTGAAACTTGCTACACAAGTAGAGGGGCACCCTTCTACGTCATATATATTCCGGGTTTGGCATTTGAATAACCGGCGCCGAAATTATTGCAAAAAATAAATTTTGACTTTTGACCTTGACCTGACCTTGTATTGTGACCTCAGATAAACAAAATTATATCTGCACATTGCCCAATTATTTAGCTATACATCCATATGAGGTTTTCAGTTCTATCTTAAAAACTCTGTTTGTGGCAGACATTTTCTTTGTACCCCAACATGGCCAAAAATGGCCTGAGGTGCTTTCCAAAAACGCTGCCTGGCTCCGCCCTGAGCAAAATAGAATTTTGCAATTTTGTCACGGCGCGTAGAAAGGATAGCTAGGAAGTCACCACGTTTCGTGAAGCTGCGTTAAAAAGCCTGGAATTGGCAAGCAAAAAAACCAAGGGGGGTGGATTCACCCCCCTGCCGGGAATAGGGTTAAATGACCTCCAATGTCCTTAGAGGCACTTGGAATGATCTTGCGTGCATTTCATTTCATTTGAAAACGTTCCATATCATTTGAATTCACTCTATTTCTAAAATTCCATTTAACAGCTATTGCGATACAGGGTGACACTGACATTTTAGGCCATAGCTCCGTGACCCGACCTAATATCAAGTTGAAAGTTGGTACACAAGTAAGGGGCACCCTTCTACGTCATATATATTCGGGGTACAGCATTGGAAAAAATAGTGCCAAAAGCACTTCTATAAAACCAAATTATGACTTTTGACCTTGACCTGACCTTGTGAAGTGACATCTGACAAAAAAGTATCTGGATGTTGCCCAGCTATTTACCTATACATCCATGTAAAGTTCTACGTTCTATCTTAAAAACCACATTTTTGGCAGACATTTTCCTTTTACCCTCAATAGGGCAAAAAATAGCCTGAGGTGCCCCCAAAAACAATGCCTGGTTCCGCCCATGAGCAAAACAGAATTACGAAATTGTCACAATACGTAGAAAAAATGGTTAGGAAAACTCACCAGGTTTCGTGAAGCTGCGTCAAAAACCATGGAATCGGCAAACAAAAAACCCAAGGGAGGTGGATTAAGCCGCTCTGCCGGCAATAGGGTTAAATGGCCCAACTGTCCGCAACTGCGATCAAACTACAGCGGAGTGACATACAATTACGCAGTTTCGGCTAAAATATTGCATTTAATTCTAATTCTAACGAAATTCGGCCACTGCGAAACAACTTGTCTGATTCCCTCGAAATTCAGTGCAAAAAGCCGGATGTAACAAATTCGGCTAAAACGAAGCTCCATTTTCCATCAAGTTCGAGTTTTGCGAGATTTAGGTCAATTTTTGGTCACGAAGAAAACTTCCGATTCTCCGGACTGCAAGACGAGGAACAAGTCATTCCATACACCCGTGTTCAATACCCGAAACCTCTGAATCGGAGGAACCCTAACTAAAGATGCGGTTACCGCTTTGAAGGTACCAAAAGAGGCACCTTTTCTGATGACGGTATATTCGCTTTTGGCCTGCAGAAAATTCGTCGTTGGCCCGCGTTCCCTTTACAACGAACTGTCGTCCGAGCTGTTGGAGCTGCCAGTTTCATGTTTCAACTGCCATCCGGTGAACCATGAACCGGTGAACCTGCGTCGTGCACCGGAGTGACTGGCCAGCGTGTGTACGAGCGTGCGTGACAGTGTGATTGTTTGTTTTTGCTTCATCTGACTTTAACTTTTGCTGATTCTTTTCGTTTTAGTTGCAGACGAGAGGTCTGAATAGCCATTATAGTGTAGTGGACGACCTTAACAAATGTCTGAGTCTGAGTCTGAGAGCCGGTGAACCTCAGAATAACGTGCACTGATAATGTAGGGCATATTTTGCCACCCTCCTATTCTTATGATTTATTCTACCGATTGCAATACGCCTTTGTTGAAGAAGGTCTGCATGGTAAACCTGCATTCTTCAGAAAACGAAATGACGTAGGTCACGTCTATTAAAGTCGAACAAATCCACTGTCAAATTAGTGACGTCTTTCATTTCCCCAAAACCACAAAACCCATGGCAACAAAATTTTGCGGAAGTCGTGGTCCACACCATGACTTTCCATTCTGCGAGGCGAGGTTGAACTTAGGTCAGGTCAAACGAGGCCACCCTAAGTCGTCATTTGAAAATGTTGCATTTCGTCGAAATCAATCGCAAAACAATCCAGTGGGTTGTCAGATGGTAGGACATCCATGTACGTACGTAAGGTGACTTACTTAGGTCATCTGAGGCTATCTGAGGCCACCTGCGGGCAACAAAGTACATCCTCGCAAACTACAATGGAAATCATTCGGTTGTATCCGGATAAAAATTGGTGATTTTTCATGTACGCTAACTGACCTTGGATTTCTCTGCTGAACTGACCAAGCTTCCTCGTGTTACAAGGTAACTGCAATTATCATCCATTCCAGGTTTCCACTACTTTCCCATGTCGACACACTTACAGAATACTGCATTTCGTTGCACATACCCATTTCGTTACACATGGTTCACCTCGACTGACCTAACCCAGGCTACCTATGCCTTTACATTGTAAATTTATCGCACAGGTTAACTCCCCACAATGTTTTGCAACTAGCCGTCCGGCAGAACCTATTTCATGCGCAAAACAATACACTTCCTTCGGCCCGACTCACGCCCGGTTGTCCGCCTCCGACGAAAGATCGACCGCGCGACCGGCCTTTCGGCTTCGCCGGCCTGTAGTGACAAAAGTTACCAAACGATGTTAGAAACTAAACGGGGAAACTATTAGGAGTACAGCAAGACAGTCGAAATTTCCTCGCCCTACCTCCATGTTATGTGCAGAGAACACGAAGTGTGAGCAATACCCCCCCCCCCCACCAATGTGAAGTTCATTCACTGGATCGGCAGCGTCGCCAATGCGGTTGGCAGCCAGAGCAACATGCTTGATACAAGGACATGGCGAGCAGGCGGGGGCCAACGAACTTATACGTTTTTGTGAACGTGTGCTCGTTCCACCACGAATGTAAGGCAAGAGAAGTTTAAAATGTTATAGGTAGCTGAGAGAGCGGGTCCTGCAGCCAAGAAAAGCAAAACTGTTGGAGATTTCAAGATTCCTACCTCAATATTACCAACGATTCTTATGAGCAAGGATGACATCAAAAGTGAAGTCTTGTTTTTTTTGCTTTTCTTGTGTCTCCTGATAACCCATATCGTTTGATTTTAATATAAATGAACTTACCTTGTGGTTCTGGCTATTACGAAGTTCACCTATGACGAACTTTCTCAACGGCTCACAAAAACTCGTTATAAACAGATCTGCCTGTACACGTCAGAAAATAATAGTCATATTAGAACAACATGTACTTAAATGTCCGCTACAGCTGAATGAGAACTCATGGAAAGCCCCATATCGTTTTCAAACAGGTATATCAACGCCATACAGGTAAGTGACTTTATCACGGATTAGTACGTGAATCATATTTAGAGCAGCATTCACTTCGTTAAAATTCGTGGCACCTTATGATCCAAACAAGCCACGTGATCGAGTATGATAGAAACGAAATGCCAACCGCAATCGTACTGAAGTGCCATGTCGCCATTTTAACTCCCCGTTGCATGCCAAAGAACATGTCAATGTCGTCGGCCGACGGATCGGTCATATGTGGCAGCTAAATTTTTATTCGTTATTTGTACAAATCTGAGCCGAGTGGTTTGACAAGGTTATGGACCAGAGCCCGCGCTAAGCAGAGCTTGTTGCATAGACTCCAACCCCCACACCCGATCGCGCAATTCAAGGTAATGGCTGGTTTTGTGAAGAAAGTTTAACATGCCGTGAAGGATGCGACAAGGCCGTGTGGTAGCCAGCTTGACCCTATGTTGGCCAGGCGACAGCTAACCCGCGGGCCAAATATCGAGCGCCGGGGCGACTCGAACCCGTCTTGCCAGGACGGGGAGACCAGCGATCTACTGACTGAGTTGCCGATCATGGTTTGCTCAGTTAATAGATGCCAGAAACGGTGAGCGTGAATGAGCGTAAACTCATGCAAGCACGGGTTTCTGATGCACGTGGGGCGAGCTGAAAAGTATTGAGTGGCACGCAATATCAAGAGCAAATGTCGTTAGAGTTGAAACAGATTTGGGATGACATATGTGGATACGAGCGTAAGAAATCGGCATGCTTTTCTTCTTCCAAGCAAGACGAAAGGCGCCAGCATCAGAACTCAGACGGCGCGTGTCGTAATGTCGAGGCAATCCAAGCGTGTCGCACTCCTACAAACGACGACCTCGACGGCCCGGCAGGTTGACCAAAGGATCATCCGAACAAGATGCGGTTTAACGGCGAAGCAACTGGTCCACCTGCAGCGGGATGCATCCGAAGGACGTGGCGCTGCAAGAGTGGAATTGGAAATCCGGAAGCCGTTTGGGGAGCTCACAGCGCACCAGGTCAGACACACGTGGGATGTCATAACGTCACCGTGGCCAGAGCCACGTTCCATTGCAAAACTCAAAAACTGGGCTCCAGGGATTTCTCCTGCCACGCATCATTGCAAATGAACCTCAATATTGCGGGAAGAATGGCGATGACCTCCCGCCTTCCATCCACCTGCCTCTGTGCACAAACAGGCGCTGAAATTTGCGGTCGACTTAATCGTTCAGTAAGGCTGTCACCGTCACCGGGCCACTAAATGGTTCCAAAGTAATGCGGTGGGCACGGCGCTGCGCCGGCTTGCCTGGCAAGTCCAGACGGTTCAGACAAGTCGCGACGGCTCTGAACACGAGCTTACACGCCGGCTTGTAACACCGCAGACTACAACAGACCCCCCCCCCCTCTACATTTCGCCGGCTGCACCGTGCGGCCTCAAAAGGATACGCATGGCCGATGGTGTCTCTGGTGTAGATCTTGATGGAGCTGGCCTGGGCAGGCTTTGGGCGGCTCTTGTGCTTGCCGGTGAGTTTCGCCCGCACCATGGCCTCGAGCTTCGGCGCGGTGAGCGGCGACCGGCCGTGCTCCGACGAGTACGCCACCCAGCCGTAGACGAGCTCCTCGGCCGACAGGTGGTGCTCCGAGCACAGGGCCACGCCTGCCGGACAGGCACAACCGCGTCACGAACAGGGCTGCGCACGGCCGCGTCGGCACTGCAGTACAGGAAAACAGCACAGCGGCATCCGCAACACAGCAGCATTAGCAACAATCGACACAAACAACGCAGCCGCGTCAGCGGTACAGCCCCGAGACAAATAACACAGCCGCATCAGAAACATGGCTGATTCAGCAAAAACAGTCCAGGCAAACAATAAAGCCGCCCAGCAATACAACCGAGATAACCAATACAGTCGCATGATCAACACAGCCGAGACAGACAACAAAGCCTTGTCAACAATACAGCAAACACAAATGACAGCAGCATCAGCAATACAGCTGAAAAAAATATCAAAGCCGAAACAAACGGCACAGCCGTGACAGAAACATGAATGAGAGACAGCCCTGTTGCAATCGACCATCACGCCAACCCAATGTCCTAAAATTTAGTGTGGGCTAGGGTGTCAAAGGGGAGAAATGATAGGCCTTTAAAAGAAAATTCATAGTCCTGAGGCCAAATGATCACTGGTTTTTGTCTGCCAAAGAGCTTTTCCATAGTTTGGGGAGTGGAAAACTCAGTGCTTCAGAGCAGAAAATTGTTTCATGTTCAGAACCCTTCCCACCCAACACCAAACATTCTGAGACACTGCACAAGCCACCTTTGTCCTAATGCTCACTATACAGACCCTCACTGTGACCCCACTAATCACGGCCCAGACTCCCGCGACCCTGACCCTGAATCAACGGATCATCATTTGGATACTGCTGACCTCCTGTGACTGAATCAACAATCAATCAGACTTTTCAGATCCTCCTTCAGCTACACTGAGCCTCAGCTTTATCTTTCTCCAGAGAAAAACCAAGACCCATGTGATGCTCATCTTAGCCCTGCTTACCATGCTTCACCAAGTCCCACAATGGACTCACTTTTTCTTTCATCCCCTTGATTCCCCTCTGAACTCATTGCTAGTCACCCTGCCCAAACAACCCCAATGACAATTCTGCTGACCTCACTGATAACCCATTTGGCCCCAATATCCCACTGACCACATTGCTGTTCTTTATATCTATGAGGGAAGGGCTCAGAAAAGCACTCTGCATCTATAAATGGCAAAATATACAGGCTTTAGGCCTAGCTAACAGAAACATACCATGGACACATATCACATGGACACTAGAATGTTGCAGGATAAGCCTAAAGAAACAAGTGATCAGCATTGCAAATGGAATGAAAGTTTCTGGCTGATTATGGCTGGCCTAAAAAGAAATGCCTTCATTAGAGAAGCCAAATAAAAATATGCCAACACACCCAGTATCAAAATACCTCACTGTTCATCAAATAACAAAAGACAGCATTTTAAAGGTTCACTGCAGACCTCCTCAAGCTAAAGCAAAACTGACAGGAAAACTTGAGATTCAAATGTTTTCAAAAATTCCATCAATTTACTGATATTTTGCCAAATGACAGGTTAGGAGAATGTACTGTTCATGAGTGTCATGGTTTCCCTTATTTAATGAGCACATCAAATATAAGAAATATTCTTGGTAGACTATCTGAAGACTTTGGAACAAAAGACAACCTGCAAGAAAGAACAAATTTGCAAAATGAACACATTTAGATCAGAGCTTGTAAACAATGATATTACAGCTACTTGTTTTATGTTTCAATCAGAGCTTGTAACCAATGATATAAGGGCTATGTGAAAGTCATATTGACACCACTTGGCCACTTCACAACAATCCATTTTAGTGGGAAAATAAATCTGAGCCTGGCTCAACTGATTTACTCATCTACTGACCATTTGATTTCCTGGTTAACTGGTCCTACTGGTCTGAGGTTAACTGGTCTGCTGGTCTAGGCACTGTTTTGCTGGTTGACTGTTCTATTGAGCGACTGGTCAATTTCGGCAATCCTTTAGAAGCGCACTCCATAAACCAAGCACATTGGATGACACATATATGGCGCATGTGGCAAAAGGAGACGTCAGCTGTTGCAAGAAACAACAACATTATGCACTGGAGCTCCAGGTCGTAGATCACCTACTATTCGCTCTTGTTTTACACAGTAGGTTAGGTTAGGTTAGTTTAGGTTAGGTTAGGTTATGTTAGGTTAGCTTAGGTTAGGTTAGGTTAGCGAATAGTAGGTGATCCACGACCCTGGAGCTCCAGTGCATAATGTTGTTGTTTCTTGCAACAGCTGACGTCTCCTTTTGCCACGCACGCCGTATATGTGTCATTCAGTGTGCTTGGTTTATGGCGTGCGCTTCTAAAGGATTACCGTCAATTTCTGGGTATAAAACAGTTCAACTGATATGCAATGGATCTCCAGAGACATTCATGTGTTGTATGGCACCTTCTGAAGACCATTCAGTGAGGTGTTCCCAGCCAATATGTATGCTGCTGTATGGGTACTGTCAGCCTGACAGCCAAAGAAGTGCCTCCGTAACTCTGATAAACCTAGGCACATGTAGGCAATGCACTGAAAGGAACATTACACCCCTAGATATTCTTAGTTTGTAACCAATGGCAAAACCCTGTATTTCGAACTTCATCACTTCATTCACACATCATTCATTCCAACTCAACACTCACAACTTCATCATGATCATAGTTTAATGAGTAAGAGTCGGGCAATACGACTCAAATTCAAAATTGAAGGTTGTGAGGTAGTCAAAAGTCAATTATTCCAGACTTACATTTTGAGAGAATCTCCTCGGTCACATTGATACAAAACTTCCCAAATTCTTCATTGATTTCCTCCAGCTGCGGCATCCCTCCCTTCTCCTATGGTAATGCGCGAAACGCTGTAAAACGTTCCTGATATAATAGCACCTACACACGCAGAGAGCATTTACGTGTACTGAAATCCACAAGAAAAAGGAAATTGGCGCCAAATGTCTATTTTGCCGCACTAATTCACAAATGTCTCTAATGTGATCCGGAGCTATTATCATGCACATCAAAATAACAAGGCCATGGACGATGCACTTGCACGTATTACTGCGAGACTTCTACGGTGCATTGTTAGTGCATATTATTTTACGCACACATTTCAGAACCATATGTAATGCTTTTGACCAAGAGATTAGAGTCAATACTATAAAAATGTGTCTTTATTTCTGTCAAACTTGTTCACCACCAGTTACAAACAAAACTTAGACAAAATTATTCCCATCCTTCACCTCCTCATTCCTGGAAATTCGTCTTAAAAACACATTTTTGTCTAAAGATAACCTATTTTGTACAACAGCGCATTCGGTCTAGAATTAAAATGACCTACAACACAAATGACGTCATGACGTTTACCTCATTTTGAAGGTTTCACGATATTCAAATGTAACAAATGAATCGAAGATTCTGCGCATAATCATTGTCATCCATGACCATTGCATTATGTTATCGACGTTATCCATAGAACGTGGAGATGTAGTGATTAGTGGGGTTTGTTTGTGAACAAGACCGGAAAAGTGACTGACGGTTCGTGTGCAAAGATTAGTGACAAACGAAAGACCGAGGTCAATGGTAGTTGAAACGAGGATCCAGACGCAAACGTCATTCCATTCCTACATTGTGTTGGTTGATTTCTGTTGATGCAACGCAGATAATAAAATCCGTGCATTTTTGCCACCGATTTCAAATCAGTAGGTGAGTTAAGGATGCATGCAGTCAGGGAAATATGGCTAAGTTGTAGTCTGGCATTGCCTCCCATTCTTTGGATCTTGTGATGTACACTGCTGCTGTTGAGTGCTATCAGATTTGTGATTGTTATTACAGGAGGAATTGTTGTTTCCTGATCTCATCTGTGAAAAAATGCATAACCTCACTCAAATTAGGGACTGCAGAATATCAGGCTACCAGGGCATTCTTAGAATCATCAGTGGGAATAATTGGGTGTTTTGTAACTGGTATGCAAAAATTTTTTGGTATGAGGTAACATTTGGTGCAAGTTTACACAAACACTAAGGAAGACTCATATAACTTGTGTTTTGTCACATCTGGTGACTGAAGATGTTTTGGTAGCAGCATTTTGCATTGATATTTGTGAGGATTGTTGAAAACTGTCATATATCTTGTTTCTCATGGCATAATAACTGATGGCAGTAAACTGTTTAATAGCAGACTGCTCAGAAGAGAAAAACAGTTTTCTTGCAGACTGCAAGAAAGCTGTCAATGCTATTGATGTACAGCAAACATGGGTAGGGCCAGCATGGGGCAAAATGGACTCCACTGATTGCTATTTGGCAATTTTGTTTATATGAATGTTACAAACCTTTTGAGTAGTAACATGAACGGAATGGACAGATCAAGAAAAGGCGGTCTAGAGCATATTTCCCTCTTGCCTTTCTTGTGAAATCAGGTCATTGTCTCCAAGCTGGCAACATCATGCAAACATGAATGAGTAGGGCTTATGGCCATCTCTGATTTTAACAACATATCTGAGCAAAACCAATACTCTGGAAATGGGAAGGGGGCATGCCCCCACTCTTACAACTAGTAGTTTTTCTTATCTGATGATGGCTCTGGTTTTACCAACAATCTATTTTCTAAAGGGACTTCATTGCCCTCTTCCTGGATTAATGTGATATCTTGTCTGCCTGTTATTGGGCAGTGCCTGTTGGTGATTGTTCATCAATAAACACTAAACAATCAGCATATGCTCATTTCATCCAGTATGCCAAGGGCTGGTTAATAGCACTGTTTAATCCAGACATTTTCTGCTATTTATGATGGTGTCATCAAGAGTAGAGAAACACCTGCAGTCTTTCTGTTGTGTTAGCACATTCACATGCAAAATACTTGCATTATGTTTGTTAATGGTCTTGAAGGGGTTCTTGGTAGTTTCCTCACAGATGAAGTGTTTGGGATATTGAAGTTTTGTTTCATGCTGCCATGTGTTTTATGTGATGTTCTTATGCTGGCACACATGGCATCAAAGAGACATTTTGATTTAGGTTGTAATGGGAAGCATTAGAAATGCTGGTCTCTGGCAAACCCCATTTTCCAGCCTGCAGCCACAAAATAATCTAACACAGTAAGTTGCAACCAGGCACATAGCCTGGATTTTCCTCAGGAGGTGGGGCTAAATATCAAATTTTGTAATATGGTACAGACATATCACCAGATTCATAGGAAAAACAACAGTTTTGTGTAATTCACCTCATATTTAACTCACAACAAACATCATGTTGGTTTTTGTAGCATATATATGATCCACTATTTGGCATTCCTGCAAAATTGTCTAATATCTAGCACAGACTGCTTGGCTCAGGGGTGGCCATGGCCCCCATCCCCCCACCCCCCAGCTACATGCCTGGTGTTAACAAGTTGTAACATCTTATCTTCTGAGCAATGAGTCTTGTGTAAATTTTTTAACTTGTTTCCTGCAGTTTTTTGGGGGACATAAGATAGCCATAATGTGCTCCCTTATGTCCCAGTAATCAGTCATGCCACTCACCCTCTCCATTTTGAGATGCATTGCCAATTTTGTATGCACTGGCTGATGCAGGTCATTCCTGGTCTCCCATTATTAATTCACTGAAACTCAAAACAGGGCTTCTTTGGCTTTATTTTCAGTCATGTCAGTGACCTTGCTTGATATTGGAAATTTGTTCAACCATTCCAGAACTGCTTTCTTCTCAAGACTTTGCAAGTGCCAAAAATGCATTCATGCTTCAGCAGGGTCCATAAAGAGAATCAAAGATTTACATCAGTTGTGATTGAATGAATTGAATTGATCTTGGAAGGGGTGGTAAAAGTAAATTTATCATAGGTGCAGCAAGATAATTTGTGGAATGTATTGACTACATGTATGATTTCTATTGCAAACAGATGATAAAAAGTGGCAAAGTTGTCAGTCCCATCCTGAGCAAGGCTTCCCCACAAATGTGTGCTGCCATGCATAGATTTTTCCTCTGTGAAGTAGGAACCATCCATGTGTGTGGATCTCTGATGTAGTGCAGGTTGCCCTGTTTTGTGCTGAACCATGCCCTGGTCTGGGCATGTCACTGCATCATGTCAGAAATCATCATGACCTGGTGGTATTAGTGTTGCCCAAATGGTGAAATGCTTGTCTTGCTCATTTTATAGTGTGATGCAAAATGGAGATGAATGGCATGCCACCCTGATCATTTCATGTGTGATAGCAACCCTGCATGAATTCTGATTGTAGGTAGTAATTTATGGGGAAGTTATACACACCTTACACCACAGACTGAGTGTCAAAACTTGCTCATTTTTCAAACATCCAGTCATGTGCCTGGATTCTGATGGAGACTTTCTTCATTTTACATCAGATTCAAGAAGACTGGTAGGTGTTGCATCACATGGGCACCCCTTTGCTGCCAGGACACCATGATTCCAAGGCCACATAATGACATGCCCAGGTCGACAAAGGACCAGTACAAAATGGGAGTAACCGGCATTCCATTGGCACCCAGGAGCATGCCTTGAAACATCGTTGGTGGCCATGGATGTCCGGTTAAAGGGATTGATTCTGAACTCTGATGTGCATGATTGGGAACCCAGAAAAAGCAATGTGAGACTGCTGTAGTAGATTCTAGGCATTGTTTTGTGTGAAATGCGATAGAATATGTAATGTTCGCGATTTCTGAAGAGGTCCAATGACATTTTCCTCCGCATCCGTGCTCTTCTGATAGGTGGTAGGTAAATAAGTATGGACGGACCGACGTAAATATGCTCCCTGAATAATGATGAGAGGCCACGTTGTAAGCCTTGGAATCAGGTTAGAGGCCTACGTTCGATTCGAAATCGATGAGGAAATTTTACACTAGTCTCGAATCGGAATCATGGATTCGTTTAAAAACCGTCGTAAATCGGAATCGACGGACGTACGAACTGATGAGTGGGAGCTCGGTTAAATCACAACCTAATGAATCATCATTGAATCGATTCATCCTTTGAAAAACCCGTTATGAACGAAAATAGGGGTCAATTTCAGGCTCAATAAACCAGGCGAACAGGTGCATTGGAGGTGCACCAAACACAAGGCAGCTGTAGCTAGAAATGAATAAGTTATTGAAACCAACGGCAAAAATTATCGGGAATCGCGAGACAAATGTGGCGCATGCAGCGTTTTCTGCGCGGCTTCAACCAAACGATTGTTTTGCTGCGTTCTTTCGATCTCGGTCATGGGAAGCTACCCTTGTCTTCCGCAAAGTGTCACCAATTATTACCAAAGCTTCTGGTGAGGTGAGCATTAAAATAGCTAGGCATCAGTATGGTCCCTTCCATTGCAGCTGTGCATGGACTGGGTAGTGCAGTATGTCTATAAGTCAGTATTAAATCTCCCATATGAAAATGCATTGTGGACTGGTGCTTTCATTGAAGTGAACCCTCCATGTCCCTTCGCCACACCTTTTTTGACATGCTGTCAAATAATAGGTTAGTTCTGTCTGCAATTCTGTGCACTGTGTTTTTAGCCATTTCTTGTTTCTGCAACATTCTCACTGATCATTTGCAGTTAAAATTATGCAACAATAAACTTAGAATTATGAGTCAGTTGCAGTAAAGAAATTGAAACAGTTGCATCCTTTGCATGTTATTTCCAGTTCTTTCCTTTGCTAGCCATGAAAGATTTCAAACACAAAGAGTGTGTGATTCAGGCTGAAAATGATGGCAGATTTCAATATGATGTTGGTGCAGAGTTTGTGTCTGGCCCTCATTATGTCACTTAAGTAACTTATGTGATATAGTTTGTTGGTTTTCCTCTTGACTCCTTTTTGGTTGCATGGTTTAGGACTGGGAAAAAAGTATGTGTAAACCAGGAGTGCAGAAAATGCACTTGCATAGTCAAATGATGCAAGATGTTCAAGTAGGAATGAAAACCTGCAAGTCAAATGCATCTTCAGTTCATAACAAATAACCATGGTTTATTACCAAAAGACAGCTGTAAAAAGCATGATGTAGAGGAATCCAAGAGTCAGCAACCCTGTGCTTCACTCCAGCATGGGATCATACAGTTGATTTAGGACACGGCCATCATAGCGTCTTGTGAGCAGTGCATTGTCCTGAACCAATACAACATAATCTTGTAGAGAATTTCACGTCTTTATAAATCACATGGTTAAGGTACACTATGTTACACATAGTTCAGGCAATGTATGCTTTGTGGAGCCTATTGTGGTTGCTGGAAGTGAGATCTTAATGTTCTGCCCTCAAGTAGCATTGTGAGGTGCGATGATCAACAGTAATGCAGTTATGCATCTCCGGCACTTAACAGTTTTTTCATGTGCTGTTGCACACCAGAGGGGATACACAAATCAAAAAGGTTGTTTGTAAAAGGTATGTCAAACCATGAGTTTTTGTAGCAGTGTCATTGCCATGATCCACCTCTGGTACACTCTTTGTCAGTGTTTGCAATCATGTGTTTGCAGTCATGAAGGCTATTACAGCTTGAAATTGTGAAAGCTCTCAGATCTCTCATGACTGCTGTATCATTGGCATTTGTCATTATGGCAAAAAATGCCTATTAGGCATTATTTTTCAGAGATAGATTTGAAAATACTCAACTATTTTCTGAATAATTTTACATTTTAAGGCAGGTGCAAACATATATGACTGAAACTATTTGGTTGAAAAATTTTTTTCATTCTTTGAAGAAATTGTATCCAGTGGCATGTATTGGTGTATGGTGTGGAAGTATCAGATGTCTACTGGTGTTTATCCATTAGTTTTAAATTGTTTTGTTCATGTGTTATGCATACATGTTGCCATGGTGGAAGCTTCCAGATGCCCATTGTTCCAGTGCACATTTCCAAGGCTAGAAGCTCAGCTTATGTTGTTGTCATCTTTCATCCATAGCATGGTTGGTATGTGTGACATACAAGCAGGGCCAAAACAGTGTTATGATGCATGCTGCTGTAATTGCCATGTAGGTGACCAATTTTCCAAACCTTTGGGTATATAGTTGTCTCACCACACTCAAGATGTCTTACATTGCACTTCAAAAGACATTGGCTGCTCATGCACACAGAGCACTGTGGCTGGCGTGGTCAACATGCATAAAAAATAACTCAACCACACTGTTGAAGGACAGGATATTTGCATATTTTTGCATCTGCTTAAACCTCTCTTAATTGGTTTTATTGAGTTGCAATTGTTTGCTGTGTTGTGAAGTCTTACAAAATAACTAAGAAATGTGTGCACTTATTTTAAATTGCCAAATAAAAGATGAGAAAGGCAGGCTTTTTGTGATGCAGAATCACAGTTGGTATTGCAATGTAAGTGTTACTGGTTCAGTTTCCAAAATGCATTCTACATTTTGTAAAGTTTATGTAATTTTGATCTGAATGCTTTGCTAGTTTTTTTAATCAAAACTAATATTAGGCTCTGCTTGTTGTGTGGATTTGGATTCTTATATCTCATTGCACAATTCTAGGTGAATGACATGAACTTTAGGCAAATGTTGAACAAGTTTAATGACCTGACAGTGGCATGGTTGCATATATTGCTCCTTTGTTGTGGTGTAGTTACAAAGTCAAGAAAAAGTGGAGAGAGGCTGAAAAGTTCTGAAGTATTGCTTTCAACACAACCTGAGAAACCTAGGAGTTAAAGGTTTGAAGGGAGTGTACAGCCTCAGTGACTCCCCTCCTCTCCATTTATTTGACCGGTATGCTCCCACCTATACATATGTTTCCTCGTGCACGCGCAAGTCAAAAGAACATCGCATTTTGTTAAGATGATAATGTCGAGATCGAGATCTGAACAGCCCGCCGTGCTGACCGCCATCCGGGACGGCAGTGCTGGCGAAACGGTCGCGTCCCGGCTGGCGGCACGGCGCAGGCGGCCCGCGACGGCAGCGCGGCCGGGGCTGGAGCGCGGCCGTGCATCGGCCTGCCGTTCAGTCGTGCGGCCGTGACCGGGACCCGCTCCGTCGGCAGGGGCCGCGCTGATGGAGAAGTGCACGCTGGGCCTGCGCGCGCCGCTGGCCCGCCGCCTGGAGCGGCTGTCCAGCGGCCACGGGCCCGGCTACCTGGACTACCTGCTGGAGTCGCACGCGCCTGACACGGACAACCTGAGCGAGCAGCCGGCCGAGCCGCGCCCCGTCACCGGCTGGGCGCCCAAAATCGCTGTCGACGACCTCACCAAGAGCATCGAGATCGACGTGGGCTCGCAGGTCGGTCCCGGCGGGGCTCGCGGACGGGAGGTGACAGCGAGTGACGCTCGCAGAGGTGTGGTAGTCTTCCAGAGCCGACACTAGGCCGGGCCACGCTCTAACTACTGTTGTGGGGTTATATATCTGTTATATGTGGTTTTACGTGATCACTGGATTTCTGTGCGAATTAGAACGTGCCTGTGCAGTTTACGAAGACAGGTGTTCAGGAGGATGTAATCTTCCGATCATGCGGAGCCACATCATTTCACGGTCGTGACCTCCTTCGCAAACGGTGTCGTGGAGCACCGTTGGTCCGCGCGCAAGTCACGGCCTTCGACCTGACACCCCTGCGTGGTCTGCAGTGCGGATGCGCGGTTGTCGCCCGACTTCAGCGTGTGACGCTCCCCGCCAGGTGGTGGTGGTGAACCTGTCGGACTTCTACAAGCCGCGGGACGCGGCCCAGCTGTTCGGGGGCCCGGCCGAAGATGTGGCGAACGGCGCGGCCAGCGGACTCGACCTGCTCGCCTCCACGGCCAACATGTACCGCAGCAGGGGTGGCGGCGGCGCCGGCAAAAAGGCGCCGGCCTCCAGGTGAGGCCGACGGCTACTGCCGCCTGGTCGGCGCACACGAGCGCGCGGCCGACCGAGTGCCGCTCGTGCTCCAGATCATGCGTTTTTCGTTCCGGTTTGTGCCGTGCACTGATGTATGGCCGTCCTGTTGCGTAATACTTTTTGCATTCCAGTTGCTTTTGAGTGTAAGACTTCTGTGATGTAGAAAATATTAAATGTTGTATTAGGGCATGTTTCAGGCCTGTGAAATATCCGTCTCTCCAAATACAATCGTTTGCGCTCTATGTCCTGCGTGCGGCTGGTTTGGGTGCGCCTTGTTCACTTTTTGCTGGATTTACGGTTGGCTGACGTGCGCTGTACTCACCATTTCCTCCCGTGCGCGGCAGGTTCACGTGCGCGCTGTGCCAGACGCGCTGCAGCAGCCAGGCGGCGCTGCGCGTGCACTACGGCTCGGTGCACGGGCAGCAGCTGCACGGCTGCCAGCTGTGCGGCCAGTCATTCATCCGGCGGCGCGACCTGGAGAAGCACGAGTGCGACGAGGAGGAGCAGGGCGCCGAGCAGCCGCGCGTGCCGCCGCTGGTCGTGCGGCCCAACAAGGTGGGTCGCCTCTGGCGGAGTCGCCTGTTGAGGTGGTGGAAGGCCGGCGGCCGGCGCGGCGGAGGGTGGATCGACGCGGGGCTTTAGTGCCGTGTTGCAGTCGGCGAGTCAGTGTCGGCGGAACGACGGTCCCCGCTCGTGGCTCGCGCGCGTACGTTGTGTAGTCGGCGGGATGGATGTGCCGACAGCGTGCTCTTCGGCGAACGGCTGGACGTACGTTCACGCAGCAATCTGTCGTGATACGGCGGCCGACTTGTGACCGACTCGGCGTTGTCGCTGCTGGCGGATCGCACTGGAGCTGTGGCTCTGTGTCTGTGGCCGCGGACTGAGGACGTCGCCCGGGCGCTGTTGTGTGTGGCAGACTCAGCTGCCGCGCCGTCTGGAGGACACCAGCACCGAGGACGAGGACGACCCGGCGCCGCGGCCGCCGCCCCGCCGGCCGCCGCCGCCAGCGCAGGCCAAAAAACGACAGGACGGTCAGTGCCTCGGCAGAATGTGGATCGGAGGCCGTGCCACCATCCATCAGAACCGTTCGCGGAGCATGTTCTGTGGCAGATAAGTGTGATCACGAGCGGCGGAACGAGCTAGTCTCGTGGCAAATGCAGCGATCTGTTTGGCCACGTGGTCGCGTAATCGCTTTCGTGTCCGTGTCCTTGCTTCGAACTAACTCTTCGTCCCGTGACCGTAACAGCACCAGCGGGACATGTCGAGCTAGGCGGCGTCCTGGTCTGGGCCTGGCCCGACTGACGGTCGGCCGGGTGCTGTCCGCAGGCAAAAAGGAGGCTTACGTGTGCCGCGTCTGCCAGTCCAAGTTCCGTGACCCGCAGTCTGTACTGCAGCACCTGAAGCAGTTCCACCGCGAGCACGCCATGAAGGCCTGGAGCAAGTTCCAGGTGGGTGGGCGGATAGAGCCGGCGTCTGACCTTGCCCGGCGGCGGTCAGGGGTGCGGTGTACGGTCTGGACCCGCCGCCGCCTGCCTGGTCTCAGAGATCGTTTGCTGCCGCGCTGCGTATGTCTATGGATGGCATTTGTTATTTGTTCATCTCTGGTGTTCGGGTCTAATTCATCCCCCGGCCAGAAGCATTGCACGTTCTGACGATGCCAGCACTGTAAATAGTTGTCTCTCCTGAACGGTGGTCGCAGTGCTGCTCGACAGCGTCTGTTGTGGTGTGGCCGTCACACTGTGCTCTGTTCGGCAGGAGAACCTGCGCACGAGGCAGCCGGAGCCGCCGCCGGCGAGCCGGGGCCGGGGCGTCGGCCGCGGCGGCGCCCGGCCCGCCGACACGTTCGCCGTGCGCTCGGTGACGGGCGCGCCGATGAAGCTGAAGCTGTCGCGCTCGCAGCAGCAGCAGCAGGAGCTGCGCCGGCTGCGCGCCGACGAGCCCGACGAGCCGGAGGAGTACGCCGTGCTGCCGTCCGAGATCCCGGCGCTGCGGCCCGGCCAGCGCGACCCGATCTACCACCAGACCCAGTACCGGGTGTACCAGCCGCCGGACCCGGCGCCGCTGCCGCCGGCCAGGTCAGTGCGCCCGCTCCGACTCCCCTGGCCGGCCAGCCCGCCCGCCGGCGGTCTCCTGCCGGCGGTCTCCTGCCCGGGTCTCCAGGCCGGCCACTGGCATTTTCCGCCCAAAACTGCGGTTTTGGGCGGAAAATTCACCTAGCCACGAAAATAGACACATCCGCTTTGTGAAAATGATAACATCTGAACGTCATTTTGGCAGCATACCGCATTTATTCAGATCCTGATGTTGCACCTTTACTGTGCAGGATTCGATCGTGATGCATCCTTCGTCTGAAGATTTTCACATCCTTCGGCAATTTTGACATCTGCGCACCTAACCAAAAGAAAAAATGGGCTTTTGAACATTGTGATCGTTGGCAACCTTTATTTTTGCTAGGTTCACTGAAATATTTACATCGTTTGATTTTTTGTTACATGTCTTGATGCCCAGTAAAAAAATGGATTTGACCACACGTGGATGGCTTTGCAGGACTCGCTCTCGTCAACTGCCGAGAAAGTTGAATATTTTTGTATTAAGTCTTTCATGAACTGCATAAACTAAGTTTCTAACTGGCATCGCGTCTGTGGTTAAGAGATCAGTACCGCGTTTGAAAAGGTGTTCCATTGGGAGTTGGTAAGAGAGACTTAACGAAAAGACGTCACATGGTGTATCGGGAATCCTAAGGTCCGCGGTGAGCTCGAGCTGTGCTTCTCCGACCACCAGTGGTCCACAGTCGAGTTACACGCCATCTGTAATCGACCGGCCGATGCGCGTCGCCCGTTGCCTCCCTGTCTGAACCCCGCGGACACGCTGTAACGCCTGTCTCTCCGTTCTCCGCGGACACGCTGTAACGCCTGCCTGTCCGCGGTCCGTGGACGCCCTGTAACATCTGTTGTAACGCCTGCCTGTGTACTGTCCGCGAACCCGCCGTAACGCATGGCTGACCGCGGCCCGCGGACACGCCGTAACGCATGCCTGTCCGCGGCCGGCGGACACGCTGTAACGCCTGCCTGTCCGCGGCCTCGGACACGTTGTAACGCCTGCCCGTCCGCGGCCGCGGACACGCAGTAACGTCTCCCGGTCTGTGCTCCGTGGCCCCGCTACAACGCCTGCCTGTCCGCGGTCCGCGGACACGCAGTAACGTCTCCCGGTCTGTGCTCCGTGGCCCCGCTACAACGCCTGCCTGTCCGCGGCCGCGGACACGCAGTAACGTCTCCTGGTCTGCGCTCCGTGGCCCCGCTACAACGCCTGCCTGTCCGCGGTCCGCGGACACACAGTAACGTCTCCCGGTCTGCGCTCCGTGGCCCCGCTGTAACGCCTGCCGTGTGCGGTTTCTCGGCATTCCAGCAGCCCGCCGTTGGACGTCGGCCCGCCGCCAGCCACCACCTCGCCCGGCTACGTGACGTGCGGCGTCTGCGGCGGCACCAAGTACTACACGTACACGGAGCAGTGCCGCCTGTACGACTCGTACGCGTGCGAGGCGTGCCGCAAGTTCGTGCTGCGCCAGCCGGTGACGCAGCCGGTGCAGTGCCAGCTGGGCCTGGGCCAGTGCCACATCCCGGTGCTGGTGCCGCGCAACTCGGCGGACACCCGCTGCCGCGCCTGCTGGCTCAAGAAGAGCCTGCTGGCCTTCAACATGCCGCAGGAGAAGCACGACCGGCTGCGCGAGTGCCTGCCGCCCAGCCTGCGCGAGACGGTGCCCACGTTCGCCGTCAAGCCGTACAAGGAGACGGGCGTGTGCGAGCGCGACACGCTCGAGTGATGCGGCCGCTACCGCCTCCGGGGAGTCGGCCGCCGACTGGAGCTGGAGTGGAGCCGAGGGCCAGGTGGAGCCGGGGACGAAGAGGAGCGCAGCCGAGGGTGGGACAGGGCGGAGCCGGGGTGAGGACGGGGCGGAGCCGGGGGTAGGACAGAGCGGAGCCGAGGGTAGGACGGAGCGGAGCCAACGGCGGGGAAAGCGGAGGCGGATCGGACGAAAGGCTCCCAGGGAAGGGACGGGGCGCGGGGACGACGACCGACCGGCACGGTGGCTCGGCCGATAGATGTCGCCCCGAGCGGCCTGCCGTCGAGGGAGCGTGTTTGTGTCGATGAACTGTACAAAGACTAGCGTAAGGTGGGCGGCTGCCCGGCGCGCTGTGGCTCGGGGTAACTCCCCGGGGACGCACCGTCGGCGGTCTTGTTTTCAACGCCTACGTGGTGTTCGTTCGCTAACGTCGACTTTTCACATTGGTAAAATGCACATTCCCGTTTTTTGGGCGTCGTAACGGGATGCTTATTTCGGAAGGATAGTCGGATGTGTTGATTTCTTTCTGTTCTTGAGCCCTCAGTCACGCATTGCAAAAAAGGCCCATCCATGATATTTGTTTAAGGCATTGCACAACTCTGAAGGAACTCTGATTGATCGGAATGGATTTTGTACGCAGTTTGTGGTGAACGATTGTGTCGTGAATGCTTTCCTTTGCGTGTTTCGTTTTTACCATAACTAAAACCTTTTTGAGAAAGCTTATGTGACGAAGTGAGAGGAGGCGTTTTTGATAGCGTGGTACGTTGCATACTCTCATTGGCTTGTGTGACGTTGCTATGGTTAAATATTTTCCTAGCGACAGAACCACGGATGCAGTCACCGCTGTAATAAACCCATGAGCGCGCCGCCGAGTTTTCACACCTCGTCTGATTGCTGTCGATTTCGCCATTTGGTCGCAATGGCCGTTTTGGCCGGGTCACGGCGCCGCGAACACGCGTCGGTTTTCTGAAACTGTATTACGTGAACGCCGGACGATCTGTTATTTGAAAACTACACTCCGTGTCACTCGAGTCAACGCCGGCATCACACCAAGGGCATTCGCATCTAGCGGGACACGTGACGGCCTCCTGGCTCACGGCAGGCCGGGGAGAGTCGTCATCACCACATCAGACACCACATTACGTTGCAACCCGAAAACTCGGCAGACACAAGCCTGTGACGCGTCTGGTTTCCTTCCCACAGAGTCAGGGTGCAGACGAGGCGGTCCCTGGCCCGCGAAAGACCGGCGTCAAAAGATAACTTAGCGCGCGCAACACCGAGAACCGCCTCAGCTAGCGCAGAACGTTAGTCGACACACTCGCAGCTCACGACGACGTTCCACTCTCACCTTCGTATCACAGAAATGGTTTTTCTGTCGTTTTTAGACAATTTACAGAAAAAGCGGCTAGTAAATAGCAACTAGTCCGGCATCTCTCGAAAAGAAGAGAACTAATGATTTTAGCAGCACTTTGACATGTTCACGTGAAAGATACACACAGAGCTCAGTAAGATACCCTCTAGACTGGGCTCGGATTCCTAGTCTAGAAGGGGGCGGGGGTCTCCTAGTTCGACTTTTCCGGTCCGACCCTGGGACTCCCTCCAAACGGCGTACGGTCCGAAACCACAGTCGAGCCTTGAATTAACCGCCACTGTTTGACTCGTTTCATCGTGCCCAATGTCGCCATTTAAGCAGTGGGTGTAAGTCATTTGATGTGGTTCGTTCCGATCATTACACACCCGACAGGTTCTCCACCACCACGGCTTCGAGTCCGATGTTTTTTGCTTTCAGTCAACATTGAGCTGTTGGAGCAAACAAAAAACGGGTACGGCCCAGTTTCTCTCTGCGACCAAAGCCTGTGCGATATCTTCAACAGGGAATAAAAAACGTGGCCTCCAAAGTGCCATTAGTGCCGCCTTCTGCAGCCCCCACCGCCCTCCGACCAGCCACCAGCCTGGCCGGCGCGACTGCAGCGCCCCTAGCGGCGCAGTCTGGCGGGCGCGGCGCGAGCCGCCGGCTTCCGCGCGCCGCCAGAGACCGGCTTGTTGCTGCTGATGTTGGCGCACTTGGGGATGTGCCGGTCGGCGGCCGCCTCGTTGAAGCGGCGGTTGCAGTGCGGGCAGCTGACGTAGTCGGAGGTGTCCATGGGCGGCGGCGGCGGCAGGTCCTCCAGCTTGCCGCCGGCGGCCAGGTGCGCCTGAGCCTTCTTCGCCGCCCGGATGTTGCGGATGAACTCCTCGTGCTGTTTGCGCCAGTCCTTCTTGGCCGGCGCCGGTGCCGCCTGCGGCACAGACCATTCAATTGGAGACGGTGCGGGGAAGGTGGGCGCCAGGGTTGAAACGTTTTTGTGTTGGTAACAACAAACCATCCGAGCCACCAGGGGACGGTTTAAATCGTGCGAAGGCATTCGAGGTTACTTAGACACTCAGGTCGGAACGTCCAAAACCGGGCAGCCAAAACCAGGGACCAAGCTGGGCCACTGGACACGGGGGGGGAGTTCGGGTCCTTCGCAAAGATGAAGGGCCAGTTTGGACTATTGGGTGATTTGACGCGATGCAAAAACAGCAACAACTTGACAGTTCTCAGCGGGAAAAATGTACCTCGAATCTGGACTAGAGGACATAAACCGTGAGTGGGTGAGGCCCAGACAGCGCACTTGGAACGGTGCGCCAGATATTGAATGATGTTCACAATCGAGGTCGCGAAAGATGCAAACTAAACGCACTTTGTCGCGGAGGTCCAAGATAATTTCCAAAGTATCCAACTTAATGTCAACATATGCGTTCTGCGATTTCCGATTTGCTGCGCACATAAGTCCAAGCGCCGCATTTTATTACACATACACACACACACACACACACACACACACACACACACACACACATATATATATATATATATAACTGGATACGTGTGGCCTGTGTTGGACCAGTCAGGCTCAGTTTATTGTGAAAAGGACTCACACACATTTTCAAAGCGGTAAATTCCTCATCAGTAACTAAGAGGCATTGCTTACCTGGCTCCGAAGATGCACATTTCTCACCTCTGCCTTCTTGTTTTTCGCCTTCTTCAGATAGCTCTCGGATTCTGTGCCCTTGACGCGCATCTTAACGGGGTCGAAGACCTTGCGCTTCTTTTTGGAGGATTTCTCGCAGATGGCTCGGTGTTTGTCCAGACGGTCCTTGGCGAAAGCGCGTGAACAGATTGGACACTGCGCCAGATTCGGGTCCGTCGGCGGCGGTCGAGGAGCCTCGGTTGCCGGCCGCTGAAAAAGTCATACAAGGTCACAAAGGTCGCCGAAGTTCACCGTCGGGTTTCTTCCACTAATTGGCCTTTTATCGCCAGATGGCGGGAACCATGATCAGATGGCCGGCATCCCGGAAATCTCCAGCCTTTGTGCCGGTTAGGACAGCTGTACTACACGTGCCTTGGCTACCGGCAACGTCCCCAAAGCCTATCTCCAGTGGCTGGAGATAGGCAAAAAGATTAGCTCTAAGGGTGATAATACGGAAATGTTCTCAGGAATTTGATCCGAGCCGCCGAGGTAGTGTGGGGCGCAGGCCCCAAGCCTGTCGTTAGAGGAACACAGTCGGGTCTGCTGACGGTCCCCCGGCCCCTTTCCGTCGGGGAAACGGGTCCCAATTATGGTGCCAGAGGGCCGCAGCCGAGTCTGCTGACATCTGCCCGGCGGCTGTTGTCGGCCAGCGGGCTCCAATTATGACGTCAGAGGGGGCGCAGCCGGGTCTGCTGACGGTTCCCCGGCTGCTGTTGTCGGCCGGGCCCCAAGTATGGCGTCGGGCGTCGTCGCGCCGGGCCAGGCCGCCTCCGCTCAGGGGCGGGATGCCGCCAGTTGTGTAACGGCCTCCCTGCGGGCCGCAGCCGGCTGCCCAAACATGGCCGGCCGCTGCCGCCTCCTCCCAGTGCCGGCGCCGGCCCGGCCCGCCAAGGTTGCCGGCCGCACGTGACCCAGTCGGCCGAGGTGCAAACAGAAAACAGCGACAAGCCGGCGGCTTAGTTCTGCTAAGGCAGCGGGCGGCCGTCGAATGCCATTCGCGGGAAGAGTCCGTCGCCATGAGGCACGCGAACAAAGGCACATTCGTTCGAACAGGATCCATTGTCTTCTCGGAGTCAATTAAAACGGAAAGGTCACCGTCTGTCCGATGGCACCTCTCTCCCGCAAGATATAGGCAGCCCATTATTTTCCGGATTTAAGCAGTCCACTGTTCGCCCATCCCATCCACCTGGAGCGCTGCTGGGTCCACACAGTGCCGGCGGTTCATGGCTGCATCGAAACTCCAATGCGACGGCGTTCCCCGTCGTGCCGCTCACCTGATTCTCCTTGGCGGCGAGCGGCGGCCGGGCCGGCGCTGTGGGCGGCGGCCGGGCGGGGGCGGCAGCGACGGCGGGGGCGGGGGCGGCTCTGGGCGGCTCGCGCCGGCGGGGCTCGGGGGCCTCGGCGCGGCGCGGCCTGGCTGCCGCCGCCGTCGGCCGGCTCTGGAACCGACGCGACGCGACGTCAGGACTGGTCAGCAGCCGCCGTCACGCGCGGAGCCGGCATGACGCCACGGGTCACAGCGGTGACGCGAGTCACACTTCACAGCGTCATCAGTAACACTGTCAGGTCGGGATCGTAGGACCTTCGATTCTCCACATTGGAATTCCATTACAACTATTCGATCTCCTCTGGGTTAACACGGAGGGGAAATTAGTAGTCGGGGCCTTTTCAAGGATCTTTTCAGAGGCGCCTTTGGAGCCTAACAAAAGGTCTTCAGCCACATAGCGAGAACTAAAGGCGTCCTGTTGGAACTTTTCTAATTGATTAACTGATACGAGCGCCCAATGGCAACACCACGGCTGGTTCAGCCGATACAGAAGCCTTTTTCCCTCGCTTAGGTTCCGAAGGCCCCAGCCAAACATTTAAAGGCACGATCCGCTTAGACGACAGGGAACCACTGACACCCAGAAAAGGTTGTGAGGACACCTGCTCTCATTGGAAATTTTTATCGCTTCATTTTACTGCCTTTCGGTCATAAAGTCCGGCACTTTATAAACTTGTGTAACTAACCAGTAACAAAGAAAACAACAAAATGCAGCCAGCATGCCAAACAGAGCAGTCCACTAAAGTTCGGAAAAGGGCGTGCGAACACAAATAACACGTTTCGTCGCTAAATCACAATGCACAACATCCATCAACACCTGCAATAAAGAGCAGATCATGCAAGGGGGACAGCAAACATTCAGCAGCATTTGTCATGCCAGCAATGTCCTGGCGAGTTAGGCAACGGACGTAAAATCAACATTCCTCGGGTTTCATTTTCGTCAACCGTGCTGCTTTTTTCCGGGACGCCTCAGCAAAACAAACCAATAGCGCCGCTGTATCGACCAGCCGAGCCCAGTTGCAGCCGGAAGCCGGGTCGATAACGAGCTGACAAAACAGCTGAGCTAGCTGCGCGGCAGACCGGTGCGGCGGCCGACAGGTCACACCGGCCCCGCGCGTCTCTGACGCCGACTTCGTCGCGACCGCACGTCGCCACGAAAAAGGCAGCCTTTGCGATCAGGATTAATGACCGTGCGACGAAAACTGCAAACATTGGAATGTCGCTTTCCGGGAAGTTACGCAGTTCTTGAACAGTGAAATATGATGCAGGTGGGGGGAATACGCAGATCGTGTACATCGTTGCATGATTTTAGACTTTACGGGCCGACTGGAACCGATCCAGATAACTAAGCTCCTGGTAACGTCATAGTTTCAAAGCACCCGAGCTAGGCGACTGGCAGCTTCTTCCGTTCCGCTGGGTCGCGCCATAACTGGGGCAGCGGCTGGTTTCGTGGCTCTGTGGCTGGTGACGAGGGCTGAAGCGCCAACAGCGGGTCTGTTGCAGTGTTTGAAGTCCAGGCCAGGTGTTGCACGTCCAGAATAAGCGTGGCAGGTGTGCTGTGGACCAGCTGCAAACGTTGCAGGTCTGGTCCGATAGTTCACGTCGCCGGAAATTCGCTCCATCTCCGGGGCAGTGCGGCGTCTTCGGCCAGGACGGGGCAGGTGTGCGCTGCCCTGCCCCCACCGGCAGTCGACTTCACTGCGCTGGAGGCGTTTCCGGTCGGTAACCGCGGAGACGCGCCACAACAGCGCCGGCCTGGTGCGCGCGGCGGCGTCCATGCTCGGAATCACCACAAAGCCACGCTCTGACGAGCAACGTGCGCAAAGCCCGACCACTAGCCGGTGAACGTCATGTTTGCGCAACACTCGGCGCTTGTGAGCGTCGTCCGTTACCACAGAACCTCGGGTGGCGGAACCTCGAAGCTGGATGGTTTAAAGTTGCTCCGCAGGTCAGCTGACCGACTGCAGGACTACAGTTTTGCAAGCATTGGTAACATCTCTGGGGTCTCTTCCCGGCGCCGGGAGCAGGGAATCTGGTGACGCCTCCGTTATCTACCCCCGCAGAGCCCGGTATCGCCTCTGAGGCCTCCCCGCAAGGGGAGCCTGGTATCGCCTCTGAGGCTTCATTCCCCAGGAGGAAGTCTGGCATCGTCTCTGAGATCTCCCGCAGAGGGAATCTAACATCGCCTCTGGGACCTCCTCTGACAGAGTGCCTGGTGACGCCCCTGGAACCTCCTCCCGTAGAGGGAGTCTGGTGACATCTCTGGGGCCTTCCCTCCGGCGGAGGGGTCTGGTGAGTCCTCTGGACTCGCTAACGTTCCGCATTTCCGCGTCACGGTCCGTCACGGGATTTGGTCATCGCTGCCACCCTGGCGGCAGTCGGTGCGGCCCATACCGGGACCGACAGACAGGCTGGTAGTGACGTCACCAGGACCAGCGGCGCAGCGGCAACACGACAGGGGCTGATCAGCCACGGGGCGCCAGCAGGCGATCATTCGATATCATACGCGGGGACGCAGTCGGAGGGCTAAATCTGGCTGGAACATAGAAACTATACGATGATGAACGAAGCTCGATACACCAGGGCCACGTGTAACCATGAAACAGAAACTTTTTTTTACAGACTTTCTCGTTAGCGCCGCAAGGAAATTGCCCAATATGCAAATGAAGCACGTGTAGTTTGAACCATCAGGAAAGCTTTACACGTTAAAAACAATAATTTCCCTTTTGATGATCCATAATTAATTCATCCGCCTTGAAATAACCCGTAAAATAAATAATGTTTATTTCAGCCCATACGTCCACGCCCGGCTCACCATTGATGGGAAGCCGACGTGACATACGCGATCAATGGTCATGTCAGGGTTGTAATCGATCAAGTGAAAAATCGGTCTGGAAACATGCCGTGATTTCATAAACACACTGGATGATACATTCGGGCACTTTGTCAGGGTGGCCCTTATACGGTCGTAAAGAATGGTGGTCGCCGACGGGGAATGTCTAGAATGACCACAGCAGCATCCACAACAACCGGCCCCAGAAATACGGCTTTCTCGTCTTCTGGACGACGACTTACAGCGCCTAAAATGAGTCAACTCAGACATCTGCGACTTGATACAGCACCTGTTAAATTAGCGGCCCCAACTATGTGCGCCACAACGCAGTACACGCCGGAGCAACCCCAGTCAATTTAGGAGCGCTCCTGCACCTCTGGTTAGAGCCGGCCACATCAATTGCTCTCCTTCGCTGACGCCGCCTCCTGTGCTGTCAGTAGGTGGAGCGTTCTGTCCCCCCCCTCAGCTTGTTTGCGACTTGACCTCGGCTTCTCTCACATCCCTGTTTTGCGTAGGCTGCGTGCTAGCACAGCACAGCATCACCGCCGGAGAGACGGGAAGACAGAGGATGAGAGGAGAGGGATGAGATGAGAGTGGGAGGGAGGAATGAGAGAGAAGAAAGGGATGAGGGTGAGAGGGAGGGAGAAAGGGTAGCAGCAAAATGAGAGGAAGAGAGGTGCGTAGAAGAGCGAGCAGCGGCACCGGCTCGCAAAAGCGCTGCCCCGCACCGGAGGTTGTCAGAACCCACCTCAGCGGCTGAGTCATCGATATCGATCTTCAGGTGCGCCGGCACCGACCGCGGCGCTCCCCCGGCCTGGTCACGGCCAACTTCAGCCCCGTCACGTCACACTCCGGCACGCCACGCCGTCCGAATGAGATCGCTGAGGGCGCGGCCATAGGGACGGCAGAGGGGGGGGGGTCCACGAGCTCTCCTGGCTGCGTTTTGGACGGCTCAGGGCGGTAGCAGGGCTGGCGGCACGACGAGCGCGAGAACTGTGTCTGCTAGGATTGTTCCGCTTTGCCATCTGTGACATGATGGACTTTGCTGGTCTTCCAGTGTCGGTTTTCAAGTCTTCAGTCCGCTGACGTGGCGGCTGTGAGTCATGACCAGACTCATCATGCATGGTTAAAATATAGCTTTACGAGGTCCCTGATCACGCGACTACGAGCTTGCAGCTCGGCTCTGCAGGACGCCACCATGTTGTATAAACAAACGTCATACTGCGCGAGGTAACACCATCCGCAGTACCATATCCCACCACGACAGCGGGCACCCGCCAGCCAGTTCACGAGGTCTTTGGCAGTCGGTCTGACCTCCGGGTCGGGCGGGTTGGCGCTGTCGTCAGGACAGGCGCCTTCACCGAGCCAGGAGAGCCGTTTCCACCGTCGGCGGCCAGTCCCCGGTCTGCAGGCCGCAGCCAGCCGGCACCGAACGCCAGCAGGCCGCAGACGCGGCGACCGGCCGATGGCGTCCCCAGCGGGACGCCATCGACCCCAGAGGTGGCGACCATTGTCGGCTGCTGTCACCGGCACAATGACGACAGCACGCAACAGCTGACCTCCGCGGCGGGCCCGCCTGGACCATGAGCCACGAGCCACAGACCACACCACTGGCCGCCTCGGCCCCGTCTGGAGCTGCGAGCCATAGGCCGCCCCAGCCCAGTCTACATCTCCGTTGACAGAGTTCGAAAGGGTACAAAGATCCTCTGGTAGAATTCCTGAATTGACAACTCCGTTGACAAAATCCTCAGCTTACAACTCATCCCGTACGACTGATACACACCCGCTCTCACAGAATATGTACCCCTGAGTGTTCAGCTCCTATGAGGAAACACATAACTCCTTTGGCAGCGCAGTTAACTCCTCTGACTACGTACCAAACTCCTCTAAAACTACGTATATCACTTACCTAGTCTGACTTCTGTCTTCTGACAGAGTATTCAGTTTATCCGTCCGAATAAGCAACTCCCGAGAATATGCAGCTCTCCTGACTGCTGGACAACTCAGCAGTTGAAAGTTGTCATCTTGCCAACTTGACAACTTGACGAACTTGACAACTGACAATTTCTGAGATTATACAGCTCGTAATGTCCAGTACCTATCTCCCGAGAGCGCATGACTCTTCTAACAGAACAGACAACTTTCTGAGACAGTGTCATTCTACTGTGACCGAGTAATGAGTTCATGAGAGCATAAAACTCCTCGGCACGAACAGAAACTCCTGAGAACATCTAACTTCATTCTCCGAGTGCTTAATTCCGTCTGTTTGGCTAGTTCAACTCCGCTTACCAAATAACAGCTCCTCTGAGTAACACAGCAATTCAGTACCTTATCGGTCACCTATTTCCCGTGACCGAGCCATCATCTCCTCTTACATCATCCCATCCTCCTGGCATTGTTAAGCAGGTGAACGATGGATCGGCAGCTGGTTACCGTTCCCAGATCTCACACCTTTTCTGAAGTCCTTATTTCGCTCCTGAGACGTACCCGTCATCATTCGTGGACTGCTGGTGTTGCCAGTGCGTCGTCAATAATCTTGTACATTCAGCATAATGGCTACAGTGATGCAAGGAAAGAATGATCGAGCTAAACGTTCCCGGCAATGCGAAAACAAAACGTACAGCTTTCGCCGCTATGTGCCATCGAGACAAAATCAAACGTAAACAACCAGTTCTTTTAGTCCGAAAATCGCGGGACAATGTTGATTTTTTTGTCTACATGTGCTGTGCGCAAAGCAAAATGTTCTTCAAGCATAAACACTAAATGTCCACCCAAGACAAGTGGCTAAAACAAAACCGACTAAAGTGACGTGCGTTTCTGACGTAGCCGCTGTCCGGCGGTCGGCGCAGCTCGTGCGGGCGGGCTCGTGACGTCACACTGCAGCTGGACCGGCGGCCCAACTCACCCGGCCGAGCGCGAGCTTCAGCGGCCTGATGAGCCCCATGGCCGGGTAGCTGTTTTTGATGCGCGACAGCAGGTCGCGCTCCCTGCGCCGCATCTCGCTGGCGATGCGGCTGCGCTCGGCGCCGCGCTCGCGCCGCGTCGGCGAGGCGCGGTCCACGCGGATGTCCGGCGCCGTGACCGAGTTCCGCATGGTGGCCGCCGGCGGCGCCGGCTGGCTGCCCTCCAGCCGCTCCTCGCTCAGCGCGCGCCGCAGCGAGCCGTCGGCCGCGTCGGCGGCGGCACTTACCAGAACGGGCGGCGCGGCGGCGGCAGGCGCGGCTCGGCGGCGCCTTGCGGATTGGCTCCAGCGGGTAGCTCTTGTCCCAGCCGACGGGCGACGTCTGGGCGGCGGTGCCGGCGCGGCGCGACTGGAACATGGCGCGCACCTTGCCGCCGCCGGACGAGCCGGGGCCGCGAGTTCCGGCCGACGCCGGCACGCTGCCCGTCGACGAGGCGTCGCTGCTGCTGGTCGCCCTGCCGCGCGCCGCCGCCGACGTCTGACGGGTTTTTTCGGCCGCCGGTGGCGCCGCCCCGCGGGCACCCGAAAAAGTTGCGGTTCGAGCGGTCGCCGCCTCGGGTCGCGTCGTCTCCGACGTGGCGGCGCGGGACGGGGCCAGCTGTGCGAGCTTCTTTTGGCGATCAGCCGCTTCGCGCTGCTGAAATTGCGACTGAAATGACAGGGATTGCCGAAGTTAAATAACAGTCCTTTAGCATGAGCGAAATGACTAAACTGATGTCGCCAGCTTGGCGTAATTAAAAGAAAATTATGCAAAAATACAGGTACACGGTATAACTCATCCCCATGGCTAGTAATTTCCGAAAGTTACTGGGGGTCCACCTAGGATTTCAGACCGTTTCTTTCCCGCCATTGCTAGTGTTAAAATCCCTGAATAACGGGTGGTGCGGACCGCTGGGATCGCCAGCCGTGCTCTTCCCAACATCATTAACTTAACGCTCTTGCGTAAAGCCAGGAGGGAAAGCTTGCATATCACTGCACACATATGCGATATGCACATATTGCATATCACAATGCAAGGCAAAAAATTATCGGCTCATGTCTACACCCTCCTCCCAAGTCAGCAAAACCGCAAGGTTTACTCACTTGACGTTCATCCAATACCTATAGATAATAAAAATACGAAAGACATCTTGTCACAGTTTTGCCTTAACTCCATGTGTTTCATCACACCATAATCCTGCATTCTTTTGGTTGAATGCAGGATCATGGCTTGATTGACTGAACCACCTGTTCACGCCGGATCCCTCGGTCGTTCTTGTCATGTAACATCACAGCGCAGCTGTGGTCAGCGGTGGACTAGCCTGTCGAATCCCGGCGGCGCCCAGGCACGACCAGAGCCTGTCGAAATGCGGCCCCAGAGCCAAGGAGGGTGCAAGTCCGGTTGTGCTGGCGACTGTGGCAAACGACGGTGGAGCTTCCCTGAATGGTGTGGGGGTTTTCTACCCCACTTGCAACACCCTGGCCATGCACGCACTAGCTTAGGCATCGCATATGTTTGCCATCTGTTTATTGTTCACCATGAGTCCCATTCTAAACGTCGAAGGTTCCTGTAGTGCCCAGTCAAGATCGAGCATACTAAATGATCAAAAAGGAATGAAACAACCTTACCGAGGGTAGAACGGCACCACGTTTATCCCACACTTTTCGTCCTAAATAGCTCTGAAATGTTACGAGAAAATCGAAAACCCTTTCCGAACGTACGCATCGCCTGCCAAAGTAGCAACATCATACATTCCCGTTTCTTTCAAAAGGGAGGCTAAGTTGAACTGCGTGCGATTCCCCATGTGCATATTACCTTGTACCCCATCTGACAGAATGACGCACAAAAAATCACGATTTGGCACTTCCCCTCTGGCTATGCAGGGCACACGCAAGCGCGTACTTTGCTGCGCGTGCGAACTACCCCATCTAATAAAGACGCTATGTATATCCTCAAGGGACGCGACGAAGCCCTGCACAGAGCATGTGTTTGTCGATGCCACCGGTGGTCAAAGCAACCGTGCCAGGATCGATATCCCGCGGCGGGGCAGCGGCGACGGCAGGCAGCCGGCAGACCGTCAGAGACTGGTGACGGCCCGGCTGACTGTCAGGGACTGGTGACGGCCCGGCAGACCGTCAGAGACTGGTGACGGCCCGGCAGACTGTCAGGGACTGGTGACGGCCCGGCAGACTGTCAGGGACTGGTGACGGCCCGGCAGACTGTCAGAGACTGGTGACGGGTCGGCAAACTGTCAGAGACTGGTCGGCAGATTGTCAGAGACTGGTGACGGACCGGCTGACTGTCAGAAATTGGTGACTGACAAACGGCAGACTGTTGGAGACTGGTCACTGATGAGGGTTCTCAGGGAGAGTGAGCTGTGAATGACTTGCGCAAGCATTTTGAATCGGCGGCTGGCGCCACAGTCACAGGACGGGAAGTTGCTGTACATCGCGTTAGGTTCCAGGTGGATTTCGTGCCAGTTATTCCCAGTCAGCGTCCGAGTGCTCCGTGTTAACACGCAGAGGGAGGTTCTGGGACCCCACCAGATTGCTGGGATCTCCAGCCATGGCCTGAGATGTTCCCAGGAGACGGTTTGGTCTCAGGGCTATTTGGTTGGGTCAGGGCTCTTTTCGCAGACCGAGTGACCTCCGGCCAGACGGAGCCAGTGACGAAGCATGGCCAATCCGGTAACCGGCACCAGCGTTGTGTGATCAATAGCGCTACAAACTTCCGAGGAATAATGAAGGAGAAATCTAATACGACTCCAACGAGTCCACTTTGCTGGTCATTTGGGACCAATCATTGTCTTTACAACGTCGGTTCACGCGAAAGCCGCAAATACCTGAATGATATATGGAGGGGAGGCACGCCAGAAAACGGAATGTCATTCTCATCATTTGTCTTACCACAGAGAATTCAGACCGCTAGCATGTTTTCAACAAATCCTCATGCACTCATATGCGTCCTCCGGAATCATGGCAAGGTGATTGGTTGGTTACTGGGTTATTTAACAACGCCCTCGACTACCAGGGTTATTTCGTGTCGCTGCCTCTCTCGCTGGTTGCCACGGGGAACAGCGGAATGTCCTGGCAGCGTGAATTTGCGCATCCATAAACTATGGAAAGCCAAAGATCAATCGCGTGACTCCCGCAAATGGAAAAGCTCGCACGGCCTCCTGGAAATTTTACCACACTGAACTCAACTTCCATCACAACACCAAATCCTCCAAAACACGAAGTCCCTTCGCGGTTTCCGACGGTCGCGACGATTGCTTCAGCCGGGTGCCGAGGCAGCGACTGCCGGCTTACGGCGGCCCTCCTATTGGCGTAATCTCCGTGTTTTTTGTCTTTAATAATCCGCCGCGGCCGTGGAGCCGGCCGGCCGCGACGGCGTGGCATGCTCGCCGTTAATAGGGGCGTAACGGGACGGTGCCGGGCCGGCCCTGCACCGTTCAGTCGGGCTGGAGGGATCGATGTGTACCGGGCCGGGGACAGGCGGCGGCCCGGCACCGCTGCAGGAGGCACCCGGATACGACCCCAGACCAGGGCCGCGCCGGCGATGATCGTCACAGCGTGTCATCGGAAGTCCGATCCATGGCATCAGGCCGCTGCACCGCGAGCAATGTGCACGAATCCTGATCGGCGCACCTCGCATAGAATGGACAGAATCCTGACCGGCACACCGAACACACACGAGGCCTGACCAGCGCACTGCGTGAAAAAACATCGGTGTACAGGAGCTGCAACCGATGATCAGGCAACAGCTGCACAACACAGGAAGTGACAGGACAGGTCACCGGACAGAAGACACAAAATAGCCGCACGGAAGGAACGTTCTGACGGATGCACGTGACGTTTGGGCTTAAAACGCAATGTGGTTGTCTTGCTACGTTGCCAAGTCTGGGCCGACATAAGAATAACAAGGTCTGGAGCCTGATAAATTTCAAACGGCTATGTTAAAGGGCCGAAGTGGCATTCCTGCTGAATTTTGCAAGTGGCGTATGGCGCGCGGACGGCGTGCAAATGTTGGGCCGTCACGGAGCCCTTCCACAGTGTGTGGGTGCGGCCCCCACTGGTATCGTGCAGACCGTACCGTTTTGTCTGGGCCACTGCGCCTGAATTGCAGCGTGCTGCGCAGCAGGCAGCAGAGGCCAGGTCCTTCTCAGTTGTGACAGCGGAACCTTCTATGGACACCGACGGAAACTGTCGTTCGCAGCAGAGAGAATCGTCGTTGGATTCTAGGTTTTTGCCCATTTGGGGAATTTTACCCACATTATCGCCGAATATCCGACTAAAACGTGTTTTACGGAGACTCTTTCTGTGATGTACACATACCATGTAGATCTGCATATATCTCTGTAGGTACTATATCTATGTAAATAATATGAAGGTCATGCAAGATCAAACTACGGCAGAGATTATGGTTTTTTTATTGACAATGACTTTGTTTATTGTTATTATTTCCTTATTTCTTGTTCGCCGACTTACTTTTCACATTTTTCTTACCCGCGTTAGACAAAGCTCGTCTATCGGGAAAAACACCATAGTCATTCAGGGAATGAAAACACATTTCTATATGTGTGTGGTTTGGGTTTTATACACTCCGTATACATGGTCATATGGCGTCCGAGCACATTTTTATAAGCGCTTGTATAGTTACCTTGTAGAGTTATCGATAGTCACTGGGGTCGCCCCAGTCTAATGTCATGCGGTAACCAAGACATAAAAAATAAAAAACGGCATCCCAAGGCAAATGACTTCTCTGTATCATATTATGACCTGGGTCGTTCTATGACGACCTTGACTCTCTCAGGTACGGCTGACCGTGCAGGCAGATTTTGCAACAAAAAACCTAAGCGCGAAACGAAAACGGAAATCGAATCTAAACTCGTCTCTTCAAACACAACGGCAACGGCGAAAGGAAAACGCATTGACAAAGTTGCCAAGAGGAAAAAGGTCTGTGATTCAAGAGCATCCGACCAATTTTCCAAATAATTTTTTCCCCATTTGAAGCACACCTGAACTGAACTAAACTAACTGAAATCAATTAAATTAAACACAACTAAACCAAATTATGTGC
Source organism: Capitulum mitella (assembly GCA_030062745.1). Taxonomy (NCBI): domain Eukaryota; kingdom Metazoa; phylum Arthropoda; class Thecostraca; order Pollicipedomorpha; family Pollicipedidae; genus Capitulum; species Capitulum mitella. The sequence continues at coordinate 29,227,309 of CP099845.1, read as the reverse complement.
GGGTGGGTGAGAAGCAGTCGCGCTGTTTAAAATGCGGACTAGCTGCGAAACTTGAGCAGGCCGGCGGATTTCACCGTCAGCCTCGCCTGCCAACAGTGCTAGATCGTCAAAAACTCGCCTGCATGCTGGTCAGCCGGCTGGGTCCGCGGGCCTTGGAGATGGGCTGCGGGATTCCGCTGGCTCTCTGTGACACTGCCGCCATCTCGGAACCTGCTGGACCTGGCGCTGGTCCTGCTGAAACCAGCGCAGAAGACGACGGTCAGGCGCCGCCAAAACGACCGGCCGTGAGGCCGGTGTCGAATTGACGACAAAAACGTGCTCAGACCGCGCCCCTGTATCGCACAGCGCATGATATAACGAGCTAAACGGTAAAAAAAAACACGTAGCTATGCTTTCATTTCAGTGACATTATCCTTTGCCTTAGTTTTCAGCCTGTGACCTCTTTCTTACGACCCGAAGCATCGGCAGACTTTCTTGTGACGTCCGCCATTGATCGAGTGTTTTTCGGTTGATCCTGATGCTTAACGACAACAGGCTCCAGAGACCTTTAATAACTGACAGAAAAGGCGTTCCAAACAATAACTAAGGATCTTTATGTGAACAGAGTGACGAAATCCCCGAGTTCGTCAAAGACACCTATGCCAGCCATGAGACCTTAGCTCGCGCTGGTCACATCATCATAACACGTAAAATAACATCCTGGCAGCCACGCTCGTATCACCATAAGCACGCATCACCATGTATTATTTTGTATCATCACGTATCATGCGCGCACCATCACATGCCCAGACACACGTCATTAATGAGCCGCCTCGGGGAGACGTGAGACCGGCCGTGTTAATCCTGACTGGCAGCAGTCGGCTCTGCGTTCCGCTGAGGGCGTCTGACGGCGGTCCGCTCCAGTCGGTCGGCTGGGCCGCCAGCTGCCGGCTACCGCAGCAGCCTCGGGGGAGGGGAGGGGTCTGCGGCAGACCGTGCCGACAGCCGGCAATCTGTCACGGCAGGTCTGGCCCCGCGGCAGCGATAAGGCGTCGGCCGCGCACCGAACCGTCCAGCTGAGCACCGAACCGTCCAGCTGAGCACCGAGCCGTCCGGCCGGCCGCGGAAGACCCCGCCCGCACCGCGCAACAGCCCAGCCGACCAGAGAACCTTCCAGCTGTACCGGAGGCCGGCCAGCCAGCCAGAAAACCTTTCAGGTGTACAGGGGACCGGTTCAGTCAACCAGAGAACCCTGCTGCTGTACCGGAGGCCGGCCAGCCAACCAGAGAACCTTCCAGATTTAACGGGGACCATCCGGCCAATCAGAGACCATTTATACCATAGGTCCCTAAAAGATCAGGTTGACAGCTGTCAGCGATCCCTAAAAGACCAGGTTGTCTGTCGTCAGGTATCCATAAAAAAACAGGCTGGACGTTGCCAGAGATGCCAGAGATGAGAGAGATGCCCGTATGACCTGGTCGGCTGCCGTCAGTGCCCCGTGCGACCGTCTGCCGCCCGGGGCGACAAACCCGCCGGCTACAAACGCCTTCGACCGGCGATCGTGCCGGTATCGACTCGCGTCGGTGGCAGATAACAGCCTCTGGCACCCCGCCAGGCGAGCCCCGAGACGGCAGGACGGCCGGCGTTTGGGCAGCGAGGCCGTGGACGCAGGACCTCGTCTCGAAATTCGCACTGCTGTCAGCCGCAGCTGCTGACAGCATTAACTGACGCCTGCAGCAACGTACGGTTCTTCCTTAGGCCCGGCGTCGACTTTCAAAGGGGAGCTATACAGCATGACGATTTTGGTGTGCACGTGTTTTTTCCAAACTGGGCCAGCATATGCTTTTCCTCAAAGCTTGCTACGAAAGGGAATGCTGTCGCGCACATTGTCATGGAACACTCATCAGCTTTCACGACCGAATCTAGCAGACATGGCTGAAGATTTCCGAAAACTATGGGGGTCCACATAGGATTTCAGACAGTTTCTTTCCAGTCACTGTCATAGGCCTAATGTGAATCTTAGGGAGTTCAGACTCCTCCATCCCCCGGGATCGCCAGGCATGTTCTTTGACAGCGTACCAAAGCATGTTGGACCAACATACTTTGTCCTACTTGATCCCCTTGGCTTCGCCAAAGAGGACCTAGGAAACCATGCCTTTCTTGGGGTCCGAAAATTGAAAATTTCTTTACGCACCAAAAACGAACAGGAATAGAAATTTCGTATCTCGGAAACAAAATAACCGAAATCAGGCGAGCTCGCTAAGCTGAGAGTGGTTAAGTTTTGTCGTCGCTCCCTCCTAGGCGAAATCATGGATACACCCATACGGGCAAGCCGCCTCTTCCCTGGCAGCTCTGACCTCAGGCATCCGTTGAGAAATGTTTTGAAAGAAAGTGTGGCAAACTAACTGTCATCCCGGCCAGCCCCATATACTCAGTTCCCCTCCCCCGCATTCTCAGTTCTCCTTAGTCGCATTTACTTTGCCATTTTCCTCTCTCTCTCTCTCCCAACGCCAGCTACCATGTTGGAGACATTTTGTGGAAAGTAACATCGATTTTATGCATTATTTGATGAAAGGTAACATCGTATTTGGCTTGTGGGTATCATGCCTAAATTGGAAGTTGGCTGGGAATTGACTAACGTAGATTGTTTTCGGCGCTACTGTATATTTACACCACCGTTTTTAGCTGAGAGACGACACGTACTTACCTACCCGTGATCACAGTTCGCTTAAGCGATGCGAAGCTGTTCCGGAGGTCTCACTGAGCTTTTGGGAGAGAACTACCCTGAAAGACACTGGAGTGGCGTGCTCTATGATGTTAATGTTCCGTAATCGGCGTGTTTCTGCTGTGTATTAATTTCTTGTCTTCGTACTTCATAACTCTGCGGGAAAGTGACATCTGGGGTATCGATGGTTCCATGTCATACCTTATTTTGGAAACACTACTATTAAAAGTTGGTGTGGTATTCCACAGCAACTTTTGACGCTGGTGTGGCGGAGGCCACATCAGCCCCACCGCATTCTCCACCCATGATCTCAGGGGCAACGTACTGCACACCGTGCACACTGCACACGGATGGTCTTGCGGTCCATGATACGTCGGAAGATCATTACGAGGGTCTTAACAGGGTTCCAGGCCGCTTCTTTCCACTCACAGCCATCCAGTCATTCCAGATCCTCATGTTCAAAGGCCCCGGCCCCATCCTATAGCCATGCCCTACTCGCAGGCAAGTTTGGAGAACGTATACTGAAGATTCAAGCAGTGCGGAAACAGTGATACATCACGCTGATCGAGAAACTGCCAGTGACAACATCGAGGACAACTTTGACAGGTGTGTTCTTGTCCCATCTCCTTTTCAAACGATAATGAAACATTACCTTCGACAAAATGGGTGCAACGGCTTCGTGACCCAACCCTTCAAGAGCGGGTCACGATCGAATCACGACTGGAACCAAGCTTGCGCGCACGCTCACAGCCGAACACAGAACACAGGAACATTGTGCGCGCCACAATGGCCTCGGCCGTCCCACTGCGACGACAAAGACCCGAGAGGTCGGCCCGGCCTCTGGCCGCCGCCAGCCGAGACCGCGGCCTTGGCGACCGCCTCATTACCCCCACTTCCTCCCGCGGAGCTTCCTCTCCCGGCAGGCGGGCAGCGCCGCGCCGGCCGCTCGCAGAGGCCGGCCATCCGCCGGGGTCAGCGTGACGTCACGGCCACCTGGCGACGTGACGTCACGTGACGGGCGCGGCGCCGGCCGGGTCGGCCGCCGGAGACGCCCGTGCGGGCCGCAGCAAAACAGCACGCGCCCGGCGCTGAGTCACGCGCGGTCCCGGCGGGTCGGCTCCGTCACGGAGCGCTGCCCGCACCGCTGCGGCCGCCCCTGAGCTGCACCAGCTCTGAGTCACCGGCGCACCGCGCTGCGTGCCTTCTAGCCACGGTCCCCGAGATGCACAGTCCGACAGAATCTCCTCCCGAGTTTCAAATCCGGAATGCCGGGTCGTAAAAAAACGTGTTTCGTTCTCTTCTCTCTTTTCTTTGCAACCCGGCAGTGCTTATGTTGGATTTCCACAAACTATGGGGCAAGTGCCGTGCCTGGAGCCTGGCGCAACCCTTTCAGTTGACGCTGCTCTCCTCTCTCCCTTACTTTTACTTTTGAAATCACCAATGGGCCTACGCAAGTCCTCTCGCAGACCACAGAGCGTTTGAGAGTCGTTTGTGTTCCCTGCCAGTTGTCACAATGATCTGGGTCGATTCTGCGGTAGACCGCACCGTTCCTGCTTTCTGATAACGTATTCACTGGGTCCATGACACCGCAGCCGCGCCATAGTTACGCTATAGAGAGAGAGAGAGAGAGAGGGAGAGGGAGGAGAGGAGGGAGAGAGGGAGAGAGAGAGCAAGAGAGAGAGAGAGAGGGGGGGGAGGAGAGGAGGGAGAGAGGGAGAGAGAGAGAGAGAGCGAGAGGGAGGGAGACAGAGACAGAGAGAGAGAGAGAAAGAGAGAGAGAGAGAGAGAGAGAAGGAGAGGAGGGAGAGAGGGAGAGAGAGAGCGAGAGGGAGGGAGACAGAGAGAGAGAGAGAGAGAGAGAGAGAGAGAGAGAGAGAGAGAGAGAGAGAGGGAGGGAGAAGGGGAGGGAAGGAGGGAGGGAGAGAGGGGAGAGAGAGAGAAAGAGACTGTTCAGTTGTGTGCCACATGCGGTTCAAGGCCGCATTAAATCAAGGCCTCAGCGTTCCTCCCAATTTACAACGCGCGAGTTAGACACCTCCACGGCGAGCCTTGACACCTGCGGACAGCTCGCGCCCTTGTCCCGGGCTACAGAGCCATCTCCCGCCCGTCCGGACCCCGCAGCCAGCCTGTGCTGGCGGCGCCGGAGCGCGGTCTGCACGGCGCATCGGCGACCCACACTGGGCCTGCCGGCTGACTCATCGCGGCTGCAGCGGCGCCTCAGGTCCGGCGTCCGGCGCAGCAGGGAGGGGAGGACTGCACCGTCCCACAGCGACGCCGTCGGAAGCGGCCTCAGCTGCGCAGATCTGGCAGGGCTGAGGTCACCGGCTGCCGCCGGCGGAAATGGTGAGGTGTCGGGGAGGGCACCGTCAGTGTGGTGCACCGCCGCGCTGCCGCAGGCCATCACATGGCTGAGTCCAGCAACGTAGCCAGAGGGGTTAGGGGATCAACTGCCCTCTCCTTCTGGTCAGTTCCCCAAAAACGGGCTATAATTGCAAATTATTTGTTTGAAAGACGAAAGTATTAAACAGAAAGGTAATGTACGCGTTCTGTTTCTGAAACCTCCAGTTGCACTGCCTGGTGGGGTTAACTTCCCCATATTTGCTAACAAAAATGTTGGGAATAGTTGAGAGTAGCCTTTCTATTTTAGCCTTGAACGTGCCTTCCCCTCCCCCGACGAAAAGCCTGGCTATGCTACTGGTTCAGTCCGTGTTGTTTGTTCCCAGCATCATACAGGATTACATGCGGGCTCTTACGAAGCTTAGCTTGGGAAAGTATTCAAGTTGCACGCTGCCAAGACCTCTCTTTGAAACATCTATGCTCCATGCTGCCGAGACCCCACTTACAAACAAGCCACCTGAACGTGTAACTCCAGATCGCTGGAGCTGTGCCTCCTGAACACCAACGGACGCCGGGCCGTTCGGTTTGAATTTTGCCGGCGTCCGAGCGGGCAACGGTCAGCGCCTCGCAGCGACAGCTGTGGGCGATATCGCGCCGCTGCGGAGCGATATCACGCGTAGCCGGCCTGATAACGCCAGCCCGGGATCCCTGGCGGTCTCAGGTGGCGGCCCGGGGATCATAATCCGCCGCTGAGACTGGGCGTCTGCCACTTCAGTCACGCACCCCCCCCCCCGTCCCCTCCCCTGGGCCGGCCGGCCGCCGCCGCCACGCAGGGCACAAATCCACGGTCTGGGAAGGGCCGGTGAAAACAGCCGGCCTCTGAACCGGCTGCCGTGACCGCCGAGACTCGCTCAGCAGCGACTGGCGAAACCCTCAGGGCAACCTGCTCTTAACAACAAAACCCGTGCACAGGCATTGTACAAAGACGAAGAGCTATGCGAACTTCCTTGTCTCGCCGTGATAAAAACCGCTATGTACGCTTTTCGTGAGGCTGGCGCTAACTCGCAGCATGCGCCACAGACGATCCGAATTGTAATAAAAAAAAAAACGAAGAAGCATTCAGTAGCTTCGGTTCGGAGAGCGATGTTGATGGAGACCGGATCGCATCATTCCTTTCCCATAGCTGAATTGGTGTACATCGAACAGTAAACTGCGAGATGATGGGGGAACGGATGAAATAAACAGCGCCCCGTCCCCCTTCCCACGTCCTGGATCCGCGCCTGAAGTGGATACACGATATGCACGGTTCTGAGAATCGGTTCCTGGGTGTAACAGTCCACAGAGCAGGTAGGGCAGGTGTAACAGTCCACAGGACCCCTTCCAACTTCGTGGATTTTTAGCACAAACCTCGTGGTGTTGCGTGAATATAAGTGACATCAATATCATTCTGATCCTACGTAGTTAAAAAATACATCCTACATTTTTACATTGGATGTCCTGCTCGTTCATTCCCAATTGCGATTTCCGCAGGTCATACGTCCTTCTACGATTTGCAGCTTGCTAGCCAAAGGACGACTCGGACCTCCGATTTCCGAAAGCAGCACACCTAGACTCAGCAAGAGCCTTAGGGTCGGGCTCAGTCCTCGAAGATCAACAGCATGCATATCCGCAACGATGCGGTTACGGTACTTACCTCGGAGTGCGTGAGTCAGGTTTTCGCCGGTGGTCCGTGAGGGCGGCGCCCGGCCGGTGTCCGCCGCAGCCGTCAGACCGTCTCAGGCGTCCGTGACCTCTGTGACCTCTGACCGGTCGCCGCCGCCGGTCGTCAGACGCGGCCGCTCAGTGGCCGGTCGCGAGCGGTGGATCTGGGTCGGACCGTGTCCGGCCGCTTCGCTGACCGATGTGGGTCGCTGCACGGCGCCGCGGCCGACCGTCCGCTGGCCACCGTGTGAGCGCTCCGACTGGAGCGCGGCGGGCGGCGGCGGCGGCGGCGGCGGCCGGCGCGGGCGGCTCGAGCCGCTCGAGGACGGAGGGCCGGGCCGGACTGGCCTGGGGTCTGGCAGGAGTCGGAGCGGAGCAGGGGCTAGCGACAATGATTGGTCTGCCCAGGGTCGGAACGAAACGCACGAATATTGTGGCCACCGTACTTAAACATCATCAACCCTCGCGCCGTAGGCTGTGGTGAAAACGTCTCGCAGCTGGTGCCGGGCTTCGGCCGCATATGTTGGGGCGCATTGTGAGGTACAGTGCGAAGTGCTCATCAAGCCGAGATGCTGACTACAAATCAGGTGCAAGTCTGCCCGAGGGCGCTTTGTCGATGAAGGACACGCGTCTTATTCAAGAAAAGAAAAACTTTTTCTCGATGTTTATTCGTCAAGGGAACGGTATTTAGGCTGAAAACTGTTCTTCGGTTACTGGTCACACACTCACAACGTAAAAGAAATAAGAATCAAAATGTCAATGCAATGCCAAGGCAAATAATGCCAAGTAATGCCGCAGGTAAACACAGCAATGCTGTTGCTTAGTGGTCAGCACCAGCCGGAAACCGAACCTACAGATACGTCACCACCGATATGCGCCGTTGAAAGATGACAGCTCAGTTTTTCATTCCGCCGTAGAAAGCGAAGGCCGCTGTCGGTGGAGGATGCTATAACAATAACAAGTAAAAAAAAAAACTATATGAATAATGTGGCAAGCTGTTCGCAACCGTCACAGCCGCCTCCGGGACTAGACCAGCGTCCCTCTGGCCACAGTCACGCCACGGCCGGCGTAAGTCACACGTTCCAGGCAGCAAGACAGTTCTACCATCACAATCCACCTCATGTTACCCGGCGCCGTAGACGGCTTGGTGGCCGAAAATCCACGGAACGAACAGTAAATGTCTCTTGTAGCCCCAACAAAGCATTGATGAAAAAAGGCACACGGCTGCTAGTTCGCCAAGCGCCCGTTGCCATTTCCTCTGTGCTTTCAGACGAAATAAGGCATTGGTTTTTTCGTTCGGAGTCCTCAGATCCATGGTTCTGCCCGGCTATGTCCAGTCGTTTCTTTACAGCTGTATGAGGTAACGCTGGCAGGCCGGTCTCCCGGGCAGCTGTGACGTCACAGGGCCTGGATGAGTCAGCTGAGTGCGGCTCCGGCCGGCGGTGAAGGCTGCCGGTCGGTGCGCGGCGCGGAGACCGATCGGCCGCCGGCCTTATATGGAGGACGAGGGCGGCAGCCTGACCGGCCGAGGCGACGGTCGGACCGACCAGCTTTCGCGGCGTCGTTCTGCTGCCGCCTGCGAACGCGACGTTGTTTGGTAAAGGCAGCCGAAAATCGCCCGAGCATGAAGAAGACAGGCCAATCCGGCCCTTTCTCCGAATTTGTTTGCACTTTCATTGGTTACTTGTCCGGGATGATTTTAACTTCCGCCACTAGAAAGAGATGCCCCATACATGGAAAGAAGTTCCGCTCAGCCTTCCTTCGATTCTAGTCACTGTCATGACTTGTAACATGAATTCCCTTGTTCCGATCTTCAGTTTTACTTCGGCTTTAAAATGTCTCGTCTTCCCAACCAAAAGCCTTACTCGCGCATCTCCAGTCAAAAGTCAGAGTTCGTCGTAGGTGATGGTTGTCATATATCCAGCAGGCACGTAGCCAGGATTTTCCTGGGGGGGGGCAAATGTCAAGTTTCGTCATATACCACTGGCATGTGACAAAGTTTATGGGAAAAAAGCAGCAATTTTACCCAGTTGGCTTCGTATTTAACTCACAGGGAAACATATAATGTTTGTTTTTGCAGCATGTATATGACCATTATTCCGTATTCATCGTAATCGCTATATATCTCGTGTAGACCGTTTGGCTCAGGGGGAGGGGCGTGGCCCTCATGCCCCCTGGCTACGTCCCTGGTATCCAGCAGTCCACAACCCGATCACAGCACCAACACGCGCTTCCACAACCCCGTCAGGAGTGCGCCTGGAGCGCCCGCCAAGATCAGGTCCGAGCTGACATCCACGTCGGAACTCTGCAAGCCTTCAAAGCAGGAAATACTGGCTGCACTTCGGCCCAAGTTGGGCCAAGATGGGCCGTCGGTTAGCCCCACCTAGGCCGCCTACATCGGCCCCATGTGTTCGCTGTCGTCGGGCTCCACGTTGGCCCCAGGTGGGCCACCCCACCAGGGTTCCAGGTGGGCCTACTTGGGTCGCAAATGGGTCATCCCAGGAGGACTGTAAGTTAGCCTTATCTTGTTCCCAGCTGGGGCATTCATTGGGGCTGAAGATGGGTTATGTCTTGGCCCCAAATTGATCCTAGGCGTGCCACATATGAGTTTGAGATGTGCCCTTCTTCGTCGATAGACTTTTCCGTCATGATTTCAGGCGAGCCCTGCTTGTACCACGACACCTAGAAGGCATTCAGTTCCTATTTGGGGCAATCGATTGCTCCTTGGAGAGAATGTTCTTTAATTTGGCTGATATGGATTGAGACCCAGGTAAACCAGCCCGCTGTTATTTAAATGAGTCTGCATAATTAAGACTCTTCCAGAACAATTAACGAATCGGACTAACAAATGAAAATACCGACAGCACGCATGGGTGCAGTTGCCGGGAGGGACGCAGGGGACACGCCCCCCCCGATTTTTGGCCTGTGGTAGGGGTGCCTCCTTCACCCCACAGCAGAAAAAAGGGTTTCGAAGGAAAGGAAAAAAGATCTCTTAAACCCAATCCCAAACAGATATCAGAACCCGATTTTCCCCTTTTTCTGTTCTTTTGCCTGCTAGGGGGGGGGGCTTGACCTGTTAAGCAGCCATCGGTCTTCAGGCGCACCTTCCCCATGTATTTATTACCCATTCCTCGTGGAAACGGCACCCCTGACATGGAAGCGCTTTCGTACCGGACAGGTAGCTCTGAAATGCCCCGCGCCCCATGAGGGTCAAGTGTTCCCTCTTCTTGTACAGATGAGACATCTCTACAGAATTTGACCCCCCTCACAGGCCAGGCACGTCTAAGATTCGGGCGCCCTTTACAGGCCTGACGTCCCCCGTGCAGATAAGGCGCCCTTGAGGGCTCGGCACCCTTTGAGAGCGAGGCACCCCTTACACATCAGGTATCCCTGATATATTTGACGCCTCCTCGACAGAACAGGCGGCGGTACGGTGCATTTCAAAAACCAGACAGGTATATGGTACAGCCGCCCCTTACACAACAGGCGGTTCCCGTACAGATCAGGCGCCCTCGGGGACTCAGCGCCATTAGCGAGCGAGGCGCCCCCTTTTGCGGCCCTCTACAGAGCAGGCGCCGGTGCGGGGTGCCTTACAGACTACACACGCCTATGATGCAGGTGTCCCTTACAGGCCAGGCACCCCCCGTACAGATCAGGTGCCACTCGGGGGCTCGGCGTCCTTGGTGAGCGAGGCGTCCCGTACACACCAGGCGCCCCTCATACATTTCGTACCCCCTCTGCAGGCCAGGCGCTCGTACGAGACATCTTACGAACCAGACACGTCTGTGATGCAGACGCCCCCTTCAGGCCAAACGCCGCCTCTCTTACAGATCAGACGCTTCTCATATATCTAGGACCACATCTACAGACCAGGCGTTTTTGCAGGATTCGCAAATGCATTTATATAAAAAATGCATTTTTTGACATGCATTTGGCATGATAATTGTGTCTGTAAGCCCGTGCATATTTAAGGGAACTACCAACTTTACTCTAAATAAATGGTGCCCCTCCTGTAAATCGGCGTCCCCTCGGAGGCTGGCGCCCCTGGGCGAATGGTACCCCCCTCCCACCCACTTCTCGTCGCTCTCCTACACCCCTAGCAGCAAAACAGCGCGACGACGAGTCGAGTGCGTCCGCAGAGAACAAAGATGGGACAACACGATGTCATCCCGGATATCCAGATGGCGTTGATATCACATGAAGCTGCTGCTAGATGGCGTCGGTATCACATGAACCTGCTGCCAGATGGCGTTGATATCACATGAAGCTGCTGCCAGATGGCGTTGGTATCACATGAAGCTGCTGCCAGATGGCGTTGCCGCCATCCCAGGCTCAAGTCCCAGCGAAATATTTGGTTAGCACGCATTCTGCGCCCTTCTTAGAGTACGCGACCAACTTTTTTTGCCTTCCCCAAACCAGGATGAAATAGATCAGGAATCATTAGAACAAATGCGGAAATATTTTAAATCGTATTGCACTGGAGAGGGAAACTCATACAATTTCACCTATTCAGTCTTTTGGGGTCAGCGTTGCTTTGGCGTGACTTCTTGCTGATGGGAACATAAGTCTGTTGGTAGAACATACCACATTTTACAAGTCGCATAGGCAGAAAATGGCATATCTGAGTAAAGCTACTAGGAAAACCTGAAGTGTTAGACACGCCAGACAAGAGTTAAACGCAGTCATGTAAAGATCATCATCGCACAAGAACTGATCCGACCGCTTTCGATTTTGATGAAATTTGGTACACTCTCAGCGGCTATCGGAATTTCTAGTTATCGGTATAGTAGAATATCGGAATTTACAGACACTGCGTGATTCAAGTGCCCATAAATCGGTGACGTATTGTCACAGGAATGTGCGATTACTCGCCATTCGGAAGAAAAATGTTCCACCTTTCATAACTAAGTTAATTTGCTTCGGTGACCTCGTAAGAACCTTTGACCCGGCAAGGTCACATGGAGCATCTTTGGTTTCAGCCAGGTTTGCCCACAGTGTTTTTCGCGAAAAAGGAGCGCAATACACCTCTTAGTATCTGCAATAAGCGTTGCTAAAAATATTTCTGGCCAAATTAAAACTTTATCAGATATCTTGACTTAAGTGCTGGTAAGTGGCGTTTAAGCATTATGCCCTGAGGCTATTTGGCGAATGTCACTTGATTTCATGCTTTTCATTTGTTTGATTGCTCTACAATTTGGTGTACACAATGACCTGCGAGTCTGCTATACAGCAGCTTAGTTTTAAACTGCTCGGCCAGAAAGGTCAAAGGAACACCCCACCACCAACGAGTTCCTGCCATCTAAATTTGACCTACCTGTTCTGGACATTTCTACGAAAATGAGTCTGTTGGGCATGGGTGGAATATTTGAAAAATTTCATGTGGTGCTATTGTTTTATTACTGTTTTACCCCCCCCCCCCTCATAAAACACTCATTGGATTTAGGCGAGTTCAGATTCCAATGCCAAAAAGTGCCACTTTTTATGTAAGACATTAAACGTCAAAGTGATACCGTATGGCCTATCTAATATATCTTCATATCTTCTCGTCATCCTCAACGGGTTGAATAATCATATATCTGGTCGTGTCAGTTACGACACGGGGCAATCAACTTCAACTGCCTTCGAAGCTAATGTTTTGGATCTAATGATTTATGCAGGGCGCGGAGAACTCGCATTAAAGGGAAGGAAGGACATCAGAGTTGTCAATGCTGGTACCTGCTAAGCCCGGTTCGCAGGTCGTGTTGGACCAGTAATAGGCCAGGCTCGGCATAAGCAGTATATAGCGCGGGAAAAATTAACATTTCGATTACATCCAGCGCAAGACCCAATACTGGGGCACACTGGCACGATTCATGTGCACAGTCACGTCTATTCAGTCCCAAAGTTTCGGGACTAACAGAAGACAGCAGAGGGTGCTGAAGAAGAATATTGAGGAGGAAGTTGGATATATTTTAGTGTTTCCACTCCATAGGTGCAGTGTCGCATATATCTGAGGGTCACAGCCACCCTACCATTTTTAAAATTAACTTAGGTCTGTGATGACGGGCCCTAGCTCAAATCGACTGTTGACCGCTAAAATTCATTCAAACCCTGTCCGGGCCATGACATTGGGTTTAGAGATACTGCCCGCGGCCTTGGACGCAATGTTTTGGCAAATTTCTCGTACAGTCCAACAAACACTTCCAGGTCACAGGCACTAATGACCCGCAAGGGCTTAGTCTAAGATTCCCACCTGCCACTGTACCATTGGGTCATCGACCACCAAACCGGGGTAGGTTCAGCGACTGGGTCATTGGGGTATCAGGGACAACATCTCAGGAGCGGAGCAGAGGTTTGGATCAGGCGGCACTGGCAGCCACAGGTGCGGTGGAGGGGTCTGGGTCGGGTGGCAGTCGCAGCAGCGGTGTCGAGGTCTGAATTAGGCGGCAGCCACAGGAATAGTGTCGAGGTCTGAATCAGGCGGCAGCCACAGGAATAGTGTCGAGGACTGGATTAGGCGGCAGCCACAGGAATAGTGTCGAGGTCTGGATTAGGCGGCAGCCATAGGAATAGTGTCGAGGACGGGATCAGGCGGCAGCGATAGGAGCGGTGCCGAGGCTTGGATCAGACAGCAGCCACAGGTGTGGTGCCAAAGTTTGGATCAGGAGGCAGCCAGAGGAACAGCACAGCTGCTTGAATGAGGTGGTGGCAACCACAACAACGGCACATGTCACGAGCAGGCGTAGGACCATCACGCGGCTTCGTTCCCATGCTCTAAAACGCACTAAAGCATGCCGAACGCGTTCATTCGTTGCAGAGTTGCTACCGCAAACTCCTGGAAGAGTGCCACGCTATCGAGGATCCAGACGTTCTCCACGTAGGCAGAACGTCCGAGTACGCTCTGCCTACGTGCAGAAGGCAATGAAACTGAGACGCAGTTAGGCCATGGACGATCTGAGATATGATTTTCGGAGACGCAGTGAGCTGAAACTTCTCTCCGCGATCAATGCTGTAGCCGAAATGGTGAGTAGGAGGCAAAGAAGTTTCACGCACTTCCGTCAGCACGGCCCGCCAGTCCTTTGACTCCTTGAAAATTGGGGCGACGTAGTGAAGCGTTTTGAAGGCATCCGGTCCATTACAGTGATCACGTAGCATCCGCACTCCGAGCTTCAGCCGGCCCCAGTCCAGGCTGAAATGAGCAGCGGTGCGTTCGGTTACAAGGTCGCCAGTGGTCAGTGCCGGCTCGGACTCAGCAAGGACCTTGTCGTCACCGACAAAATACCTTTTATCCCGAACGCTTCACAGGCTGTCCATGGTCTTCAGGCATATGCGCCGGTATAAATCTTTGGTGTTGCCGTGTGGTGACGCTCGGCGCCTTCATCCCGTCGCGTGAAGGACGCGCTCTCCTCGCGAGCCGGAGTTCGTCGATTTGCAGTTTTTCGGCCTTCTTCAGTGTCTGAGACCAAAACTTCTCGAAGCGATGGCGACGGCCGCTCGCTGCTTGTCGCAGAGCCCTCACTTGGTCCGGCCTGGCCGCCACTGTCTGTTGCTCGGCCTGGATAGCAGCGACCACCGGTGTGGTCATTCGGAGCACCAGCAGAGCCAGGTTTAACGTGGCGCGGTGCTGCACACCGGTTGAGCGGCAGGGTCGCTCGCGATCTAGTCCAGGGCGTCTTGAATGGCCTCTCAATTGGCCACTGCAGAGGTCAGCGCCGGCTGGGAGCGTGTCCAGCGTGCGACGCCAAACTGACACCTTATTTATAGGTTTAAATCGTTGCCGTACAGGCTGCGTCGTCTTCGCTCAGTGCCCGGTCGGTGGAAGCCCACTGGACTGCGGAAGCCTACCACAGAGGTGTCAGTCTTGGAAAATTTCCGCCACCGGTGCAGACCAGGGACCAACCATTCCACGGCAAGACCCCATCCAGGCCTAAGTTTTTGATCATCAGTGGGGAAAATGGAGCGTTAAGGTCCAATTTCCCACAACCGACCCGGTTTGGGGTCGTCCGCGACAAAACGGGCATTTGGCTGGGTCTGCTGGCCCTTGGTTTTGATGGTTTTGATGGTTTTGATGGTTTGGTTTTGGTGTTTTTGATGTTCCTACCTTCCATTTATACCTAAGATTCGGGAAGGAACGGAACAAGTCCCCTGAGCAAAGTGCTCTATAGCCTTCGCTTGACGTTTCAAAACCAGGACCCGGCAGGCCCAGCCAAAAGTCCGGGTTGGACCCAGCTGGGCGCAGACCGGATTGTCTGCGGAAAATTCGCCCACATTTCTTTATTTTTCCTTGACGCCCGTAAAAACCTGAGCACAGGCCAGGCCTTGTCACGGATGATTGGTCCCCGGTCTTCACCGGTCCCAGAAGTTCTCCAAGACTGGCAGTTCTAGTCTACACTACATATTGCGCAGCTTGCGAAAAAAAACCGGGTGGCGTGACATGCCAAAAAACCGGCGTTCTCTCGGAAGAGAATTCTGGTGGCTGTTTTGTACGCAAATTAAATATAAGTATGTCAATAGCTGTCTGGTTCTGCCTTATAGTACGTCAGAAAATCGGTTACAAAAAAACATAAAAACGGACAAGGAAAAATAGTGCGTGTGTGCGTTCTATCTGCGGCTGCTAACTTTCTAACAAGACTATAAGAAGTTCGAGACATGATGCGTATAGATTTTGCAGTCGTAAGATGGGGATGGCAGTGGTTTGAACCAGCGACAGCGGAAAAGGGGGCAGGAGGGGCGGTCGCCTCCCAGCCTGACGGCTGGGGGGGGGCAAAACTATGCTTTTGTCCCCCAGAAATTTCGGCCACTGCACTAAGCAAAATCAAAAAAATCAGCCTCGCGCTATTTAAAAAAGTCATTGTGGGAGAACCAGCGACAAACGATAACTGTTTTCGAGACATTTAGTGCAAATTCGAAGGTTTTTTCGATATGGTAGTCATTAAATTTGGTGGCATTCGGCACTATATATAAGGCCTTGCTCGGCACCCATTACAAGACGCGACGATTCTGGCGATGATTTCGGGAGTAATCAGCACAAGTGTACGCGACAGTCTTTTGTACCAAACGTGACGTCAATGGAGAGAGATATAACCGTTTTTGTGGACATGAATACATGGGCGTAGGAACAGCGGCAAGGAGGAAGACGAAACCATGGCTCCCACTTTTTGGAAATTTAACATTAGCCCACTTATGTATTGCGTATTACTGTATTGCGCCCTCGTGACTAATTGCGCCCACCTCCATTCCCGCGAACCCACCTTATATTTTCGTCTGCTTTGTTTGAAATTTGAATTGTCACCACCAGAGTTATCCCTTTCCGGTGCCAGCGTGGGGAGAACTGAGATAGGCTGCGCAGTCTATGCTCTCTAATAAAATGATGGGTTTCTTTAACTATTTTAGCCTCTTTTATCGTGCTGACTGTAAGGTTTGGTAACATGCACGACATTCGAAGCGTACTTTCTGAGGCATAGACACAACTGTTAACTGTATTCATGTAAAACCTTCCCAAGCATGAGAAACTTCTCGTCGGGTTCCGCGCTATTGTGCACAGGTACCATAGTGTAAATTGCGCCCATGGCAAATGCGGTACGGGGGTGCCATTAGCAGGACGCAGTTGAATCTGGCTGACCGCACTACGACTTGGATTGCAAACCATTTGAATTTACGTTTTCAGACGACATGAAGCCTTTCAACTGAACTGTAAACACGTTTCAGCCAGCTGTTCGGGGTGTAGAGGCGGGCATGCTAATAAAAAAGGCGAGCATTGTGTACAGGTATGCTTCTTGGTCAGTGGTGCTGAAGACCTGAAAGTGAATGAAGGGGACAACAGATTTGTGACCTCGAGTGGTGGCCTACATAGAAATTGCATAAAAATTGCGTAAAAATTTGAAATTGTTTTTTATTTAGTGCTCCTAAGGATTTCCTAAATTAAGCGTCAAAATATGTTTAGACGTTACCTACATAGGGATGTGACAGCCAAAACCCTTCAAATACCCGGACATTTTGGATACAGTGAGAACGTCAGGTCCAGAAAAATATAGGACCCATAAATATCAAGCATAATCCCAAAGCCCTGATATAATACCCCGTGCGTATCATACCATCGTTGCACGGAAGATGAGGATAGATACTCCCCTTGTCATTCTCTGCAAGTTTTGCTACATTCATTACCTACTCGTATATGTGTTGCTTGGAAAGCATCGGCCTGAATTTTCGAATTCCTCCTCCCCTCGAATTTCTCGCTGGGGCGGGACCCGTTTATCTCATTGCTAAGGAGCTGGAGTTAGGACAGCTGGAGCTGTCCTAACTCGGTACCATCAACTCTTCTCTTAATCTAGATCTTTTCCTTCCCACACTATCTCGTGGGCCACATTTCGAGACCACGCCTCTTGCTGAGTGAGAAACTCGAACGGAACTCCGCCCGATCTCCCAAAAAGATGAGAACAACTGTCTTTCCTTCTGCCTCTGAAAAAGTGAGAGGCATACATCCTGAAAGTGTCGAGCGTCCTCTGAGGTGTGACAAAAGCTGATTCAGAAACATTGCATATCACGTTGCGTAACACATGCAGCTTGATCATCCCTTTCATAAGTCCTCGCGCATGGTCGGAATAGACTGGCTGCAAAAATTTCTGGCACGGCACCCTAATCTTGAATCAGAGAAGACCAGCATCGCGACGCTGGCCGCCTTCCAGGAGTCTGAGGCAAAGTCGTTCTCCAGGAACCTGAAGGTCCTGATGGATAAGTACATTTGTATTCCATCCAGGATTTATAATGTCGATGAGACAGCCATTCCGACTATGATGCCTCCACAGAAAGTCGTCGAGTGAAAGTTGATTAGGTGGCAAGTCGAGGTCGTCAAGGGCACTGAGCGGGGCCAAAACACGACGGCCGTAAGCTGTGGCATTGGTCCTCTATAGACTGATAAGTGTCGGTTCGGATACACAGTCACGCGGAGCTAGCCCGGTTCTATTCGAGTTTTTGGCAAAAAAAGAAAAACACGAGATCAAAAATAGCACAGAACTCCCTGTATTGCACATCTCAGATGCCTACCTTCCATCGATGGAATATATACGTTTTTAATCATGTGTTTCTTTGTAGTGCAGAAATGTGAGGGTAGTAGTAGGATATGCGATGCGTTGTTGAATATCTGCACTATAAGGACATAATTGAGCGATAAACCAGGTTGCCCAATATTTTTAATAATTAACACTGGGAGAAACCAAAGAATAACCTGCACATTCATAATTAAGTTATGTTTGTCTCTGGTAGGTAAACTGAACAACATAATTCGATATAAAACACGTAAATATTATCGTACCTGAGATATAACTGGCATGCTAAAGCCCGACCTTGTATTTTCATGAGATACCTACATATGAATTAAGTTGCTTATAAGTTATAACTCATTACTCATCATTCACTCAATATAAAATTTTATACTCAACTCTATGCAGGTGTGTTTACCTACACTGCCGTCCTCCACCTTCAGGGTACATCCATTCATTTGTCAGTTTAACTTCGCCATTGGGGCGCATTTGAATGCCAATTGCGCCATCCCCTGGGCGCCATTAACAACGAATTTCGGCAGCTGCACCCTTTTGAGAGTTTACGAAAACGGACTGACAAGAACAGGCAGCACGTTTCTGAAAAATGTTTCGACCGTAATAATGTAGAGCAAATTTTACATCTTAGGAAAAAGGTTGTTTATTTAACGAGAAAACCGGGCGATAGCAAAAAAGAACGAAATTCAGTTATCTTTTTTGGGGGAAGGTAACGCAAATGAGGTTGGCCGTTCATCCGATAGAGGTTGTCCCCTCACCAAGCCGAAAATGCCATCCGCCGTCCCTGGTTTGAACTATATTAAATTGAATGGGGCTGGATTGCGCAAGAGAGAAGACTGAATTCCGTTTGAAGCGTGTCTTGTTTTCTTGTCGTCGCTGATTCTCGTCTGTTTTTTCTTTGAACACGGGGAAGTTGTAAAAAATGTTAATGTGACGCGGATATTACTGCATTAGTTGCCTAGCAGCAGCCAATACGCCCATGTGTACATACATTGGCAGGTAGCGATTTACCTAAATCCCAGCCTGCAAATAATGGCACAGGAATGACAGACATCCTGAAGGGCAGCCAAATCAGAATCCGTTCTCAAAACCTGATCAACGTTAGGCCTAGTTATGGAGCATCAGTTCTGGCAGATTTGCAGCCCCAGGACTCTTACTTTCTTGCAACTTTCATGAGCTTATAAAATCTGCCTTTAAATTTCTAGAATTATTCAAAATTGTACGACACTAATTCAGACTTCAGATGTTGTTGATTCATGCTGCCAGCTCAGCAAGATGTAATAAAACGTACGATGGTTCCAGGAATGGTCTGTGCTATGTGTGTACCTATTTTGGCAGGTTAAGTGCGTGACTAACAAGTGAGGTGATGCAGGCACTTGGCTGCCTGGATGTACGGCGTTGTCTATGTAGTGAACATCTTAAAATGCGTCTAAAATCAGTCTTAATAATGACAGTATAATATAGTCTTGACAATAATAACAATGCTATAAAAATAGCAACGTTCCAGACCCCATAAAAAAGTTCTACCTGTGTTGCATCTGGTGTTTTTTCTATGTGGTGCTACGTATTTTTAGGTGGTGCGCTATCGCCACCTGAGACATACGAGACTCCGCATGTGATTACTATCATCAAAGTCAACTTCCAGCAAGGTGTAATAACGAAACTGTCCTAAATGGCGTCTGCTATATGTGGCAATAACTTTTCAGAATAGCAGGCAAATAACATTTTGAGAACGCAGTAACTACGACCCAGCCTGACTCGGCCGCTCCACCGAACAGGCCGTTGTTCCAAATGGCCGCTGGACTGTTAACGCTCGACTGCCAGCGACTCACTCCCAGTGACGTCACTGTGGGGTCGTTGCCAGCAAAACGGGCTTCACTATGGCCGATAACACTGGTATCACCCCTCTGAGATCACACAGATAAACTGCATTGTTCCCGTGAAGTAACGGGCCCATTAAAGAGAATTGCACTAGAGCCTCACGCGATCCGTTGCCCGTTATATAAGACACCATTGGATAACCCTAGTGCTTATATATATATATATATATATATATATATATATATCCACCAAATATCAGCCACCTTTGTTTAGGTCTTTGCTTCTGGCACTGGGAGGTCCCCGAATCCAAATTGAAACACGTGTGAAACACGAAACACGAAACACGTGTCTGAGGATCACCACGTGGGTCGCACGTGGGTGCCGACCACAAAAGCGAGTACCCACCACTAGGGCCAATGTTGTCACGAAGTCCTGAGTCAACAGCGTCCGCCGTTTGGCTTGGAACCGTGATCAATTGAATTCTGAGGAGGTCTGATTCGCGCCACATGGCACGTGCCACACGCCGCGTGTCGCTTTGAAACCTGCACGATAATGTATCCGCCGGGCGCACCCAATGGTGCCATTTGTGTCGCGATCGACTGACGCGTTCGGACGCTAAAGGTTCCGAAACTTGGGGACCGCCATGTATGAAATCTCACTCGTTAAAAGGGTGCAAAGCATGCTTTCATCCCTCTCGATTTTGAATAAAAATGCTGGACAACACTTTCACCATTTTACTTCAAGCGTGGCCAATTGTTTGCATCATTTCAGCATGTATGGAGACCTTGGAAATAAAAGCACATTACTTTTTAATTGTGATTTTTTTGTCTTTTAAACGAATGATTTGTGGTAAACGCCAATCTGTGAAAACCATATCAGAGAGGTGGTTGGGGGTCGCCTTACCCCTCTGACACGCCTCTGGGTATGCCATTTGCGCCTGATCCATGCTATGGCTAAGGATAATGCTTGGGTGCGAAGGCCTTTTTTCTTGTGAAATCGTGTGCTTTCATATTACGGATGACAGTGGGTCCTCATTGGCTGATGAAATTTATGCCAAGGGAAAATTAGACCCTGGTGTTTTGATTACCTGCATAGGAACGTTGGAAAGGTTGGGAATCAACACCACAGAGCTAGTATTTAAAAAAAGGTGAGGTGAGCTCATGCTGTGCCCTCTTGCTATACATAACAAATGTTTTATAACTGGGCGTTAAGCCTGGATTTTCGTCTCTGATTGGCGTCCAGCGTATGCATGGACTGACAAACACAGGGAAAAGGGCCATCTTATAAGAATCCCGTGTTAAAACCCAGTTTTTTTGGAAGGCATTGGCTCTGCCACGATGCGGATGCTGGCCGCGTTATACTGGAACTGACAGTTTTGGGTGACGGACGTAAACTAAATGTACCAACATCAACGATAACAGCGAAGGTTAAAGTTTTTCCCAAGTAAACAGGCGAGTACTCCCGGACGGCATAGGAATATGTGTTGCACAGAACGAAAATTTATAACACGATATTTTTATTCGAGGGCGGCGGGTAAATGCAAGGCATGAGATTATTGGTAGATTACGTAACGAGTCAAGTAAGGATTGTGGTCAGCTTCCTGCAGAAGATCATATTAGGAGCTGAGCCTAAAGGGGCGTTACGAGCCAGTGATGAATGAAGATCTGTAGCATGTTTCACGCATGTCCTTGAATTAGTGCTGAGATGTTGGGCTAGCTATATCCAAAAAGGAACATGTCCTCTGATTCTATTCTTCTGATGTCTTAATAACGGTGGACCTGGAACAACCAATACAAACGAAAACAAAAACCGTGCTGTCCAAATTAGGATGGACGAAATTCGGACAAAAACTATTTCAAATTGGTCAGCCATTATCAGGGGCGTTGCAACCGGGACGGGGGGGCAGAGGGGACAGTTGCGCCGCCCCCCCCCCCCCGAACACACGTTTTGAGCCATTTTAGCATTAACCCGCGCACGACCGTCGGTCCGTCCCGAACACCGGCGACTGGGGGGGCAGTTGACTGCCCCCCCTCTAACTCACGAACGGTTGGTCGCACGATAAAAATAAGCATACCGTTGGAAAGCCCGTCACGAGTAGAGCTCGAAACTGGTCTCACTTTTAGTTTTAGATAATATGTAAGCCAATTTACGCCCTATATATGTTTTCTCAGCCGACTGCATGAGACCGAGAAATGGCCTGAATCTCAAGGGCTGTGACTAATAACGCATAGGTAAAGGCACCAGCGCACAAGTAAATGTCCGCGGATGCCGATACACGTCTAATTTCCCCAGATTTGTTCAATATATACGCCGAAACGTTGAGTTAAAGACACCGTAATTGTCCCATCAGGCGTCACTGTGCGCCGCTGCCGTATGCGGTACCAAATTGACGGGAACTAATTTTAGCGTTCCTTTATTTTCGCGAAAAAAGACAATCTATGTAAATTTTACTGATCTATGTAGTTCTTGTGATGGTTTCTCATGCTTAAATTTTGGAAAAATTGATTAGTTACCAATCTACAAAGTTGGCAGAGCTTTATTCGCGAGAGTCTGTTTATTTCCAAAATATGCTACTTTTTCAAACTTTTTGAAGTTCCTGGTATTACTTACGTGTGTGCAAGCTAGTTCTGCCATTTTCTACCCATTCTGAGTGATTCATCGTCGATTTTGACGGTGGTACATTTTGGCCCACTTCAGTTGTTCGTGACCTGACCTCAGGTCAATGGCTGGAAGTCACTGATACTTTGCCCAATGACGGTAACTAGATGTCTGCTTCACTCCACACTAAAAATGTGATGAAATATTCCGTCAATTTCAGAAAAAAACGACGATATGTCTTAAAAATTGGCTTGACCTTAGGTCAATGACCCGAAAAATTCCGAAAAATCCGAGATAGCAGATTTGTTGCATCTATGACGATCACTAATCCCTGGAAGTATTATTGAGATATCTTGTTTTGCGAAAAAGTTAGAGGGCGCTAAACTTTTTTGGACTTAGGTCTGTTTGACCTGGTCTAGGTCAGACACCTGACCTGACCTGAAGTCAAAACTTTTACGCAAGGTGTAAAAATGATCAAGCAAAAGGTACACAAAGTTTTGTGAATCCGTGTTAGTTCGTTCTCTCGCAATCCCAGAAAAACCTCAGGGGGGGCAGTCAACTGCCCCCCCCCAGTCGGGGACGGGTTAGCTCTATGGCGGTGCATGGAAAGAAACGAGGTAGAAGTGACGTTTACCTCCCAGATGTTCCGCCACTACAAGCCATTGTTTCCATCCCATTGACGAAGTATTACAGCTACAACAGTGTTTCACCCGATGCGGAACCCCAATGTTGCCACTGGAAAAATCTGATGTGTAGCGGCATCTGCGGACTTTTACCTATTTGTTGGTGCTTTAACCCAGAAGTTATTGACGACAATCCTTGAGATTTAGGCGGTCTTTTCTCGGCTTCATATAGTCGGCTATGAGGAAACATGTATACGGCATAAATAAAAATGAGGCCAATTTCGAGCTCTGCTTGACACGAGCTTCCCAATGGTATGCTTATTTGTACCGTACGACCAACTGCTCGCGACTTAGGGGGTCAACCGTCCTGCCCCCAGTCACTGTGTACATGGTGCCGACTGTCAGTAGCGCGCGGGTTAATCCTATTCCCGGCAGGGGGCTGAATCCGCCCACCTTGGGTTTTTTGCTTGCCAATTTCAGGCTTTTTGACGCAGCCTCACGAAGCTTGATGATTTTTCCTAGCTATTCGTTGTACGTGCCGTGACAAAATTTCAAAATTCCATTTTGCTCAGGGGCGGAGCCAGGCAACGTTTTTGGGAGACACCTCAGGCCATTTTTGCCCATGCTGAGGGTAAAAGGCAAATGTCTGCCAAAAACAGCGTTTTTAAGATAGAACTTAAAACTTTATATGGATGTATATTTAAGTAGTTGGGTAATGTGCAGACATAGTTTTGTTCATCTGAGGTCAGGTCAAGGTCAAAAGCCAAAATTTTGGTTTTATTCCAATAATTTCTGCGCTATTTTTTCAAATGCCAAACCCGGAATATATATGACGTAACAAGGTGCCCTCTACTTGTGTATCAAGTTTCAGCTTGATATCAGGTCGGGTCACGGAGCTATGACCTAAAATGTCAGTGCGCGTACCCTATATCGTAATAGCCATAAAATGAAATTTTTGAAATAGAGTGAATTCAAATCATTGAAAACGTTTACAGATAATACTAAATACACACGAGATCATTCCAAGCGACTCTAAGGTCACTGGAAGTCATTTAAGGTCAAAGGTCATTAGTTGATCTGAAGAACATGTGATCATGACAATTCCTCTTTCCTCATGTCCCTGGCACCGCCCATGCTAACATTATGCAAATTTTGTAATACAATGTCCAGTTCTTCAGCATGATATGACTAGCAGAACCCAAAGAAGTGTTTTTATCTTTCTTGTCCATTCATTTGTTAAAAATCTAATCCTCCTATTTTTGAAACCCTGTGAACGCCCTTGAATTTCCCCAAAATTTCAGATGTGTGTACCAGTGGTAAAAGTCTCATCCATATTCTTTCGATTTATGCTAGTTTCATCGAAATCAGTCCATAAACAACAGAGCTATAAAAAGCCCAAAAATACCCCTAATTTTGACATTTTTGCCCCCCTGCATCCACACCTTTCAGAATTTTGAAAATGCCTTTTTAAAAAAATATAGTTTACGTCATGGCCAATCGATTACCGTTTGCTCCGATGAAATCGGATGTGTAGTTCTCGAGATCTCAAGGGGCCGGATCCGCCCCCCCCCCCCTGCCGGGAATCGACCATACCGTCTAGCCCTCCGGGAATAGGGTTAAAGGTAGAGCGTCTGTAGTGCAGACCATTGCCATTACGTTCCTGCTGTAAACGTTTGAGGTTCGAACAAACGAAGTGCCAACTCTGATTGGTTTCGACTTTGGGTAGTTTTAGTAGATTGAATTGCCGAGTGCTGCGTTACCCAATATGACGGTTGAGGATGAATTTACGTTGCTCTTAATATAGGGAGAAAGAGTGCCGTTATTGATAGTAGTATGGAGCAGGCACATGTCGGTATAATTGGCCAGTTGGTTTACGGTCAGAAAGCCTAGCCGTTTGCAGACAGTGCTGTTGCCAAATTTTCCCTTTCTCATGAGACCACGCACCGCGAAACTGACTGCTCATTGCGACTTGCGAAGTTAAGTGTGAGAGACACTGGCGTAAACCGGAAGACAGTGGGGCACTTAGGACATGACCAATGCATCCATTGCTCTTGTGAATAATTTTCTCGGCAGGACGTGCTCTGGCGCTTGCTTTCTTACTTGCAGGACAAGCTTTGTCGGTTTAGATATGGATATTCCTCCAAGCCCTGCAATCGCGACGACCCGTCGGTCATCTGGCAACGACCCACCGGCAATCTGGTCCCAAAGTCACTTGTCGGAGCTGACCCAGCCCCGAAAGTGTTTTATTTGTAGCTCGCTGGTGACGCGTGCAGACGCGTGTTTTTCGCGAACTGGAAATCTGCCAACTCTACAAACCCTTAACGCCACTTGTTTTTCAGCTGGCGACATGTGAAATACAAAGTGATCAAGCCGATTAGCACGGTGCAGTAAGCCAGTCATACCAGTGGAATGCGGACGGCGCTGCCATGCCGTCCGGAGAGCCTGCATCTCACGGCATTGCAGTCTCGCCTCTCAACAGGGGCCGCGCCGGCCGCATCTACCCAGGCCTTGAACGTTCTGCGGAACGCGTGACGCGCCTGTCTGTCCGGGGATTGCCGGGGACTCCCCGTGCAGCGTGCGGCCGGTCGAGATGGCGCCCAGCTCCACCGCCGGGCCGGCGTGGCGCGTCGGCCGGAGCGGGCGCCGGCTGCCTCCTGGACGTCGACCGAACGCCCGCCGCCCCAGAGCGGACCAGCCTGTGACCGACTTCCCCTCCACTGACGCTGCCCTTCCTTAGTCACACGGCGATTGAGGTCATGCCAGGTAAGGCAGGGTGAAGGATGGAAGGGGCTGTTTTGGATTTTTCGCGTATCTCACGGTATCACGCTAACCACGCTCTCGTCGCGAATGAGGAGAGATTGGGGATTCTTGCGAGAGCTGGTAGACGTGGCAACGCAGCCGACATGGAGTTTCAAGTGGCTGTTACGAATCCGGTATTCCACATGAAGCACATGACTTCACGGACTGAATCTTGCACAAATTTCTAAATGAATAAAAAAGAATCCAAGGCTGGATGTTCGCCATTGTCGGTTAGCAAATGAACACGGACGAACTTCGCGAACAGATCGTGTTCGCGAACAGCTGCCGGCCGGCGGCCGAAGTCGCGAGCGAACACAGACCAACATGACTCTTCATGAACAGTTGCCGAGCACGATGATATGATATGATACCCTGCAGTAAATTAAAGATAAATGTTTTCCTTGACATACGGGGTTATCGCGGCGTCGCGTGATTGCTGTCATGCTCTTACCGTCTGAGCCTTTCATTTCACTCGTTCCTGCCGATGTAAAGGCGCTGGTCTCTCTGTGTATATCGTGTGCGCACTGGACAATGCGTGAGACGTCCAAGCGGCCAGCCAAGCTACTAAGCTGAGCGCCAAAGCGACGACTAGAGAACCTAAAAATGCATGACCCGAAACCCACAGCAAACACCCCTGTATATTGTATATTGTATTTCTGTCGGTTGTGAATGCCTGCTCTAGGCAAGTAAGGAAAAATTTTGCTAATTTCGCCACTAATTTAACCAAAGAGTTATTTCTGGTTTCATTCTGAATGTACAAAAATTAAACCAACCCATTCAGCACCATATCAGCTCATCTGATGGTGTAACTACGAACCGGTTTAATCGCTGTTCGCGTTCGCGAACAGTTCGCGAACAGAGCGTGTTTGCGAACATCTGGCCGGCCGGCGCCGAAGCCGCAAACGAACACAAACGAATACAAACTCCGACTCGTTAACTGTTCATAAACTGTTGGCGGACATCCAACGTTAAAAAAGTCAGGCACTGCCACCAGGACATCAGCAGGTTAGAAACTTGGTTGCCCGTTTCGCTATAGGCCCTGTTGAAGTTGTCGGAACCGGTCGGAACCCAGCCGTGGCAACGGCGCTGCGGGGCATGTCCGGCACCATTGGCGTCCTTGAATGTGCATTCAGCGACATCTCAACGGAGCCAAGCGAGGACAGATGAACGGCTGGACGGTGCGCAGTCAGCCGGCACGGACGGCGGCACTCCGGATACCGCCAAGGACACTGGGTCCGGCGTACGTCTGCAGTCACCGCTGCTGCCTGGTCAGGGAGCGCAGTCGGCGTTTGTCCAGAAAATGAGGACGGCCACCGAGATCTATACCGAACCTTTTAGGTTGGATTTTATGCGCCGTTAGCTTCTGCTGGCCGTTCTGTCGACTTCTTTGCTCAGGGACGATACCATTGGTTTCAATTGTTGGTAATAATATGCTTCTGTTAACGAGCTGAGGAAAATTTTACCCTCAGGTGCCATCTTCAAGGACGTAGTTCAGGGGAGGGGAGTGCTGCCATGGCGCAATGACTCTCGAGCCAAGCGATATACGCCAGGTATTTAGCGATTTCGTACGCGAAATTCCTGCAGGAATACAGAATAGTGATCATATACACGCTGCAAGAGCAAGCATTCTTGGGCGTTAAATATAGAGTTATATAAAACTGCTACCTTTACCACGAATCTCACCATATGCCAGTGGCACATAACAAAATCTGGCATTCCCCAACACGAAAATCCTGGCTACGTGTTAGGCCATCTTAGCGTTTGTATTTTACTGTACTATTTTAGTTCATCCTTTGTCTGATGTTGCATGATGATGATGTAGAGAGCATAACTAGAGATTTCCGAATATTATGGAGAGAATATCTCAGTAACATTTTAGACCGCTGTTTACAAGTCAGTGTCATAAGCACTAGGTTGCAATATTTGACAATGAGAAGTCCTCACCATCAGAGCCCCTCTAGGATCACCGGCCATCATAGAAATCTTAGAAATTAAGAACACCTCTCGTCCAACTTGTAATGCCCAAATCGTTCCTTAGGGAAGCGAATTTCCCACCTAACTTGAGCTTATATAAAAAAACAGACAGTTTCTTTTAGTAAAAGTTATTTTCCACCATGCACCGCATTGTCTGGCCGATCTTTCACGATTCATAATACTGCTGAGTACACGTGTCGCATTTTGTTAGAACATGGTTAGCACTTGGCTAGTTCGCATTCTGCTATGGTTGCCGGTAACAATGATACCCAAAAAAGCACATGGGCCACAACACAAAATAATGGAAACATTAACATGAGAAATAGTAATCGCGTAAAGCAGCACATTGAGAGTTTAAAAAGTTCAAAGCTCCTAAAACAAGCTTTCGAAAGTTATCCGGTCAGATCCGCATTGCCCACCTGGAATCCTCAATTTTTAAGACGACTGAGGGGCAAATCACATTTGAGCTTTCCTTTCCAGTCAACATCCATGTCTAGCCAGTCAGTTATCACAAAGCAGGCGCGCGGTTTTTTTACTGTTCCGACCTGTGTTCATTCCGCAAAGACCGCGAGAACCGCGGTCATTCAAAGCAACAAGGCTGCATTTCGCTCGAGACGTTGAGAGCGAGAACCAGCAGGACTAGTATCACCGTCAGAGGCAGAGCCGCAGGAGTTTCGTTGCGGTCGTTCCCGATTGTCGACCGGCTTCCCCACGTGACCCCCGCCCTACTCCCAGTCTCACGCGTCTTCACTGAAACTGCCTGCGCGGCTCGTAGACCTCTCCAGCCGTCTCCTATTGGGCCCTGGGTGCACACGTGGCTGCGCGGTGGCTGTGCATCACGCCCATATATAACGTGCTGCGTGAGCAGCGGGCCCAGTAGGCTGCTGGCCGTGACCCCATCTCGCTGCTTCGTCGTCAGGCGCTGCTGCAGTGACGCCGAGGTCGCAGTACACCCGCTCCAGTAAGTTACCGAGCTGCGGCTCACATACTCGGCTAGGCAGCCGTCAGAGCCGCCATCTCGGGAGAAACAAACTGTGTCTGCGTGTGTGTGTTTGGACAGTCCGCAGTACTTTGAAAGAATTACGATGAAAGACTTTTCGTAGTGTTTTCTTATAAACAGATGCGTTTTTTTGGGGGGGGGGAGGCGGAGGAAATCACACGTGCAAAAATGACCTTGAGTTAAATGTTGTCGGTTTATGCAGTGTTGTGAGTAAAGCCATTTCCCAGATGTCATTGATTTCGGTGGAATCTTCGCAGTATTTTTTACATTCTGAGCCCATTAAAGTCAAAGAAGATTATTCTGTATATCCCAAGAAAGAACTCCATTCTCCATGGACTTGAAATCTCTGAGACGTTCCCCCATTGTGGGGTCGGTTGGTTGGTTATTGGGGCTTAGGGGCGCACCGACTGCAGGGTCATTCGGCCTCCACCATTGTGGGGTCAGAGCAGGACCTATTTTAAGCCAAACGACGGGCGTTGTCCGGGACAACCCCCACCCTGGTATTCACGTTCTCCGAGTTAAATTTTACCCACTTCATTTTGAGCCGTCTTAAAAGATGTCCTGAATATAAGTGCATATCTTAGGGACATTTATATATCTCATATTACATAGCCCTTTGTGTTTGTGTGTGTATGTGTATATCTACTCATGGGGATGGCCCCCAACTATATGGACGAGTTACGATGGAGACATTTCCAGGGTGATTTCTCATTAGTTGATACGTCTTTTGGTGGAAATCATGCATGCAAAATATGGCCTTGATCCGTTTAACGTTTAGCCGTTGTCGCGCAAAAGTTCAGTGTCGCTAGCTCGTACAGTGCGGGACAGGAAATCATTTGCAGGCTTGTATTTTTATTTTGGTGAAATCTGCGAAGCATTTTGCGCATCGCTCGCTCACCTTAAAGTCAAAGAACACTGTTCCATCTATTCCTAACAGTAACTCAGTCTCCAAGGACTTCTGATCCCTGGGAGATTCGGCCATGGTGAGGTGAGGCTAAAATGTCTCTAAACATGCGCTCCAGTTTTTTAAACCATGCACACGAAATGAGTAAAATGTACATCATAGTACTCCTACTGACACACTGGATCGAAAAACACCTCACATGGCCGTCTCGGTCATAGGTCATTGACTCTTTTTTCTGTCGGCAGCAGAGTGAGTTAGATGGAAAAAACATTGCCGCCCTTTTTGTGGCCTCGGGGTACTGGCGACGGTGTCATTCGACGACTTGCGGCAGGTACTGCTTTTGCCTCTCATTCTTCGTCAGTGCCTCGAACGCTTGGATGAGAGCCACACCTCGTCGGCGAAATCACCGTGATCTCTGATCACCACCGTGATCTCGCACAGGACGTCCTTGGCGTTCTCGGAGCCAGGTGCTATCTCTAAATCAGCGAGACTGGCGGCAAGAAAGTCTATGTTGACGGAGTAGGCCATCACGATTCCCACCTCCTTTGCTGTGATGAAGTCCAAGGCGGTCTTCCTGGCGAGAACCTTCTTTGGCGCGAGATCCACCGACGCCCGCTGGGGCGGACTCTCCGATCCCTGTTCCTGGAGTGCTTCGACAGTCCTCCTCTTTATCTCACATGGCACGTCCTCGTCGAAGAACGGCAGACCAGCTAGTTCTTCGTTGAGGCACCGTAGGTGATTGGCGAACTTCTTGGAAGTCACCTTCGAGATTTAGGCGTTCAAGTCAAGCTCTGTAGGAAGGCCAGGCCGTGTATGGGAGCTTTGAACGCCATTGGAGAGCAGAACCATGCCGTGACGTACAGGGCATCGATTAAAGAGACGACGAACTAGGGTGCTTCCAATTCACTGAGAATTACGGACAATTGATAGCGAACGAAAGAGGTCTTGATCTCGTGGATCATGCGTCCCATCCATCTGGCACGATGGAGAACGTCTGGTCGGGAAATCTTTACTCCCCGCGGAGGCTCTTCGCCAAAACGTATGTTCGTAAACTCCAAAAACTCACGTTTATCATCGCGTGGCTGGATTTCGGCCAGCTTCTCGCGGCAGAAGGTGACGACATGATCCATGGGGGAGAGAAGCGTCTCGGAAGCTGCTGGCTCCAGGTCCTCACACATCATGGGTTCAAACTTCCAGCCTCTATCTCCTCTTGAAGCGCTTGATCAAGGAAATCTCCGGTCCCGAAGACGGGCCGAAGCACGTGGAGAAAGCCACCTCTGCCACACGATATGATGACGATAAAGGAAGGAAAGGAGCTGTCGCCCAAGCTTTTGCTGACGAAGTGTGCAAGTCCTCAGCACTTGTCCAGTATTGCTGGAGGTGGTGTCAGCGCTCATTCCGACACCTTTACCCGAGACCTCCCAGGCTTCCAGGCAATGTCCGACAGCGTCGGCAGTCGCTACGCCATTTCTGCCTGAGAGTTTTGGAACATCGAGGAGCTTGGCAACACTTCCTGGACCGGCTAGAATAACAGGGATTTGATCCAAGTTCCCGTTTCCATCGTCGGATAACAGTTTGCCGTTCCAGTGGAGCACCACGCTGCGTGCCACAAATAATAAATACCGGATTTCCTCCGCAATGGCTCGACTCTGCAATCTGCGCGACCGCCTGATCTAGCTTCTGTCGACCACCAGTTCAGAGGAGCCCTGGCCAGGGACCGAGGCCGTCATCGATAGCGGCGGACCGGAGGGCGATCACTGAGCTTGGTCTGATCGAGGGCTGCTACAAGAAGAGGAGTGACGATGCTCTTGGTTCTCTTGCAGGGCTGTGTCGAAAAAAGAAGGCATGGCGAAGGGCTGCAGGTCATCCTCATTCGTCCATTGCGCGCTGTCGGTAGACGGGCATTCCAACTGGGCAGTTGTCTCCTGCCCGGCTTCCACTTCAGTCTGACGGCGGGCCCCGTCTGCGGCATGCTGTCCTCTTTGAAGAGCTCGCTCCTCCTTCCAAGGAGGAAACTTATCGACTCTCATCATGAAGCCCCGGCGGCCTGACTCCTACGGGGCCTGAAGGAAGTCTTTATCCTCTTGGATTTTGAACATCTTCATGGCCCCGGTATTGGCAATGTCAAAGAGGTCTTTGAGGCTGCTTCTAAAGTCCTCCCTTTCTACATTTTGCGGATTGGACCAGCTGCATTTGCCTTTGATGACAGATCGGTACTGGTCAAGCATCCTGCTGAGCTTCGTTTTCACGTTCTTCTCCGGTGCAGTGGAAATTCAGGTTTTGCTCCACGCCCTCATTGCATCCCGGATGGTCTGTGCCTCGGCTTCCCTCTCGGTAAGCTTGTCCGCAGGTGCAGCTGAAAATATCGCTGGAGCACTTCTACCCCACATAGGCAGCTTATTTCGTGGCACTGATCCGGAGCACCGATCAACCAAATCTCGGCTTTTTCATGGTGCACGCCAAAGCGTCACAGGCTTCTGCTTTAAAACGTGCATTCTGCATTGACGCAGGTCGCCGCGGACGGTCCTTACATGTCTCGCCGTCTAAAAATGTTCTAACTCGTCTGGGGCGCGTGGGGGTAAGGGAGGCGAATGACCCCGAACGCAGAGTGCTGTTATTGACAATAATTCACACCAGTGCTCTGGAAAGGCAGGCCTCTTTGGCGTAATATTCCTTCTCCAAACAAGCAGGTCTCCTGCGCGCTGCAGGTGCAAGCGCACATGTTGGTCAGCGCACTCAGGGGTCAAATTACAGTGGCAAACGTTGATCACCATTAATTAGATTCTCAACAAAGAAGTTTTTGAAGTGCTTAACTTAAATACACAAAAGCACTTCTGAAAAAAACTGACAAAAGCATTTGAAAACCATTTAGGCGTGGGTACGTGTCTGTGTGCTTCATCGGATATTAAAATGGAAGGACCGACACATGAGAACGTTGCAGCTGGTAAAGTGAAGGACGTCATGTCAGGCGGTAGATTTTCCGGAATTTGGCGGTGCGCGGCCTGCCGGTTTGCTGGTCCGCCGCTGGACAAAGTAGCGTCCGGTCTCGAGCTTACAAGAGCTAATTAAAAGCCTCCCGTGCGCAAACATTTCAAATCGTCAAAGCAAGAAAATATCAGACGGATTCTGAACAGTCAACGACGAAGTATGTCTGCATCAGTGAGGGCAGAGGCAGATAGCCTCAAAAACTCTGAATACGTTTTTTTTTCCTTTACAGAGGATACTGGAAGATTTCGACAGCCATGCCAGTTTTTCTCATCCTCCTTCTGGTGAGTGTCGTATCCATGTCGTCATTTAACCTTGATTCACGGGGGTGTCTCGAGGACGTGCCTTAAGTTTTCTAACCCTAGCGCAAAAACGAAGATAACCAGAAACGTGTTAGTACATTATTTTTACACACTGTGGCAAAATTTCAGGAGCAGGTCATGTCAGATCACTGGCCTATTTGAACTTCAAGCAAGGCATGCCAAAAAATGTTTCCGTGTGCACCGGAGATTGTCAAAAAGAGATATTAGCGAATGGAAAATGCTGCTTCAATCCCCAACTCACCTTCTACAATATATTATCTGCAGTATATTCTAGATTTTCGTGATGTTTGACCTGACTTCAGGTTTAACGTACTGAGGTGCTCGTTTTGGTCTTTCTCTTTCTACCAGAAATTATTCTGAACGGGAGACTTGTTGATTCGAAAGGGGATACAAATCGTGTGATACGCTTTTCGAATGATGCAACTTGCCGTTTGTGAGGAGTCAGCGACCTGGGGCCAGGTCAGTTGGCTACAAAATCGAATGTACGACAAAATGGGTATGAAATACATTTGCGATTCACTTCTGGTGATGCATGAAAAGTGTACATCTCAGTTTACGCTCGTGAAGGCTTTGAAATTTCATGACACGATGCGATCTGACATGATCTAATGTCATTTCAGAGGTCACCTCGGACTCCGTAGCATTTCTTGAAATGTTTTAAGACAACGTATAGAGTTGGTTTCACATGTTTGCTATTATCTGTTACTGGGGCAGGCGGTTATTTATTTGACCTAGGTTATTTTCCGCAGATTTCTGACGTTATGACATGACCTTGTTTCGCCTTTTGGTCCTAAAAGGCTAACTCATAGTCAAATAACATGCCTTCATTCTAAATGAAATTGGACGAGCTTTCCATGGATATCACTCCCATCTCCGTAGCTCTCTTAGTTATGGAGAAAATGGGAGTTTGTCGAGAACGCCCGCCCCCCGCCTTCCGCGATTCGGGCATCCAGAAGTGTGCCTGTTTTTTTATATGTAGCCCGAATGTGGATGGCGCTAGGATCCGAGTCCATGTTAAGCCGAGCTTGTTGCTGAACTCTGACCCCGTCGTCGAGGTGTTCCCAATTATCTGAAGTAATTTTGCCCCAGGCGCCGAGTTAGATGGCGTTGGAGGGTCTCTGTTGTGCCGTGCAACTCCTCGACACGGCCGCCCTGTGCCTGGCTGACCCTTTCCGTCTCGGGTCAAATACAGTTGCACATTCTGGGATTCGAACCCAGATCTGCCACGCCTGCCACGCACTGGATCTGTTGTCCGGCTCCTTATCCATCAGGCCACGGCGACGGTGACGGCGACGGCGACGATGTGTGACGATCGAAAGCTCACCCAGAGCGGAACTCTGATCCGTAAGGCATGCTAGACGTGTTATCAGTAAAGCCGAACATGTCATTGAATATCAGGTCACTATTTTATTTCCCTATATATCCCTAAATTGTCATAAGGCCTATGATGCCTAATCATTCTGCGGCTATTGTCTGTTGGTTCATTGAGTATTGGGTTATTCTATTGGCATAATGACTCAGTTTTAATGGTGTATTTTCGTGATTCGTTCCTTTAATTTGTCTAACTCTTCAAGCGTTCCTTTTAAATATGAATTCGATGCACTGCCAAATATTGTGGGCGCAGTTCACAGAGCGCTGATCTCTCGGTCGTGGCAAAACAGGTTCGACCCGCTCTGGCGCTCGATGTTTGGCCTGCAGGTCAGGTGACAGCTGACCCATGGTTCAAAAGGCGTGCAGTTTGTCAATGGTCTGACGAGCAAGTTGTCAACGGCTGTCGTTAGACCTGTCAAAACCATAGGCCAGAGGCAAATCTAATCTTGAAATTTTAGCACATTGTCACTTCTAAAAAATTTACTTGTTAGTCGTAAGCTTTGGCTGCAATAAGAGGTATTAACAATAAATTGGACAGTCTTATGAACCGGCTTGAAATATTCGATAACTGATGCCTGATTATACCCGATACTTGATTTGTGAAATATGTACTTGCTCATCGTCGCATATCGCACATCACACACAGATGGTTAAAATGGCATGCATCCCCATAAGCAAACTTGTAAGCGCTTCAGAATCGAATCCCAGTCGATTCTGTTTTACCGTCTCTTCTTCGGAACCAGAATCAAAGTTAGTCCTCTGCTCAACAACTGTGAATCAGAATCAGAATCACCTTCGGGCCCAAGAATCAGAATCAGATCGA
Source organism: Capitulum mitella (assembly GCA_030062745.1). Classification (NCBI taxonomy): domain Eukaryota; kingdom Metazoa; phylum Arthropoda; class Thecostraca; order Pollicipedomorpha; family Pollicipedidae; genus Capitulum; species Capitulum mitella. Next base: position 29,192,313 of record CP099845.1, on the reverse strand, counting down.
TTCACAATGTTCTTGGGCATCAGTTCAGGGAATCGATTCACAAGTCCTGATTCACTTGATCTGATGCTTTGTTTACATAATGAAGTGAAAATTACATTCATGATATACTGGAAAATGGCATATTCCCTTTGCTGATATTACGTTCTCTTCAACATAAAAGTAAAAAGCTTTATGTGTAAGTGACTGCTGGTGAACGTTTCTACCCTCGCCATTCAGCATAGACGCCAACATATTTACACATTAATAATATATAGTGGGCCTGGGGATAAGACCGCACCCGAAACTTAATTACTGCATTTATGGCAAAAAATCGACTAGCATGGTTTACGTTATTCGAGCAAAATTGAATCGCGAATCAAATCATAAACCGTGAATCTAATGGATTTCTTTTATTTAAACTGGCATTTAAATCAGAATCGAGTTCATTCTTTGTTTTCCAATGTGAATCAAAATCAGAATCAGAACCAGTTTCTTGGACTGTGAATCCATCGATTCGCTTCCTAATTTCGTGAATCACTTACAAGTCTACCTGTAAGCATTTAATGTGATTATGGCTGTCCAGTGGGCTGGAATAGAACCCAACTATTGCATTTAGCCATCAATATTCTTTTGTTTTTGACCCTATCCCGATGCAAAGGGGTTGGTCAAAAACGCCGACATTCCCATGTTTGTGCTGGCATTCCCGAATGACATGCCAGTGGCCCGAGATTTATATTACCTGTAACAGAACACCAGATCAAGTTTTTGACATAATAAGGTAGTTGACAGGCCACCATAGATCAGGCTCTATAACGTCATAACCTGCAACATTGGACATGTTATAACATGTCATAACTTGAAACGTTGGACATGTTATATGTACGTTAAATACATAGACAAATAAATACGGTTACATAAATATAGATATATAAATAAACAAATATATAGTAATATATTATATATTGTATAATAATATATACATTAATATATACGTATAGTAATATATACATTACATACAAAAATACAAAGATACAAAAATACATAAATAAATACAGCATACGTTGAACATAACGAAAACACGTTTCTCAGATCGATGACGTCATCGGTGACTCTGAGGTTAATGACATATGTCATCATGCCACATGTCAGGTGTCACTAAGGTTTTTCGAGAAGCTGGTCGGTTCTTATCAACGGGCATGTCAGTCCTGCAGGTGGAGATGAAAGCCCATCTTAAAATTCTTTCACATCCCTATTCTAAGGAAACTGCCTGCCAATCGTCGCACATGGTTGGCTTGACGCGTTCTTTGTTTTATTTTGCTTTATTTTTATTCCATATTGATGATGAGTTTATTTTGCTACGAAAAACCGTGTGTTTCCAAAAACCCAGCCAACTTCGCCACGACGTCAGAGGCGGTCATGACTTATCCTCGGACCTTATCCGCATTGCTGACTTCAAAAATGTTATGATGCTAAATGTTGATATTTGTTTCTCTGTATCTGCAACACTGTGGTCGGTAGAATTAGATTCATTTCTCTCAGAGATAGGCTAAAACGACACCGTGGGAAAGCCAGCAGTTGAAGTGGTCATCATGGTAAATGACTTCAAATGAGGTCGCTTGTGACATGGGGGACCTGCTATTTCTTATATATACCATACCTGACAGGTTTTGCAAACCATCTCAAAAGAAACCGGTACCGGTTCAACAGGTACCGGCATCCTTAAACCAATACCTTCATTCCTTAAATTTTATTCAATTCGTATGCCGGTCGGAAAGCGTGTTTTTTCAGGGCAAGAGTCAAGTATAGTGCGAATGTGCAAACAAGAATACATACTGTTATATGTATACTCCATACAGTATTTTGCGAAAAATATATCAGCAAAGTAAAGGTAAAGAACCAATATCGTGTTCGCAACACTAGTCATATGTTATGCAGATGGAACCAACCAACCAACCCAAGATTGTCTTTTCAATTCAGGTCTTGCACTAGCAGCTCGAACATGAACTGGCGCCCGATTCCACGCAGCTGCGGCTCGAAAGTGGACGAACCGCCGCCTGAGTTCCGTCCGCACCTCTGGGAGCCGCGTGAGGCCGACTACCAGTCCATTACCTGAAAGCCGCGTCTGTGGTGCAGCTAATGACGCGAAATGACCTAATCTATGATGTCCTGGTGAAATATTTTCGCCAATAGATAGCTGTACCGCTCAGGTAGAGAAATGAAGGTCTGGGACCACAGGCGTCTGTTAAAATGTCCCGCCGGATGAAAACCACACACAGGAGAGGGGAATACTTTCAGCAGCCCACGGATTAAAAACTGCATATTTACCGCTTGACGCTCTTGACGCTTTTGCTGTACCCGTAATTACATTACGGGATGATATTTTTGTAATCCCAGGTTGATTTTGACGATATCTGTGAACTTCCCAATACTGGAAGTGAACATTATCACGGAAACCTGAGAAGTTTCGCTTGACATCTCCTCGGGTGCAAACATTGAAATGGAGCGACACATCAGCCAGTGTGACAAAATATAACGAAGAAATATAATTTACCTAAAAACAGTATTGTACTATCTGGTTTCGAAATATATTGAAAGAATGGCTAAAATACGAAGGGAAAACTATCATGCGTCGCTTAGTACTAAATAATCGTCCGCCCGACAAGGTTTTGTTTTCCTGCGTCAGTTTGGCCACGCCCTCTGCGACGACCCGCTGGTGGACCGCGTCATCGCGCGGAAGAGGCTGATCCAGCAGCGTGCTTTGTTCACTCGCCAGCCTGGGTTCGGGCGCCAGCTGGAGCTCGCACCAGCGCCAGGTCAGTCTTCAGCGTAACCGGCAGCCGCCGGCCTAGCCGTGACTGCAGGACACTACACAACGTGTCCGATTGGCTGTATAACGTTTCCCGTGTTAATCTGCTGTTTGATGAAATGGATGATTATGGGGCTCGAACGATTTTTAGGAGAGAGCGGTATTGGCAAAAAATACAGTCCATGAACTGGAAGGTACCGAAATGCCCGACTCTGCCGGGTTCAGGCAAAGTCTACGGCTCTCATGTATCGAAGGTCAGCTTCTCTTTGCTCCACACCCGTGGCAAAATGCAAGTGCCGCCTCTGTTCGGTGGCCCCGGCGCTCTAACCGCGGCCGTCGCTGTCGCCGCAGCAGGAGCGCCGGAGACCGGGCAGCAGGTGCGTCTGGTGGATGGCGCCGGCCCCTGGGAGGGCATTCTGGAGGTGTACAGCGCCGGCCGGTGGCGCAAGGTGCGGGCCAGCCGCTGGTCCGGCCCGGAGATGCGAGTTGTCTGCCGACAGCTGGGACACGTCAGGTCAGTAGCCTTGGTCAGACCCAAAAGGCCAACACCCGTCTGCCGTTCACGGCCAAGAGACATGTACCGTTGACATGTTTTTCGTTGCGTTAGGCGCATTTATGCGCGTAGAGATGTGAGGTTGATTCGAAAACACAGCCATGCTTCAAGTTGTATAAACGCCGGACACAGTAATCGATGACGTCACGAGGACGGCCCAAGCCTGTGTGCTGCTGCAACTGGCGGCGTTCCGGCAGCTTCTACGCACCGTCTCCGGAGCGGCGATACGCGGAGGCGGCTCCGAACGGAGCCGAAGCCGAGCCGGTGACCATCGCCCAGTGCTCGGGCGCCGAGAGCTCGATCCTCGACTGCGAGCGGGCGCGGCTGGCCGGATCAGCTGACGTGATAACGCACGAGGGCGTCACCTGCCTGACGTCCGACGACCTGGCGGCGCGCTGTGGCGACGGCGAGCTGCCGCTCGGCGACGGCTGCTACTTCTTCGGCGCGGAGAACGTCACCTGGCTGAAGGCGCGCATCGCGTGCCGGCGGCGCGGGGCGCGACTGGTGGCCGTCACCTCCCAGGTGAGGGAGTGGCCTGCAGACGTCCCTCAGCCTCTGCCGCCGCAGCCGTCGGCCGGGACGACAGCGGGTCTGCCAAAAACAGCGTTTTTAAGATAGAACTTAAAACTTTATATGGATGTCTAGCTAAATAGTTGGGCAATGTGCAGATATAATTTTGTTTATATGAGGACACTTTACGAGGTCAGGTCAAGGTCAAAAAGTCGAAATTTGGTTTTATTGCAATAATTTCTGCGCCGATTTTTCCAATGCCAAACCCGGAATATATATGACGTAGAAAGGTGTCCTCTGCTTGTGTATTAAGTTTCAGCTTGATATCAGGTCGGGTCACGGAGCTATGACATAAAATGTTAGTGCGCGTATTCTTTATCGCACTAGCTGTGAAATGATTTTTTTGAAATATAGTGAACTCAAATGACTGAAAACATTCACAGATAATATCAAATGCACATGAGATCATTCCAAGTGAACTCAAGGTCACTGGAGGTCATTTAAGGTCAAAGGTCACAAGTTGATGTAAAGAGCGTGTGACCATGACAGTTCCCCTTTTTTCATGTCCCTGGCACCGCCTATGTTAACATTATACAAACATTGTAATGCAGTTTGTACTTCTTTAGCATGACATGACTAGCAGAAGCCAAAAAAGTGTTTCTGCCTTTTTTGTTCATTCAAATGTTGAAAAACTAATCCTTCTATTTTGAAACCCTGTGGACGTCCAAGAATTTTCTCAAAATTTCAGATGTGTGTATGATATGATAAAAGTCCTAACCATAATCTCTCGATTCATGCTAGTTTCATCGAAATCGGTCCATAAACAACGGAATTATAGGAAGTCCAAAAATACCCCTAATTTTGGCATTTTGCCACCTGTATCCACACTTTTTAAAATTTTGATTTTTTATGAAAATGTAGTTTACGTCATGACAGATTGATTGCCGTTTGTTGCGATGAAATCGGATGTGTAGTTTTCGAGATCTCGGGGGGGCCGAATCCGCCCCCCCTGCCGGGAATCGACCATACCGTCTAGCCCTCCGGGAATAGGGTTAAGGCGGCCCCTCTGGCTGGCCAGTTCCTCCTTATGTTGTGCTAGCCACCATTTTAAATCCTTGCCGTTTCAGCGACCTCCCTGGCACTTTTAACAGTCTTATGGATCCTTTGGCCGTGTTGGAGCCCCTTTTACTGCCTCGTAGACCCTTGGAGACCTTCAGGGGTCCTTCTATCCATCTCAGGGGCCATCTTTCCGTCTCCAAGTCTCATTGACCCTCCCGGAGACCCCATGACTGCATCAGGAATTTTTGGATTTTCGCCCAGGTCCGTGAAACCTATTTGGGCCGCTATGACATTCCAGAACTTCTATACCGCGCTAGGGATTCATTTCGGCTATCTTGGGACACTTCTGGTCGTTCAGGGGCAATCTGCCGTTCTGGGGCCTGTTGTGGTGTTAGGGACCCTTTGGAGGCTACAGGGTCCCTTCCATGCGTCTCTGGGGCCATCTCACCCCCGCAGAGCCCCCCTGACGGCATCAAGAACCCGTCGCGTTTTCATAGAGACCCCGTGAAACTCATTTCTTCGTGGCCCCTTTTTGTGTCTGTGAGGGGCCCCTTCGGGGCTGGCCTAAGAGGGGTCCCTTAGTGGTCCCTTTCGTGGGGCTCTTCTCAGGCCTCGGGTGGTGGTCACCCTATCGTCCCCCTACCTCTTGGATCCGCGCCTGCCCACGACGCACCTATGAGAAACGCTGCACGATGTGGACGGTGTTCCCAGATCAAGCTCGCTGCTTATTTCTTGCGCAAATTTCAGTTGAAGAATGACTTCCTCAGTGGAGTTCTCCAAGCCAGGGGACTGGCAGGCTTTCACACCTCAGGCCGCAGCCATCGTCTCAGCAAGACCACCCTAGTATGGCACTGGATGGACTCCCCGCAGCCGTTTTCATTCACGAAATGGAGTCCAGGTGTGTGTGCAGTGCAAAGATGCGCATTCGCTGCTACTTCTTTTTGCACGCTGCTGCCAAACCGGGGAAAATAAAAGGTGTGGCAGTATTATTCGGCTAAGTCCGGCTAAGTCAGCGCAGGCGACGCCCCGCCATCGGGCGGCTTCCGAGGGGTCTGGTGACACGCGCCACCGTTCCGCCGTCAGCCGCCAGCCAGCAGTCGGGAGCAGCGCCTCTAGAGCAGCGCTGCCTGACGCTGGAGCCCTCCCAGCTGGCTGATGGCGGCCAGTACGCCTTCTGGACGTCCTCCGACTGCAGTCGCCGTCTGCCGTACGTCTGCGAGAGGGCCGGCGCCTGGACAGGTGAGACGTGCTGAGACTCCGCTGCCTCGCCGCCGGAGTCTGGCGCAGGCAGCAGAAGCACACCGGAGGCGGCTTACAGGCCAGAGCCTCCTACTTAGGTCGTCGGTTGGAATGGCGAAGAGCACGTTGCGTAGTCGATGGCAGAACCTTGGAGTTTTATCGCCAAATGTACGCGTCAATAACTATTGCACATAGGCATTGTTAAATTTCCGACCAGCTGGGCCATCCAGGACAACAGTCGGGTCCCGGCCAATGCCTTGAGAGCCGAACTGGGTGAGCTCTTGGAATCTGGCCCTTGCCTCTGCATAAACGGGTGCCCTCGCTCAAGGTCATGCCGTGCCCTGCAGACCCAGCCTCCCACTTCTCAAGTCGCCCGACTTGAGGCTGAAGGGTTCCGGTTTTTTAACTATGTCCTTGATTTTGAACTCTTAACATTTTTGTGCACTGGAATTGCACAATGCGCATCGTTTAACTGACGGCAAAACTCTTTGTAGCATACCACTGTAGCGGCTATAATCGCATCATCTGAAGACTGCTGTACCCGTATATTTTTATGAATGCAACACATAATAGTTAACTCCACCCGGTCACCGCTGCGTTCAAAATGCACTAAATGGAGGGATCCACGTTGGTGAAAACCCAGCAATATGCGTCGTTCGATTTTAAGCAAGCATTGATACCCTTTCACTTGTTTTTCCATTGCAAGACCAGTGCCTTCACCAATGCGCGACCGTTTCTATCCTAAATCTAACCACCGCTTAAGAACTTCCCGCAAGTGTACCCACGTCCGCATCGCGCCAGCCTGAGTAAGCAGGTAATTTTGTTTCGCGTCCGAAACGCCACCGATAGTATAGGCCCGTACAAATTATGCATGCTGATTTCTGCTGTCATATATTCGTATACGTCACATGCATCATTTGCATACTTACGAATTGTTGATACTCATGCTGACTTCATTTCTGACTTAAATTTCTGGTCGCCACATTTCAACAATTTGGTCTGCACTCGAACCGTGAGCACGTGCTGCAAAGATAAACCAGTGCAACGCGCCGTGGAACACATGACGTGCGAAACCTACCGAGTTTCCTTTCAAAGCGGAAAGCGTATCAGATAATATCATTTCGTAAAGTTGTTTTGTTGACGCGCATCGCAGTGCAAACGGAAATCGACATATTTATCGACATACGAGTACTTTAGTATTCTGCACCTGAGAAATTACAGGTTTAAAACGCTTTGCGAGCCTGTAATATTGCTCCCTGTCAATGCCGAGTGACACAGAAGCACTCACAGAAAAAGAAGCTCTAAAAGCAAAAGCATTCCCCCGGAATGCTTGCGAACAGGAGCCTGTTAGCGCATTGTGACTGTAAATGCAAATATATTTTAATAATTTACGTACCCCTTGATGAAGACTTCACGTTTCGGTACCCAATCGTTGTGAGGTAATTGTGACATGATAACTTGTGTCGATATGATATGTTGTGAGAATGACATGTTTTGTGCATTACGATGTACGGTTTTCTACGATGTCATTATGATGTTTTAACTGATCTCATGCGCTCCATCAGTCCTCTTGCGAAGTCCTTCATCTATCGGAAGCTATTCATATTCAGCATTGACTTTGGACAGTTTCTCGCTCAGGGTCTTGATGAAAGCCTTCTTTTCTTCAATCTGGTTCCTCGCGAGATTCCATCGGAATTCAAGTGTGGACCGTTGCCTCTGCACTGCTTCGGGTTGATGTTTATCCCGGCACTGCCTGAGGGTGCCAAAATGGTCGCCTCCTGTTATCTCAGGATCTTACCATCGGACTTGAACCGGTCTACCACCAATCACAGCCCTGAGTCTTGCGATTCAGAGAATACTATGTAAGCCTTAGTCACGTGCTGATGATGTCACGGGGCACGAAAAACGCATAATACGACGTCGGAAAAGCTGACACCGGTTCGCACATCACATCATCAGGAATCAGTCTTACAGCCTTCAATTGGGTATCAAAAGAAAACGCCACGATCATCCGCATCAGAAACATGTCAGAATGTTAAAAAAATGTCCGGTCAAGATCCGCATAAGTTAGGTTGAATATTGGTTTTACTTTGCATGCCAAAGATCGATACTTATTCGCAGTCGTTTTGATCTACGCGACAAAAAAGACGAAAGTTGAATCTTGAGATGATCAGTTTTGCATTACCTACTCTCCATCCAGTCATGGTCATTCAAGGTCAGCTCAGATAAGGCTGTATTACTCTTCCTGACAAAGCGCAGTAATTACTCGCTTGGATTCTTAACTGAGTAAAGTGCAGAACTAAAATGGCATCTCGCGATAATTAAATCTGCTCCGTCTGCTGATTATCGGGTCAAGGTCAAGCTACGTCAGAACAGACAGTCATTCTTCATCTTCTGGCTATGTGCAAAATTTGCTTTCTGCGATTACTGAACACTCTCTCACCGACGACGTCATATTTTACTTCGTTTTGACATCAGCCTTTGACGTGACCTGACATGACCTCACGTTCCATTTGGTGAACCTTGCTAAGAGTCGCAGGAAGATTTGTTTGTCTGGCTTGAACGAGGGGAGGTCAGCAGCAACAACTCATATCACCCACAATGCATATCAATTCAGCTGTCGTCATGCATGTGACCTAGCATGATCTCCCATTTTGACGTGTCACGGTTTTATATCCTTTTGGGGATCATGTCTTATGTAAGTCCAAATAATCCATGCATTAGAGTCGCGTATATTAGCCCTTCCCCGACTGGGGGGGCAGTTAACTCCCCCACTGGGGTTTTTCTGAGATTGCGAGAGAACCAACAAACACAGAGTCACGAAACTTCGTGTACCTTTTGCTCCACCAATTTTACATCTCGTGTCAAAATTTTGAGCTCAGGCCACGTCAGGTATCTGACCTAGATCAGGTCAAACAGAACTATGTCAAAAAAAGTTTAGCGCCCTCTAACTTTTTCGCAAAACAAGATATCTCAATAATACTTTCAGGGATTAGTGATCGTCATAGATGCAGCAAATCTGCCATCTCAGATTTTTCGGAATTTTCCGGGTCATTGACCTAAGGTCAAGCCAATTTTTAAGACATATCGCCGTTTTTTCGGAAATTGACGGAATATTTCATAACATGTTTAATGTGGAGTGAAGCAGACATCTAGTTACCGTCATTGGGCTAAGTATCAGTGACTTCCATCCATTGACCTGAGGTCAGGAATAACTGTAGTGGGCCAAAATGTACCACCGTCAAAATCGACCATGAATTATTGAGAATGTGTAGAAAATGGCAGAACTAGCTTGCACAGACGCAATTAATACCAGGAGCCCCAAAAAGTTTCAAAAAGTAGCATATTTTGGAAATCAACAGGCCCTCGCGAATAAAGCTCCGCCAACTTCGTAGATTGGTAACTAATCAATTTTTCCAAAATTTAAGCATGAGAAACCATCACAGGAACCACAAAGACCAATAAAATTGACAAAGATCTTCTTTTTTCGCGAAAATAAAGGAACGCCAAAATTAGTTCCCGTCAATTTGGTACGTCATACGGCAGCGGCACACACTGATAGCTGGCGGGAGAAATACCGTGTCTTTAACTCAACGTTTCGGCGTATATATTGAACAAATCTGGGGAAATTATACGTGTATCGGCATCCGCGGATTTACTTGTGCGCTGGTGCCTTTACCTATGCGTTATTAATCATAGCCCTTGAGATTCAGGCCATTTCTCGATCTCACGCAGTCGGCTATGAGAGGACATATATAGGGCGTAAATTGGCTTACATATTATTTAAAACTAAAAATGAGGCCAGTTTCGAGCTCTGCTCGCCACAGGCTTTCCAACGGTATGCTTATTTATATCATATGCGACCAACCGTTCGTGAGTTAGAGGGGGGCAGTCAACTGGCCGCCCCCCAGCCGCCCATGTTCGAGACGGAACGCGCGCGTGAACGTGAACGTGCGCGGGTTGACAAAAAAAAATGAAGCATGTTCGCGCCACTGCCCGAAGAGGCCAAAACAGGCATGCAAGGGTTCATGCATGACGTCATATCTCCGTAACCTGATCTAGCATGGAAATGGTTTTGATGTAAAAATGTGTAAAATTGATGTATAAATAGCTACTGAACGTTTGGTTGGGTTGGCCTCAGCGTGTCGATTGGTATTCTTTCGAGGGGGCTCTGGCCCACCCAATGTTGATTTGGGCCCCTTCGGTGTTGGTTTGGGTCCCTCCAATATTTTCTGCCAGTTTTAAAGCGCATTGAGCGAAAATAACGAACAAAACGTCCGCAATACATAAAAGATAGGCAGGAATGGGATAAGGTGTAAAGTGATGCTTCTATCTCCCTATTTTCTATATATATATATATATATATATATATGCACATATAGTTATATACGTGGGATATACGCAATTTGTGATTTGAAAAATGGTAACAAAAGTTCTAAAATTTCCATTGATCAAAATAAAATGCGCTAAATCCACTGAAAAAAACACATTTGGGGGACGTTAGGTTGTCGGACTTACGGCTCGGCCCACCCAGTTATTTACAGATATTGACGCTCCTGATTGGCTTTTATGGTTCAGAAGTTGTTTAGGTGAAACCGACGGGGTGCCCTTTTTGACCCCCCCCCCCGATGGTGCCGGGTTAATACCGGTAAAACATGGAAACAGGCTATGAGTTATGCATTGTTCGTTAAATATCACCGCAAATCAGCAGTTGATAATTTTTCCGGATATCCTTTCGATCTCTCTTACATTTACTGTATTCCTGGCCTTATGCTCTCTCTTGGTATGTTCATGTTTCATGTTACTTGATTTGGAAGAGATAGAGTTTAAGTAGAAAATGATAGTATATTCGTCGACGCATAGTGCATTCGTCCCACCCAGGAGATCAAGATTGTAAGTGTTAAATGGCAAAAACCAGAAGTAAAAAATTTAAATACACACGTGTTAGACGTTTAAAGATCCCACAACAGGCAGTTCCCGCTTAAAGATTCCCGCAACCATGGAAAAACAACATATACACACACGGAACAAGACGTCAACGAGAACTTCAAAACCGCACTCACTAGCACACGAAAAAAAGCCAGCATTGTCTACTTTTACAAATGGAGACTGCGCGCTTCTTCCAAATAATGGATATGTTGGTCAGACCACCACCTATCTCAATAGACGCATCAAAATGCACCTGCAGAACGACGGCCCATTGACATATTCAACAACATGGCGAACCGTTGGCGATGCGGCAGATGGCGGAAAACACCCAAATCCTATCAAAAGCAGCCCATGACAAGCAAACGCTTTCGGTAATAGAGGCCTTGTATATTCAAGATCTTCAACCAAGCATAAACAAACAAATGAACGCAATGGGCAGCCCCAATGCTATAAGAGAGCGTGCTGCATGGGCGGGGGTGAAAGAGCTTGCTGTTTTGTGTGCTTGTGTGTGTGTGTGTGCGTGTGTGTGTGCGTGTGTTTGATGTTTGCGTGACGTGACCGTCTTATTCCGTGATGTGTTTACGTTTGTTTTTTTCCATAGTGACGGGAATCTTTTGGCGGCAACTGCCTGTTGTGGGATCTTTAAACGCTTGGCGCATGTACATTTGAATTTTCTTCTCCTGGTTTTTACCGTTTAACACTTATCTGCGATTTGAGTCGGCAGTGACGCCTCTAGCGGCCTTCCGCGTAAATTATTTATGTATGATGATTGGTGCCTGGATCAGTGCCATATGCTTCCGAGCGGCGGGATGGAGTGGAGGGCATCGGTATTTGATCTGAATTCTTCCCGTTAGAAACCAAGGTATTGCCGATAGAGGGCGAGGACGAAAACAAGAAAGTTCCTCGGTGCAAGGAATCCCACATAAATTGCTCTATTCCAGAGAAGCAGGGATAAGGGAACTCCTCCGCAGTTGGGGGGGGGGGCAGGGGTAAAGAAGCATTTTGGGTCATTTCCCTTCATTCAGCTCCCATGGGGTCAATGCTAAATTTCAAAAAAAGTTCATGGCAGATGTCCCTCCCCCTTCCCGCGACCTTGCACTGGTATGGAAGAGACATGGCGCTGAGATTCCATTTGTTCCCAACGCACAAACCTCTACTGAATGAAAAGCAGTGTCGGGACAATGGATAAAGGTTACATAAATGTTTGCGGGCAAGATGAAATTTTAAGCTATTCCTTCCTTGCAGCACTCATTTGCCTAATGTTAAATGACGTTTTGCAGGAGGGTACCCTGTGGCAATGACCCATAATCTTCTGCCCATGGCCATAGGGGCTATATTTTAACCATCGCCTGCCCGTCTCGGGATGTTCCATGATGCACTGCCCGCAAAACCTGAGGATAGTGTTGACTGTTGGATATTTTTTTGTGCGTGTGAAATGGATCACTGACAATACATGTGATGTTTAGGGGGGGATTACATCAGCTAAACCAGCACCAGCGCCATTTTTGCAGACAGTGGCATCGTAATGGAGTGTTGTGACCTATGTGTGTTGTTTTATATACCTTCGGAGGGGCTTGAGCCATTCCATTTCCCATTTGAGCTCCTCCAATAATCGTCTGAGCCCTCTCAATATTTCAAATCTAAATCCCCGACAAATTTACGTGGGGAAAGGGAATGAGGTTTAGTTGTTGGACACCTAAGACGGCTCCTCCCTGTCATTTACACAAAATGACACCCCTGTTGTGACTAATGCATTTGAATAACCACTGACGGGCTGTTGACTAATTACGCTTGAATTTTATAAAGGATCCAGCGTCTGAGCGCTTAAGACAGTGCTCTCCATGTCTTCCTCTCTTCCCCCAAGGACACCGCATTTTATGGTAAGCTCAGCCTCGAGCTCTGCTTCCGCTTCCTGCCAGCAAGGCTGACGACCACCAACATACTTCACAATGTCCCAAACGTCCACAGAAAAGTCGCCACCACATACAACCCTATCATCCACCGTCACTCGTCGCCAAATCGTCCTACATAACAGTCGGCAACAGCACGGAAGTCTCACTACCGGCGCGCCATCTATTGGAACGTGAATATTAATCTTGATAATGTCCTAAGTAGGACGAAACATCGACGAATACAACATTATTTTGTACTTAAACCCTGTCGCTTCCAAGCCAAGTAACATGAGACACGAAAATACTGCAAAGGCATAAAGCCAGTAATAGAGTAACTGCAAGAGAGATCGATAGGCTATCAAAAAAACTTGTCATCGGCCGATCAACGATGACGTTTAACAAACAATGCATACTCAATAACCCGTTGCTAAATTTCACTGGGATATATACGCATAAGTGTGCACAAACGTGTTTTATTAGGATTTTTCAGTACATATTTCATGGAAATCCACATATTGCGAAGCAAATCTGGGTCCACAAACTGGCTGACTTTGACCTATGATGACCTTGATCTTCACTGCTCCTGGCTTTGATCTTGGTACATTCATCATCCTCGGCTATCCCCAAATGGTGTCGACTAATAAAGTTAATACAGCTAGGTTACGTAGGACGCTTGTCCTCTCGCGAAGTTCCCTTTTGTCTGCGAAACCCGTCATTTTCTTTGTGTGTGCTGGACTTCAGATGTTTCAAATTTAAAAAATCCGGCCGATTTTCGATTTCTTTGTGTCAATAGACGAGTTACTAAATTGCCATAAATGTCACGAAGCCGCAGGAGCCAGCCCTAATCCGTTCTCGGAATTTTCAAGAAAAATAGGGCGGCGCGCAGAAAAGCGATGCCCCCCTTCCAGTGCCGGTGCTAAAATTTCCCTGAAAGGAAGGTGCACTTTGCAGTTTAAAGCGAGCGCTGAAAACAGAACGGTTGGTGTTTTGCGACGCGGCGGAGCAGGCCTCAGATTAGCATTTATCGTTGTCGGAACGTATTCGACTTGCTGCACCCAGTCGACCTTGGTCAGGACGCGTTGCCACACGAGCCGGTCCGCGGAGGCTCAGCGTATGGATCACGGTTTACCGGACGAACTGTTATGCTCCCGCCACCGTGTCCCGGCTGTCATCTTGGCACAGTAGTTTTCAACTGAACTGGGATGCAGTTTTTGCCACTTCACCAAACTGAAGGACAGTAAATTTCCGAGAAAAATGTTGATTTTTACTTGACGTTTCAGGAATAGCGAAGTGGAATGGCGCTTAAAACGGTTAAAGGGAGGATAAAAGTGCATTACTTTTTCTTGACCGTGTGTATGATATTTCCTGTTCAGGGAGGACAGGGTCAATGACAATTTCTAGAAATTCCATTGATTTCGATAGTTTATTTTGGGTCTCTGAAGAGTTTGAAATCGGTGATCTTTCTAGGATTGCCGACAGGGTAAACTAGATTTTGCCCGAGTTTGTCGCGATGATTTTGGACCGAAACCAGTTTGCATTAGCTCAGACAGATACCTATCTACTGTTTCAGATCTGAGATGCCACTAGGATTGGGTAGGCCATGGTCCATCATTTCATTGTCGTCAATGAGCGAAGGCCTTCAGCCTACTTCAAGGATGGCATGGCAGGTAGTTGGTGAATATGCTGAACAGCATTGGCGGCCCAGCAATATACCCCTCAGGGACTCCGTACACTGCCGATAAACTGACCGTGACACCCCTCATCACCTGCCCTCGGTCACCCAGGTAACTGCCAAACCACTTGGGTTGCCGTAGCCTAGCTAGCTAGTTGCCGTAGCCGTCAAAGCTTGTTCAGGAGGACATCATAGCCGACGCAACCGAAGGCCCTGCTCAAGTCGATGGCGGACATTGACGACATTTCCTCCTTGTTCGTGTTATTAGCTATTCATTTATTGCCACCACGCGTGGCGTCCTCTGCTCTGTGGCGAGTGGCGAGGCCTTTAAAGATGTTTCTGGTTGAACAGAATATGATTGTGTTTGATGGAGAGACAGTACCTTGCATACGATTTTTGTATTATTTTCGACAGGTGAGGCAATAGGAAATCGGTGGTAAGCGTGATGGGATGGTTGGTTTTCGAATTTGTGAATCGGTGCGATACAAGCTGCTTTCCTTTCTGCTGGGAACGATCCACTCGCGAGCGGGATGTTTTAGACGTCCGGCAGGCCGATCGCGGGCAGGCACCGTCTGCTCACTCTCAGCGGATCTCCGTCGACGCCAGCTGAGTCCGAGGCGTTCACTCGCTCGGCGGCTGCTGCCGGCTGCGGCAGAGCGCCAGGCTGAGGCCGGAGCGAACAGGGAGACGACGACCGGTGGTGCGCTGTGGCACCGGTCGGCCGTTCGCAGCTGTTTAGGTTGGCCGCGATTCGAGAGACCGCATTCACAAAGAATGTGCTGAACCGACCATCCATTTGTCTCTCTTGGTCTCGATCGATCAGATCTCTCCGCCTAGCCAGAGCTTCGGTCTCCTGGTGTGTTGTCTGGTGACGTCCTGTGGAGCCGACGAAGACTGACGTTGAACTGACGTCAGAGACGGCTCAGATTTTGCCTGCCTCACTGAGGTTTTGAGCCGACAGCACAGTTGTTGATCCTGAGGCCATTAGTGTCGGGTCACTCTTCATGGAAACGATATAGGGAATGCGAAAATGTTTTAAGTTCGGTGGAGTCGCCGCCAATTTGGTAAGGCCCCCTCCACTTGTCCTAAGGGGTAACACTACTGCAGCACACATGTTTGAGAGTGAGAGAGGTGCACCATGTGAGGAATGTATGGTCACGTTCAGACGGTGTTTCACGCAGCTGAGGAATATCTGTGATCCATGGATGGTGGGTTCGGTGACATTCCTTCATAGCATAGTAGATGGTATACCATTCAGTACCAGTCATAGCAGATGGTACACCCCTTCAACATTTTGAAAAGTGTTGTTATGTCACGTCATGTCGTACCGGTTATGACACCATTCTGGAGGTCACGCCATTGACTTCAAGCCCGTGTAAAATATTCCTGTTTTTCCTTCAACAGTCTACGATATACGAGGTAACGCCGTAAAACTCTGCTTCCGTACAAAATTCATGATCTTTGGAAGGTCTGCCACCGTTTCAAGGGTCATGTGAAGTAAGTGACCTTGGACGACTTCAGGGTTCAAATGGGCTACCAGAGAATTTGACGCACTTACGTCATTCACAACAACAAACATATCCCATGTAAATAAAAAAGTCTGCCCAGGCTAAAACTATAATCTCGTTTCTCGCGACATCTGACAGCCAAGCACGGAGTCTGGCATAACCCTCCCGTCAGCTTAGAGCCACACATCCATTTTAACCGTCGTCTCTGGTCGGCCGCCGACTGGTGAAGCTCTGACGCGACGCCCCGCCGCCGGCAGAGTGCGCCTCCGGCCAGGCGGGCCGCTACGCCGGCAACGCGAGCACGGCCGAGTCTGGCCGGCCGTGCCTGCCGTGGGCGACCGCGGCCGGCTACCCGGAGCTGAGCAGCGCCGAGCTCACCGAGAACCACTGCCGCAACCCGGACGGCGACCAGCGGCCCTGGTGCTTCACCGGCGCCGACCAGTTCGAGTACTGCGACGTGCCGGCCTGCCCGCCGCTGCTGCCCGAACCAGGTACGCACGGGCAGACCAGGAGGCTCCCCTTAGCCAGGTACGCACGGTCAGACCACAGGATCTTCCGGAGCCAGGTACGCACGGGCAGACTAGGAGGTCCCCGAGCCAGGTACGCACGGGCAGACTAGGAGGTCCCCGAGCCAGGTACGCACGGTCAGACCAGGAGATCATCCGGAGTCAGGTACGCACGGTCAGACCAGGAGATCACCCGGAGTCAGGTACGCACGGTCAGACTAGGAGGTCCCCGAGCCAGGTACGCACGGTCAGACCAGGAGATCACCCGGAGTCAGGTGCGCACGGTCAGACTAGGAGGTCCCCGAGCCAGGTACGCACGGTCAGACCAGGAGATCATCCGGAGTCAGGTACGCACGGTCAGACCAGGAGGTCCCCGAGCCAGGTACGCACGGTCAGACCAGGAGGTCCCCGAGCCAGGTACGCACGGTCAGACCAGGAGGTCCCCGAGCCAGGTACGCACGGTCAGACCAGGAGATCATCCGGAGTCAGGTACGCACGGTCAGACCAGGAGATCACCCGGAGTCAGGTACGCACGGTCAGACCAGGAGATCACCCGGAGTCAGGTACGCACGGTCAGACTAGGAGGTCCCGGAGCCAGGTACGCACGGTCAGACCAGGAGATCATCCGGAGTCAGGTACGCACGGTCAGACCAGGAGGTCCCCGAGCCAGGTACGCACGGTCAGACCAGGAGATCATCCGGAGTCAGGTACGCACGGTCAGACCAGGAGGTCCCCGAGCCAGGTACGCACGGTCAGACCAGGAGGTCCCCGAGCCAGGTACGCACGGTCAGACCAGGAGGTCCCCGAGCCAGGTACGCACGGTCAGACCAGGAGGTCCCCGAGCCAGGTACGCACGGTCAGACCAGGAGATCACCCGGAATCAGGTGCGCACGGTCAGACTAGGAGGTCCCCGAGCCAGGTACGCACGGTCAGACCAGGAGATCATCCGGAGTCAGGTACGCACGGTCAGACCAGGAGGTCCCCGAGCCAGGTACGCACGGTCAGACCAGGAGATCATCCGGAGTCAGGTACGCACGGTCAGACCAGGAGGTCCCCGAGCCAGGTACGCACGGTCAGACCAGGAGGTCCCCGAGCCAGGTACGCACGGTCAGACCAGGAGGTCCCCGAGCCAGGTACGCACGGTCAGACCAGGAGGTCCCCGAGCCAGGTACGCGCGGTCAGACCGAAGAATCCTCCAGAGCGAGGTATGAACGGTCGGACCGCAGAATCCTACGCAGCCTGGTCTGGCCCAAGCCGGCCACTGCACCGGCGTTCACGCGAATCTGCCCGCTAAATCGCTGCCGTTTGTATGAAGCATGTCGTTTTGTATACCACAAGAACCACTGTAGCCCTTTTATTGGCTGGGTTCCCAGATGTGTGCGTAGAATCGAGAAAGTCTACACTAAGAACAATTTACTGCGCTGAATGTTAAGGAAGTTTCGCACTTTGGCCGACGGTTCAGAAACAGACTGCGTTGTTCCGAAAACATCGCCGATCACATTTTTAGCTCGCACATTTCAGAAAACAGTACCTAGGATCACGAAAGCTGTAAGTTATCGAAACCCATATTTTAGCGTCATCGGTTGAAGACGTCGCAATGCGGGTATTCCGCTAGCGTTTATTGGCTTGCTGCCTCAAAGGTCGTCACGCATCAGCTAACCATAAAACACAAGTGAAAAGCACACAAAGGAAATTCTGCCGGCATGGCTGTGAAACTCTTTAAATTCTAAGTATACTCTTAAGACATAATGCAGATTATAAACATATTTCAAAGCTTGCAAGCTGTAACATTGGCGTAGGAACGGACAGGACCCCTCCTATTTTTGTAGGATGTTCCTACGTTCTTGCGCTTCATTGAAGCTATCTCAGTTTAGAACACCTGCTAAAGGCGGAGCATTCTGTTTAAGACACCGCAATAAAGGGAGCAAATGAGATTTCGCGCACCTGCGAATGCTTGCCTACCACATCAAAATTTCTGACGTGGATCTGAGGCCAACGGCGGCGGACTGCCGCAGTTGGGAAAGGGATGGGATGCAATTCTGCCAATTTCCGGAAAAAACGACGACTTATGTTGAAAACGGGCTTGACCTCAGGTCAATGACCCGGACATTTCCGGGTCATTGAAATCGGAAAATCCGAGATAGCAGATTTGTTGCATTTATTCAAATCTCTAACCCTTCAAAGCTTTATTGTGGTATCCTGATTTGCGAAAAAGTTACAGAACGCTTAACTTATTTGGACATAGGTCCACTTGGCCTGACCTACGTCAGATACATTACCTGACCTGAGGTCAAAATTTGACACAAGGTGTTAAAATGATCGAGCAAAAGGTACACAAAGTCTCATGGTGCTACGTTTGTTCGTTCTCTCGCAACATCGAAAAAGCCTCGGGGGGGTTGCGTCAACTGCCCCTTCTTCCCCCCCAGTCGGGGCTGGTGAGCGTACAGGAAAAATATGATGTTTGCTTTGGTAGCGCAGGTATATATCATCATTATTTCGTATTCCTGCGAAACCGTTTAATATCCAGTGCAGATCGCTTGGCTCAGGGGGCATGGCCCCTATGCCCCCCTGGCTGCGTCCCTGTCGTGAGAATGACGCGTTCGAGGCCCCCCACGTCACAGCACTTCGCCACTGCCCCCACCTGAAAACCTTGAATCAGTTCGCCCTCTGCCATTGTTGAGACGCGCGCGTTTCAGCGCCGACAGCGGACCAGGAGCCGTGCGGCCCGCTCCGGTTCACGTGCGCTCCGGGGGAGTGCACGCGCGCCACCTACGTCTGCGACGGCGAGGCGGACTGCAGCAACGGCCGCGACGAGGAGGTCTGCGGGGCTCTGGCGACCAACTTCCAGGTCAGCTGGACAGCCGTCATCCGGCGGTCCATCTGCTAGTCTGTCACTCATTCGTGCGTCCTCGTCAGTCAGTCGTCAGCCCGTCAACGGCAATATGTCATCCGCCTGTTCATCACCCGTCAGTGCTCATCAGTCCTTTCCTTCCCAGTTCTTCACACACTGGTCTGTCACACACCGGTCTGCCGCTAATGCGCTCCTTTCAGTATGCCGTCCATAAGTCCATCAGTCACCAAACATTCATCATTCCTTTACTTTGCAACCTATGAGTCATCAGTCCTCGTCTGTATGTCGTCCAGCATTCCGTTGATCATCAGCAGTGCATCATCCATATCAGTCTCCCCGTGGTCCGCCAGTTATCAGTGTCTCATCTGTCAGGGACAATCGGTCAGTTGTCCGCGTGCCACTCATCATGGTGCCATCCTTCAGCCCTTCACCTACTTTGTCTGTCGTCAGTTGGAAAGCTTTTTACCAACTCGACGGTAAGCAGCATTTTGATCTGTAACCTGTCTTTGTCGTTTGGAGCATCACTTGACTGCGAAATTTGTTTCTTTTTCAGGGTTTTCCGTCGAAGAATATTGACTTTGGCAGCAGGAACATCACCGAATATATAACCACCGCGGGAGGCATCGGAAGCAAAACTTGCCAGCATCTTTGCTTAGTCAACCCGTCGTGCCGTGCGGTGATTTACTCTAGCATTATTCGCCGCTGCGTGTGGAGCACTTTGTCCCTGGGACCGGTTCGGCTGGTCGCGTCGCCGACGTTGGACGTCTATGTCCTGCGCAGTCGGTACGAGCCATGCGCGGGCTTCCGGTGCGACGACTTCCTCTGCGTCGGCCGGGCGGCCCGCTGCGACGGCCGGAACGACTGCGACGACTTCTCGGACGAGACCGGCTGCCAGCAGGAGCTGGGGCTGGCGCTGCGCCTGGCCGACGGCGACCGAGCCGGCGCTGGGCGGCTGGAGGCGCGCGTGCGTGGCCGCTGGGGCGCCGTCTGCGACGACACTGTCCAGCCCGCCGAGGCCAGCGTCGCCTGTCGCCAGCTCGGCTTCCGCCGGCTGCAGCGCTACTTCGTGGCCGGTCAGCGCTACCCGGCCGCGACCAACGCCTCCGACTTCGCGCTGACATCCCTCGCGTGCGGCGGAAATGAGGACACTCTGGGGGAGTGCATTCTGGGCACCGACCCGGACCGGTGCGAGGCGGGCGAGCATGTCAGTCTGGAGTGCACCGACGAGGACGGCACCTGCACACTGCTGCCGTCCTTCATGCAATGTCTGGACAACTCGGGATGCCTGTCTTCATTGGACGTGTGCGAGTAAGCATCTTCCTTGCTGTACTGTAAATGAAGGCCATGGATAATTGTGGTCTTCTTGGACCTTGTAGGACGTATCCCATCAGGATTTGTGGGGATCCCAGGACCACTTACCACGATTGTTTGGGACTGCGACGAGTGCTAGTGCCTCTTGGTTACGTCATAATCTGTCTGAAGGAACTGAGACGTCGGAAAAACCAGTGGTTTGGCTTCACATCGAAAACGTTGATCTTGTCGACTTTTTTAGTCCAAGCAATCCATGGGGAACTGTCTGACGGCAGGCGAAGTCTTTCCTTGGCCTCTGGTTATACTTATAGCTCACCAAAATTCTGAACATCATCAAAATCAAAAAGAGCTAAAAGCTATGTTCAGTTGTGCTATGCTCGTTGTGCTTAAATATGTCGGTGTCAACTGAGGTTAAGTCCAAACTTAAAAATGGTGTCAGGTCAACTGAGGCAATCCAAATACCGTTCAAAATTACTTGAGGTTAAGGCCGCCTTGTCGCCCACGTCCCCTCCTGCATGTAAAGCATTGCGCATGTGTGGTCTGGCCTGGTTAAGTGCAACATTCCTACAGCCCATTTTGTTCATCCTTAGGGTATGCATTCATTATACTCCTTGGTCATATTTTAATTAGTATATCAGAAACACCATGTTTATTTTACATTACCTTGACCTCTAGTTGCCTGTATAGGTCATCAGACAACGCACGTCACCGACACCAGGGGAAAAAACATTTAGCGGTAAAAAGCATAGTTCATTGCCTTACTTTACAGTTAATGGTCATCTAAAATCCTCGTGTAAACAAGACATTAACCTCAGATGACTCGTGCTTAAATGTGGCCAAAAGTAGTTACCAGCAGCACAGGTATGAACGTCATCATTGCGGGTGCAGGGGCTGACAGTACACTTGCTTCGCAGATTTTGTCTTATTGTATGTTTTATCCGTGTCATTCCAGATATCAGTAGTTGTCCCAGTCAAGTGATATTGCGACCCCAGTCGATGAGCTCTTTCTTTCCAAGCGAGCTTTTCTTGGGTCTACGAATTTAGGCATAAGTGACACCCTTTCGTGGGATGCGGCTATTCGGGTACTCACCTTTACAAGGACGAAAGGGTGACTGGGTTCTAGAATGACGACGAGACTGTGTATAATCACACTTTTCTTCGACATTCGTAGTTTAAAGTGATAAGGCGCGGAACCAAAACGGTTGATCAAAGACAGCAAGAAGTCCCCTACGAGATAAGATAATCGTTCTAGCCGTGAAGTCGTCAAAGGGTCATTACAAGCCGTCAAGTCGTCATTTCATATCCGTTTTAAGTTTAAAAGAAACCCAAATATGAGTGCCGCAACAGGGCGAAGGATTGGCATCGCCCAGACAACAGCTTCCATGTGTCGTCCTACTCAGCCATGCAAACTTTCCCTGACCAGGTTCTGTTTCTGTTCCTGCAGCGGCGTCCGCGACTGTCTCGATGGCAGCGACGAGAGCTCTGACGTCTGCCAGGCGCCGCTGTTCAGACTTCTGGGCGACACCGAGCCGCAGCTGGTGAAGGCCAAGACGGGGGGGAGGCCACCACTGGCCGTGACGTCGCCCTACATCGGAGAAAACGAAGCCGACGTGAGTAGCGGCTGATCCAATGTTCACGCCGAAGCCCTCCTTCTGTGTGTGGCTGTCTTTGACAACTTCGTCCACGGCATTCACGTTCGGCCTGTCCTCCATGCTTCCAGGTATCTGCTCCAGGTAGGGAGCCCGAGAGTCTGGGGTTTTCGGCAGGGTGACCACCTCCTGGAGCCGACAGAAGCCTCGTCCCAGACGCGTGTCGCGCGCCGGACGAAGGTGTCACGCGGCGCCGTGTCGGCGGCGTCACGTGAGCGCGAGCCCCTGTCTGACGCCGTGACGTTTGCCGGTCGGTTGCAGTTCATGTGCAGGCAGCTGGGCCGGGGCCCGCACGGCGTCGCCTGGGAGGACACCACATCCCTGCCGCTGGACGAGCTGACGGCCGAGGTGACTTGTCGCTCGCCGGCCGACTGCTCCGTGAAGGCTCAGCCGGTGCAGTCGCAGGCGGAGGCGCGCGGCGTGCGGCTGCGCTGCGTGCCGGAGCCGCCGCCTGCGCCCGAGCTGCGCCTGGCAGGCGGCGAGGCGCGGAGCGGCCGTCTGGAGGTGCGGCCGCCGTTCTCAGGCTGGGGACGCGTCTGCGCGGCCTCCTTCAGCGCGGCCCAGGCGCAGGTAGGCGGCCGGCAGACGGTAGGTCCGGGCTCGCCCGCTGCCTGTACGGCCGGCGATTGGCGCCGCCTCCGGCGACTGGCCGCCGGCGCCGGTCCGGGCTCGCCATGCCTCATTGTCACCGAGAGGCGTCTGTCCAGGTGTTCAGGGCTACCGCTGGGAATGGCGCTGACCTCGCAAGCCTCTCTTGTGTGCGGTGTCCTTTCGTGCGAGGTGAAGACAAGGTCAGCATCTGTCTGGCAGAGGCACTGGCTACAGACGCTCAACCTGTCATCAGTATGTTCTCTTTAACTTTGTGTTGAAATTTTAGCTGAAGAAATACCATCACCTCTGTGGGTCGCTTCGAATCTGTTTTTCATTTCATCACCTTCCATTGTTTTCCAGAGCTGAAAGTCGGTCCTTCATGTGGCAAGACAACCTGGCGCGGTGCGGCTTCACGACTCTTTTGCACACAGGTCTCTTGCCGCCACCTGGGCTTCGATGGTGGCTCCCAGTTTGTGGAAGTACCGAGAGATCCTTCTGCTAGCATCAGCTTGAGAGCCATGGACTGCACGGGGGACGAGGAGGCGATCTCCGATTGTATCCGCTCACCGTGGACGCTAGAGGCAGATTTAGAGGTGAGCTCTACGCATGGCATGTATGCAGCGACACAGTACGTACTCCAGAAGCCTTTGGGCTTTGGGCGCGCCGTTTCCATTAGTGTGCAACTCTGACAAACACTAGACACCTCACATTTTCAAAGGTTGCGTAAATAGTCCATCGCACGAGAGAATCATCCAGTAATCCGCTTTATCGGATAATACTTCGATTGAGTCCACAAAATCGAGCTGATAGGTGCAAAATATTTGGCACCCGTGGTACCAAATGTTTTGCCGAACGTTGGCCCCCTCAGAGAGGTGGCAGCACTGTTGCGCCGCGGCCACCCCTGAAGCCCAACGTACAGAGCGAAAAAACGTGCGATTTTGCCGCGCTACCGGCCGCGGCTGACTCCCGATTGCTGCACCTCTCCGACTAATGACGTTTCTTGGCGTTTCCATGCCACTGACCAATCAGAGATCCCTTGGACGTAGGAGGTCAATCGAGCGACAGATCCAACAAATCCAGGCTTACTATGACCGGCGAAACGCTAGATTTCAGTTCACCGTAATCGGATCGAAATTTTGAATTGCCGCACGCGAGCAGGGTTGGGGGCATAGCTGTGATGTAGTGTGACGTATATGTGACGTAGGCAAATTCGTCCCAACACCCGTCAGCTGTTACGATGCGCGGCCACAGCCGCCGCCGCGACAGGCAAAAACGTTCTTGTAAACTATGCTTGACGTCGCAGGCGTGTGGCGGCGGTGGCGAGGTGTTCCTGCGCTGCGACGCCCCGCTGCGGCCGCCGGCACCCTCCCAGGTGGCGGCGCCGTGCCTGGCCGCGGCCAGCGACCTTGGCCGCATACTCGGCGGCAGCGACGTCCGTATCGAGGACCACCCGTGGTTCGCACACGTGGACATCACCAACCGGAACGACGCCAAGCCGGTCGCCCGCTGCGGCGCCACGATCGTGTCGGCGCGGCACGTGGTGACTGCCGCGCACTGCCTGGAACACCGGCCCATAGGCCAGCTGCGCCGCGAGCCGGTGCCGGTGTCGCTGCTGTCGGTGGTGGTGGCCGACCCCGGACCGGCCGGCGCCGGCGGCCGCCGCCTGGCCGTGCGCCGGGCGCGCAGCCACCCGGGCTTCCGCGCCCTGGCCGCCAACAACAACGACCTGGCCGTGCTCGAGCTGGCCGAGCCCGTGGCGTTCTCGGCCGCCGTGCAGCCGGCCTGCCTGCCGCCGGCCGACGCCGAGTACAGCGGCGGCGCCTGCTCGGTGGCCGGCCTGGGCCTGCTCTCCGAGGACGCGCCGCCCAGCGAGAAGCCGCTCCAGGCGGCCGACATCAGCTTCTTCCCGCGCCAACAGTGCCAGGGCTTCTACGGCCGACGCAACGTCACGGCCGGCATGGTGTGCGCCGGCAACGCCCGCTTCTCGGTGGACACGTGCGACGGCGACTCGGGCAGCCCGCTCGTCTGCCGGCGCGGCGGCGTCGGCGTGCTGATGGGCGTCACCAGCTGGGGCCCCGGCTGTGGACGCCCCGGCATGCCGGGCGTCTACACCCGGGTGGCGGCCTTCGTGCCCTGGATCCTGGCCACCATCCGAGAGGCTGAGAAGGCGTGAGCGCCGCCGCCGGCTGCTGCTCCGGCACGCGCCACGCCGCGTAGCAGAGGCGCGTAGTGTCAGCCTTGCTTTATTTACACTTGGTGTTCGCAGTGGAGTTCGAGATGTTTTTCGAGGGAATGGGCATTGACTGTGTCGTTGCGCGCCTCGTTCGCACTAAGCATTAAATACAGTTGGAGCCTGGTGGTGCGCTCAAAAATTCATACTAGCTGTTTGATATTCATGTAGTCAGCGAGCGATGGCTCAATTGTTTGGCAAGAAAGTGAATATGTTAGCCAATTGTTGTATTTCTTGGCATATTTTTTCGTCAGCCGTCTGTGTCTCTTCTTTCACGACGCAAAATCTACCACCTTACCACTGTCCTATCAGAACGAAAGTTTTTTAAAAATCAGAACTGATTCAAATGGGTTTAAATAACGTATCATGGGTTCTAATTGGCAATAAGTCATGGATGGAGGAATTTTTCGGACTATGGCCCTCGTGTTACCTTTTATTGTTTCCACAACATTTTGGTCAACAATTCTCATCGTCTGGCACAGTCGCTATCCTCCTCGATAGCGCATTGGTTAGCCGGCTGGGCTCCGAGTCCCTGGTTCGAACCCCAAAGATACCGCAAGGCTTGAGAGGCTGCGATAAATACATTGCTAATGGTCAAAACCCAGCCGGTCCTTCTCAGGACCAATCAACACCTGGTAAATAATACCTGACGACGGCCGGAGAACTAACTCGCCGAAACGCTGTGTAATTAACCCGCGCACGACCGTCGGTCGGCCATGATCACGCTCGACTTGGGGGGGGGCAGTTGGCCGCTCCCTCTAACTCACGAACGGTTGGTCGCACGATAAAAATAAGCACACCGTTGGAAAGCCTGTGACGAGTAGAGCCGGGAACTGGTCTCATGATTGGTTTTAGATAATATGTAACAATTTACGTCCTATATATGTTTTCTCATAGCCGACTGCATGAGACCGAGAAACGACCTGAATCTCAAGGGCTGTGACTAATAACGCATAGGTAAAGGCACCAACGCACAAGCAAAGGTCCGCAAATGCCAATACACATCTAATTTTTTCGGATTTCTTCAATATATACGCCGAAACGTTGAGCTAAAGACACGGCAATTTTCGCGCCGGCTGTCGGCGTGCGCCGCAGTCATACGCAGTAAGAAATTGACGGGAACCAATTTTAGCGTTGCTTTATTTTCGCGAAAAAAGCCCATCCATGTAAATTGTATTGATCTTAGTGGTTCTTGTCACGATTTTTCATGCTTAAATTTTGGAAAAATTGATTAGTTACCAATCTACACAATTGGCGGAACTTTATTCGAGAGAACCTGTTTATTCCAAATTGCGCAGTTTTTCAAAACTTTTTGAGGTTCTTGGTATAACTTACGTCTGTGCAAGCCAGTTCTGCCATTTTCTACCCATTCTGAGTAACTTATCGATGATTTTGACGGTGGTACATTTTGGCTCACAAAAGTTTTTCGTGACCTGACGTCTGGTCAATGGCTGGAAGTCCTTGATACTTTGCCCAATGACGGTAACTAGATGTCTGCTTCACTCCACACTAAAAATGTTATGAAATATTCCGTCAATTTCCGAAAAACGACGACATGTCTTAAAAATGGACTTGACCTTAGGTCAATGACCCGAAAAATTCCGAAAAATCTGAGATAGCAGATTTGTTGCATCTATCAAGATCACTAATCCATGACCGTATTATTTTGATGCCTTGTTTTCCGAAAAAGTTACAGGGCGCTAAACTTTTTTGGACATAGTTTGACCTAACTTAGGTCAGGCATCTGACCTGACCTGAAGTCAAAACTTTTACGCAAGGTGTAAAAATGATCAAGCAAAAGGTACACAAAGTTTCGTGGCTCTGCGTTTGTTCGTTCTCTCGCAATCCCAGAAAAACGTCGAGGGGGGCCGTCAACCCCCCCTCCAGTCGGGGGCGGGTTAATAACACACAAGACGAGGACGATAGTCCGAAAAATCTCCATCCGTAACACCAACACCTCGTCTCAATCGCCCTGCAAAGATCGCAATTAGTCCATTGCAGACTGCAATGCAGACGGCTCATATTTTGTGTAGCTACAAGCAGGGACCAGGGCGACGGTTTCAGATTTAGCGATTTGAGATAACGATAAACAAATTTAGCGAGAGCCGAGATCAAAGTTCTCACATGAAGATGTTCAGTTTACAGTCGATACGAAAGGTACCCTGATATGAGAGGTGTAAAAGGTTGCCTAACTGCGACGGAACAAGGCGTCTGGAACAATAATCTTATGCACTCACGGACCAAGGGGGCCATCGGGGTCATGTCCCTCTCTTCTCTCGGGAACCCCGGGTCATGTCTTTTGCCCTCGCCACCTCCCTTTGAAAGATAATTTTGTAGATGCTTTTATGTTTTCAACTCTGGTTATTTCATCAATGAATTTCTGGAGCTGACAGCTTTCATGTGTTTTACGGTTTAATATAATTCGGACAGTCTCATGAAGATCAATAATTCTCAGCCTGATGATTTTCCTCGTTATAGCTGTAACAGGATCGTAGTAGGGAGGGGTTTCCAAACACCATGCACTTTAATGGGCATTTTACCGTCAATGTCGTTCTTAATATGGCCATTTGACCGAATTCACTCTACGCTTGCAAAACTCAGGGTAGGTACACCGCCATGACCAGGATCCCCAGAAAGTACTGCGAGGTAGCACAGGGAACCGAAACGGCGCAAGAGCCCGGGCACTGAGGTAAGATGACCAACACATGAGAAGTGAGTATTGTGACAGTCTAATCATGCAAGTAACGATTTAACCCTCTCCAGCTTTCTGGTTCCCGTCACCTTCGCCAGTTCAGGGGGAGGAACGGATTGGCGCAGCCCACTCCGCACACGTTTCCACACCTAACCTGCGAGAAGAGAGCAGACTACTTCAAATCCAGTTTTTACGTGATTTGCAGGTTCTTCCAGGCATTCACAAGGTAACGCTTTATAAGGTTTACGTAGACCACAATGGCGTCAAAGTGGTCGGGGAAGGTCACATGAGGTCATAGACGGTCACCGAGACCTTTAGCCCGAATGACCTTGAATTGGTCTTGCACTGTACCACAGCAGTTTTTGACACGGGGTTCTAACACTTGAGACAAATTCCGGAACTCTACCTGACATGGCCTCGACCTTCAATGGCCTGGTACCCGCTAGAGACATAAACCATGTTACCATAGAACCATATGATGCCTCTAAACACGCTTTTAAAAGGAGAGTCGCAGCAGACCATTTTTCACGAAATGTGACCCGACGTGACCTTGGCCTTAGATGACCTGGGCCTTCCAATGGGTATGGAAGGTCACCTCATAGCCAGATAGTAACTCTAAAACCACTAGCAAACAGCAACGTGATCTGAAATTATTTCGAAAGCATTATTTATAACGGTACGGTTCAGATTTTCGACAGTTATGACCTGTAGGCTCTCGAGGATGAGGTCACAGCTCAATAACCTGGCATACCATCGACATGAAGGTTTTAAGGCATGTATAAAAGGGCTCAAAACTCAGGTAACCGAAATTTCAGCCCATTCGGCCGACTGGTTCAGCCTCTGTCCCGGAAAACCCTGTTTGGTTGCACCAACCCCTCCCCTGGACTGATGGGATGATTCAACGTTTGTGCGCCGATCTAAATGGGGGATGGCTATGTGTTGGTTCTATGGCAATGGAAGTGTCTACGCGACAATTGGCCTTCCCAGGGAGGTGGCAATTTGGATATGACATATTGGGGTGGGACTCTCGGATTATGAAACTACGTTTAATTTTTACAATGTGCCTCCCTAAACCTCCTTTCAGAGGCACCACGTGGTGCGCTGGGATCGTGGGTTTATGCCAACGTGTGTTAGAAAGGGCACTGAGAAGAGTCATCAAGTTTCACAGCTTTATCCCGAACGGTTGAGGAATTGCAGGCAAAAAATCTGGAGTGCCTTTTTCCGCCGTGTTAAACGTCATGGCTCGGTAGGACCCGCCGGCGGCTGGCAATTTCGTAATGTCACAACCAAGCATAAGCTGTTTCAGTTGGGCGCCATTTGGGGAACTGAAGATAGCAGTTTCCATTGCCATTTTTGCAGTTCTGGCCGTGGATTTGGAAAGGGATCGGAATTAACCGAATAACACGAAAAAATGGGAAATGCTTCTGGAGGCCATTACTTTATTGGCCCTCGATCCCTGCCAATTGCTGGATCTTGATTCGCTCCACTATCCTGTTATATAGTTTGTTGTTTGTTTGTTCGGACGCACAGCCTCTTGGGCTCAAGCGTCCGTGTCTTGAGTCAAGTCTTGTGTTTCGCCGGGCGTCAGTGAGTCGCATGTCCTAACATATAGCAATGTGTGTCAAGACAGCCCACGGTCAGCCCACGCTCAGCCCACGGTCAGCCCATAAAAGCGACCCCTTCAAAAGCGCCCAAAATGCACCATATGATGCATCTCGACGAACTGAACACGATGGTGCAATTTAGCGTTGGGTGCATCCAATACTTAGCCTCCAGATTCAATTATCAATCAAGGGGTGAGAGTTTCTCACTAAAATTCACAACCGACTGCATATAGTCGAGTAGCATCTCAAACGACTCCCCGTGTCAAGCCCAGCTCAAAACTACCTGTCATGTATCAATATCTTTTCAACTTTTTGAGAAACATGCATCCAGAATTGGTTTTTCACCTAATGCCTATTTCCCATAGGCTTTAATATTGATGGCAACGGTCGTGAATTGGCCGGCCCCTACGATTTTTCTGATTTTTCGTGTATGGGTACCCTGACCAGGAACACACTGCCTGGCAGCGAAATTTGCCGGGTGCATTGATATTTTCACCGATTACGAGGGGTGAGAATTTCTCACTAAAATTCACAACCGACTGCATATAGTCGAGTAGCATCTCAAACGACTCCCCGTGTCAAGCCGAACTCAAAACTATCTCTTGTTTATTAATATCTTTTTAACTTTTCGAGAAACATGCATCCAGAACCGGTTTTTCACCTAATGCTTTATTTCCCTTAGGCTTTAACACTGAGGGCAACGGTCGTAAATTGGCCGGCCCCTACGATTTTTCTAATTTTTGTTGGATGGTTACCCTCATGCAAGACACACTGCCCCTCAGCGAAATTTGCCGGGTGCATTGACATTCTCATTAATTACAAGGGGTGGGAGTTTCTCCCGAAAACTCTGATCCCTGTAAACGCTGCAAAACTCTCCGTGTGATGTTGAGCTCAAAACTATCTTTAGTTAATTTCCATTTCCTCGAGTTTTGTGTAACATGCATATCTATTTCTTTTTTGTTTCACGTAATGGTGTATTTCCTGTAGGGTTTGTTAGGCATGTGTCTCCTTGTTGTGGGAGCATCGCGCGTGATTTGTCTGACTCCTAGGGTGTGCCTCTTTTTGTTATATAGGCGACTACTTGTCCGATTTATCAAAGTAAGACGTGTGTTTCGGTTAATTCTCATCACCTGGAATACTGGCTCGAAAACGTACGTATATTTATCTGTAAAACAATTGCATCTTTATGCACCTGGAGCGAGGAATTACAGTCTCACAGGGGTCAAATGCTCGCGATAATATCATCCCTTTGGAACGACTATTGGGACAGGGTTCTGTAGCGCAAAATCGTTGGTCAAAATCCTGTAGGGCATCGGTACCATTACTGGTGATATTTAGATCTTTATCAACCGTTCTCAACGTTCCGTGTGAAACAAAGTGATGCATACAGCACAACACGCATGATGTAGAGCCAGTTGTTTCGCTGCTTGTTGTTGTTTATTGGTGTTTTCGGGCGCGCCGACTTCTGAGGTTAGTTTGCGCTTATAACGAGGTTGCTTTGCCTCACTAGTGAGGTGTGTAAAAACATCGAAGTCAGCGTCTTTAAGACATAGAAAGAGCTGTTTCGATTCAAGAAAGCGTAAGTTGTCTCCAAATACATCGCAGAACGTCAGAGACGAAGCGCGCTGTCCGAAGTGAAGTCAACGTTCTTCAGCCAAGTGTGGACACGAAAGGACCACGTGGTTGACAGTGAGGAAGGCACCATATCGATGGCAGAGAGGCCTACCAGCCCTAAACAACAGATAGCCATGGGTCGTACAAGTGACCGATACGCAGTCTGCACAGTATTTTCCTCTCGTCTCGCCTTGCGAGAGCAGGATAACCATGAACCAGGCTTGGGTTTTACCATTGTGAGTTTATTGCCATCTGTCTCATCCCAAGAGCGCTGCCACTTGTTGTACAGGAAGTTCCTAATTGCCGGATAAAAGTCTCTGGCAAGATTGGCAGAGAACGTGTACATAGTGTCAGCGCTGCTCGCCTGGCAGCGGCATCGGTCAACTCGTTGTCCGTAATTCCGACGTGACTGGGTATCCAGCACAGGATGATTTTATTCCCAGTCCGATCCAGTTGTGTCAGACGTAGTAAAATGTCCTGTAGAAGGAAACATGCTGAATACAAAGATCTAAGAGCAATAAGGCTGCTAAGGGAATCTGTTAAAATCAGGATTCGTCACCAACTTCGATGAAACATAACGCCTTGGTGATTGCTATCAATTCCGATGTAAAAACAGACGCGTGTGCAGGCAACGAGAACGATCGGGTGACAGAACCGCACACAAACGCACAACCAACTCCACCGGCGGTCTCAGATCCGTCCATGTACGTCAGTGTGTATCCGTCATATGACGCCATGCGCTCCAGCGCCCTGGATCCCATTATATTTGGCATGGCTTCATTCTTTCTAATTTCTGCAAGCAAAGTGTCTATTGAAGGTGACGTCAAATGTCAGGGAGGAGAAGGCAGATGGCTTATTCGCTTCACCCCTCGAAGAAGAATTTCGTTCTCCTGCAACAGAGCTCGCATTCGGAAGCCGAAAGACGGAGTGCGCTGCTGCGATCCACCGCGAAGGAAGCTCACAGTGGACCGTGAAAAACCTGCGTCATACGTCGGGTGTAACGGGAATTGTCGCAACTTCAGGGGATAGCGCATGCCGAGCATTTTCCTCCTCGTCGACAGTGGCGACTCGTGTGACTCTGCCATAAGGCTAGTGGGTGATGTGCGGAAGGCCCCTGTGATGATGTGGAGAGCGGTGTGATGGATGGTGTCTAGAATGCACTTGCTAGATCACATCCGCTGTCATACACAAAACATGCATAATCCGGCTTGGAGCGGACGAGAGAACGATATAACAGCATTGTGCGTGACACACATTTTAATATGTTCAGAGACTTAAAACAGCGATCGCTTAAAGTTTCCAGATGTGCATTATACGTAAGGCGGCGGTCAAAATATACCCCAAGATATCTGGCCACAGACTCTGTTGGAATGCACTGTCCATACAAACGGAGAGCCATTTTACCGCATCTCCAGCGACGAAGAAGATGCATGGTTACGGTCTTATTTTTTGAAAAACTGAACCCGTTCATGGTGCTCCACCTCTCCACGCGGTCCACAGCCAGCTGGAGATGCCGTTCCATTGATGGTGCTCTTACTGCACTCGTCCGAATGGCAAAATCATCAACAAAAAGAGCACGGCCAACAGACTGGGGGAGCACATCACCGATGTCGTTTATCATAACTGCGAACAACGCTGCACTTAACACACCGCCTTGGGGTACAACGTTTATTTTTGGGAACTTTTCGGAGAACGTGTTTCCAACACGGACACGGAAAAAACGGTCAGCTAAAAAGCGTCGAAGAAAAGTACCCATACGACCACGTTTACCATATCTAAACAGCTTTACAAGAATACCATGAAACCAAGTGGCGTCATAGGCGCCCTCAGTGTCAAAGAAAGCTGTGCCTATATGCCTGATCGCTTTAAAACCGGTACGAATCATAGTGTTTAGAGCTATAAGATGGTGCACTGTGTTCGGTTCTTTCTAAAACCGCACTGCGCGTTAATAAAAACGTGATGCTGTTCAAAAAAAGGTCAATCGTGCGTTCACCATCTTTTCCATCAGCTTACAAAGTGATGACGTAAGAGAAATGGGTCTGTAGTGAAGAGGATCTAATCCACTTTTGCCTGGTTTCAGAAGTGGAACTATCACAGCTTCTCGCCAAACAGCTGGGAATTCATCTCTTAACCACAATGAGTTAAAAACCACCAAAACCACGCGAAGTATGCAGGGCGGCAGATGTCTGAGCATGTCGTTGCGTATGGTATCAGGGCCTTCTGACACACTGTGAAGCTTGACAATTTCCGATTCCAACTCCATCAAAGTGAATGGCTCATTGTATGCTTGCGATTCACTCGTGGAAAAATCTATCACTGTTTGCTCACATCGTGCTCTGTGCCGTAAGAACTGTGGGTTCGTGTTACCACCTTTGCTACGGTGTAACAAGACTTGTGCAATCTCGTTAGCCACATCCAATGGCTGCGTCACAGTCTGGCCGTCCACACGTAGCACAGGAAGCGGCACGGATCAAAACTGCCCAGAAATACGCTTGTTCCGCGCCCAGATCTGCGAAGTTGGCTTAAATCGGTTGAGCGTGTGACGTACGCACGCCAGGAAATACGTTTCGTTTCCCTTATCGTGCGCCTAAGCTCTCGCCTTCTTGAAAGCTATCAGGTTCTCCATGCGACTCCTGACGTCAAAAGCACGGAATGCGCGTCGGTTGTGAATTTTAGTGAGAAATTCTCACCCCTTGTAATCGGTGAGAATATCAATGCACCCGGCAAATTTCACTGCCAGGCAGCGTGTTCCTGGTCAGGGTACCCATACACGAAAAATTAGAAAAATCGTAGGGGCCGGCCAATTCACGACCGTTGCCCTCAATGTTAAACCCTATGGCAAATAAAGCATTATGTCAAAAACCGGTTCTGGATGCATGTTTCTCAAAAAGTTGAAAAGATATTGATAAACAAGAGATAGTTTTGAACTCGGCTTCACACCGGGAGTCGTTTGAGATGCTGCTCGACTATATGCAGTCGGTTGTGAATTTTAGTGAGAAATTCTCACCCCTTGCAATCGGTGAGAATATCAATGCACCCGGCAAATTTCACTGCCGGGCAGTGTGTTCCTGGTCAGGGTACCCATACACGAAAAATCAGAAAAATCGTAGGGGCCGGCCAATTCACGACCGTCGCCCTCAATGTTAAAGCCTATGGGAAATAAAGCATTAGGTGAAAAACTGGTTCTGGATGCATGTTTCTCAAAAAGTTGAAAAGATATTGATACCTAAGAGGTAGTTTTGAGCTGGGCTTGACACGGGTAGTCGTTTGAGATGCTGCTCGACTATATGCAGTCGGTTGCGAATTTTGGTGAGAAATTCTCACCCCTTGCTATCGGTGAGAATATCAATGCACCCGGCAAGTTTCACTGCCAGGCAGTGTGTTCTTGGCTAGGGTACCCATACACGAAAAATTAGAAAAATCGTAGGGGCCGGCCAATTTACGACCGTTGCCCTCAATGTTAAAGTCTATGGGAAATAAACCATTAGGTTAAAAACCGAATCGACACGTGTGCTAATGAAAAAGTTGAAAAGATATTGGTCAACAAGAGGTAGTTTTGAGCTGGGCTTGACACGGGGAGTCGTTTGAGATGCTACTCGACTATATGCAGTCGGTTGTGAATTTTAGTGAGAAATTCTCACCCCTTGCAATCGGTGAGAATATCAATGCACCCGGCAAATTTCACTGCTAGGCAGTGTGTTCCTGGTCAGGGTACCCATACACGAAAAATTAGAAAAATCGTAGGGGCCGGCCAATTCACGACCGTTGCCATAAATGTTAAAGCCTATGGGAAATAAAGCATTAGGTGAAAAACCAGTTCTGGATGCATGTTTCTCAAAAAGTCCAAAAGACATTGATAAACAAGAGGTAGTTTTGAGCTGGGCTTGACACTGGGAGTCGTTTGAGATGCTACTTGACTATATGCAGTCGGCTGTGAATATTAGTGAGAAACTCTCACCCCTTGATTGATAATTGGCTCTGCAGGCTAAAGTATTGGATGCACCCAACACTAAATTGCACCATCGTGTTCAGCTCGTCGAGATGCATCATATGGTGCATTTTGGGCGCTTTTGAAGGGGTCGCTTTATGGGCTGACCGTGGGCTGAGCGTGGGCTGACCGTGAGCTGTCTTGACATAAATCATATATGTTTGTTTGTTTGTTTGTGAGTTAGGACACACAGCCTCTTGGGCTCAGGTGTCCAAAGTCTTGGGTCAAGTCCTGTGTCTCGTCGGGCGTCGCATAAATCATATAGCAGCATCGTCCATAACGTATTTTGTCAAATCTGCGCAGCAGTTGTATCAAAGAGGAATTCTAGGATTGGCACCAAATTGGCAAATGTTTCTCAGTTTGTAGCTACTCTACACTCGTGTGCAGTCGGCCGACGATACACAATACTGGACCCAAGACCTTGGACATCTGAGCCCGTAAGGCTTTGTCCTAATTCACAAACAAACAAACTCTACACTCGTGCTGGGAAGGAAGACATGCAGATATAGGCGATAACACTGAGAGCCGGGCTACATAATCTTTTCTACGTAAACCTCGCGTAAGGTGGTTAGTGTAACCGTAACTGACAAATGTATTTCATTGTGCTGCACTGCTGTTACTGCAGGGATACAGCCAGCTGCATTGGAATGGATACTCAGATTATTTATGCTTAAGGCAAAAACATTATCATGCCAATAGAAGTTTGATTGCTATGCCTACTGCAAACTGATGGAGCCAACAGCAAAGCAATAACTGTTCCTATAGCAAACTGATTACACTGGCAGCAAACCAGTTACTTTTCTTATGGCACGCAGATTTCTGTGCCTTTCATGGACAGCGAACCAGTTACTTTTCTCATGGCAAACTGATTTCTATGCCTATTGCAAATTGATGACTGCATATTGCAGACTGATAACTTTGTATCAAACTGATTTCTATGCCTGTGGCAAACTGATTACAATGCCTACAACAGACTGATAACTATGTATGCAGAAACCAAGTACTGTGCCTTTAGCAAACCCACTTGCCAATGTGATAATTCTTCTCTATGATTTTTTGCCAGTACCATCTTTATCCTTACCATTGTTTGCTATATGATCTGTTGTTTATGTTGTTCTGTCATACCATTAAGCCATACAGCTTTTTGCATGTTGGCCCAACAGTGGCACAACTTTACTGTAGAGAAAATGATTTGAGTAGATTTATGGGACTTGTACTTTGACTTTTGTGATGAGGCAAGCATTTGCATGGCCATACCAGCTGTTGTGTTTGCACCATACAGTCTTTCTAGAAACCTTGGATTCTGGCTGGGGTGGTACATGTAGTAAAGATTACCATATTTTGGTTGGGGTGGAACAAGCTCTTAATTTAGTTTCATGTGGCCAGGACATAAATCTATAGCATATGTCAAATATATGAGTTCTGGGATGGATTTGAACAGCATAAGTTTAGAAGATTAATCTCCATTACTATCACCACTGTAACAAATATGGTACCCTCTTTATTGTGGATTCCCAAACATTCATTTCTCAAATAATAGCAGTGAAATTTTGGTGGTATCGTACCATGCACTGCCACTTTGCTGGTCAGTTGGAGGTAGTTCTTGATATTTCATTTTCAGCATCAGGAAACTACTGTTTTGATTTTTGTCTTCTAGTGTGCAGAAAGTGCACTAATTTTTACATTGACCTTTTCACATTTTTAATGTAGAAATAACCTTTTTAATTAATTATTTTAGATTACTTGTGAAAGGCATTCTTGAATAGAAAATTCTTTTATAGTGCTGGTAAAGTCCTGCTGCCATCCCTCCCATTTTCTG
Source organism: Capitulum mitella (assembly GCA_030062745.1). Taxonomy (NCBI): domain Eukaryota; kingdom Metazoa; phylum Arthropoda; class Thecostraca; order Pollicipedomorpha; family Pollicipedidae; genus Capitulum; species Capitulum mitella. The sequence continues at coordinate 29,155,311 of CP099845.1, read as the reverse complement.
CAGCCATTAACTCTTCAGGGAATTACCCCATATACCCAGTAAAAATTTTTGTATTCCTACATTTTAGATGTGTCTATATGTATATTATTCCTGTATATGCCTCTTTCTGTAAAGGTTGGATTATTGGAAGCTGCCAGAAGAACCAAGAATATGCATAAAAATGTGTTACTGTTCTGTTGGGCATTAGAAAAACAGTTATTTTCTATGCCATGCAGTTGAATTATCAGTGTTATTGTAATGATGCATATCTTACCTTTGTATTATGGGGCCAACTGTTATTTTGTTACACTGTTTGATATTACTGAGTAATTGCTGCAAATATCTGCATTGATAAGTAGCCAACCTCATTGTCTTTTAATTTTCATGATCTTTTTTTAGTGTATTTGTTGAACCATCATATTTAAAGTGAGATGACAAAAATAATAGTTTCATTAATTGCCACCAGAAAGTTTTATGGCATCTTGGTAGGGAATTCAGGGGCTGCTAGCCAGGCACATATAAAACAGGATGATTTTGCACTTGTTGAAATGAGGGGCAGAAATGGGGAGGTTTTGCAGTTGTACTGTTCCATGTATAATCTCAAATTCCTTGTGCATGTGTTTCCTTCCTCCTTGCTAGAACCTGTGTGCCCGAGAGGACTCGAGCCTTGATACTGGCATTCTTTCACCCTCAGTTACTGCTGCTGTTAAGAGATCTGGATGAAGGGGTCCTGGTGCAGGCCTGCTGCATATGAAGGAAAACACAGGTGGGCCAAGCAGCAGCAGTACTGAAGGACCTGCTGATTGGAAGACTGAATTGACTGAGAACGGCACTGTGACGCGACTCCCAGAACAATTGCAACGTCTCTCGAACTGCTGCAGCTGTGACGACGGAAGCCAGTCACAGGGCCGTCACCGCCCGTCTGGCCCAGATGAGCCCGACAACAGCCGCCGTGAGGTCTCGGGCGGCGCGCCGTGCTCCTGCGGCGCGGCGCCTGATCACCGTGACGGCGGACGCGACGCCGCCCCGCCGGGCCCGAGCGGGAGGGGCGAGGCCGCCGGAGCGCGGCCGGACGCCGGCGCCGAGCCGGACCTGCCGGAGGAGCCGCGCCGCCCGCTCGACTCGGACTGCTGCGGCGGCGGCTGCTCGCCGTGCGTGTTCGACCTGTACGAGCAGGACATGGCCGCGTGGCGGCGCCGCTGCGAGCGGCTGCGGCGCGGCCGGCCGGAGTCGGACGGCGGCGCCCCGCTCAGCCGGCGACGCTACACGCCGCTGACGCTGCTCAGCGTCACGCCCGTCGCGGACGACGCGGCCGTGTACCGGTTCGCGCTGCCGGCCGGCCGCGCGCTGCGGCTGCGGCCCGGCCAGCACCTGGTCCTGCGCGAGACGGACGCCGCCGGCCGGCCGGTGACGCGGCCCTACACGCCCATCTCGCCGCCGCACGCCGCCGGCTACTTCGACGTGTACATCCGGCTGTACGACGGCGGCGCGGCGTCCGAGTGCGTGCGCCGCTGGCGGCCGGGCGGCGCGGCGCTCTGGCGCGGCCCGTTCGGCGAGTACCGACCGCGGCGGGACGACCGCCGGCTCGTGCTGCTCGCCGCCGGCACCGGCGTGGCGCCGTTCGTGGCGCTGGTGCGCGCCGCGCTCGCCGACGACGAGGACGAGACGCGGCTGTCGCTGCTGCTGGCGGCGCGCCGCCTGCAGGACGTGTTCCCGCGCGACGAGCTGGCCGAGTTCGCGCGCTCGTGGAACTTCACGTACCGGCTGTTCATCAGCGGTGACCGCGACGGGCTGGCGCGGTACGGCGAGCCGGTCAGCTGGCGGCGTATCGGCTGCCAGGACGTGCTGGAGAAGGTGCGGGAGACGATGCTGAAGACGCGCTACTTGGTGTGCGGCACGCCTTCGTTTGATAAGGACATGGTGAACTATTTGGAGGCAGCTGGCGTGGCTCGAGATGACATATTTAGGTTTTGACTCCGGGTGCAGTTTTATTACATTTTATGTGGTTTTAATGGTTGACCAGCACAGTGACCTAAAATTTATGCGTATCGGTATGATTGTTGCGATCGTTCCCGGTTGACCATGTCTGGCTGTCTTGTGTTCCTCAGCGCCATCAGTCAGGTAGATGTGCAGTTTTACTTGCGAAATGTATTTTGCATCTTGTGCAATAAATGTGCGTTCGTTTTTCGCGCTGTTTATTCTGTATGATATCATTTTTCCGCATCCAGTGGTGTAGCCAGCATTCGGTCGAGGAGGGCTAGGGGCAAAATGAAATTTAGAGCAGTTTACCAGCCAAACCAATCCCAAATTCGAAAAACACCGTATCTTGCCCAGTTTATTTTCGAGGGGCCTTGAAGTAATAACTTCTTACTTCACACTGTGAATACTCGGGAAACAGAAGAAGTGAAACAATTTGTATGTCTTCGCACGTCATCAAACTAAAACCATAAAGACGCGTTGTGGGGCGTGTGATGGACGAGTTTTCCCGTATTCTCACTTTGCGCCATCGGTGTGGTTAGCATATTCTGAGATTTCGTACAATGCGATTGCTAAAAGAATGCCCGGTTCAGCGTTACGCGAGCAGTGCATTACCCTTTCACTTTGTCAATATACGCACAGTTGTATATAACGATAATAAACAAGTTCTCCCAGGTCTGCTCATATGCAATCTTCAGCCTTTCCTTGAGCCAAATTATTATCTCCTTAATGTAAATCTGGGTGAATTTCAGTAGAAATCACCTTTAACTCGCAGCTCCAGGTCCCGTCGTAATTGTAACATGGCATTTCTAGAATGGTATTTTAAACGACTGAAAACAAGCATCCTATACAGTCATTGAGGAATGCAGTTTGTTTATATACATGTATGTTTAGTTGTCCGCGTTTATCTCAACAGCCATGCGATGCGATGCCGCTAAATTTTGCACGCGCCTCCGTTCAGGTGGCTGTCGGATTTTGAAACATCTCGGCAGGGGTGCTAGGAAATCTCTGAAAGTTGGGGGGAGGGTGCAGGCTGCAGCCGCGCGGGAGTTCCATAAAGGACTGGCCCGGCTTTCCTCCAGCCGCCTCACAAAGAAAATACACGAATGTAGGCCATTTTGTTTCGACGTTTCAGAAATGCGATTTTTTTTGCCGTAAAAGCGCAGAACAGTCAAATGCGTTACTCAATCGTGGCGCCGTTATTCCACGGCACTCCTTTCACCGTGCGTCGGTCGGCGGACGGCTGTCGGGTCGTGGTGCGAGCAGGCCTGCTCGCCAAATGGCTCACGGAGACCACCAGTCAAATCAGCTAGGGGCAAAGCAACGCGTTACACACTTGGTTTGGGATCAAAATCGAAACCTTGTGACGCACGCAGACCTGTGCACCCATTTAGTATCAGCATCCCCCCATGAAAAGACGCCTACCGTCCTCGTGCATGCATGCATGCATGCATGCACGTGGAAATGAACCGTGCACCTTCCCGCAAACGGAGGATCCCAAGTCCAGCAAGCTGTTCGTTCACATCACATGGGTGGCATCTTGCCACTGATGTCCGAAATCATCCTTGTCCTGGCTGGCGTCTTTGGCTTTGCAGCCCACCACAAAACGGGACCTCCAGTATCATTGGTTCCCACACCAAAGGCCTGAATGGCAAAGGGGCATACTTCAGCACGTGCGTCCCGCACACACCAGACTGAAACTGCTGACGTGCGAAACAGCCACATGTACCGGATGTCACATATCACGAGCTCCTGTTTGTCATTTTTTCCACATCCCAGCGGTAGTAGTTTTCCGGCAATGAAGGCGGGGTGTTAATCGCTTACGCACCTCGTGTTTTATGTGCAAACTACAACCCGTTATGGTCTGAATCCATCGGCATTGATCGCCCGTCCGCCTTTCCAAGCCATCATCGTACCAAACTGCGCCGCTTGCGTCCCGACCGCTGGCCCATAGGAAATACAGGGGTACAGAATAGCCGTACGTGTTCCGCGCGTCACCTGTTGCACCCTGCTCGTCATGTGGGGTACCGTTCTATAGCCCTGGTGCTGATCTATTTACCCACCAAATTTCAGCCGCCTAGGTGGCTGTTTACCAGCCGTTTGACCTGTACCCGTGATTAACTGAATTCTGCAGAGGTTCGGCTTGCGTCACAGTTCGTGGCGTGGGGCACGTGTCACACGCCACGAATTGCTTCGAAACCTGCATCATAATATGTCCACCGATCTGACACACCCGATCGTGCCACTTGTGTCACGATCGCCTGACGCGTTCGGGCGCTAGAGGCTCGGAAACCTGAGCACACACACACAAACACGCACACTTATAAACACCTCGATCTGAACTTTTCCGAGCGACCGTCATGTATGAAAACTCACTTCGCTAAAAGCGTGCCAAGCACGGTTCACTTTTCCGGTTTTGAATGGCAGTTTAGGTCAACCGAGCACCTTATGCGCCAGAGGCATGAATCACTTCCACTCGCTTGCCGACACAAACACCTCAGGAAGGCACACCAAATTTACATCCCATGTAGTGACCTGGAGGCCTTGTAGCCAGCGGCATCGCCACGGGAGGGTGCAGCAGGGCGACTTGCCTCCCCCCGTCAATGGAAGAGATGACCATTCGAGATCGCTCCACATCCGGGAAGTCTTTCGAGGAAATGGGGTGGTTAGGTTGTCGAATGTCGTTTTCCAGGGGAGGGGGGTTGACCAAAAGGAGTGTAGACGGTAGTCGAATTGAGATGGCGATTTGCTGCTGGTCACGCAGCAAGAAGGATGCGCCTTTAATGGCACCTCGGAGGTCAAGGCATCGTTATGCGGATTGGTGGCGGACTATGGTCTTGTTTATGCGACGGTGCCCTGCAAGATGTCTTATTCCGAACATCTTTAAATATTCTTACAGAACCGTTATTTTGCACAGGTTCTTTTATCTTTGTCGCAAAGGTTTCTTCAAACCGCAAACTGTGTTTGAATATAGCCAAAGGCAAAATAACGCACCGCTACGTCATAACTTTTGCTAGCAATGAGCACACCAGTGACGTTTTAAGTAATCTAGAGTGGTTCACCGCCAACAACTTGTTTTCGAATCTCTCCGTAACGACTTTGAAACAGATTTTTGCCACATCGCAGCCTAAGTCCCTTTCGGCTTCAATAGTTTTCAGAAGGAACATCAAGACAGTAATGCGAACATTTTTATATCCAGACAGGGGGCGATTTCAACTGCTTGCCCCAGCGTTTACGAGATTTGGACCCGAAACATTTTAGGACCGAACTAAGAATACATTTAATGGTGGAGGATCGACCCGCAACGTAAATAATGTTTGTGTTTTCCTGTTCTTGTGCTTTTTTACATGCTTCTGTTTTACCGTCTGACTGCGGTATTTAATCGGCTGTGAATGGGAGCGTCTCCTTTGTACCAAACATGTTAACTACATCGTGTCATTAATCATATTACGGGTTACCCAGCCTAAACAACAAGTAGGTTTAAGACATTTACTTCGATACCAGAACTGTTGAATGTTGATCAAGGAGGTGTAGTTCAGGATGTATTTACAAATCACATTCACGCAAGCAAGCAGCATTCAGAACTCTGATTTCTTTCGATTGTATGACTGCGTGCGCTTGCCTCGCTTGCTCACACCGCCTGAATATACAGGCCACGCTGCGAAGCCCTTTCTCAGTGCTCAGGAAAGGTGAGCATTGAAAATGGCGGATGTTTGCTCCGTTTGCTCCGATTACTTCTTCACAAGATTTTGGCGTAATTTTTGCTCATCAGTGCACAACAGAAATATGCATACATGTGACATGGAATTTTGTTTTTTAAGTCTCTTGGCGTTAGGTTACATCATGGTGTACCGCGTGTATCGTAATTACTTGATTCGTGGGAGTTCTTTATCCTTCGTTTAAAGGCTTCATAAAGATTTATATTTCCGAGTTGCAATTTATGCTCCGAAACCACAAGCCAAAATCAAATATCCAGTCCTGCCCCCTGACCATCCTAAAGTCCCTAACCTCCCCAGTGCCCCTGGCAGGCACGTTGCCAGGATTTTCCCGGATGGAGGCCAAATGTTAAATTTTGTCACATGCCACAGGCATATGACGAAATTTAAAAGGAAAGGCAGCAATTTTAGGCAATTTATCTCATAATGAATGCACAGGAAAACATATAATGTTTGTTTTTGCAAGATATATATGATCACTATTGCGTATTCATGCGAAATCGTCATGCATCTAATGTAGACCGCTTGGCTCAGGGTGGGCCATGGCCCCCCTTGGCTACGTCCCTGGCCCCTGGCGATCTCAGTACCTTTGCTCTACTTCCAAGGGGAGGGGAACGAGGGAACGGGAGTTACCTTCTCCCCCTCCCAAAAAATAACTGAATTTCATTCGTTTTGCTTTGCCCAGTTTTTCTTTAAATAAACAAACCTTTCCCAGGTTGTAGCGCTAGTGTCCATTTGTGTTCTCTAAAATGCGTGGATTTGTTTATTCAGGTCTGTACCCATTGACATTTTTCCGGTCTTTGCCCTTGGGCATCCATGGCGAATGATGCAGACTTCTGTCGCTTATGTTGTTTGCGTTTATATCACGAGTTCAGCATTATCATAAAGTATATCTGTAAATAGTTGAAAGACAGCTTCCTCCTACAACATTAAATTTTAACTCGAACTCAGTAACAGAGCTCTTACGGCCTGTCACACGAGAACGCAGTCATTATCTCAAGCACTTGCCAAAGCAGCTTTGGCTGCCCCCCACACACACGTAATGTAATGATGTAACACCAAATCTCTGACGCGCGGGGTCCCCATTTTTTTGGACTTGAGATATGAAAAATGGTTCAGTTTTGTTTTGTATCATATAAAATAACCGAAACAATTCAAACACGTCACCTTATTTTAACAAATTCTGCGTTTTGTTCCCGAACAAAGTGGTCGAAATACGACAAAAATGGCGAGATATTAGGCGGTTCCGTCCCTCCCTCCATTTGAAACGTCGTGTCAGTATCTGGTCCAGCAGCCCGTCTGTCCCCCATCCCGTAGCTTCTGGGGATTTTTTTCAGCTTAGTTCAGGTTCCCTCTTGCAGTTACAGGGGCACTTTTGGTGGTCTCGAGCCGTCTGCCATGTCAGGACCCTCTGGTGGTCTCAGGTTCCTTTTACAGTTTCACATGTCCCGCGGGACGTCTCAGGCGCTCCTTTAGCAGTTTCAGCGGCACCTTGGACAGTCTCAGGAATCCCATCTGGCAGTTTCAGGGACGCTTAAGCCATCTCGGGTTCCCTCCTGTCGTCCCTGGGACATTTTTGCCCTCTAAGGAGCCCCTCATGCACTAAAAAAGGCCCTCTATAAGTCACTTTCTGCCGTGACAAAGGCGTCTCTGGTAATCCTCTAGGTCCTTTGGCCGTTTCAAGAGTAGTCTGGACGTCTCAAGGTCTAGTAGTTTCAGGGGCCACTCTGGTCGTCTCAGGGGCCCCTATTGTTAGAGACTTCTAGTTAGCATTCTCAAAGGCCCCTCTCTACTAGTCTCAGTGGACCCTCTGTGGTCCTGAGTACCCCTGTTGTCGGCTCTGGGAAACATTTTTGCCATCGCAAGAACTCTCAGGCAGCTACAAAAGACATTTTGGCAATTTCGAAGGTCCCTGTGCGGTGTCATAGGCCCTCTCAACGTCCCTGGTGGTCCCCATGCCTGTATCAGGGTTCTTCTCCCGTCACATGAGGTATATCTGGCAGTCTTTCAGGGCCCCGCTAGCCTTAACAACTCTAGCCGTTTTGTTGGCGCTTCAGGGGCCTCACTGGCAGACTCAGGGGGACCTTGCCCGTGCCAGGAGCCCGCTTATTACACTCGGGGACCCTCTGGTCGTCCAGCGCCCCCATAAAACTCGAATACCATCTCAGAGGCCCTCTTATCCTCTTTGCCTCGCAGGGGCCCTGCGACCTCTTTTGCGGTCTCAGGTGTCATCTGCGGCGTACGGACCCATCTTGCCGCCTCAGAAGCTGCCTGGCCTTCCCGGGGGCCCCTGGCAGCATCAAAAATCCCCTCAAGGTTTCAAAAAGGCCACTGTAGGCCATTGGTGGCTCCTCTCCAGGTTGAGAAGGTCGCCAACGAATTCTCGTTCAGGGGCCCCTCTGGCTAGCCAGGGCCTCCTTATGCCGTACTAGGCACCCTCCTGAGTTCTTTCCGTCTCAGGTGCCCCTCTGGCAATTTTAGCGGTCTCATGAGCCCTTTGACGTGTTGGGGCCCATTGCGGTCCCAGGGGCCCTCGAAGAATTTCAAGGGCCCTTCTTTCTATCTTTGGGGCCATCTTACCGTGTCAGGGTCTCATTAACCCTCCCGGAGGCCCTCTGACTACATCAAAAACCTTCGGCTTTTCACTCACAGGGGCCCCCTAGGGACTCAGTCCTCATCTTGGCCGTCTCAGGGGCCCTATATGAGCCACCTGGCGGTCTCAGGGACACACTACCGTGTTGGGGCCCTGTTGTGGTCTCAGGGGCCCTTAAGGGAGTTTCAGGGGCCCTCTATGCGTCTCAGAAGTCATCTAACGCTCCAAGAGGCCTCCCTGACTGCATCAAGAGCGCGTCAGGTTTTTATGGAGACACCGTGAAGCTCATACGGGGCCCCTTTTAAGTCTGACAAGGGTCCCTTCTCTAGGGGCCCCTGTTGGCCAGGGGAATCACTGCCTGTCTGTAGAGGGCACCCTGTCCGCCTGTAAAAGGGCCCTGTCAACCTCTGGAGGTAGTGGCAGGGGCCTTCTTCCAGACCGAAAGGAGATCCTTTCAGAGGCTGACATGGGCCCTTTACTGCCCGACAGGGGCCCTCCCCAGACAAGCAGTGAGCTCTCCTACAAGCTAGCAGGGGCCCCTAAACGCTTATTCAGACCACGGGCCTCTCTTCATAGCACAAAGACTCCTTGTATATTCGGAGTACGTTTTCTTTAGGTTTGTAAACCTTCTTTAATGCTTAAAATATCCAGTTTGCTTTAACTGTTTGTTTCAGATAGTGTCAGACGCCCTACGGGTGCCTCAGGATATCCAAAGAACTGGGGCCTTCGGCCCCAGGAGGACCCGCTCGGCCGCCAGGCGGCCCCGCTTGGCCTCCGGAAGGGGCATTGCTCCTTTGCCCCCTATCTCCATTGGCTACGCCACTGTAATGGATGACGCCATCTTGCCAGAGTGCCTAAGGGATTAACAATTAATACAATGCCCAACACCACTTCGCATCGTAAACAAAAAAGAATCTCAACACACATCAAGCTGAGTGACGCTAAAAGCACATAGAGCTTTTATATAACAAATATGGTATAGTTTCCCCATAGCGCTTATGTTCAATTTCCAAAAAGTGGGGGCCATGGCCCGCCGTACCCCTTCTCCTGTTCCTACGTCCATGTACTAATGTCCACAAAAACGGTTACATTTCTTCCCTATTGACGTCACGTTTGGTACAAAAGGTTGCCGATTGCACTTGTGCTCATTACTCCTGAAATCATCGCCAGAATCGTCGCGTGATGTAGTGAGCACCCAGTTCCAGCAAAATGAATGACTACCATATCGGAAAAACCTTAGGAGTTGTACTAAGTTTCGCGAAAACTGTTATCATCTGTCGCCGATGCTCACACAGTTTTTTCTTTTTTTTTAATAGTGGAAGGTTGATTTTTCTGCGATTTTACTTGGTGTAGTGACCGGAATTTCTTGGGAGGGGCAAAAACATAGTTTAAAAACAACGTCCGCCCTTCCTGCCCCCCCCCCCCCTTCCGCCGTCGCTGGTTGCTCACTGGCCCTGTCGCAGCGAATGACGCGTAATGCGCGCTAAATCGGATTTAACCAGGAGCCCGCGCCGTTAGACCGTCCAACTATCAGACACGTAGCCAGGGGGCATGATGACTGTGCACCCCCTCCCCCGTGTCAAGCGGTCTACACCAGGTATTTAGCGATTTCGCAGGAATACGGGATAGTGATTATATGCATGCTACGAAAGCAAACAAATGTTTTCCTGCTGGTTAAATATGAAGTTAATTACGCAACATTGTTGCTTTTTCCTACAAATTTTGTCATACATGAGAAGCATAAGGCAAAATTTGACATTTGCCCTTCCCCACCCCCTGCGGGAAATGTTTGCTACGTGCCTGCCAACAGTTATGAAACGATAGACGAGACCGCGCTCTGTACGGAGCCGCTTTATCGGCGGATCACATCAGAGACCGCTCGGAGGGACGCCTCGGAGCACAGACAACGCCTCCTGTCCGCACACAAGGCTGTTCTCACGGGCGTAACGTGGTCAGCAGCACGCACTCAGCACCGGCAACACTTGAAGTGACGCCGGTAGAATGGAGGGTCACAATGAAATCCGTAGTAGTTTTGTCCACTCGGGCTCATCGTTACTCGCCATTGTCTGGTACTTTTGATTTTGACCTGACCTGTGGCGTCATATATAGCCTTCAGGCCGACAAATGGGTCATCTCTGGGTCGTCGAGTGAAAAGTGAAAGGAAAACCGTTATATGAGGTAACGAAATCTCGATTGCCTCTCGGGACAAATAGGGGATGCCCCAAGTAAATGAGTGGCGGTGACAAGCTCTGTGAATGTCGGACTGAATCGTTCAGATTCGAGGCCTCCGGGAGAAAGTCCGTGAGCTAACCGTCCCGCGTACTCGCCTGGGCCTAATTCCCGACAAACCCGCCCCGACCAGCGGCCGAAAACCTGTTGTAAACAATTCCGAATCAACCTGAGATGGACACTGGCATCCGGTATGGGCAGGTCGGTCAGGAACAAACAGCCTGGCAACCCGAACTTCGGACCGGGAGTGCCGTTAGTAGCAGATCTGTGTGAGCTTGTCTCTGTATGTGTCGTGGTCTCTGTGTGAGCGTGTCTCTGCATGTGTCAGTCTGTGTGAGCGTGTCTCGGTGTAAGAGTCTCTGTGTGAGCGTGTCTCTGCATGTGTCAGTCTGTGTGAGTGTGTCTCGGTGTAAGAGTCTCTGTGTGAGCGTGTCTCTGCATGTGTTAGTCTGTGTGAGCGTGTCTCGGTGTAAGAGTCTCTGTGTGAGTGTCTCTGCGTGAGCGCGTCTCTGTTTGTGTCAGGGTCTTGTGGGCGCGTCTTTGTGTGTGTCTCTGTCTGTGTCAGTGTCTCCGTGTGAGCATGTCTCCGCCTGTGTCATGGTCTCTGTGCGAGCATGCCTCTGCCTGTGTCAGTCCGTGTGGACGTTCCTCTGTGTGAGCATGTCTCCGCCTGTGTCATGGTCTCTGTGCGAGCATGCCTCTGTCTGTGTCAGTCCGTGTGGACGTTCCTCTGGGTAAGCGTGTCTCTGTCTGTGTCAGAGTCTCCGTGTGAACGTGTCTCTGTCTGTGTCAGTGTCTCCGTGTGAGCATGTCTCCGCCTGTGTCATGGTCTCTGTGGGCGCGTGCTTTGTCTGTGTCGTCTCTGTCTGTGTCAGTGTCTCCGTGTGAGCATGTCTCCGTCTGTGTCATGGTCTCTGTGTGAGCATGCCTCTGCCTGTGTCAGTCCGTGTGGACGTTCCTCTGTGTGAGCATGTCTCCGCCTGTGTCATGGTCTCTGTGCGAGCATGCCTCTGTCTGTGTCAGTCCGTGTGGACGTTCCTCTGTGGTGAGCATGTCTCCGCCTGTGTCATGGTCTCTGTGTGAGCGTGTCTCTGTCCGTGTCAGTCTGTGCGAGCGTGTCGCAGGTGTAGGGCCGCGAAATGGCCCGTGTAATGGGTGGCCTCGGGCGGTTCTCACGCCGCGGGCGGCCGCTGTGGTCGACTACTGTGTGACGGCCGGTGGCTAGCGAGCGGGCCGGGCCGACCTCTGCCATTGCCGCTCCCGCCGCCACTCAACTGCCGCGCGCCACCCGAGACGACCGCAGCACCGTGCTGGCTGGTGTGGCAGCCACGGTGAACACCTTATACCGTGTCAGCGAGCCGAGCGGCGGCGGTGGACAAGTGATACCGTGCCAGTGAACAGAACGGCAGCGGTGGACAAGTAATACCGTGTCAGTGAACAGAACGGCAGCGGTGGACAAGCAATACCGTGTCAGTGAACAGAACGGCAGCGGTGGACAAGTAATACCGTGTCAGTGAGCCAGTGAACAGAACGGCAGCGGTGGACAAGTAACACCGTGTCAGTGAACAGAACGGCAACGGTGGACAAGTAATACCGTGTCAGTGAACAGAACGGCAGCGGTGGACGAGTAATACCGTGTCAGTGAACAGAACGGTAGCGGTGGACAAGTAATGCCTTGTCAGTGAGCATAACGGCAGCGGTGGACAAGTAATGCTGTATCAGCATGTCGGGCTAAGGTGGTGGACAAACCGCACGGTGGCAGTGGGAACAGCGGCAGCAGTGCAGCAGTGATCGGACGCCACATCCTCCGATGTCGCTGTGACGCGGCTCGGTGACTCACGAGGCCGACCGGGGGCGTCCGTCTGGTCTGGCAGCTGGAGTCAGTGGCCGGCTGCTGACCGGGACGGGAATAGGACGGACTGCAGTCGCCGTGTCCAGCCGAGCCGTGGAGCGGTGCTCCGGCTGCCATATTCCGGCTACTTCGCTGAACTGGGAGGCTTGTCTCAACAGCACGCACAACGGTAAGTCATGAACAGTGGTACCCGTGAAACGAAACGTGAAGCTAGTCACGCTCTAATGGCTTCCTTTCCATGTGAATCAAATTCCATTAAGGGCATCGGCAAAATGTAATCTGGCGAATGCATGAAGGTGTCAGTGAGATTCCAAGTCTGTCTGACATGTCGTCGACACTTCGTGACACTGGGCGCTTGGCTGATCCTCTAGAATGTTTCAAATGATGCTGGGCTGTGCGGGGTCGCGACAAGTCAGACAGCAATTTAATCTGAACTGAAGCATGTAAATATGCTACGATGCAAACAGATATAACTATTCACCCCAGCAAGCATCATCTTCCAGGTATCTCGTATCCATTTGCTGTATGGTTTTATTTTGGTGGCGGATTTTAACCCTCGCCGGTCGACAGTATTTTCACCTACGCGCCGGACGAGGGGGTCGTGCCGCATGCTATTTCCCTCCTGGTCAAGATGAACGGTGGAACAAAGGTGACCTTTATATCTCGTTTCTGTGTGATTCTATTGATACCTGACTTGACGCCTTCATCTTACTTAGTGGCCTCTTAGGCCACAGCAAAGAGAGCATCTAGACGTTTGCCGTCTCGTCTCCAATCGTAGTAGATGTATAGTAAACCGTCCGCTTTTATAGCGAGCGGTCCAACCAGTCTTTTATAGCAACCTGGTTTTCAAGCGGATCATTCGTTGTAGTCCGTGACTCTTTTTCTCTCTAGCCTAGGGTCGGTATGACGCTGTCCGTGTAGCCGCTCCCCGGCAGCTGACGCTGTCTGTGTAGCCGCTCCCTGGCAGCTGACGCTGTCTGTGTAGCCGCTCCCTGGCAGCTGACGCTGTCTGTGTAGCCGCTCCCCGGCAGCTGACGCGGTATGTGTAGCCGCTCCCTGGCAGCTGACGCTGTCTGTGTAGCCGCTCCCCGGCAGCTGACGCGGTATGTGTAGCCGCTTCCGGGCAGCTGACGCTGTCTGTTATGACGCTGTCTGTGTAGCCGCTCCCTGGCAGCTGACGCTGGCTGTTATGACGCAGTCCGTGTAGCCGCTCCTCGCCAGTTGACGCTGTCTGTGTAGCCGCTGGGAGTCGGTCCGCTCCCACGGCTGGGAGCGGGTGGCTCACCTCTGCGGCCGGGCGGCCGGCCCGTCCAGTTCGCACGGCGGAGTCTTTCGCCGGTCAGAGGGCACGGTCGCCGACATTCCCCGCCGGTCAGCGGCGATAGCATGCACGGCCCGGCCGAATCCAGCCCGGTGGGCAGCACCAGGTCTGCCGCCCTGGTCTGGCCCGCTGAATAGAACTTTGCTCAAAATGATTGGGAGTAACGGAGGAAAGTTGGGACGCCCAGCGGGAAGCCAGACAAAAACTGCGTTTCCCAGTGTGGTGTTTCGCGATGTTTTGTATTTACCGATGAGCTTCCAGGTTCCTACCCTGGTGGTGAAGACGATATCATTTATGGTGCACACATGTTGCAGGTTTCACACCCGATATGCCGCCTTGCTTTGGTCACCATTCTGCCTTTTTGGTTATTTCTAGTAGCATGCACTCGGTATTCATTTGTAACTGAATCTTGCAGGTTTGCAGCTCCAACATGCAGATGAAGAACGACAACGTGACCCGGACCGCTGAGCATACTGAGGTAGTCGCAGCACGCGCCCTCTGTAAATGCTCTTGGTGCTACAACTGTAGAAATGACTTGGCAGTGCCTACTCATGTCCCAGAACTGAAGACTATGTACAAAACATTCTTGCAGTTCTCGGGCACGGACCAGTTCATTTAATTAGGAAAGCATGGTGTAGGCTTTGGGCTACAGGCTCGGAATGGCAAGGTATCTGCATCCAAAGTTCATGGCGACATTTTCCACCGTAGCTCGTGATTGCAATTACACAGTTTTAAACTGATGTCAGCTGTTTGTTATTTGGTCAGAGACATGCCGCTTAAGCCGTTCATATCAACCAGCATTTCGTTGACCGGCCTGCGTGCTCACTCTGCAGCCTGTTGCCGGCTGTGCTGGCGGGAAACAGCCGGAGCCAGGTGTGGGAGGTGCCGCCTCTCCCACCCCGCCTCCGACCGCGACCCCAGCCGGTACCGCAGACACCACCCAGGACCACGGCCGGGCTCCACACCACAAGTGAGTCGTATTCTCACCGCCCAGCTCGTCCATCCAGGACCACGGCCGGGCTCCACACGGCAGGTGAGTCGTATTCTCACCGCCCAGCTGGTCCATCCAGGACCATGGCCGGGCTCCACACCACAGGTGAGTTACATTATATCAGCCTCTACTAAGCGGCGACAATGCGCCACAGAGAAACCATTTCGCCAATAAACTGGGTATAACAAACTGATTGGCATGGCTGGAGGTTTCTGTAAATTTTTGGCGACCCACATGGGATTTCAGACCGTTTCTTTCCAGTCATTGCCATAGGCCTAATGTTGAAATCCCTGAATACTGGGGGTCCGGACCCCCAGCCTCCCCCGGGATCCCCAGCAATGCTGACTGCATTTATTTGGGCTGATTACTTTTCATGGCGTCCGCAGAGCTCAGCGCCGCCCGAACCGGCCAAAACTTTTCAAAACAATGTGTCGAGGTCGATACCGAGCCATCTTCCCAGGCCGTTGTTCTGCCTCAGACGAGATACGTGACAGGTTGCACAAATTCTCCCTCGGTCGCGAGCCGACACCGGCCCAGGTCGGAGTCTTTCACCGGAGCGGCGCTTTGTAAGGTGCAACAAAATGAAACCTTACGGCTGGCATGCAAACGGCGTTTCTGAGGTCGGAGGGTGGGCCTGTTGGT
This sequence comes from Capitulum mitella, assembly GCA_030062745.1. Taxonomy (NCBI): domain Eukaryota; kingdom Metazoa; phylum Arthropoda; class Thecostraca; order Pollicipedomorpha; family Pollicipedidae; genus Capitulum; species Capitulum mitella. Next base: position 29,140,011 of record CP099845.1, on the reverse strand, counting down.
CACGGGAGGCAGATTGCCGTTTCGCTGCTGAGTGCTGGCACCGGGGCGGGATCGGTCCCTCCTGACATTCGGTCCTGTCGTTCCATCCTGCGATGCGGGCTTCCCAGGGGCGATTAAAGACGGACACACGGTGCCATCTCAGCATCGGGCTGGACTCAGCAGCGGACGGCAGCAGCAGGCGGGGAGAGCAGACCGGGGTAGCACGCCGTTTAAAAAATAACAAAAGGGGAAACGCAGAAGGCTGCAGTGTGCCACCGTGCCAAAGGAAGACGACGCGCCATTGCAGTGGCGATGTAGGGCAGCACCAGGAGACGTAACAGCGCCGCGGCAGCAGCAGAAGACGCAACAACGCGTGGCCCAAACAACAACAGCATGGCGTGCGTGCGGGCGCGAACTCTGACCCGGCCGGGCGGGGCCTGGTTTGTCACCTCTCCGCTAGAGGGCAGGCGCGGCGATCAAGGCCGGGTTTGGCCCGACCCCGGAAGAATGCGCGCCGGGGCAGGGAGCGCTGGCCGGACGCTGGGGTGAGGGCGGGGAGCGGGGCCCCAGGCTCGGTGGTCGCCCTGGCGGGGCTGACTGGGCAGCTGAGTGCAGAGGAATTTTGCCGGCGGGAATCGAAACTGAGCCGTGAAAACTTCTGTCGCCCTGCTGTCAGGTGAGGCTGTTGGTGTGCCTGCGCTGTTGCGTGATCGCGCCAGGCCGGCAGCGGTGATGCGAACGCATGGGCCGAGACTGTCACGTTGCATCCAGCGCTGACTGGCTGTGCACAAATGGAAACCGAAGTGTGAGATGTCAAACCGGAGTCTCAATCCTTTAGAAGTTTGCCAAGATCAGGTGGTGGCGGCATGCACTTCCCAGCTATTCCTTCAAAAACAGTTGGCAGGTTTCTGAAGAGGAACGCATATTGGAGAGTGGTCATCAAGCTTTATTCCTGATACAATGGTAGTCCGTTTTGTCGTCGCATCCAGGTCAAAGAAATGTGATCGCGTCTTCTGTTTCGAAAGCATGCACCGTTTCTAAAATGTAAGCGGCATGTTATGAAAGTGTTTGCTGTTGCAAATGCAACAATATCCTTGAATTGGTTCTTTATCCTATGCTTCGGGGCAACTGGTGAAATTAGTGAAATCATATGAGGAAATCATGCAGGGAAGTTGGCAAGCCCCGTTTTGAATATCTTCACCCAGTTCCCTCGCCGCAATGGCGCATGTTTTGACCCCTTCGATGTCGTGCCTCTACGTACGATCCAGAGGTATTTCGACCGAGTCCCGGTAATGACATGGCGTGGGGGAGGGGTCCTCAGGCCGGGTCGTACCTCTAAGTTCGGTCCAGGAGCATCTGGAGTGAGTCCGTTTCTGCCAGCCCCCAGCGGACAGGCGGGGCCCTCAGCGGGCCGAGATAGACCGCTTCAGCAGCACCAGAGTCAGGAACCGCTCAAAAACGATCCATAGTCAGCAGGATGTGCAAAGATACTTCTGGGAAAACGCAAATGGTGGTCACCGCGCAAGTTTCTCACTTTGTGTACCTGGCAGCGACTTAATAGTAGGTGGGGTTAGTAGTCGACCGCTGCATGCATGCATTGGTATATGCATTGATCTGAAACGTATTCGAATTTATTTTCTTTATCCATCACACTTGTTGCCACGTGCACAAGGGCACGCAAACACATTTAACGCGACAAAACATTTCAGTCTCGTGGCAGTGGAACAAGATTAGGAACGAGAGAATCGACTAGAGTTTCGAACGTCTGACGCGTGATCTTCGCGTTGACACAGAAGCGTTTCGATCACGACCGGCGGTAGCTGGTTCCGCGACGTGGCCGCGCGGTGGCGGGGCCGTGTCACTCGGCATCGAGGCAGCTCGAGAACCCGGAAGTTGGAAGGCTGCCGTGTTTCTCGAGAAACACGGCAGGCTTCCAGGGTGCTGCCGATGTCTCCACCATCCGACAACGTAGTGATTCTGGTCCAAACTCTGCGTGGACCGTCGGTACTGAGTGTCGAACGTTGGCCGCCATCGGCAACTCGGTGTGAGAAACTGGGGCGAAGCAACAGCTCAGCCGTCACCAGCCAGGGGTAGTCGCATGCAGCGGCCTGATTCCAGTGAGAGGATGCAACGAAGGCACCGCCTTCGTCTGTCCTCCTCACGGCGTCCTGCCATTATCTGTTCATGCATCTGCCTTTCTTCGTCTCCGTCCCGTCTTCACCTCGCCGCCGTCCTGTCTCCGCCACATCTTCCACGGAGCGGCCCGGTTCTAGACACGGTGAAGATGACGGGGCCGTGCGTGGACTGCGGCGGGGACGCCGTGGGCGCTGTGTGTATAGTTCGTCCGGTTGAGACCCGGCCAGCCAGTGAACGCAGCCGCCACTGACGACCCACACAGCTTCCAAGTACACGATGTCGGCAGCAGCGCCAGCGACCGCGTCAGCGCCGCGTCAGCGCCGCGTTTCGACCCGCACGGCGACCTGGCGGGCGAAACGCGTCCCCTCGGTGACCTGGGCAGCACGTGACGGACGGCAGCGGCGGCAGCGGCGGAACCTGAGCCGGCGTCAGCGGCAGCATCTCGCTGGCCGACCCGAACAGCGTCATTGGTGGCACACAGGAGCGCTGCGCTGACCTGGCCGTGACGACCTGGGTCTCTTTCTGTCTGTCTGTCTGTCTGTCTGTCTGTCTGTCTCTGTCTCTCTCTCTCTCTCTCTCTCTCTCTCTCTCTCTCTCTCTCTCTCTCTCTCTCTCTCTCTCTCTCTCTCTCTCTCTCTCTCTCTCTCTCTCTCTCTCTCTCTCTCTCTCTCTCGTGCCCTCTATCGGAAGAGCCGACAACTACTGGTACAGAGCGCCGCTGACTCAGCCGCCAGTCGGCCGGCCGCCCCGTACTCCCTCTGGCGAGCGGCACCTTCGGTCCCAGGCTGCCTCTGGAGCGCCGGCTCAGAGCCAGTAGTGGGCCGGCGGAATGCGGGCCGGCCGCCCGCAGCCCGTGCTCCCCGGCCGAAGACTCGGGCCCGCTGGGACGGCCGAGGTGGCGCGGCGCCTGGTGCGTCGCTGTGCGCCGTCGGACCGCATTAGCCCAGCAGGGACCTCCGCGGCTCTCTCCTGCAGAGCTCTCCAGGCGGGCTGATTTTGACACCTGCAGTTGGTGGACCCAGAGGAGACCTGCTTCGTCTCTGGCGGGGGAGTTTCGGGAAGTTCCCTGTGTTTTGTCGCCGAGCGGAGGCCGGCGTCCTCCGTCGTCCAGCTCCCAGTCGGCTCACCTACTGGCGGGGCAGTGGAGGCTGGAGCCGGCCAGAGTGAGCGGGTCTGCGTCGCCATGGCAAGCGCCCGTCGAACCCGACAGGCGAGACTTCGCCGCTGCCAGAGTCTTCAGCCCATCCGTACGTTGGCGCTGCAAGGCAAGTGACGTCGCTTGCCCGTATCTGCCGAAACTCGTCGCATGCGTCCAGTTGATGGCTCTTGCATCGCAAGTAATCCTTGACCTCCAGGCTCGTTTAGTTTTAATTTGGTTTTCTTACTTTTATGGCAGTTGATGCAAAAACTGCATTCGAAGACGATTCTGAAGTTTTTTCTTGATGCATGAGTGTCACCACGGCTCAAAAATTTGGGGGGGGGGGACAAGCTGACTACATTCCACCAAGACGATGGAGTGTGGGCGTAAAAATCATTTTTACCACCAAGGAAGAGGGAGAGCGAGAGAACAAAACCACTTTTTTCGGGCGTTGCAGGACAAACTACGGTCAAAATTCTTCGTGTTACAATTCAAAGTTCAAGAAATTTAGTCACCAATGGCAAATACCTATTTGATACCTAAATGATTAGAACAAACCACCACTTCTGGAAAACTGCGGTGGACATATCCCCCAGAGCCTCAGCAGGGATTTCACCCATGTTTTGAAAAACAGCTTTTCTTATCGATGTCGTGTTAGGATTCTGAAACCATCCTGTTACAGTCAAGCAGAACCTGTTATCAGTAAGCGGAACCAAACGCATTTATAAAACTCATTGAGTTCTTTTTATCACTGATTTGGTGGCACGATGGACTCTCCAGCAGTATCTAGTCAGGAACCTTGGTTACATTGGTTTTACACGTTTACAATGCTTTACACGGTGCTTCAAAACGTTACACGTTTTGAAGCACCCTGGACCTGCTTAATAATCTCCGTTTAGCATGAAGACTCTAAAGCTTACCACTCCAAGGAAACCGGGAAAGATATATTTCAGAAATGGTCATCAGCCCAGCGCATACATAATGTCAGTTAGAAACACAGAAAGACATAATGAGACAGGCGATAGGATCTCGGGGACTGTCACGTTTCCACTCGTATGACGTCAAGGCGTGTGTTATCGATTTCCCATCACTGAAGTTCTCCAAAGCGTAACTGGTTTTGCTTGCTGATGTTTAGTTAGACCTAAAAGACGGGTGGCTCGTTTATCTTAAGAGGCCAGCGACACCGACAGCGGTCGGCCGGAGAAGAGTCAATCATGCCGTGCGGATGACGCACTGTGGCTGTTGTAGATTTCTCCAAGCCGTGTCAATAATTACTTGACGGCCGTTTTACATGGCACGTATCGCATTGGGCCACAAGGGTCAGGGCGTAGAAAGCCCACTTGTCTAGATTACAGAGGCAGTTTCATACGTCCGTAGTGAAGACCGTCTCTGCTTCTTTCTTGCAGGCTTGTGCTTGATTCGCGTTGAGCGAATCTATTTGCTGTATGATTTTCAGACATGTGAACTGATCCACTGCCTCATTTCCAAAGATGCAAATCAATTCTAATTCAGATTCATGGCGGGTTTGTTGGATGAGTCACTTCAGTTCTGACTCTGACTTATACGTGAATCGATTCAGTTTTGCCTTCGTTTCGTAACAAAGTGGATATTCATTTAGCCATTCGGTTTGTTAGTCGGATCAGTACTGAAAACATCCATAATACTATGATTACTATGTAGTCTGCGTTACCTGCTATATGTATTTTGTTTCTAGTTGGGTGAGCGAAGCAAGATGAGAATGGCATAATTTTTATGACGTTTAATTCTCTGCCTCCAAATATTATCATGTGTGTGGCCTGCGTCTTGTAACTTCAAAACTTGAATTGCACTCCTTTAGTAACAACGAGGTACCTACGGGTTATGGTTTCTTTTTAGGGCGATAATCAAATTAGCAGCGTTTTTCTGCTACCCTTTTAAGTGGAAGCAGAAAATACGTGAACACGTCATATGGCTGGTTTTATTTGTCGTGCTCGGCAATTTTTTGTTGTGAATCAACTCACGACTGATTCCATGGACTCCAGTTCGCGACTTAGCTCCGATCCTGATTCGCCGTGGCTTCTAATTGAATCGGTTGAGAGTCTGATTCATCGTGGAAAAAACTTTGAACTCCTGAATCAATTGAGAGTCGATACGACTGAACTCGGAGCTGAGCACAAACCTGCTTCCATGATGAATTTCCAATCGCTCTGTGCTCGAGTGGGGTGTTGTAAGCCTCGGAGTATTCGTGTTCAGTCGTCTCAATCCGCGCATGCGCCCATACCCCCACTTCCCGTTCGCGTGGTTTTAACGTACAATACCGTGACTTGCACGCTTTTACGTACGTTTTTCAGCCTTTTGGGATGCACAACGCATTTCCGGTCCCCCTGACAGCCCGGTAATCTGACACAGTCTGACCCCTGTCGGCCTGACACGGTCCACGGTCAGCTCACCTGGCAGTGAGGTATTCTGACGCAGTCTGACCCCTTTCGGTATGGCACGGTCCACGGTCAGCTCCCCGGACAGCGGGGCACTCTGACGCAGTCTGATCCCTATCGGTCTGACACTGTCCACGGTCAGCCCCCCTGACAGTGGGATATTCTGACACAGTCTGGCCTCTATCAGTCTGACACGGTCCACCGTCAGCTGCCCTGACAGTGGGATATTCTGACACAGTCTGACCTCTATCAGTCTGACACGGTCCACCGTCAGCTCCCCTGACAGTGGGATATTCTGACACAGTCTGGCCTCTATCAGTCTGACACGGTCCACCGTCAGCTGCCCTGACAGTGGGATATTCTGACACAGTCTGACCTCTATCAGTCTGACACGGTCCACCGTCAGCTGCCCTGACAGTGGGATATTCTGACACAGTCTGACCTCTATCAGTCTGACATGGTCTACGGTCAGCTCCCCTGACAGTGGGGTATTCTGACACAGTCTGACCCGTGTTTGCCTGACACGGTCCGCGGGGTCCCCCTGACAGCGGGCCCCGTTCCCAGGCGTCCCGCCGTCGGCAGGCAGCTGTGCTCGGCGGGGCGCCGGGCGGGCCGGAACACCGTCCCGCTGCGTCCGCTGTCACGGCCCCTGTCACCGCAGTCCGGCGGTCCCGAGGCCCAGTGGTCTGGCGGTCTGGCGGCCCGGTGATCTGGTGGTCCGGCGGTCCGGTGGTCTGGTGGTCCGGTGTTTCGGCGGTCCGTCGGCCCGGCGGTCCAGTTTTCCGGTGGTCCAGTGGTCCGGCAGTCCGTTGGTTCGGTGATCCGGCGGTCTGGTGGTCCGACGGTCCGGCGGTCCTGTGGTCTAAAGGTCCGGCGGTCCGGGGGTCCGGTGGTCCGGAGGCTCTGCTCTGGCCGCTGCACGGTCTGGAGAGCATCCGTCAGCCCTCGGCTGTGGGGGGACGTGTGATGCAGCGATCCCGCCCGTGGGAGTCCCGCGTGTGAACTCGCCGACAAAATCTCGGCGGGATGCCTTCTGTGGACCTGTACGATTTTTACCTCCCGCCGCACGACACCGAGCAGTGCCGGCACGACGCGGCCCGCAGTTAGGGCGGGGGCTGGCCGAAGGGGACGGCAGTGTTGTCTGCGGTCGTCCGTGGTCGTGGTCGTGGTGAACATACGGCGGTGACGTACCTCCGCGGCGTGCGTGACCGGCTCCTGACCTGGCGCCCGTTCTGCGGACGTTGTGCGCCGCCCGGCTCGGCCCGGCGGCGCCTGTCGGCCGGCTGTCGACTTGGGTCGTTGACAGCGCGGGGCGGCCGCCGCGGCCGCGGACGCCGATCCATTACCACCCATTGTTGGCCGGCCGGGAGAGCCGGCGGGCCGCTGTCAGGCCCGTCCGGCGCCGTCCTGTGACTAACTGTCGACCTCCCGACTGCGCCGCCCGGCAACAGCTGACAGCAGGGCCTCTGTGACGTCTCAGACCATCTGACATCAAGGCCTCGGTGACACCACAGACCAGGTGGCGGCAGGGTGTCGGCGACGTCCCGGGCCGGCCGTGGCGTCACAGCCGGTCTGCAGTGAGCCGGCCCGGGCCGTCTGGCCGGTGTGCTCAGAGTCGCCGCCGCGCCGGCCTGGCCTGACCGCCGGCTGGGCCGCGGCGGCTGTGGTCTCGAGCAGCTGCTGCGGCCGGCGGCGCTCGGCTCGGTCGGAGCCGCAGCCTGCGCACGTCGGCCAGAAACACAGCCGCTGTCTCCACCACTTCACCAGGCGCTGCAGGCCGCCCTCCACGCCACGCTAGCCGGCACTGGAAACACGGGGCGCAGGCGGGCACCGCCGCCCGCTGTCCACCTGACGTGCGCCCGGTACGTTGCCTGATACGCTCCGACTGGGAGACCCTGGAGCGTCGTCTCTGCCGATTGCCGCAGGAGATGGTTCGCGGCAGTCTGCTGTAGGCACAACCGGCCGGTGTGGACATACTGGTGGTCCCCTGCGTCACGCTGCCTCGCCGCAGCATGCTGTAGAAAGGCAGTACCTACACGAGCTTCATTTTCTCAGTTGTTGGTGTGGCCCAGCAGGATTTTCCGGAGAGTTCATTCCTCTCAACGACCGATGCTGTGCATGAGAATCGCAGGATATTGGCGGGGTCTCACCAATCATATACAGAGACAACGATAATGCTTTTGGTAAATAGAAACTGCACGAAGAGAAGGAGGAAGTCATCACGAGAATGGCTTTGTAGCCTTAATTTCCACAAAAAGGGCATCAGCGTTTGGTACCAACCAGCGGCATGCTTGTGACGGAATTACGATTCCCGGCGCGTTTGGGCGGCGTTTCAGCGTGTTTCAGCGGGCGCCTTCTCTCTCCGTTTAACGCCAGACGGTAAACCGCCCCCGGCGGTGGCTGGTGTGACGCCGGGGTCACCGAGGTCAGACGTTCGGTCTCTCCCAGAGCGCGCGGCACCGCCACCGGCGCCGCCTGGGGGCGTCTTCCCGCTGCTCAGCCGGCCAAATAAGCCAATTTGGTGTAATGGCTTGCCCGGGCGGAGAGGGCGGGCCGCAAGAGCTGGGTGGGCGGTAGCCACTTACGCGCAGCTCCACCTCTTCCGGGCTGCGGCGCCACCGTGATTTTCAATGTTTTCCGGCCCTTCCCGTAGTGGAATGTCAGGCTAGGCCAGGGAGCCGAGCTGTGGGATGTTGCGCCTCGCCTAATGAGACAGAGGAGGTCCTGGCGCGCGTCATGGCTGGACTGGAATGACGTTTTCGGCATGGAATTCAGCTGCCTCTCTCGGAAGGCGTTCCGTTCGACGGCGGCAGTTTTCGGCGCTTGGAATGCTGAGGTGACGGGGTCATTCTGTCGGGACGTGCCGAGGTGATTGAAGGTGTCTCTGCCGGGAACCACACGATGCGTGGCCGGCCGTACCATTTGTGATTTCACGGCTCCTCCCTTCCCCTGCCATCTCCGGCTGCGTTCTTGTCCCAGCCTGGGCCGGACACGTCTGACACAGCTGGATAGCTGACAGTCCATTTCATCCATAAGGGCGCTGCTCTCTATGCGCCTGGGCACCAGCAGAGCTAAAGTCAGCGCCAACGGATATTGGAGAGTTGTTCAGAATTAAAAAAGCGTTTATTTCATGGGTGCCTGTTCGTTTCCAAAGTCGCAGAACATGGATTCAGCAGAACTTTCGTTTAGGAACGTCTGCGATGACAGAAAACACGGAACTACTGAATCTACGAACATGAAACTGTGTTGCATCACTGTGCTGCATCACTGTGTCGTATCATTGCGTACATATCACGCTATTGTAGACGGGGAGCCGTGGGTGAGCTCGGTCTGCTGCTGTACAGACGGTGGGCTGAAGGTGACAAGATTGGTCTGGTGTTAACAGGCTTTGAGCTGCTTTAGACGGCGAACTGTGTAGTGAGCTCGATCTGGTGCTGTGCAGACTGTGAGCTCTCTTGTGAGCTCGGTCTGGTCAGACGGTAAGCTCTTGTGAGGTCGATCTGATGTTGTATAGACTGTAAGCTGTGTGGTGAGCCCGGTCTGGTGTATTGCAGACGGTGAGCCCGGTCTGGTGTTCTATAGAGTGTGACCTGTGTGGTGAGCCCGGTCTGGTGTATTGCAGACGGTGAGCCTGGTTTGGTGTTCTATAGAGTGTGACCTGTGTGGTGAGCCCGGTCTGGTGTATTGCAGACGGTGAGCCCGGTCCGGTGTTCTACAGAGTGTGACCTGTTTGGTGAGCCCGGCCCGACATGTTGCAGACGGTGAGCTGGGCGTGTACAAGTCGGTGCCGCCGCCGCGTGACCTGGCCGACGCTGCCAGCCCGCGCTGCGGCCGGCCCTTGGTGGCGCCGCCGGACAACCCGCGGCCGACCGAGCCCCGGCTGTCCGGCAGCGAGCCGTCCCTGGCCGAGCTGACCGGCCGCCTCCTGCCCGGCCATACCACGGTACGTTCGCTTCTTCCGCTGCCCGGCAGATCGCGGTAGGTCCGCTGCCCCCGCTGCCGGGACACACCACGGCACGTCTGGTGCCCCCGCTGCCCGGACAGACCACGGTACTTCCGCTGCCCCTGCTGCCCGGACAGACCAGGGCACGTCCGCTGCCCCGTGCTGCCCGGAAAGACAGCGATATGTACCGCTACCCCTGCTGCCCGGACAGACCGTGATATGTACCTCTGGCCTTGCTGCTTGCCTAGACCGTGGTAAGAGTATTCGCCACTCTGGCGAGAGCACGGTGTATCTGACTGCCGCCTGGCCAGGCTGTCTAAGTTTGCTGTGGCATGTGCCGTGCCATGTTCAGCGGAGCGAAGCGTCTTCTGATTTTTTGTTGCTGTGAAACGGTACACGCGCCACAGGCCTAATGCTCCAGATAGCCATACCTCACATTCCGTAGGCCTGCGGGAGTGATCGCAGGTTCGCCGCGAGCTATGGCGTCCAGCCGAAGCTCGTTTGGTCTGACCCGCGTGTCTCGGATTTTTCGCCGAGTAATTATTCGATTTAACTAATTTAGAGGTGCGGTTCAGCGAAATCATACGGTAGTCATAACAGGAGGAGGCAAATTTGAAGTCACTGAGATTTTCTCAAAGCTCTGCATTAATCATAGAAGGAATAATGAAGAAGTTCACAGACGTTATTGAACTCCACGATATCACGAATAGCAAGCGGTGCGATGAGTAATGAGATACTGTCTCGAGCGTTTTTAAGTCATCGTGTGTTGGTTGGGTATCGATCGTCTGCAAAAAAGATAGAACATACTGGCTTTCCGTACATCATTTATGTCGGCCGGGCTTTGAAGCGAAATCACAGGCCTGATGATGACAGTTAAAAACCGGATGCCGTTTGCTGATCAGTTGAGTCTTGTGACACTTAGGCTACTGTACTGTTTGGCAAGCTGGGGCGTAGCCAGGATTTCGCCAAGGAAGAGGCCAGGACATCCCTGACCCCTCTCCGCATCAAAACTGAACTCCACGGATTTCGGCTGCCTTATTTTCGTGTCCAAGATTTTTATCTACTTTCATTTTTGATGCACAAAGAAACGTTCAATTTTCTTTCCCAAGGTGGGGGGCATGTCTTTTTTTTTGTCCCACCCTGACCCCGCCTCTGGTCAGAGACGGCCGGAGATTGTCAGTGAGCTGTAGCTGTTCAGTCCGTCAGGAAGTTTGAATGGTTCTCAGAGGCAGATCTCGAGTACGAAATCAGGACGCATTTCCGTGGTGACAACAAGGGAGATTCTGTTGAAGGCTGCATTTGTTCACCAAAGGCATGATGAGTTATTTTAACTATTACCACTGAGAATGACGTTCCAAAAACTTAGAGACTGATAACAATACATACGTCCCGTTTTCCTCTTTTCAGAGACCTTCAGGGCAGAGTCAAAGCACAAGCACTGGGATTCATTCGATCATCGAGGCCCTTTCTGCCCACCCTGACGCTGCTTTGAGCGGTCCGCACTCGAAGCCGAACCACCACATCGGGGACATGCTGTCCAGCAGGTTCACCAGGCCGGGCGATGACGCGCTGGGTCAGCGGGCGTCGTTCGGCCGGGCCTGGCCCGCTGCCGGCCGGGAGCAGGCGCAGAGCTGCGGTCCGCTCGGCTCGGGCCGCGCTCAGGCCGACAGCGGCGCGCGCCGTCCGCCGGGAGCGGCGCACGACGGCGCGCCGGCCGAGCCCGGCTCCCCGGCCCCGACCGGCGGCCACAGAGCCGGCGAGCGGCGGCACCTGGCGGCCAGCGGAGGCGCGTCGGCCCCGCCGCGGCCGCCGGCGCCGCCCGGCTACCCGGCCAGCCGGCCGCCGGCGCCGCCTGTCGGCCTGTCGCCGGGCCCGCGGCGCCCCCTGCCGGCGTACGGCACCCGTCTGCCGCCGCCAGGCCTCTGCCTGAGTCGCCAGAGCAGCCAGCAGAGGCAGACGGCCGGCGGCAGGACCGAGCCCGGGCCGCCCGGTCCGGCCGCCGCCTCCCTCCAGGAGCAGGCGTCCCGCCTGGAGCAGACGGCCCGCCTGGAGCAGGCGTCCCGCCTGGAGCAGGCGTCCCGCCTGGAGCAGACGGCCCGCCAGGAGCAGGCGTCCCGCCTGGAGCAGACGGCCCGCCTGGAGCAAACGCTCCCCCAGGAGCGGCCCGCCGCCGAGAGGGTCCGGCCGGGGGAGGCGCTCCGCAGCCAGACGCCAGGTCCCGGCCGGGGTCACCACGGGCAGCCCACGGCGCCTGCTGATCCCAGCCTCAGCTCAGCCGACCGCCCCAAGACGGGGACGTGCGGCCAGTCAGCCGGACACCACTCAGGTGCGGGTGCCTGGTCACAGGGCGCTCTCCAGCTCCAGTGGTGATGGCCGGCTGTTTGGTGTGACACCAGCGGAGCCCGAGCGACGTACAACCATCAGAACATGGCTTACACTTAAAATTGTCTTGGGGCTTATTTTCTAATGCCTTCGTCTTGAAATCTTCGACGTCATGACGTGACATCTCCGTTTTCATCTCGAACGGTGTGGCATGTTGGGGGCCGCGTACATGCTGAAGTCCACGAACTGCTCCACTGCGTGCAGGGAACGCGGCGGAGTGGACGGACTGCGCGGAGTCGGAGCTGCGGCAGATCCTGCCCCACTCCGCTGACGGCAGGACGCGCCACTCCGGAGTGCCGGGCGGCGCCACTCCGCCGCTGCCGGCGCCGGACGGGTCGCCGCCGGAGTCGCCAGGCTGTGGGCGTCGGCTGGCGGCCGCGCCGGCCGGTCGCGCCGCCAGCCAGCCCGACCTGCTGGAGGACGCGGCCGCGCCCGGCGGCTCCGGCTCGGCGGCGCGCCGCCCCGGCGGCCCGAGCCAGAGCCGCGCCTGGAGCCGGCGGATTGGCGAGGGGTCGCCTCTGCTGACCGGCGACGGCCGGGGGCACCGGCCCGGACACGGGGGCGGCGCTGGTCCAGGTCAGAGCTGTGCTCAGCTTTTCAGGTGGTGTCTCGCCGGAACCCATGCCGGGAAACGGCCACGAACGACAAAACGGCCGAGCGAGAGTTCAAAAAAACAGTGCGTTTTATCGAGATGGTACTCCGCCGACACACTTTAGACGAAACTGTCAAACCGTGTTTGCTTGACGAGTGAACTGCGCCAAACCCTCCTCATCCAGCTGATCCTGTCACGCTACTCCCGATCTGCAAATGTCGAGAGTTCCGCTCATCTCGCGCGGTGGTCGCCGTTGCAGGCCCGTGCTCTGTGGCCGGCACGGCGGCCGGCGGCGGCGGCCTCTCCTCCCGCGACGGTCTGGAGGTCGAGTCGACGCTGGACCGCAGCTCGGACCGCAGCACGGACGACGACTCGACCGTGCTGGAGGTCGCCGGAGACGGACAGGCCGTCAGACGGCAGCTGCACAGCCTGGAGACCATGTACTCAGAGGTCAGCGCCGGCCCGGCCGGCTGCAGACGCTGCGACAGAATGACGTCATTGTACCGACTCGCCCGCGCAGTGCCGTCAAGTCAGTCGTGCCGTCAGTGGCGAGGAAGCGCCTGGTTTCTGCCTGGTTTCTCCGTGTTGACGTCATTGTCTCCCATCACTGCCTGCTGATGACGTCATTGTCTCGCTTGGCTTCTCTTCGGCGACGTCATAGTCTCACGTCTGCTGGAATGGTAGGTGCTGTGGCCACGCTTCGTGGCAGTGTAGGCCAAACTGTAAGGCCTTATTTTTCTGCGGTGACGCCATTGTCTGCCCCGTCTCTCTCGGATTACGTCATCGTCTCGTCTGACCTCCTTGCGATGACGCGGTTTCTTCACCTGCGCCGGGCGGCAGGTGCTGCGGCTGTTAGGCGGCCAGAGGCGGACTCAGGCGGGCCGACCGGCCAGGGGCGGCGCCAGCAGACTGAGACCGGGCGGCGGCAGCGTCTCGTCCCTGCCGTCCTCCATTGGCGCCAGGCCGGCCCGGGACCGGCGCGGCGACGAGAGGAAACACCTCAGGGACGTCAGGGTGAGGGACAGGCCCGGCTGAGGGACGACGAGGGGCGTCTGGACCCCTGTGCGGAGTGTTAGTAATAGTGCAGGCGTAATGTGAGACAGGATACGGGACACAGCAGTGTTTAATTCCGTGTTCTTCGGAGACGCTAAATGCGCGCCTATACGCTGTACGGTTGCTGTGGCCGGGTAGCCGGGTACACGCTTCCTGAGCCCTGCGCTGGTTTTCAGAGCATCAACAAGCGATTCCAGCGCCTGGAGAGCCACGTGGTGACGCTGGCGAGGAGCGTGGCCCACCTGTCCTCCGAGATGAGGACGCAACACCTCATGTTCCAGGTCAGTAGCCCCTCGGGACGGTGGGCGCCGCTGAAAGTGGCACCTGGCGGCATATTGTCGCCCGATCTGTTTTCCCGCCGTTCAGCTCGAGTAGTTCCAGCTTCCTCAAATGTTCTGATTGGTTTTAAAAGGGCAGTGAAGGTACTCGTGTTACCTCAGTACAATACCAAGGCAATGAACCACCTCCTTTGTTTTTGTAATAAGCCCTGATGTTGGTGTGAGGTGCCAGCACTGTGCAGTTGCTTGTTGCAGACGGAATCTATCGGGATAAGCAAGGTTGACCGGGGATATACCCATATGATGACGATATTTTTGCGTAACAACGCAGGGACCTGCGTGCTGGGGCTAGAAGATAATTGGCGTCCACGTTTAGAAATGCCTGTAGGCCTGTTCACAATTTTCTTTCGAACACTGTTTCTCCCCTGTAATTTTCGTTAAAAGATGGCGATCTCCCGAGGCTGGCGCTGACCTCTCTGTCGCACGCAGCGATTGTTCCGTGGGAACCGTCGACCGTTCTGACACCGATGATGACGCCTGTGGCCGTCTCTGACCGTGCTGCGGCTGATGTTGACCGCTGCGAGGCCGGCGCGGCAGGAGATGGAGTCGATCAGGAGCCAGCTGTCGGAACTGCGTCACAGCGCGCCCTCTGGAGGGCAGCGGCCGGCCGCCGACTGGACCGCCTTCAGGAGCGGTGCCTCCTCGCTCGCCCAGCCGGCGCGGGTGCGCAAACTGACGCGGTTTTTCGGCGATGAACCGCCACTTCTCCGTATCTTCCTCAGCAGGCTTGGCTACGAGGTGAGACTTTGGAATTTTGTGAGATTTGGGAAGGTGCGTGAGTGTGTCATTGTGTCCAGACGCTTTGTTATTTAACCACTGGGAGACTGATTGAAAACGGAAAACGGCAACATTGCATGTTGCATGCAGAGGTGGTTTGCTGTCCTTGGACGTCCCCCGGGATGTCCGGCTTAATTTATGGTGTTATTAGGGGCGTTTTGGTCACCCTGTGAACAGGACTGTAAAAGGTGTGCGTAGACCGTCAAGGGTTTGTCGTCCTTGGCTCAACACCATTGGATAATTTTATTTGCCGTTCGGCTGCAGTCATTGAATGTCACGTGCCAGCCCAAGAAACACCCTGGTTTTGAGGAGTCGAGTCGGTCGTTTTGGGTCTGTGGTACCTCTGATACGGAAACTGAGTCTTTCGTTGAGCCTTGTTGTTGGTTTGGTTCCTTTTGTACATCAATCTCCCGTTCGTCTGACGGGACGTTTGGCCTCTGACATCTGTAGAACGTGATATTCGAGCCCTGAGTTTAGGGCCGTGATGTTTAAGCCGTGACGTCTTTCCGCTGTGGCGTTAGGGCCGTGACGTTTGCCTGCCGTGAAGTCTGCCTGCCATGACGTTGAGCCGCGACGTTTGTTTGCCGTGCGGTGTGATCCGTAATGTGCGCGTGTGCCGTGTCGTTGGGGCCGTGACTTGCTCCGGTGTGACGTGTTTGCCGTGACAGTCGAGCCGTGACGTTTGTATGCCGTGCCGTGTGATTCGCTGTGTGTGTGTGTGCGCCGTGTCGTTGGGACCGTGACTTGCTCCGGTGTGACGTGTCTGCCATGACAGTCGAACCGTGACGTTTGTATGCCGTGCCGTGTGATTCGCATTGTGTGTGTGTGTGGTGTGTGTGCCGTGTCGTTGGGTCCGTGACGTTGCTCCGGTGTGACGTGTCTGCCGTGACGGTCGAGCCGTCACGTCTGCGTCTCCCGGGCGGCAGAAATACGCGTCCCTGCTGGAGCGGGAGAAGATCGGTGTGCTGGAGCTGCCGTACGTGACCGAGGAGCGGCTGCAGAAGCTCGGCGTGCCCGTCGGACCGCGGCTGCGGATCCTGCACGAAGCTCGGCTCTCCGTGCGGGACGACAGCTTCAGCGTGTACGTGCTCTGATCCGGGCGCGGACGTCGGAGCTGGAGCAGCTCGGACTGGAGCCGGTGAACGGGAATACTAACGAATCGTTGTCTGGTTGTCTGGTTGTTCTGTCTGAACTGTCTGGGAGTACGATCTGAACCTGGACGCCAGCGTCTAAGTACTCTGAACCGGACAGGCGTAACGAAGCCGAAATGCTCTGAGCCGGATCCGTCCGCCGAAGTCTGGACGTTTTGAGCCGAGGCCGCGCGTCAGGGTTTGGCTGTCGGGCTGGGGTCCAGACGGTCGGCGTCCGCGCCTGCTGCGAGCCGGCTCGGCGCGTCAGGGTCCGGATACTGCGCGCGGACCCGGCCGGACCCGCCCGCGTCCAGCGAGTCCGGCCTGTGGGTTACCGCCCGCAGCTGTGATCACGGAGAGAGCCTCAGAGCTCGGTGCGATTTCCGGTGCTCGCCGGAGTCCCGATTCTTCATGAGGGAACGGTGCCCCGGCGCGGGCGTCCTCATGACCGGCGTGGTTAGCACCCTGACTTAGTTTCCGTTCTTGGACATCGCTCGGTCGCCGCAGGTACCGAGTACAATTCCTGCGTTTGAGTTCTTCGAGTCGACAGCTCTAGGGACGACTCCTGCTGGTGCTCCAACCGAGTGGTTTGACCGAAAGTGGCAAACGATGAACTTCTGTCTCGTAGACTGCACCTCCGAAAACGCCGACTTGCCTGGTGCAATGGAAATAAAAAAAAGATACGCAGAGCGTGCAGTTTTAAGGATTTCTTTACAAAAAAGTGTGTCACAGCAGTGAAAACCCTGTTGTCGAATTTATGATGAAATGTCATGGTCATGAAGAAGAAATGCAACGGAACTAGAACCACATGCGGAATGACGCAGTTTGTTCCGAACAGCATCAACACAATGGTTATTCTAATTGCTAAACAGCGCCTACTGACTACATTTATCATTTCACCAAGCACAGCCAGGCACTGTGGGAGGAGGGGGCAGGCTTACTCTCAAAATGATTCAACACGACTGATTTCATCCACCGGGACTGCCAGTGTGTTAGGTGTTGAACCTGAAAAGGAACAACCTCCTGTGTGCACTCTTCCCCACACGAGTTCAGGGCTCCCGCAGACAGCCAAGGGCGGCCTGTTGGGCACCCGCACGCTGCACCTTCCGCGATGTCGTCTGGCCCGTACCCAGCGGCACTTTACGTACCGCACGGCTCTGGCCCGGAACTGCCTGTTTTACGAACCGCACGCCTCTGTCCTGGAGCTGCCGGCCTCCTGCCGCCACGTGTGTCAGGACGTGCTGATCTTTCGTAAGTCCCATTCGTTGCAGATGCTGTCATCGTCAACTTCATTCTTATTTCGCCTGTATTGGCTGTAACAGCTTGACTGGAAACACGCGTCATGAGCCGTCCCTAATAAACCGAGTCTGAGTCTGAATCCAGCTTGTCCGATTTACAACACAGGTAACATTCGACAGACTGATGACCGATCAGTCTGCTATCCCTCAATCCCATTTTCTGCAATACTGGAACCCGAAATTGCTAAAAACGGAGATGTGAAAACAGATCAGTTGAATCTGTACCACAGCATCCTGACAAAATCGCAGGGATGGCTTTTGATACATGCAATTTGGGTTTTCTGGTACGCCAATTTCAGGCTTATATCAACCAAAAATTCCCGAAAGTCGTAAATGACCAATCTCCAGACCTACCAAGTCCAAGAGCATGTAAATGATGAATGCTCACGACGTGATCTCGGCTCACAGTCTACACAATATACCTTAAATTCCAAGACACATATGATGTATTATGTCGAGTCCCCTCTTCGAACCGTCAGTATTGACCAGCACGTCAAAGACCATACCCCCAATACATTCCATCGGCAAATTTCTGAATCACCACACAGCCAAGGAAACTGCACGGTATCTCTCGCCTTACGTCATTTCTAGAAAACGGCAACAACAGCATTGTGGCCACAGTTCAACATATACTGAATTACCAGCCGTAGGTACACGACGATACGAAAACACCTCACCGAGCAACCAATTAAATCTCCAAAAACCTACGAAAATGCGCCGGATACAACCCGGTGCCAGCGCATCCTACGGCAAACCCAACAAATCGTCCTACAGGCGGTCCGGTGCCGCTCAGCCGGGCCTGAGCGTCGGCGACACGTTCTTCTCGAACACGGACTTGGGCACGAACGCCTTTTGCTTGAGTGACTCGACGCTGGCGGCCTGGGCCACGTCGTCGAGCCGTCGCTCCTCGCGGCTGTCTTTGACGCCCTCCAGCGGCGCCGGCGTGCTCCGGTCGAACAGGTTCTCCAGGTTGTAGCCGATGAAGCCGACCAGAGCGGCCACCGGCAGCGTGATGGCCGGCGCGTACGCCCGCAGAAAGTTCATCACAACAGGAAGCATGCTGATGCCGACAGCTTCTACGGCCTGCCTGATGAAGCAGAGAATAACAGGGTCAGCATGCTCCATTTTGTGTGTTATATCCTCGTATTTGACCAGGATACCAGTACTGGATGGCATTGGGTTCAGAGGCTGCTCTGGACAAAATCTGCCTTGATCATGACCTCGATACCAAGATAAGCATGTTGGGGGAGGGGGGGGGCAAAGTCCATTGTGACAAAGTTGGAGGGGAAACATCCCCCAGTGTCCCCCCCCCCCCAGTGGTTACACCCATGTCTGAAAGTAATTTGCTCCATGGAACAAACTACACGGTAACGGAAAATAGTGCATCATGTCAACATTTTTCTTCCACATTTTCGCACCAGTCTTTTACTTCAAGCTTAACACCAGCAGTCATGCGATATGGCACATATACGAACATAATAAACGCACATATGCCACAAAACTATACAGTACGCTACGGCTTCGAATATATATTATATATATATATATATATATATATATATATATATATATATATATATATATATATATATATAAGTATACATCACGCCACGCAAAGTATACAGTACGCTACGCATATCACGAAATAATGCAGGCACTACGACTGGCGCGAACTTATATTATAAAGCTCGTTACCGAGTACTGATTTACCTCGACATTCGTATGTCTTGGACGGCATTCCCACAAGATGTAACCCGAACAACGTAAATCCATAACCTTTCGAAGTCTTCAGGTCACTCTGTTAGTTTTGCTGCCCTTTTTTTGTAAGTCATAACTGGGTCGAACAATGTCATAAAATGCGTCAATGCATGGTCGACCTCCCGACTTTGAGCAGCACCAGATATGATGTTCGGCAAGAAGGGTAATTGAGTTCTGCACTCTTGTGTTTTTTATAAGTATGTGTTTCCACATATTTTCCCAGGATGATGTTCTTTGTACTGATACGACTCAGATTAAATGTTGTCGCGATTCTTTCCCAGTGACTCCTAATGATAGCACAGTGCGCAAGCAAACGTTGAATAGTTTCAACAAAAGCGTCGCAACAAAATCGAGTGTCTCCACTGCTAATGTCGTAAAGTTTAAAGTACTTTCTTTTAGCTTCAAGAATTTTATGAAGCAGAGGTGTCGATCTGTATTCTTTTCAGAGGGCTCTGGCCCACCTATTGTTAATCTGGGTCCCTTCAATGTCCCTTGACCCCCTCCCCCAATATCTTCTGCTGGTTTTGAAGGGAAATGAGTACTACGAACGAAAAGAACGGCCGCAATAGATAAGAGACAGACAAAAAATATCGAATTAAGTCTAAAGCAATGTATCTGCCTATCTTTCTACCTTCTGTCTCATATTCCCTCCTCTCTTATTTCATAAACAGTACCAAGAAATTTGTTAATTTCCGTTGGTCAAAATAAAGTAGGTTGAGAAACCCACATCTGGGGGGAAAGTTAGGTTGTCGGGCCCTCGGCTCGGCGCCCAATCATTTACAGAAATCGACATCCCTGCTATGACGGATTCTTAACTGGATCCATTTAATGCTAGTATAGCACCATTTTTCATTCACCGCCTTATAAACTGTTTTCCAAACAACTCCTGCAGATACAGATAATTCCGTGCTCCATTTTTTGTTGCCGCGAATCAGGAACCTGTACAGATGATCTGAATAACAAATGGTATGCCCATTGCGTTAAATTGGTCGTTTGTATCATCTAGCCTAATGCTTGTTCGCATTCCTTGTCATGTGGAAGGCTATTACGTAGCAATATTTTCCATTCGGGCAGAATAGCTTTTATCAAAGTGAACCACGACATCGCATCTGGGGAATGTTTGTCTACATTCAGCTACATTCATAAATCGCCATCCAGCATTCTGTGTGCCAATATCTCTAATTTTATCCATACCCTGACAATATAGCACCTACCACGTTTTGTTGTCTATCAATGCGTTCAATTGAATGTCTTCGTTAAACCATACGAATTGATTTACAACATCTTTATTAGACAATGACTCTTGATGTGCTGCTTTGGCTCAAGCGCTGGCATCTCCTTCCAAAAAACTCTTTTAACTTGGACTTGTTTTATACCGTCTGAGCTAATGTTTGCATGAAATACTGCAAACTCCTCGTGCAGTGTTAAATTGCATTTTAAAAAAAAGTTTTCATTTTGATGTTGTAGGCTCCATAAACCGTCCAACCTATGCAGTCTTTAAGTTACTTATTTTTACAAGAATGTCTAGCAAACATATTCCTCCAATGTCCTTGCTTTGGTTAAGGATTACGAAGCAATGTCGGAAAACTTTTCTCCGAAATTTGAGTCACTATCCAAGCGAATGGAGGAACTGGGAAAAATACGTCTGCACAAGAGATGATGAGACAGATAAGCTGAGCAAAAGACTAGAAAGAAAAAAATGAATAGAAGAGCTAAAAGATGTTCTGGAAGAGCAGGAAGCAAGGAGTCGCCAAAACGCCCTGATGTTCTCTGGCCCGACGGTCCCGCCGCCGCCTGCCGCCCCCGCCGCAGGGCGACACCAGGAACTAGACGGGGGTGCCGGAGGACGTGGCGTCCACCGTTGTCGGCCGGGGACACCGAATATCTGGAGGAAGGATAATCTGTCGCTTCGTCCGCACGGGTGACCACCCCCCACGTCAGCGAATCGATGAAAACCGGTTCCAGGAGCATGGCGGGGAACGGGAGCGGGCCCATGGACTCTCCATCAATGAGTCGCTAACCTCTCGACGACAGAAGTTATTTATGGCTCGAAGGGCCGCAAAATATACACCGTCTTCACCAAGAGAGGTATCGTATATATTATATGAGCCGGGAAAATTTGCTCGACAACGTAGTGAGTGAAGAAACCTGTACTGTCATTTGTGCAACAAGACGGCTGTGAGTGTGTACGACGTGAGTGGTAAACGACGCTGCGGGCTGAGGGTGCCCTACGCAGTCAAGCCCACTCACCTGCACAGCCGTGACCCCTATGTTTTGCGATGGAGAACATTGTGTGCAACTTAGTTCTGATTTCCATTGAGCCGCGTGAAGAGATGAAGACTTAGAATGTCCGATGTTTTGTGAACATGTCAGTATTGTTGTGTTACTGACAAGATGCTATATGTTTGTCTATCAGACGGCTTCGTGGTTTGGCAACGTTTAGACCACCGTATAACCCAGCGGTCTTGAATCCGCGTTTGCGGGCTGCGGCCTCGCGCGTGGCAGGTTGCGCGTACCCAGCATAAGTTTTCATTCGCCTGATACGCAGACAGAGCTGGGTGAGGACGGCATTGAGAAGCCCGTAATGGAACTCAGTATGATATCAGAATTAGATGTGCCTTAGACTGATTGTTTTAAATGTTAATGGGCTACGCTCTGAAGGAAGGGGGGTGGGAGGAGCGATTCCAAAACGGCGAAAATCTTTTTATGACTCAAACTACGGGAATATGACATCACTTTCTTGCAAGAAACGCACACTGAGGCTGCACATGAACACCGGTGGTCTAAAGAATGGGGAGGAAAAATTTCTTTTCGCATGGAGAAACCAACTCCCGTGGTGTATCTGTTATTTTCAGAATAGATTTGTCAGCTGAGGTTTTGAAGGCTTGCGTTGTTTCAGAAGGACGAACTCTGATTCTGGATACAGGAATTAATAATATGCCCATAACTGTCGCGTCAATATACGGTGCAAATAACCATGGTCCGCAATCTACTCCGTTCGTCACAGACATATTAAGAAATGTCTATGCTGAAACCATCATAATCAGCGGGGATTTCAATTGTGTAATTCACCCTAGAGTCGACCAGGAAACAATGTCAAGGGTCGCTCGCAATGGAAACCAAAAATGATCCGTCGTGTAGCAGCTTATGACGGATTTCGAAGCTGTCGATGCGTGGCGTGCCTTGCACCCAAACGATAAAAAGTTGACGCACTCGAACGCAGCCGGTGTTTCAAAATCACGGATCGACTTTTTCATTGTTTGTAACACGCTTTTACAAAACGATACAAGCGCAATCTGTCAGAGTATTAACGGGTACTTGTCGGTCACAAAGTTCTTAACTTACTAGTTGAAGTAACAAAATCTCAGAGGGGAAGGAAACGTGGAAGCTTAATTCCAGCGTGCTTCATGATGACGTTTTCGTCAACTGACTGAAGGCAAAAATGAAAGAAATGGCATACCAATTATGAAAAAGCCCACAACCCTATAAACAATTTCCTTGCGTAATAAGAGGAGAGATAATCAAACAATGGGCCATGAAAAAGGTTTTGAATGAAAAATTCAAGGATAACCGAGATAGATAACATGATCGTATCCTACGACGACAGAAATGTTTCGGATTTAAAGGAGAAAGAGAGGATACTGTAATACATTACCAGGGTCGAATGATCCGAGCCAAGGTAAACCAGTCCCCAACTAGGGGGCGGTTGAACCCCCCCAGGTTTTTCCATGACTGCGAGAAAACGAACGAAAGCAGGGCAACGAAACGTCGTACACCTTTTGCTTGATCATTTTTACACCTTGTGTCAAGGTTTTGACCTCAGACCGAGTCAGGTGGCTGACTTAGGTCAGGTCACGGGGACCTATGTCCAAAAAAAATTAGCGCCCTGCAACTTTTTCGGCAAACATGACATCACAACAATACGTTCACGGATTAGAGATCTTGACAGACGCGACAAATCTTCTACCTCAGATTCTTCTGAATTCTCCGGGTCACTGACCTAAGGTCACGGGCGTGACCTTAGGTCAGTGAGAAATCATCACAAGAACCACTGGGACCAATAAATATTAGATGGATAGGCTAAAGACGCGAGAATAAACGCTAAAATTAGTTCCCGTTAGTGTCATACCGCGTACGGTTCCGGCGTCCGTTGGCATTCGGCGCGAAAATTGCCGTGTCTTTAACTCTAGGTTTCCGCGTACATAATGAACAAATCGGAGAAATCAGACGTGTATCGGCATCTGCAGACTTTTAACTGTTTGCTGGTGCCTTTACCTAGATTTTATTAATCACAGCTCTTGAGATCCAGGCCGGTTCTCAGTTTCATGCAGTCGACTGTGAGAAAGCATATAGAAGGCGTAAATGGCTTACATCTTACCAACAACTGAAAAACAAGGCCAGTTTTGAGCTCTTGTCACGACCTTTCAAATAGTGCGCTTATTTTTATCGTGCGACCAACCGTCCGTGAGTTAGTGGGGGAGGTCAACCGCCCCCCCCTTCCCCCAGTCCGGCGTGATCGGCGCCGACTGCCAGTCGGGCACGGCTTAATTGGCGTAGTTATGCGGAAAAGCCAACGAAATACTTTTTTGGCCTTCTGAAAGGAAACTCAAGAAGGAAATACGTCAGCCAGATATATCTGATAAACACATCCAGCGATACACTATGAAACAATTTGCAGAAAGCAGTTGAAGGATGTCGAGTATTTTTAAGACCATTTATGCGGAAGAAAATTTACCGTTGATGTCCGAAGTGTAATTTTTTCGGCCAATTAACCCCCGTCAGAAAGAAAGAGACTGGGGTGCGAAGGACCCATTACTCAAAATGAGCTAGTAAATGCCTTAAAATCAATTAAGAAAAATGCCAGCCCTGGTCCAGATGGATTTCCTTCAGAATTTTTTTGTAATGTTCTGGGACGAACTGGGGCCCTTGCTTACAGAAACGATAAACGCATGCTTTGAACATAACTTAATGCGAAAGACTTTTAGGGAAAGCATTACAGCCTTGATTCACAAGCCAAAGAAACATTACATGCGAAAAACCTCAGACCGATAAGCTTTCTTAATACGATTCACGAAATCTTAGCAAACACGCTGTCTAGGCATATCACTAGTTATTCCTGAAATACTCGACCCTCACCAGACGGGCTTTATTAAAGGTTATTTGATTGGGAAAAATGTAGGCCTGATTCTAGACGTCACAGATTACACCAAAGAAAACCAGATCGAGGCATTTGTAATGGCGTGTGACATTGAGCGAGTGTCTTACTGGGTGCATTGGGAATACCAGATCGAAGCAATTAACTGGTATCATTTTGGTGAAACCATTAAGCAATGGATTCAAATATTGTCCTCACCAGGCAGCAGTATGGATACAAATAAACGACGTTTCCTCAGAACCTTTCAGCTTCGAGCATGGTGTAAAACAAGGCTGCCCTCTCTCATGCATTCTGTTCTTACTATGCACTGAACCGTTAGCATCATATATACGCGATAATCAAACGATAGAAGTATTCCAGTCAGAGATGATTGCATAAAAGTTAGTCTCGTCACCGTCAATATTACACTCATTCTCAAAGCACTCCAGACCTTTTGGCTTGACGCCGAACACGAATAAAACGTGGTTAAAATATATTGGGAAGAATGACAAATCGAATGTAGCTCTCTGTCAAGCTATAAATAATGTTTGCTCTGTCAGGCTATAAATAATGTTTGGACGAAGGATCCTCTAACAACTCTTGGTATTAAAATACAACCGGGACACGCTGAAGCCTCAAAAACTGAACTATCCCAGTAAATTAGTAGATGTGCAAAAGGGTCTTAGCCCTTGGCTGGACTAAGCCCTAATGCTGTACGGAAAAATTACGGTCGTCAACTGCAAAGTGCTATCAAAGATGATGTAGTTGTACTCACGTCTTCTGGCACCAGACACGGCCCACAATAAACAAATCTAGCGACCTCTGGCCAATTTCACTTGGTCCTGTCAATATTTCTCCACAAGCCACTTCATGTACAGCTGGTCAGTTCCCATCCAGTTCCTGGGATCCGTGAAGTGCAGTATAAGGACAAACTCAATGACTCCAAAACAGCACTCATCACATGCAAAATCTGATGTCTCATTTCTAATCCTTCTGCAAATATGTGAACATAACATGCAATGTAAAAAATTACCAAACCTCACAGAAGGAATGTGGCATGTGGTCACCAGGCATGTGCCATGTATTCATATCTACTGATGGAAAACAAATCCTTTTACAGGGTTGTCAAGAGGAAAACCCAACCCCGTGGCTTTTTGGGTCTTTGAATGGATAATCGAAAGCAAAAACCCATGTTGGGTTTTTGGTCAATTTTAAAACTGTTTTGATTTCGGAACATGAAATCAGTCATGCAGGTCCTATTTGCCAGGCCTATTTGCCACTGCATTCGCGAAGGGCCAGGCCTATTTGCCACTGACTAGGCATGCAAATATTTACATGCTAACAGGTCTATTGATTGTTTATCTACCAACAATGGACCACATTTGGGTTTTTGTTGAGTTTTTCCTGAGTTTTGTTTTTCATGGAAATAAGCTATTTCACCTACGTATTTCGGGGTTTTCTTTGGTATGAGCCACGAAGATGAAGTTTTATAAAAAAAAAGAAGCTGATTCACGATGGCAACGAATAAAAAAAAACTTAACCCCGGCCGTATATCGGGTGACATAATTTCCGCGGGGTTTTCCAAGGAAAATTTCTTGCTGGTTTACAAAGGTCTCAGTTTTGTCCCACTTCAAGGCGATTGGTGTGCACAAATACAATGAAATATATATCAACTGACTCAAACTTGTATGTTTTATAGCACTATACAACGATTTAGCGGGCTTATGCTCACTGTCCGGATCATCGAGGTTGTAAACTGAGGTCATGAACTACGGCGGGAAACATGCTACTTTTTATCGTTGGATATACGATAGGAAATGGGCATCGGAAAACAACCTATATATCCGGATTGCTTGAGGTGCAAGGAATCATATGAAACAAATTTGGTGCAATTTACCTTTCATTCCATCAAAAGACGGCAAAATGCGGCGAATGCTTGACTTGCTCCCACGGGTGGACCGGCGCCAGCCATGGGGTTATACGTCTACAATACTACGGCAGGCCTTAACCCTATTCCCGGAGGGCTAGACGGTATGGCCGATTCCCGGCAGGGGGGCGGATTCGGCCCCCCCCCTGAGATCTCGAGAACTACTTATCTGATTTCATCGCAACAAACGGCAATCGATTTGCCGTGACGTGAAATACATTTTTATAAAAAGAAATTTTCAAAATTTTGAAATTTGTGGATACAGGGGGGCAAAAATGTCAAAATGGGGGGTAATTTTTGACTTCTTATAACTCCGTTGTTTACGGACCGATTTCGATGAAACTGGCATGAATCGAGAGATTATGGATAGGGCTTTTACCATGGGTATGCAAATTTGAAATTTTGAGAAAATTCATGGGCGTTCACAGGGTTTGAAAAATAGGGGGATTAGTTTTCTAATAACTGAATGAACAAAAGAGGCCAAAACACTTTTTTAGCTTCTGCTAGTCATGTTATGCTAAAGAAGTACAAATCGCATTAGAATGTTTGTATAATGTTAGCATAGGCGGTGCCAGGGACATAAAAAAGGGGGAACTGTCATGGTCACACGTTCTTCAGATCAACTTGTGACCTTTGACCTTAAATGACCTCCAGTGACCTTGGGGTCACCTGGAATGATGTCGTGTGCATTCAATATTATCTGTAAACGTTTTTAATCAATTGAATTTACTCTGTTCCAAAAAATTCATTTTTTGGCTTTTGCGATATAGGGTACGTGCACTGACATTTTAGATCATAGCTCCGTGACCCGACCTGATATCAGGCTGAAACTTGGTACACAAGTAGAGGGCACCTTTCTACGTCATATATATTGCGGGTTTGGCATTTGAAAAAACGGCACCGAAATTATAGCAAAAAAACAAATTTTGACTTTTCACCTTGACCTGACCTTGTAAAGTGACCTCAGATAAACAAAATTACATATGCACATTGCTCAACTATTTAGCTATACATTCATATAAAGTTTTAAGTTCTATCTTGAAAACTCTGTTTTTGGCAGACATTTTCCTTTTACCCTCAACATGGCCAAAAATGGTCTGAGGTGCCTCCCAAAAACGTTGCCTGGCTCTGCCCCTGAGCAAAACAGAATTTCGAAATTTTGTCACGGCGCGTAGAAGGAATAGCTAGGAAAAGTCACCAAGTTTCGTGAAGCTGCGTTAAAAAGCCTGGAATTGGCAAGCAAAAAACCCGAGGGGGAGGCGGATTCCGCCCCCCCCCCCCCTGCCGGGAATAGGGTTAAATTCGATTTCGTGTTGATCTGTTGTGAAGAATCTGTGATTTCGTGATTTTATGAAAAATCGACACAAAACGCGGTTTTAACACATCTCAGACGCGATTTTAATTAATCCCAGGTCTTTCTAGGTCGCTGGCTTAAGATATTTTTGATGACCTAAGGTGACCTTGGACGACCTAAGATGACCTTTATAAGTCATTCGACAATAGTGCTGGTTGGTTCAGATGCTACATTGGACTTCAGCATCTACTATAATCTACAAAGAAAAAAATGTCTGCAGTTCCGGGAACGTATTTAAATCGACGACCCCGATCGACAAGGATTGACCTAGCATGACCTGGATCGGACTCCATGGGTAAAATACAATCATCTGTGATACAAATGGACTCCTAATTGACTGACGAAGAATATGATATCTGTTTCGTTTCACAACCATTTATTCTTTGGGGTTCATTTGTGCTTAAACTCGAAAACTACCACTTTCCGTCAATATCTGACCTTTGATCAGACCTAAAAGGCCACCAAATGACCGGACACTTCAAAACAGGATACCAGTCGTGAGATCTCGTCACGCGCAACATGCTGCTTTTTTTCCGCGACGCTTTAGGACGCACGTTGTGGAAATGGTCGGGGTCGTACCACATTACGCCCTCCCCCCGGCATACGTCCGTGTTATGCGGAAGTCCCCATGCAGGCGAGGGTTTATAAAAGACGGAATATTCTTGGGCAGATTCTGGTGACTGGTTGCAACGAATGACTTGAACACACTTTCTCAAAACTGGGCATTCTGAAGATGGCAAACTAGGCATTCGTAAAACTGCTGAAGGAGTTTCTGTACACGTCGCTCGGCAGCGGCGCTCCGCTCGAAGGGGACGGGAAACTGCCCGCCTGCTGGTCGGCGCTGCGGGCCGGTGCACCGCTGAACTGGTGGTTATGTAAAGAAGACCTAGAAAGACACCAATCTCATTCCTTCAGAAGTGAATTATATTGGTTTTAACGCTATGAAGTTGATAAGGTGAAACATTACTAATGATATTACGCTTTACACTTTAAAATAATTTACAACAGTCACACTGAGCAAAAGTAGATATCCAAAATCAAACGAAGGAAGTAAACTGAGTAAAAAAGATATAAAATGAGATAAAAGCTGAAAATACCTACGATACTGTTAACCCTGGCCATCCTCTGAGCCCGGCCACCCTGCGTGGTTGGAGCCTTCACAGAGCCGTCAGTGGGCTTTTACATGGCCCCTTTTTAAAATTAAATGAATCGATGTTCTTTTGTTATTCCATTCCATGGTAAAGACAAAGTCAAAAGACCAATCATTCGACTGCATTTTGTATAAACCTAGAGATTTAATTTTTTACTGAACTCAATCTCCCTTTCATTTGCATGAAATTTTGTGGCTGCAGGGCGGATCTACAATCAATGGTGCACTTGCGTCGCACGAATAATCAAGCTGAATGGACTCAAGTTAACATGTTTGTCTAGTACCCAAGGCCACAGCAGTCCAGGTAAAACCGTTCGGCCAGAGTAGCGTCTGGCGTGACGTCACAGGCGACATGCCGCCCTTCACCCAACATGCAGGCAGTGTTAAGTCGAGCACTTTTACCTTATTTCGACAGTAACCATGATAAATACAACAGAAGCCAAAGATATGAAACAACAGCCTGGTCTAAAACTGACAGCTACTTACGGTCTACTCCAAACCAATCCTATTCAAGGTCCAATATAGGATCCTGCCAAGGTTCGATCGCCTGGCAAGGCTCCCCAGTTCTGCAACTGTCGCAGCCCTCAAAGCTCTGCCAGTTTTTAGTCCCACGCCGAAGCCAACCTAACAGAATCTATGAAAATATAACGCTGTATTTAGTGATATAATCAAATACGAAATACAAGCAGATAATGCCCCACCCCTACCCCCTCAAGGCGCGCCGCACGCAAACTGTAGGCATAACCGGCTAGCCAGCTGACGGCCGACCCACGCTGGCTTCCCGTTAGTCAAGGACCGTGACGTCACAGGCAACACCCGAATACGTTATTTTGGTAGGGACGGTTACGGGCTGGTTTAGCACAACGAACACGACGGACCGTACACAAGAACCCACGCCAAGGCCGTCGACAAGAGACGCGTTCTGGCGCAGATTTTAATCTGACTAGTTTCTACAACGCAAGACTACTGAAAGCATCAGGAAATGCCGAGGGATTGGAGAAGTAAAGGAGTGGGAAGAGTTTGATGCGGAGGAAGGAAAATAGAAGTACAGGAGCTGTGAAGTGCTGGTGACGGGAAAAACTGAGGAACTGCGAAGTCGTCTGGGAAAATGCGAGAAGTATCTGTCCAAGTCGATCAGGGGTGCAGACGAACCAAAAGAGATTATGACCTCCAGTGCCCAGAAGTGCCCACATCCCGATGGTAGTTCGGAAAGACCAGCAATGGCCGTTAAAACTCAAGTGGCCATGGACAAATATGTGATCAGGACCAGTGCTGCCATGAAAGAAAAACTGGATTTGCAGTTCGCACGGACGTCTATGCGTCCAACGTGGCCGAGAACAGTGAAATGAAAATGTTTACAAATGACATATAAATGGCACCAGGAGACTCGTATGATTAACCGCCACGACATGATCTCGGCGGCAGGCTGTTGGACAAGGTAAGTGAAGAATGTGAGGCTCCGATTCGAGAGGGGCTGAAAGGTCGCCACGTCAGCCTGGCGCAAGACGGATGATCCAACGTCCACAACAACCCGCTCACTGGGTCGTGCCTGCACACCGGCAAAATGTCGCTTTGTGTCCGATCCGACAATACCGGAAGTGACAAAAACTGCAAAATACACCGCAAAGCTTGCTAGGAGAGAGATCGAGAGCTGCGAAGAACAGTACAACTGTAAAGTGATTGATTTCGTGTCAGACAATGAAACCAAGACGGAGCGGACTAGACAGATCCTGAAGGAGTGAACAGACACCGAGATCGTCGGGTGCGGCGCACACTACCTGAACTTGATAGAGGAGGTAATACCAAAAACCGTCTTGGCGCACATCGTTGAGGTACCGTAAAGTACTGCCGAAACCGCAATCAGCCCAAAGGGGTCTCCGAGAGAAGACTGGGAGAGTAAAGCCTCAGCTCCCAAACGACACACGTTTTGTGCGTTGGCACCTATGTGGAAAATTACAGCTACTACATCGCCATCAGAAGTGAGCATCCCCATGACGTGGAGCCAGCAGTCGCCAAACTCATCGACAACACGGCCATTTATCGCGATGCGATTAGCCTGCTCGGCCAGCTCAAGGTTGTGTTCACTGCTCTGGACAAACTTCAGACAGACTCCCACATGCTGGGAGATGGCATGGATGTCTGAATAAAAGTGGCAGAAGAGGAGGATCTGAAGCCATACTGAGACATCATTCTGAGGAGATTTCAGTGGCAGCTGACACCAGCTCACATGGTGGCTTACACATTCTCATTCAAAGTACAGAGGGAAGAACATGGTTGGTTTGACTGCCAACCAGGAAGAGAAGGTCCAGGAGTGGGTGGCACTGAAGGATCCTTGGTTCCTGACAGTGGTCATGTGGAACATCACCACTGGTAATGTTCCAGATCCAGGATGACAGGTGACCCCAAACCATGTTCAGCCTGTGTGTTGTGAACTTGTTGCCACCTGTCTCATAGTGGCTTGTGACAGACTTCTGAAAGAAGGTCACCAAGAAATTCCTATCATCAGATGGCTTTGCTGACCTGATGACTCTGCTTCATTGTCTCCCTACAAGCTCTGCTTCTATCCAGTGGCTGTTCAGCACCATGGGACTTGTCAATAACAAAGGCCAGAACAGGCTCAGCATTGAGAAGGTGGCAAAGCTGGTGCAGTTCTACAGCATGATGTGTTTTTTGGATGATGTAGCTATGGTGATTGGCAAACCTTTGGTTAATAATACAGCACCAGTTTTTTGTCTGTTTTTTTCTGTTATTGAACAACTCACTAATATAGCAAATATCCATACTAAAAAAATCCCAATTCCCTTAAAAACATTTCAAAAAAATGGCAAAAGCCCAGACATGGTAAAAAACCCCAAACCAATAAAAAACTTGGCTTTTACAAAAACCCAGGGTTTTGGTCAGCTGATCAAGCATCCTGGGTTTTTGGCCACCATGTCCTTTTAACTCTTATTTTCAAATTTATAAAAGTAATGCATCATCTTTCAGGGCAATCCAAAAGTTGTATTTTGCACTTTAATATTTTCTCTCCCTTGCAATATTTTTGGGGGCTTACTGCATGTCACATAGCTATTAATGTAATGCAAATTATATCCTGTCTGTCCTTTAATTGATGAAAGACTCTTGTGGATACATCTATCTGCAAATGAACATCAAGATGTACAAGGACATGAGCCACTTCTAAGACACTTCTTTATAACCAAACTAATAAGGTTAACTTTACACTTTACTGCTCAAGGGGGGTGGCACACAGCACCCCTATGCCTCCATGGTTCCAGAGTGCATGGCCACATCATGTGTTCAATATACCTTAATACCTTCCTGCAAGAAGTTGGGAAATTTTTATCCATGGTTTAAGCATTTTTAAAACAAGGTAAAAGGTGACATTTTGCAATGCACTTTCTAGACAGCAATTATTTTTTTATTATTAACCGCAGAAAACGTGGTACTGATGTGCAACAATG
Organism: Capitulum mitella; assembly: GCA_030062745.1. NCBI lineage: Eukaryota > Metazoa > Arthropoda > Thecostraca > Pollicipedomorpha > Pollicipedidae > Capitulum > Capitulum mitella. The sequence goes on along the minus strand of CP099845.1, from coordinate 29,108,047 downwards.
CCACCACAGCATTTGCTGCAGAGTACAAATAATATGAAAATGTATTTGCAGGTATTCGGAATGGAAATGTGATGATAGAGAGACGACTCACATCTACATAATGAAATGAACAAGTGATGGTGGTGGCCTAGATGCCCCAACAGCATCAACGCCGTCTTTAAGTTACCTTGGAGTTCCTGGACAGAATTTCTTGCCTCTGAAAGCACGTCAACAATGCTATCAGATATGAACCTATATGTTTTATCACGTGGACCACATAACTGTTACGTGTCACTTCCCGAGAACGATCACCGCTGCTTAGCTTTTGCTGCGATTTTTTTCGTAAAGTGCGCACCGTTTCAAGCACCGCTGCGCATTTTACGTGACAGTGCAGGAGCCAACTATTAGAGCCACAGCATTGCATTGTAGATGACGTCATATATATCTGATTCGATTAGAACTTAGATTTATTTCCTGTATTTCCCAGTAAAAGGAAAACCAAAAATATACTGAGTCTTTTTTAATATATTGCAAGTCCTCTTTAGCCTGATTAATGGAAAAAAATAGCAAAGTTTTATTTGCAACGCAACGTTCTGGCTTCGTTGTGTATTCTTCTTTCTGGGCTCGGACCCTCACTCTGTTGGCATTTGTTTCATAGCATTGGCCATACTTGCGGTGTTCAAGCTTTGTGCAGGTCCTCGCTGCAGACAACTGTCAGAACGTGGGCCGACTAAAAAGTTCAGTGTGACAAAATGCGTTGATCTCTTGACTCTCGCAATAGCATTCTTGTGAATGTTCATTAAATTATTTGAGGTTGGTACATACCACATACCCTCGATGTCTTATCCTGGTAGAGAACCACGGGGCTAAGGGGTTTAGCTTATTGGTGCGATTAGTTGCTGACTGATATGCACTGGCACCTTGCCCATCATGACCTGCCCTTTAATGAGACTGTGGACTTCTTGAGTCCTGTGAAGGTTTCACCTCATTTACTGATGCTTGTTTTGTTGCAGGATGGAGAGTCAGTCTCAGGGGCCAATCAAGCCTTTGACAACTGATCAGATACGAGAGAGAGCAAGAACCTGGAACCTGGCAGCAGATGCAGGCCTTCTTGCAACTCTCCAGAGTTGGTCTGAGGTTAGTTGCCTATGCACTGCAACTCAGTTTTCCATGTTATTGTAACTACAATTTTCATATGATATTGCAAACCTGAATTGTATCCATGTGATGCCTGCCAGTTTTTGTTATTGGCACTTCTGCCATATGTCTTGCTCAAGAGGAACTTGGACAAGGTTCTACACTGTATAGCCCACACCATACTTGGTTATCCATCTAGAAGCATAGTCAGGTTGTTCTTGCATGGCCCAAGAGACCAAAAAGAACAAGGAAAAAACAGTTGTGGCTACCAAGGCTTGCATACTGTAAATCCAATGAAAATAACAGTTCTGTCAACTGACTGTTTTACAACTCTGGCTGTGTTGCTATTCCTAGCATATAAATAGATTTAGGTTATTGTATATCATAAACCATAACACCAGTATTGCCATCTGATAAATTGCAGTGTACCTTTGTTAATGCATTGACCTCAGAAGGACTCTCTCTCTCTCTCTCTCTCTCTCTCTCTCTCTCTCTCTCTCTCTCTCTCTCTCTCTCTCTCTCTCTCTCTCTCTCTCTCTCTCTCTCTCTCTCTCTCTCTCTCTCTCTCTCTCTCTCTCTCTCTCTCTCTCTCTCTCTCTCTCTCTCTCTCTCTCTCCCACACTTTCATTCGCTGCTGGTGAGATGCAGAGAGATATATACATCTGCTATTTTTGGTTGTCTTTGGGATCCTTGATGGTAAGGTATGATTCTGTGGGAACATGCAGATTGGCTCAGAATGTGACTATGCATTTAATCCTACTCCTGGCAGGGGGCGGAATCTGCACCCCTTGGGTATTTAACTTGCCAATTCCAGGGTTTTTGATGCAGCTTCATGAAACTTGGTGAAATTTTTGTAGCTATTCTTTTTATGTACTGTGACAAAATTTTGAAATTCTCTTTTGCTCAGGGGCAGAGCCAGGCAACATTTTTGGGAGGCACCTCAGGCCATTTTTGGCCTTGTTGAGGGTGAAAGGAAAACAGGTGCCAAAATTAGCATTTTTAAGATAGAACTTAAAACTTTATATGGATGTATAGCTAAATAGCTGGGCAACATGCAGATACAATTTTGTTTATCTGAGGCCATTTAACAAGGTCAGGTTAAGGTGAAAATTCAAAATTTCCATTTATAGTGATAATTTGGGCACCATTTTTTTGAAATGTGGATCCCAGAACATATATGACATGGTAGTGTGCCCTCTACTTGTGTACCAAGTTTCAGCTTGATATCCAGTCTGGTCACAGAGCTATGTTCTAAGATGTCAGTGCACATACCCTATATCACAATAGCTGTGAAATGGAATTTTTGAAACAGGGTGAATCCAAATGATTGAAAATGTTGTCAGATAACACTAAATGCACACAAAATCATTCCAAGTGACTCCAAGGTCACTGGAGGTCATTTAAGGTCCAAGGTCATTAGTGGATCTGAAGAACATGTGACCATGACAATTCCCCCTTTCTCATGTCCCTGGCACCGCCCATGCTAACATTATGCAAATTTTGTAATGCAATTTGTATTTCTTCAGCATGACATGACCAGTAGAGCCCAAAGAAGTGTTTTTATCTTTTTTGTTCATTCAGTTGTTGAAAAACTAATCCTCCTATTTTTAAAACCCTGTGAATGCTTATGCATTTTCTCAAAATGTCAAATGTTTGTGCCAATCGTAAAAACCCCATCCATAGTCTCTCGATTCATGCCCATTTCATCAAAATCGGTCTATGAACAACGGAGTTATAAGAAGTTCAAAAATGCCCCTCATTTTGATATTTTTGTCCCCCTGTATCCTCCCTATCAAAATTTTGAAAACTTCTTCCTTAAAAGTGTATTTAACGTCATGGCGAATCGATTGCCGTTTGTTGTGATGAAATCGGATGTGTAGTTCTCGAGATCTCGGGGGGGGGGCGATCCGCCCCCCCCCTGCCGGGAATCGGTCATACCGTCTAGCCCTCCGGGAATAGGGTTAAGGGAACCAAGATCTAACATGAAGTCACTGCCATTTGTGATCTATACATCTGATGGACTGTCACTGACTGGCGCTGTTGATGTACCATCTTCAGCACGTGTCAGAGCGGGCCACTGCCATCCGGCTGGACATCAGTCGGCTGCTGGAAGAAGCTGCTGCCGCCCAGTCCAGGCTGGAGACGGCCGGAAACCAGCTGCTGCTTGTCTCGAACAGCCGCTTTGTGGAGTCTCGCGTGTACGACGACGATGGCACAGTCGAGTCTGCGACGTTGTCGACTGAGAAAGGCGTGAGTAGTGCTGCGCTTTTATATATTCCGGTCTTGACGTGGATTTCTAAAGTAGTGTCATTGGCAGTATGTCAGAACAGTAGCTTTGCATGAGACATGCAGTGAAGAGCCCATGAATATGACACAGTTGAAACAATGGCCTGCACCAGAAGGCTTAGGTCTTGGAAAACGTAGTCTGTTTCCTTATTTTTAGCTGTGATTGGTGTATTCTTGATGATGTCTGTTGTGATAAGTCCGTTTTTTTATATTTAGCCCATGCCCGACTGGCAGTTGGCGCCATGCACGCTCTACTGGGGAGGGGGTTAACCGCCAACCGTCTAACTTGGGAACGGCTGGTCGCACGATGAACATAAGCGTACCGTTGGAAAGCTCGTGACAATAAGTGCTCGAAATCCGCCTCATTGCCATTTCTGGATAATATGTAATCTGTTTGCACGTTATATATGCTTTCTCAAAACCGACTGCATGAAACCGAGAAATGACTTGTATCTCAAGGGCTGTGATTAGTCAAGTTTAGTTAAATGCGCCGACGAATGGGTAAAAATCGTCAGATTCTGGTACGAGTCTAATTTCTCTAATTTGTGTAACATGTACGCGGAAACGTCGAGTTAAAGACAGCGATTTTCGCGCCACTGCATCGCGGGCGCCGATGCCGAACGTGCGATTTAATTAGAGTTCTGATTTGTGTCTTCCGTTATTTTGGTAACGTAAGTCTTGCCAGTGGTGTGTCTTGATGCTAGCGATTCTTGTCATGGTTTTCCATGCGTAATGTTGACCTTATTGCTTAATGTGATAATAATCCGTTGGATATCAGTCTACGCAATCGGCGGGGCTTGACTCGAGAGAGCCTGTCTGTTTCCAAAATTTGGAATTTTTCGACATTTATTGAAATTTTTCGTATCTTTCGCAACTGTGAGAGCCACTTCTGCCATTTTCTGTCCGTTTGAGTCATTTATCGCCAATTTTGACGGCGGTGCATTTTGGCGCTAACAGGTGGTGACCTGACCCCAAGTCAATGGTTGGAGGTTGTCGATATTTTGCCCGGTGACAGCCATTGGATTTCTGCATCACTGTACACTTGAAATTTTATAAAGATTGGTCAGTTCCCAAAAATCCATACCTTGAGAATGGGCTTGGCCATAGCTCAGTAAACTGGAAGTTTCCAAAAAATCTGAGATAGCAGATTTGTTACATTTATGGAGATCTCTAATCCCTGAAAGTTGCATTGTAATATCTTTCTTTCCGAAAAAGATAATAGCACTAAGCTTTTTTGGACATAGGTCACTTGGCCTGACTTATGTCAGAGACCTGGCTCGATCTGAGGTCAAAACCTTGGCATGAACTGTAAAAATGATTGTGTAGATGCAAGATGTAAAATAAAGTGCAGAAACAAATGAAGGACGAGATTTAAAAACGCAGTGGCACACAATTTCGTGGCGTTGCGTTTCTTCGTTCTCTCGCAATGTTTGAAAAACCTAGGGATGGGGGATCAGCCTTCAGTCGGGTCCGGGCTAAAGATCCTGATGCACTTCTTTCCGGGTCAGAAAAATCAAATGTTGAAAGAAAAAGAGGGCAGATTCTCCTCGTTCCAGTTGCGTGGGTCATGGCTTAAAATACCCACAACAAAAGTATTTTTCAAGTCATTGCATGCAATAGCTATTTAAGAGCATCACAATGCATCAAGTCTCCAGAATCATGATGTTTGGTAATATTCAATTGCTGTTTTGTGTTACGGTATGTTAGTTCGAAAGTGTTGGACGTCAGCTATCTGCCATGTAGATGAACTTTACCATTTCACCATTGGAAAGGTTCCTGCCAAGGAGGATGACCCAAAAGAAGCACACTCTCGCATGTGTCAAGCGCTGTCTCTGGGTGAACAGCTGCTGGACGAGGTGTATGAACCCCTGATGATGTCCGATTCGGAGAGTGACGAACCAGAAAGCGACAGGTCAGTGACTGCATGTTGCTCATTGTCGTTTATGCAAGCTTGCATTGTGCCTCAAGAGGCAGCAGCAGGTCCAGGGATGGATACTGGGTGTGGCTTTCAGCCATTTGTGTCGCCTTACGTGGCTTCGAATGACCTTAAACAGGCCAACTAGACGTTTCCCTGCTCTGAATCCTGACAACAGCGTCTGGCGATATGTTGCCTGACATATGATATGCGATGTGTCCACTCTACGAAGCTGTGTATTTCTTTGTAAAAGCTTCAGTCTTTCGGAGAGTGTTTGTATCTGTTTTGGCGGAGACATCAGTCGTTTCGCCTGACCGTGTCGCCGGGCGCCGAGTGACGTGTGGGCCGCGCTCTCCGCCAGCCTGCCGCTGCTGATCGAGCCGCGGGACGCCTACCTGGACCGGCCGCTGCCGTACGTCATCTCCAGCGTCCAGTTCGAGGACGACGACGCCGTCGGGCTGCAGCTGGGCGCCGCCGGCAGCCGCTCTGTCTCGTCCGTCGACGACGACCTGGACAACCAGGTGTGGCCCGCCACCGGGCTTCGGGTGTACCGCCTCGCGGGCCTCACTGCCCGGCGCCTGAGTGCAGCAGGAACTGTGTGACACTGGCTGTCATTCATGTAACGTTCCACTGGTTGTGCCCGGCCTGAGCTGGGGCTGGTGTCCGGCGATGGCCGTAGCCTGGCCTGTCGCGGCGCCCGTCTGTGCGCAGTCGTCCCCACAGTGACTGTTTTGCCGGCCGCGGCAGGAGTGGGCCGAGGAGGCGGAGGAGGAGCTGCCGGCCGGCCGGACGGGCGGCGCCCCCGGCCACCAGCCGGCGGCCGGGACCCAGGTGAGGGAACGGCCCGCCGCACGCTGCCGGCGGCTCCGTACCGGCGCCGCGCGTCTGGCGTACCCTCTGACGGCGCTCAGGCCGCCACTGTCGGACTCTGTCGCGTCGCGGACGGGGATGGCGCCGGGCGGTGCCGCGCCCGGCGTTTTGACGGGGTCGTGTGGCGTCAGCAGCCAGTCACAGCGCCGTTTGGTAGTCATCACTGTCCTGCTTGGGTGGCACTGATGCGGTGGCTGATGTGGCGCGACGTTAGGATGTTCCGTTTGATGTTATGATCTGGACTGTTTGGTGTGACCGGTGGCGTGGGATAGGGCGTGAGAATGGCATGCTGGGTGGCCATGAAATGTGATGGGACTGATGGCATATGGTTTGGTGTGAGGATTTACTGCCAGATGCTGTGACTGAGAGATGTATTTGAAGGCGTGTGGCGTGACATCAGGATACCCTGCTGAATGGCAGTGCCTGTCTGTTGTGGGTAGTGGCGCGTGACGTGATACCAGTTGTTGTAGGATCGCCGTGACGTGCGATGGTATTGATGATGTGTGACGTGACGCCAGGATGTCTTGCTGGATGACCGGAGTTCGGATAACGTCTCCCCTCCGCCGGCGCCGCGCGCCAACGCCGCCGCCTCCGCGACCGCCGCGGACCGCCCGTCATCAGGTGAGCCTGCGTGAATGTCTTGTCGCAACGTACCGGTGGTGCTGTAAAAACACAGGCACTTCTGGTAGCTGTTTGTAAACTGGTTCACGCTTACACTGTTTCACTTATGAGAACTATACTATGATTTGTTCCTCATTGTTTGCAAGGCGAATGACGTTGGTCATGGTATCGTCTGGTTAAAACAATACAAACGTGGTGTAAGATGTTTGCGTTGTGCCGTTGCTTTTGAAGGAGTGTTGGACGGCGCGCTGCCGTCCCGTGCTGTCCAGTCGGGGGGTTCGTCCGCGGCCCCTGAACGGGACGGGACCTGCTGCTGCCGCAGGCGAGCTGTTCCCTCCGGGCGATGTGTCCGGCCCGGAGGAGGAGGAGGAGGAGGAGGAGGATCAGAGCGGTCTGTTCGGCGCCGCAGCCGGCGCCGCCGCCCGTCTCTGGGACGGCGCGGGCGAGGACCGGTCGGGAGCCGCCGCCTGAGCCGGCCGTCACCGCGCTAGGTCAGTCCGGGTCACTGCCGGCACGTCAGTCAGGGTCTTAGTCAGTCAGGGAACACTGCAGCCATCGGATCACAGTCAGTTCGGGAACACTGCAGACAACAAATCGCAGCCAGTCCGGGAACACTGCAGCCATCGGATCACAGGCGGTACGGAGATACTGCCGGCATCGGATCACAGTCAGTCTGTTGACACTCCCGGTACCATATCAGAGCTGTTTATTTGATGTGACTGATGTCATGAGAGTAGCTAAGTTATATGTGATGCACGCGGAGTTCCACGGACATGTTCATTTCTGTCTGTTTGTCATTGGAAGAATGGACGGTACGTGCCCGCGAACAACCTGCTCTTTTGAGGTGTTTGTTGTGGGGTGTAGTACAGAGAAAGGCCTAATTTGGCCTTTGGCTAACGAGCCATGGCGTTTTCAGACCATTCGTCGTCCGAGCTATCTGACGAGCCTCCGATTCAGGTTCGGCAGTCGCCGGATTTTGTGGCGCGTCCGGAGAGAAAGGTGAGTGACGACGTCTGTCTGCCCCTGTGGAGGCGACGCACGTTGTAGATTGGAGATGGCTGTGGGACTTAGACCGTGTTGAGGAATGCCGCCAGTCAGGTGGTCACGATATCCAATGCCTCCGTTTGTCTCGGAATTCTGTGTTTGGGTACACCAGTCCGTACAGCGACAGTAACAGAGAGTCTGTTTATTTTAGTGAGACATGGCTGGAGATGGCCCAAACGGGGCCATGTATTTGCCTTGCGGGGCGTTGCGGTCCGTTGTCCGGCGGAACTCCTGTCGGCGGCCACCAGCTGTCATTGGACGCCGCCCTGCTGGCCCCCGTCACCGCCGGCGCGCTCCAGCCGGTCGTCTCCCCGTGTCTGATGTGTGGCCTGACGGGCCGGCCCGCTCTGTCGGCTGTGTTAGCTGACTGAGTTCTCTCTGGTGGCAGCTGCCCGCAGGCGCCGTGGCCATGTTCGGCGGGCTGGACCCGTTCGCGGCGCGCGGAGCCGGAGCGGCCCGCCGGACGCCGGAGTCCGAGTCGGAGTCGGACTCGGGCCGCGTGCCGCCGCCGGACGCCGGCCGCCGGCGCCGAGTCGCCCCGAGGTACGCAGCAGGGAACCGCCCTGAGTCACCTCCTCCGAGTTGCCCCCCTCGTCCCCCCAGAGTCACGCTCATGGTCCCGTCGTAGTCTTTCACTTGGTGTATCCAGCCGTTTCCTGTTCTACCCGAGTCACTATATCCCCCCCCCCTCATTCCAGTCTTTTCCCTGGTCCTTCTGGATTTACACCGTTGTACCGTAGTTTCCCCATTGGTTTTACCGGAACCATCCCACCACCTTTGGGAGTCTTCTGGCTGTGACAGAGTAGGTCTAATTGTGAGGATGAAAAAGTGAATGTTCAGCTCTGACACCCGCATTTACTCGAGAAGATGTATAGTTGGCAGATGTACAAGTGTGATGAGTTATAGATACGCGGTTTTCGGACTTATGAGTTTGACATGATTGTTTTAGGAACTCTATGGAAATTTCCCTATTTTTTGCAGAAGAAAACTAAGCAGTGCATTGTACCAGAGCGTGGCAGTCAGCCCTGAGTGTTCAGGTCAGGATTCGGTGCCGGCAGGCTGTCGTCTGTGCCGATCAACTCGGACCGCTCGACGCTGCTGCTCTCGGACGACGACGAGGACCTGTTCGCCGTGCCCTCGTCCGCCGGTGTGCCGGGCCGCAGGCCGCCGGCTGCTCAGTCAGCCGCCGCCCCCGCCCCCGTCAGGGGGGAGCGGCCGGCCCCGGCCGCCTCCAGAACCGAGCCGGCCCGGCGCCCGCCGGCGGCGCCCAGAGGCCTCTTCGACAGCGACTCGGACGACGACATTTTCGCGGTGGTGGCGCCGGCGGCCGCCCGGCAGGCGGCCGCTGTCGGCGGCCGCGGTCAGGCCGGGGCCGGGCCCGAGCCGGACTCGGCACGACCGCCGGCTCAGGCCGCAGCGGCCGCCGCCGGCCGGGGGAGGGAGCCAGCTGCAGCCGGGGACCAGCCCGGCCCGGCTGACGGTCGGCCCTCCCCGCCGGCGGCGCCCGGCGCCGGCCGGACAGCGCCGCCCGTCAGGCCGGGCCTGTTCTCTTCCAGCTCCGAGGAGGACCTGTTCGCCTCGGTGCCGTCAGGAGGGAAGTCGGCGCGGCCGCCCGGTGCCGGCTCGCCGGCGGCCGCGGGGAGCCCGGACCGGCCGTCGGAGTCCGCTCAGCGCCAGACGTCCTTACTGAACGGGACGCAGCCGCCGTCCGCGGACCGCCCCGAGGACAGCGAACCCCAGACGGTCGCCGGCCCGAGCAGGTCCCAGCCGACGGCTGCCCCCAGCAGGTCCCAGCCGGCCTCCGGGCCGCTGTCGCTGTTCGACTTGAGCAGCGACGAGGACGACCTGTTTCACCCGACAAACGCGGGACGGCCGAGGCCGCAGCAAAAGCCGGGGCCGGAGACGGAGTCGCGGTCGCAGCAGAAGCCTGAGCCAAAGCTGGAGTCGGAGCCACGGCCACAGAAGAAGCCTGAGCGGAAACTGGAGCCGGAGCCGCGGCCGCAGCAGAAGCCTGAGCCGAAGCTGGAGCCGGAGCCGGAGCCGCGGCCACAGAAGAAACCGGAACAGGAACCGGAACTGAAGCGAAAGGAAAAGCCGGAGCAAACACCACAGCCGAAACCAATGCCGGAGCCTGTTCCAGAGCAGAAACGAGACCCGCAGCCGGAGCCGGAGCCGGATTCGGAGCGGGAGCTGACCGGCCGGGGATCCGGCGGTGCCAGTCCGTCCCCTGTCGAGCGACGGCCGGCCGGCGGGCCGCGGCGGCCGGCCGGCCAGCGGCTGTCCGGCTTCTCGGCCGTGTCTGCCAGCCTGGAGCGTCAGCTGTCCCGGCGGGCCGGCACCGGCACCAGTCCCGTCACCAGTCCCGTCACCAGTCCCGGTGCAGTCAGCGATGAGCCGGCGGGCGCTGTGACGCCGCCGCCGACTGTCAGCGGGCCAGCTGTGGCGGACCTCAGAGCCGGCAGCGGGGCAGGTACGTCCGAGCGCCCCCGGCCCGGTATCCGGCCCGACGCCGCGACTTTTGACTGGTTATCCGGCAGATGCGGCATGATCGTGCGGCGCTCTCAGTTACAATTGTTTAACGCACTGGAGAGTAAGTTACTGAACAAAGACTGATGGTTTGTAGTTGTCCAGAATTTTAACATCATAAGTCTCGGGATATTTTAATACCATCCAATAACTCGTAAGCCAAATGTCCCCAGTTCCAAACGTGTTGTTTTTGCGTATTCGCTTCGAAAACATTCGTTATATCGTGTTTTATGTTATTGGAAAGATGTGTACAAATGTTATTCTTGTAATGTATTGTAAACGTCTATCGACTTTCGTTTGGTCTCTGATGTTTTCATTTGGTCCAGATTACTACAGGGAGAATGGCATATTCCGATGGCGAATCTGTTGGTAAATGTAAGGCAAATCAGAGGAGCCGTGAAGGTGTCCTGTCTCCGGGTGGAGGGGGGGGAGGGGAGGCGGTGGGAGCTGTAATGACCTGTAATACAGCCCAATCTGAATTGTGGTCAGGTCAAGGGCAGATGGCGTCACGTGACCGTGCTGACCGGGCAGCCGACTTCTCAACCCGTCCGGGAACCTCTCCACCGGCGGCCGACACCCTGCCATCCCTGACCAAGGTATGTCAGCTGATAATGGACACTCTGCCATCCATGACCAAGCTATATCAGATGACAATGGACATCACCATCCCTGACCAAGGTGTGTCAGCTTATAATGGACATTGCCATTCCTGGCCAAGGTATGACAGCTGATAATAGACACCCTGCCATCCCTGACCAAAGTGTATCAGCTAATCATGGACACCCTGCCATCTCTGACTAAAGTTTGTCAGGTGATAATGAACACTGCCATCACTGACCAAGGGATATCAGACGACAAGGGATACTGCCATCCCTGACCAGCTACTAATGGATACTGCCGTCCCCGACTAAGGTGTGCCAGCTGAAAATTGAAAAAAAACAGCCGTGCCATCCCTGACAAAGGTTTATGAGGTGGTAATTGACACCCTGCAGTCTCTGCCTAAGATATGTCAGCTGATGACGGACATCCGGCCATCCCTGACGAAGACCAGTCAGCGACTTAAAAAATGCATCCGTTGAACTAAGTCACAGCTCAATTAATTGTCGAATGTCGGCGAATCTTCGGCCAACATCGGACGACTCCAGTCCTGGAAGCGACGGGACGAATTGGGCCGGGAGGACTCCTTAAGTGTTCACAGCTTAAACAGTGTTGAAAACAACCTGTCCAAACCAGTCGGGACAAATGCCCCCGTTACCTGCGTTTCGTAAAAAAGGACTCACCCGCGGCCTGCGGTGTCCAGGGACCGGCGGCAACGGCCTTCCGGCACTTTCTGACGCCTTCTGTACCACGTCTGTAGTGTTTCAGGAACAGGCCCTTTGGCCGTCGGCGGTGTTACAGGAGTGGGCCCGCAGACGGTCCGCAGTGTTTCAGGAGCCGGCCCACTGGCGGCCCACGATGTTTCAGGATCTGGCCCGGTGACGGCTGGCGGTGTTTCAGCAGCGGGCCCGCTGACGGTCCGCTGTGTTTCAGGAGCAGGCCCGCTGACGGTCCGCTGTGTTTCAGGAGCAGGCCCGCTGACGGTCCGCTGTGTTTCAGGAGCGGCCCCGCTGACGGTCCGCTGTGTTTCAGGATCTGGCCGGTGATGGCTGGCGTTGTTCAGGAGCAGGCCCGCTGACGGTCCGCTGTGTTTCAGGATCTGGCCGGTGACGGCTGGCGGTGTTTCAGGAGCAGGCCCGCTGACGGTCCGCTGTGTTTCAGGATCTGGCCCGGTGACGGCTGGCGGTGTTTCAGGAGCAGGCCCGCTGACGGTCCGCTGTGTTTCAGGAGCGGGCTCGCGGTCCAGTCAGGAGGCGGCCCAGTCGGAGGAGAGCGCCAGCAGGTCAGCCGGCGCAGTCATCGCCGCTCCCAGCCGAACAAAGCTCGACGGAACAGCGCGGAACGGCGGCCGGAAGAGCGCCGCCTGGTGCGGCCGGAAACGCCAGAAGGAAGCCCCCGGCACCGGTCCCCAGGGCCGAGCGGAGGACGCCGGTCACGTCCGACACTGGGGCAGCGGCGGGTCCTGGGAGCTCGGCGTCAGATGTGCCCGAGAATCCGACGGCTGTCGCGTCTGCGGTGCCCTCGGCGGTGACTTTAGCGGGATCTGCTGGGTCGCGGATCTCCTCAGCGGTTCCCGCGGGAGGAGCTGCTGGATCGCGGGCCCCTGACGAACGGGCGGCGCCGCCAGGCAGCGGTGGGCTGAGCTCGGAGCCGTCCGGCCGCCAGCCGCCGCCTGCTGCGAGCCCCTCAGCCGGCGCTGACGGGCCGCGACCCGCCGGCGGCCGGGGCAGCTCCACCCTCTGGGACAGCGACAGCGACGAGGACCTCTTCCACGAGGTGAGGCCGGCGCTGTCTCGGGGACTGGCGGCGCCCCTGCCGGCGGCCCGACTCGTCCGGAGCCGGTCTCAGAGGAGAGCCGGCCCGATCCTGTCCCGGAGACAGACAGCAGAGCGAGCCGTGAGGAAAACCAGCAGGCGCGGCCTTCCAGCGCAGTTACAGCGGAGAGCCGGCCCGACACCGGTCTGGCGTCAGACGCCGAGGGTGATCTCATGGAGAAACGTGGCACTGCAAGTTCCGCTAACGAAAACACGTTAGATGGTACTGCCGGGACAGAGTGCGAGTCACCGTACGTCGGTGTGTGGAGTGCCGTCTCTGAAGGTCTCCAGCGGAATCGGATGGACCCGCTGGAGACTGGGAAGGGCGCCGGTGATGATGATGACAGAGAGGTGTTGTCCGACACCGCGGTGCCGCCGCCAGGTACCGACGGTGATCCACTGGCATCAGCAGCCAGCGCCGACCAGGGACTTTCTGACGGTGGTGGGAAGGCGGCGGCCGCTGGCGCGGCAGGAGATTGGTGTCCCGGAGCCCGGCGCCCTGCCGGAGTCACCGCCAGAGCCGGCCGCCGGCAGCCGACCGGCCCCGCCCACCGGTCTGCTGTTCGATAGCGACAGTGACGACGACTACCTGTTCTACGGCCCGCCACGGCCGGCGGAAGACGGCGATCTGTTCCGAGAGCCGCCGCAGCCAGGCCGCGGCAGATGACGGCGATCTGCTCGAGGAGCCACCGCAGCCAGCCGTACCTGATGACGAGGATTTGCTCCGCAAGCCACCAAAACCAGCCGCAGCAGATGACAAGGATCTGTTCCAGGAGCTGCCGCAGCCAGCCGTGGCAGATGACAAGGATCTCTTCCTGGGGGAACCGCAGCCAACCGTGGCAGATGACGAGGATTTGTTCCGCAAGCCATCACAGTCAGCTGCAGCGGATGAGGAGGATCTGTTCCAGCAGCCTCCACAGCCAACTGTGGTAGATGACAGGGATCTGTTCGAGGAGCCGTCGCAGCCAGCAGTACCTGATGACGAGGATTTGTTCCGCAAGCCACCAAAACCAGCCGCAGCAAATGAGGATTTGTTCCAGGAGCCTCCTCGGTTAGCCACGGAAGATGACGAAGATCTGTTCTGCAGCCCATCACGGCCAGCCACAGCGGACGACGAGGATTTGCCCCACCGCCTACCACAGCCAGCCACAGCAGATGACGAGGATCTGTTCCACCGCCCACCAAAGCCAGCCACAGCAGATGACGAGGACCTGTTCCACCGACCACCAAAGCCAGCCACAGCAGATGACGAGGATCTGTTCCACCGCCCACCACAGCCAGCCACAGCAGATGACGAGAATCTGTTCCACCAACCACCAAAGCCAACCACAGCAGATGACGAGAATCTGTTCCACAGCCCGCAACAGCCAGCCACAGCAGATGACGAGGATCTGTTCCACCGCCCACCACAGCCAGCCGCAGCAGATGACGAGGATCTGTTCCACCGCCCACCGCAGCCAGCCACAGCAGATGACGAGGATCTGTTCCAAAGCCGGCCACAGCCACCCGCGGCAGATGACAAGGATCTGTTCCGCAGCCGCCCACAGCCAGCCACAGCAGATGAGGAGGATCTGTCCCACAGCCCACCACAGCCAGCCACAGCAGATGACGAGGACCTGTTCCACAGCCGGCCACAGCCAGTCGCCCGGGCAGTTAGCCCGTCTTCCTCCGGTTCGCGGCCGGCCGTCATTGAACCCCGCCGCCAGGAGGCCCCCGAGCGGCACGGTGCCGCCGACAGCCGGCCCGTGGAGGAGCACGCTGCGCCGCCGCCGCCGCCGGCCGGAAGCCGGCCACAGTCCGTCCCGGGACAGCGCCAGGCGCCGGTCCAGCCGCCGCCGGCGGCCGGGCGCGCGAAAAACCTGTTCGACTCGGACAGCGACGAAGAGGATCTGTTTCAAGCGGTGGCGAGGCGGGGTTCCAAGGCGCCCCACACGCCCTCCGTGTTCGAAGCGCCAAAAGCGGAGGAGCCGCGCAGCAGCGAACACGTTGAAAGCCCGCCCAGAAAACCGACGTCAAGCCGAGAGGAAGACAAACGGTCTGCACAAAAGCCTTCGGTATCATCGGCGGTCGACAAAGATGGACCGAAGAGAAACGCTGCCGAGACTGGTAAGGTCAGCCCCGCATCTTCAGACCTTTCGAGTGCGCTCGCAACCGGCTGTCATCATGAACCTCCCCGTCCCGTTCTGCCCCGTTCGCAAACGAAAACGCAAAAGGCTGGCAAGAGTCTGTTCAGCTCGGACAGTGACGACGAAGACCTGTTCCAGCCGTCGGCGGCTCGCAGGCCTGTGCCGCCGTCAGGCTCGCACGAGCAGGCCGCCGGCAGCGGGCCGACGGGGCGACTCGCCGGGCGGCCGGCCGCAGAGCACGGTTCGCCGACGGCTGGTGCGTCTCCGGCGGGCGGCCGGGCGGGCCCCGCCGGACCGCAGGGCCCGGCCGCGCCGGACCCGTGGGCGGACAGCGACGACGATGAGCTGTTCGGCGGCGGCGGCGGTCCGGCGGCCCGGCCACCGTCGGCGTCGCGGCCCGGGCCGGCGGCCGCGCTCTTCTCCGACAGCGACGACGAGGCCCCGAGCGGCGGCGGCACGACCGCGGCGGCGGCCGCCGACGGCGCCCGGCCGGCGGCCGCCGCCGCGGCAGCGCAGCCGAAAGCACGGCTGCAGCCGGCCGTCCGCAACCCGCTCTCCGACTTATGGGACAACATGTAGCCGCTGGGAACCTCTCAGACGTGTGGGATAACGTCAGACCGCCCGCAGCTCGCCCTCCGACATCTGGGTGGGGCAGAATGGCGGCGTGTGGTGGCTCTTTCTCCCCCTTTGTCAAGTCTGATGTCTTCTGCCTTAGACTGGAGTTGCACACGGTCGTCGCATGTTTCCCCACACACAAACTCTGGTGACATGTGCCCGACGTGTTGTCCCCTGTGGCGGTGTTCAGGCGGTTTTCGTGACCGGTGTCGTGGACTGGGTGTTGGTGCTGTCTGTTCTGTGAAGTAGCCGCGCCTCCTCGGTCCTGTTTCGTGCCCTGTGATTGCCTCAGACCGGCCGCTGATGACTGTCGGCCTTGATGACTCAGACTGTCGGCCTTGATGCGTCGGTCTGGGGTCACCAGATGAGAGGCTAGTCTGTTTTAGCTTGTAACGCTGTCTGCCGAAGTGCCTGACCACCGTGCCTGTGTCGTGCGTGGCTCACGGGGCTCACGGTTGAGGAAGTGGCTGTTGTTTAGTGGGCGGTACGTTACGATGATCGAGCGGTTGTCTTACAAGTACTCATGCCGTGCCTTGGCCGCGGAAAACCAGGCACCTGTGGTGGGACGAAAGTCCGGCCGTGCCATGATCACTCCGCCACGTCTGGTGACGCATCATTCCGAACGTTGTTGTAATTCACCTCATTTCTGTCCGCGCCCGAGCCTGACCTGCCCTTGCCGGTCGGCCCCGGGAACGGCGAACAATCGTCTCAACAGACGTCAGATTTCCGACCGGCCTCGGGATTGGGAGCCCTGTCGTTATGGTCGGCCTGTGCAGACCTTTGTCTGGTGTGCGTCGACAAGACAAGACTGAGGCGCACCGTTCGACTTCGGTTGGTGGTATTGCACGCTGACCGTTTGGCTTCTGCACGACCGCGTGAGGTGTTGTGTGGCCATTTTTCAAAGGAAGGCCTCGTGTGGGCAACATGTGATGAGGAAGATTGCATTCCGTGGTTCGGAGGGATAGCACCTCGAGTGATTTCACGAAGCTTATAATGATTATGCGATATCTGTTATCCATGAATAAACCAGCATTTATTTACAATGGTTTATATGGTGTACGTGTCAAGATTCGTTGATTTTGCAACGAACTCGACGCGGACGGATGATACGTAACGTTATCTTTTCTTAAGTTAGTAAAAATTCGACGCCAAGCTAGTTTTGGATAATACTTCGGGTCAGCCGCATCACACTGGGACACCAGGCAACTGCTGCAACAATACAATCGCCACCCTTCAAACAACAGCAGAGGAACGCATAATTGCCGTTCTGGTTGGTGCAGACGGCTCTGGATCTAGTTTTTTTTTCACTCGGCTGACAGTTCTGATGGCGTCGGAAAACCTCACCTCAAACGATTTCGCGCACCAGAATCCGTTTGGCAGCTTTGATCTTTCATTTTCACCTGGCCGTGCGTAATGTATCGTCTCATATCGCACCGTCTCTTCGCATCGCAAGCAATCCCTTCGTCAACCTCAAAATAATGCCGACAGAGGCATAGTGGTCTCCATAGGACGTCAGCCGCGTTCGGCTTTGCATGTAGAATAAGGGATGATAAACCAGGCCTTAAAATCACCAGAAAGTTGCGTATATTGTTCATGCCCCTGAATGCCATTGATGGTGCATACAGTGAGCCGCACTGCGACTGGCCTCCCTCGCATCGATTCACACGCTTTGAGCGCCGTTACGTCGCTACTGAGATGGGCGTGGGCATCGAAGTTCGGAAATCCTCATACCCACAGCAGTTCATGAAGCCGCAGAGTTTGGCACATCGTGCAGAGTCGCTGCGGCTGTCCACCGCAGGCGGCAGCCGCAGCTCTGAGGTGGTTCACCGCTGGCGGCGGCTGCAGCTCTGAGGCGGTCCACCGCTGGCGGCAGCTGCAGCTCTGTGACAGTTGACCGCTAGCGGCAGCTGCAGCTCTGCGGCGGTCCACCGCTGGCGGCAGCTGCAGTTCCGTCTGAAGCTCAGCGCTGCTGCCGCGCGGTGGGATGAGCCGGACGATCAGAAGTCCCAGGTGCTCCACCACCACAGATGGTAGTAGGTGCTGTTTTCGTCGTGTTTCGGCCGGGGTCCAGACATGCCGTAGCACAGCGGTTGAAACAGGTAGAAACTGCAGGCAGAAGCATGGTGGGTTGTGATCTACCGTGTTCGCCAAGCAAAATCACGGAGGGGCCCAGCAGGCAGGCAGCTAGTTTCGCAGCCATGTTTGGCATTCTGGACGAATCCTGCATCCCTTCATATGTTCTACCGTCAAGCGTGAAGCCAGAGCGGCATGGTCCTGAACAAAGCATCAAGTAAACACAGAACGACGTATAATAACTAGGGAAATAATAGGAAAATGCTGGAGACCACCGCTCCATCCGTGCCTGCACCAGTAGCGTTCATTCTGTGAAAGAACTACGTAGCCTTCAGGTATAAATCGCTGGGCAAATGGGCCACTAATGTACGCATCATGCTTCCTGTGACCTTCCGTGACACATTATGCTCTCTTCCTGGTCTGTGTTACTGATACCAGCTAGCTGCTAACTGCCAACTAGGACAAATAACCACCGCCGAGGGTCAAGCTACCGCTGCCGCCCCAACTCCCGCTGCCGCCCCAACCTCCCGCTGCCGCCGCAGTTCCAGTGCCGCCCCAGCCTCCGCTGCCGCCGCAGTTCCATTGCCGCCCCAGCCTCCGCTGCCGCCGCAGTTCCAGTGCCGCCCCAGCCCCGCTGGCCGCCGCCCCGGGCCGCACGGCCCAGCCCAGTCCGCAGCGCTTACCTGTAGAACAGCGCGGCCACCACCACAGAGACGAAGCCGTGATAAGCGGCGGTGCGCCACTGTGCCGGCAGCTGCCTGTACAGAGCGGTCAGCAGGAAGTCCAGCACCACACCTGCCGGCGCAGGCGCATCACGCGTCACGTCCGGTCACTGGACGTCGCGACTGGACAGCAAGTACACATCCTAGTCCGGTGGGCCAGCAGCCACAGGTGTACTGGGCGGGCACCACTGCGGGGATATTCTAACAACCTACGGCGAGGCGCCTATCGCCGTCTTTGCCCCCTGTTGACACGGTCAGCTGCCTTCCAAGGTGATCGGCTGGATCTGCCCCTGATCGCCGGAGAGCGCCGCGATTGATCCACACGGCTGCTGGAGTGTTTGCAGAGCCGCACTCTGCACAGTCGACTGCCTGGCCAGGGTTTTGATAATCCTGCCGCACGGCATACGGCTGCACCACAGCGCCGGACAGCAGAGGTGGAACATTCCACCTGACAGCGTACAGCTGCAGCAGAGCGCCGGACAGCAGAGTTGGAGACGTCCTACCTGACAGCATGCAGCTGTAGCAGAGCGCCGGACAGTAATGGTGGAACGTCCTACCTGACAGAGGAACAAGGGACGTCCTACCTGACAGCATGCAGCTGTAGCAGAGCGCCGGACAGTAATGGTGGAGCGTCCTACCTGACAGCATGCAGCTGTAGCAGAGCGCCGGACAGTAATGGTGGAGCGTCCTACCTGACAGCATGCAGCTGTAGCAGAGCGCCGGACAGTAATGGTGGAGCGTCCTACCTGACAGCATGCAGCTGTAGCAGAGCGCCGGGAAGTAGTGGTGGAAGTACAGTATGCGCGCCATCGTCCAGAACGGCAGGTAGTGGACGGCCCAAGCCAGCAGCAGCCACAGGCAGGCCTGGCCGGTGCGGCGCCGCCAGCTCGCTGTCCCAGACAGATCACGCCGGTCATGCCGCGTCACCCAGCCAGAGCGGCAGCCGCCTCTATTATTCAATGTTCTAATGAAGTATTTTACCAGCTCTTGATCAAAATGATGACAGATCCAAAGCCAGACGCCATGAAGGTGGATTTAAAGACGCGATTTAAATCGGATTTCAGGGTGCCAGCAAGTAAGCAAGCGAAAGTCTTATCGTCGTTGCCTGCGGTCGATTGTGATATGGCTGCGGCCGTGTACCGCCCACAGCCTCATCCTCTCGCAAAACGTACAAATTAATGAAAACAGATATATTCGCAGAATCACCACGCACCGATCCCAGAACGGAATGGAAAAAACGGCATCATCGCACCTGCAAGACGCTGACGAACACCGCCACCCTACAAGACATACTCGGTGTTCCCTTACCGTGCTTGTCGCCAGTGCCACCTGATGTGGCTGCAGGACGGGTCGCTTTATAGGCCAGGTAGACCATGATGAAAACACTCAGCACCAGACAGACAACGTTG
The DNA here is from genome assembly GCA_030062745.1 of Capitulum mitella. Taxonomy (NCBI): domain Eukaryota; kingdom Metazoa; phylum Arthropoda; class Thecostraca; order Pollicipedomorpha; family Pollicipedidae; genus Capitulum; species Capitulum mitella. The sequence continues at coordinate 29,088,313 of CP099845.1, read as the reverse complement.
ATCCACCATATAGTGGGCGTCCCAAGAAGATACACGCGGTGTTCGTCTTTCATGGAGAAATGGAGCCCCTGTAGCAAAAGATTTCATCAAAACATGTAAAGCTGAAGGGCGCGTACGGCGACCAACATCTTTCATTGTGAGATAGCTCACCAGGGGTGCTTACGAGTGTTCACAAGAAATAATCAGTCTAAAACCATGATATACCCCCCCCGCCCACTCCTCCTGTCATGGCTAAAAAGATCCATCATATACACTTATGCAAAACATGCAATGCTTGGATTAGGTCCCCATAAAACTGGAGCAGACCTGACGACGCGTTAAAACCATCCTCCGTGGCCGAGCGTTACGCATGTCCGGTACAACGCAGCTGGCGTCCTCCGCGGACAACGCAAGTACGAGCTCTTCTGGCGGCAACGTACGCGGTACAGAATTGGCCACATCCACGGGTGGTCCGAGTGCAGCATGTGCAGTCTGTTCGGCTTCAGCTTGGCGTTGACGGTGGCTATCATTCTGTGGGTCTCCATGAACCTCTGGGGCAGACTGGGGATGAAGCGACGCCAGTACTTCGTGACGTTACGCACTGGAACAAGTATCACAACGTCAATGGCTGTAGGAATTCGTCTGCATGTTCCATGGCCCCGCATATGATCGCTGCATCCGTATAAGGCAAGGCAGACGAGAGAGAGAGGGGGGGAGACGGACAAACAGACAAACAGACAAACAAACATGCAGACAGACAGACAGACAGACACAGACCAGGGAAAGTGGAAGAACGGGCCATGAAGAAAGGGTCACAGCGTTTAATGGGCATTCGTCGTGCTCCGGATATGAAATCCGACTGCTCTGACTACACGGCTTTTACGATATGGATCTTGCTGTAGACGATCTGGACTGTTTATTCATAGCGGGGATGGAGGCTTCTGTGCACGGTCTAGACGATTTACTTACTGCGGGGATGGATGTTTCTGTGGGCGGTCCACACCACTCCCTCGTCCATCAAACGTTTGGTGCAGGTTACTTCATTCTGCTGCATTGCCCTGCACCACATGGGTGTGAAATCATTTCGTCAGGCGAGGGTCCAGACGGGCAAGACGCCATAAACCGGTTCTGCGTTCATATTACACAGCGGTCGGCCGGCTGAACGATGATCGAGAGGCTGGCTGCCACCCCGTCCTGTTATGCTGGACCAAAGTTTCCAATGAAAACGAAAGGCTGGCGAGGAACGCAACATCGCGTGCTGCCTTGGTCAAATTCTCCTCTCTCGTGACCTTGCATGACCTTTCAGGATCGATACTGATCTGAGGCGACCGATTGCTCGAACTCGGCTCAGACTCACCAGTCGGGCAACTTCTCCTTCGTGGCGAAAATGGCGCATCTCATGCCGGGGTTGAAAAGACGGAACTTCGTCCCGATGGCTTCGATTGGAGCTTCATCGACCAGCTCTGGAGCTTGAATGACGAAAGCGCTCTGGTATTCCTGCAGCTGCTTCTGAAAAACGAATAAACGTGGCGCTATTTGAAAACCGCCTGGTGATTCAGCATCTCAGCTCAACTCGACAATTTACGTGCGTTGTCGTCGCACCTTTCTACGTATGTATGCTTACGCTTACGTGCGTGACCACATTGATATGTAAAGGATTACATCTTTCTGTCGGTCGGAAGGTTAAATTCATCATTTCTGTGTGACAAGAAGTCTTTTTGTGAGACAGAAACGGCATATTGAACGTACAGACTCCAGTTGAAGAACACAGCCCACATACTGGCCTAGACCAGAGTCAAAACGGTAACCAAGAGAGACTCGAATGAAAGTAATTCAGTTTGGCCGCTCAAGGTTTTGCTCTCGCTATCCTGCAATAATCAAAATCGCTATGTGTTCGAGGAAAGCCAACAGTCCGGACGGAGCCCTGACATTGGCGTCGAGTCACCGTAACTCGGAGATGCTGTGCTTTCGGTCCGGCGTCACTATGGCTAGTTTAACGGCATGAGCGGCAGACTCTGGTAGCAGGGGCGGCTCGGTCGGGGGAGGGGGAAGCAGCCAGAATTTGCAGTTAGCTTGGGTATAGACGATAGGTCAGTGAGTCAGCGACCTGGGGGAAGGGAGTGGAAGACGCTGGCCGTGGGTTCGGAGTGCTCAGCGACTGCAAACTTTAGTTGTGTAGTAATAGCTACGTGTTTTTCCTGGGTGGGGGGGGGGGGTAAATGCCTATTTGCCCCATCCCCTAATCGGCGGTAGGGGACCATGGCCAAGATGTCCCCTGGATCCGCTAGTGTCTGGTAGACTGGTAGACCCTGCGCTAGCGACGGCCCACACCCAGTCGTGGGTCGGGCAGCGCTGACCACCGGCAGGGGGGCGCAACAAGGCACTGACCGCGGGCAGCGCGCCGACCAGCGTCTGGGTGGTGGTCAGCAGCGCTCGCTGGCTGAAGGTGGCCAGCACCCGGCCGGTGGTGTTGTGCACCAGGCTGATGACGTCACCGTTCAGCACGGGCTCCGGCGCCACGTAGGGGTTTTCCCAGTCGGGGATATCCTCCTCGTCGTGCGGCACGATTTTCCTGTCGGACGGAAGACCAGCCACGCTCGATTATCAACTCGGCCATGACGTGGAGCACGTACGGTGGAGCACGTACTCCATTCTGGGGAAGGAGTGGAGAGCATGTTCTCTACAGAAGTCGCTGTGCCTGCAGAAACCATTCAAAACTCTGAAAGCAAAACCTGCTTCGATGTTCTCAGGTTTTCTTTAGGAATGGTTCAGTTAAAAGACGCATGGTTGATTGCGTCCTTTGAAATATGGGCCGCAGTTTTCAGCAAAGGAGCATCGATACATTTCAGCACTTTAGCATCCACCAGGCCGTGACAGAACGTCGAACATACTCAAGCATTCGTTTTCTGCAGTGTTCCGAAACGTTTCGTGACGTGCACGATTTAGAGCAATATCGGTCGGTTTCGCTTCGCCAATCAGAGACCCGGACGAGGGAAGGCGGTCACCAGAAGTTGTTGTTGTCCTTGTGGCGGAATCCGGTGACCGAGTGGACCTGCGACAGGTTCAGCTGCTGGGCGCTGGTGGAGTTGGGGAAGTTCCAGTCAGGGTAGGTCAGATTGTGCGAGTGCAGGTAGCTGCTGTGGGAGCCGAGCGTCTGCAGCGTCACCAGAGAGCCGTACGCCAGATCTGAGAAACAGAACACCGTGACGTCAGATCTGAGAAACAGAACACCGTGACGTCAGATCTGAGAAACAGAACACCGTAGCGTCAGATCTTCAGACCAGGGAACGAAACGGAATGGTCATAAATGTGTCTAAAAATGCACGACGCGTCAGAATACAACAATTTAAGTCAGAGGCAGATTGTGAGATCTACACAGCTCGCTTAGCACGTCACTGCAGACGAAAAACGAGGCGGGCGTAAAGCCTTTTATCAAATCATCGATTTATGTCGTTTGACCACGAAGTGAACCGAAATTTGCCATACTGGGCCTAATAAAATACACCAGCCAAAGGAACAGATAAATAAAAACCGTCAGGGTGCTCGAAGGATGCAAACTCACGTTTTGGCTGACTGAGATTGAACATGTCGTTGTTTAAAAGCCTCATCTGGGAGCCGGCGGAAAGCCACCCGTCTGCCAGTATGCCGTGGACATCATTTCTGAAATAAATCATTGTTCGGAAGCGTGCCCTAAACTCAGAAAGAGGGGCTCCTAACACCACAGACTCAGTTTCTTTATTAAATGCTGAAGTTCCAAGCCCGCCATTCTCACGATAAACGTTCCATAGGTCGGTGGCATTGCCATAGTTTGATGGCATAGTAGTGTTTCTCGGCGTCATCGCCATACAGCGTGGCATCTTCCATGTTACTTGGGTGTATCGTAACGCTGGCAGATAGCACCTTGAATATCGTGATATCAGTAACCTTAACCTTAACCTTAGTAACCTTAACCTTTCCGGCAGAGTTTCGTTGCTACGTCTTCCACCAGAGACGGATCCAAGGGAGGGGAGGAGGGAAAGGGGGCGGTCGCCCCTCCCCTTCCCTTGGTTTCTAAAGGAAGGACGAAGTGTCTTTTTGCCCCCTTCCCGTGGCATTTTGGCGCCTTGAACATATGTAAAGGTCATTCTCGGACGAATGTTGTTCGTGGATACAAAGGCACCCTGTCGTTAAAAAGAGCGCACAAATGACATCGTGCACCCTTCCTAAAGGGCATAGGTGCCCTTACATCACAAAGAAGCTCCTGTAACATCGAAGAAGGGGCCAAGGTATAGCTATTCTGCGCTCCGTCCTTAAAAAGATGTCGTTAGCATAATTGTATGACACAATCAAGACACACGGGTGCGCTGAGGCGTTCTTGCGATGATGTTTGGGCGCCCTAGCGTTGAAAAGGCAGTCCTACGACACGAAGGCTGCGTCTCTATGATGGGCATGGCGCCCTCTGAAAGGGGCCCAGCTGGCGTCGAGGAGTCCCTCGTTTTAAAGCATATCAAAGGTCTTTTTGTTCGTATGGAGGCTGTGTGACACAGAGGCGCCCGTTCGATGTCATGTCATTCAAAAAGCGACCCCTCGATGGCCAGCATTCAGAACTTGCCCCTGTGATTAATCAGGGTGCCCTATTATTTGAAAGGGCACCTCCGGGACGTTGAAGTGGCATCAGTATTGTACATCTAACCCTGCCGTCCAAAATGAGCCCCTGCGCCAACAAGGATGCTCTTCTGCGATGGGATATTGACACTCTCTCGTTCAAAAGGCGCCCCTGTGACACCAGTGAGACGTCCCTGCGATGGCGTGCATGTGTCCTGTTGGTAAGTAAAAAAACGGCTTTGTGACACCAAAAAAAACACCCTGTCATAAAGTATGGGCGCCCTGTCGTTCCATGGGCCCCTCTGACATTGAGAGGGCGCCCCTGTGATAGTTCATCGTCAACATGACGATGAAAAGGCGTTCCTGCGACACTAAGGAGCCGCCCCTGCGACAGGCTGCGGTTGCGCTGTCACTAAAAAGATGCCCCTGTGGCACCAAGGAGGCGCCACCATGATGAAGTATGGGCACCCTGTCGTTAAAAAAAGCGCCTGTTGACAACAAACAGGTACCCATCTGATGGATTATGAATGGCCCGTCGTTCAAAAGGCACCGTTGCGGCACCAAGAAGGCGCCCCTGTGATCAAGTGTGGGCGTCCTGTCATTCAAAAGGCATCCCCAAGACACAAAGGCACCCAGGTGAAGGAACCACGACACCCTGTTCTTCAATACAACGCTCTAGTAACATCGAAGAGACACTAGCGTTTTAGTAATAGGTGCCCTTTTGCCAGACTGGCTCCCTTGTAACACTGACACACAAAGCCAGACCATGGGTCCTAAGAGGTGCTTGATTCAGTTTTCCATCATCAAACTTTGTCCGTGGATATAAAGGCGCTCTGTCGTTAAGAGCGAAATGTGACAATGAGCGCTCTTGCGGTAGGCCCGTTCTATTAAAAAAGTGCTCTTGCAGCTTCTAAGGAAGCGGCCATAATATAGAGCACGCATAACATGATGTACTCATACGTAATATGGGCATCCCACTTTCAAGCGCGTGCGAGTGAAAACGCCCCGAGAGTCTTTTGACACCGCCCATCACATACAACTGAACGGTGCGCGCGAGGCATGCGTTACTGCGCTTGAGTATGTCACCCCTTCCGGCGCGATTTTGGCGCCCTTTGGTGTGATTTTGGCGCTAACAATATCGTTTTGGCGCCCCTTAACCCCCCCGGCAAAATCTCTGGCCGGACCCATCCCTGCCTTCCACGAGTGAAATTTTCAACGATGTCAGTCGAATATAGCTTTTAAAGGCTAAACCCAACGTTACGTTGTCACAGAATCCCTTCAGTCGAGCCTTTCGCGGATTTCAGTGGACAGGAGTGGCGTACAAACGTCGCACGGTGTATTGCCAGATCCTTCCCTGACTGGCCGTCGATCTATCTGTACACACACAGTCCCGCAACCACAGAGTATAGGTACTTAGATCGGCCACCGACCATGACAAAACGACGTGTTGTGTTATTTGACGCTGCTGTGTGCCACGCAAACTACTAGGCAGCATACTTCCTGCAACCTAAATATTTAAAGCGGCGGTACGGTGCTGCCTCCGAGAATGACGTCAGATAGACGGAGTGACTCACGCTTTATAGATGATGGTGTCGTGGACGGCGTAAACCAGTAGATAGGTTGCTACTGGTACAATTATCAAGCAAACCGCCCGTGCAGAAAAATGTTTCAGTGTATCCAACTGGGGAAAAAGGAATAATCATGTCAGGTTCGCTCCCATCCCGAACAAAAACATATTCAATTGTTCTCTCTCTCTCTTTCTCTCTCTCTCTCTCTCTCTCTCTCTCTCTCTCTCTCTCTCTCTCTCTCTCCCCTAATTCACGTTCCTGGTACTCAGCTTGAAATGCATACTTCCTTCACTGATAAAATGACATCAGAAGTCCACCAGCGGCAGCCCATCTCACAGCTGCTGCGGAGGACACGCTGCAGGTCCGTCTGTAGCTCACCAGTGGCCGACCGAGGTCACAGAATATCGACCAGAGATCTGCGATAGTATGCAGGCCGACCAGAGCCACCACAAACACGCCGACAAACTTGACACTGAGCACACAGCCCAGCATGAGGCCAGTCAGTGCCAGGTTCAGCCACCACAGGCCGCTGAACGGCCTGAAACCGAAAACAAATGGCGTCAGAAGAAGCGGGGAAAGGGAGCAGGCAGGAGGCAAGGGGTTGAGCAATTAAACACAGCCCTATGCAGACATGCATGCATAACGCTGTGTGTGATGATGTCATGACGACATGAAACTATAAATAATGGACTTTGCTGGTAGAAAGGAATTTCCGTTTTAGCACAGGGCTGAAACGGGCACATCAAACATAAAAAGGTCCTGAAACAAAAATCGAATCGGAGAGCAGCCTTAAACTACACTTGCAGTATCTGCGTTTTTTAGTACTGTCACGATTCGGCGGATTTGAAATTTAGTACATGGTCGCCTCTGTGCGTCCCCTGGTTCCGTTGTTTCACGGTGCTGCTGTGTATTACAACTCTAATGCAATTGTAATATTGCGATACGTGAATTTGTTTGAGACACGCTGCAAACAGAAGGTGCATACAAGGGTAATTTTCCACTGCGTCCGTTTATTGCGAACAAGTTGACTACAAGAAAGCCGTATTGCACTTAACGACTTTTAGCATTCACCCTATTGCAAAAGCATAAAAATATCAACATTTAGATAAATTGTTGCCAGTTAATTAATCAAAGATTAGTTACTTCAATGGAGAGGATTTCAGGTGTGTAGTGTTTCCCACGAGCAACGTCGCAAGAAACACTGGAGTACATTCATGTGTTTAACATGCTCAGACTGTAACAGATAAAAGCGTAATACAAAATCAGCTGCAGTTTTGAGATCGTCGGAGAACGTCTGACTTCCTTTACTGGCAGACACGTGAGACCACGCACCTAATGGAGCAATTTATGTTTCCCAGGAGCCACCACTTAGTCGTATCAGATAAACACACACATGAAAGGTAAAACACCCACTTTAAGGGATACGAAACAGCACCAGCTTCCATTAGTGACGTAAACGTGAGGAGGCGCGAGGACGACACTCAACAACGTCATCGCCGTCACATAGAATAATCCTCAAACGTCACATGACTTCACGAATAGGAATTACTTCATCAGCACATTGGACCTGAGAATACTCGAAATGCTTCTACACCTAATGCACTGAGTTCTTCATCACTTCACTCACCTGTACCGCGTCGTTCTAAAGTTGAACATGGTGGCAGCGACCATGAAGAACATGAGTATGGGGTCCAGCAGGATGTAGCGACTGATGGTAGTCATGCCTATATCTGTGAATACGCGGAACGGTCTTGCAAGATCTGCTGAAAACTACTTGCTGTTTGCTTTTGAAAGGGTTCCGTTTTTACCGAAATGAGACAGAACCGAACGCAGAGCAGCGAGAACATTCCGATATTTTTAACGAGTCAGGCATGGATCATAACTTGTTATGCCATCACCGTAAGGCTGATTTTTGTACGCAAGTAGATGGTCCCACGGACTACCTTTGGTCCAGCACTGGAACGCCTACTGCCGATCACGGAGCCGGTCCTCACCCAGTGCCAAGAAGAGGGCCGCGTAGGTGGCCGCCGGCACGGAGTCGGTCAGGTCGTGCACGGTGATGAAGGACATGGGAACGACCGCTCCGCCGAGGATGCCGCAGAGCTGAAATAGGTCCGCCGCGGTCAGGACTCAGTACTCAGTACTCAGTACTCTCAGCGGGAGTACTGTTCAGCGCTCAGCCCTCCCAACCGGAACAATGTTCAGCGCCAAGTACGGTTCGCTCTGCAGTGGCCACGACAACCGACGTACCAACCGAGACTGACAGCCGCATGAAGCGTCCATTGTGTAATACGTTGGTAACTGCGCGTAGACAGCGCAGCGCGCAGTCGTGTATCACATTCATCATCAAAGACAAAAATCGTGTTTAGTTCAGTCAGTTTCTGGCGACATTTGGAGCACCTTCAACGACGGAGAAGTCATGAATAAATGGTCGGGCACCAGACAGTTTCGGAACTGTCGTCAAAACCACCTCGATGGCGGTACGCCTGTCGCTATCCCGTCGTGATAACAAACCCAGACCGCTAGACAGTCAAAGCTATCACCCTGTTACCTTTGTGGAACCAGTGACACACATCAATGTACCACGCTACACGTCAGGTGCTACTGGATCTTTCCCACAGCCGTGCACTCATACTCACGGATCTCATCCCGACGTAGTTGGTGTCGTTGTAAAGGTAGCCGGGATGGACGAAGCCGAACGTGCCGTTGTACCCCGTGACGTACCCTGCCCCCGCCAGCAGCAGCTGCCGAACAGAGGGCAGAGTCACAGGCAGGCAGCGCACCTGTCGCCCAGTCGCGGCATCACCCCGGGCAACACGCAGCGTAACTGTAACCATCCGGTCCACGTCAACCATCCAGTCCAGCCGTGAAGACAAGCCATCCACTCCAGCAAAGTATCCGTATCAGGCTGTGCTGAATGCCCTTCACTCGGTCTAGTTTGGTCTAGTTCGGTTTAGTACCTCGATGATGACTAAACACGAAGGAGAATGAACAGAAATACAGAGAGTGGGTAATAGGATAAAAACAACCACAAACTAGACGCCAGCAGAATAACGAAAAAAACATAGCTAACAAGCTCAAAGACGAAAAGCATGTTAACTAATTCAGATAGACAATATTAACGGAAAACGATACGATTCATGCACAGCTAGCCCGACAGTCGAGGCAGGCACGAAAATTGAACACCTTCGGTAACAGGTTCTACACAGAGTATCTGTGTAGAACTAACAGAGCATCGAGAGAGACAGAAAAGGTATCAACCAAACATCCAAAAGCTACGATTTACGCCTTGTATTTTTCTTGCCATAGGCCAACCCGGCAACCAAAGCCATTAGGCTCAATTACTTACGGTGTTTGGAATGATCCAGCCAATGACCGGACCAAGCTGGAACAAATTTCTTACCTTTCCCAAAGCCGGATGTACGTCAAAAAAGTATGATCCGTTGATATACCAGCTCGCCATTTTCCCGAAATGAGTTTCGTCCCACCTGAAATCATTTAATTAAAGCCTAAAATCATTTAACATTCTCATGAAAAAATCTCACGAACTTCATGGCGCACATATAAGCATATATATGGCCCTAACTGGGGGGCGGATAACCGTCCCCCCTTTTATTTTTTTTTAAGATTGCGAGAGGAACGAACAAACGCCGCACCACGACATTTCGTGCACCTTTTGCTTAACCATTTTTACATATTTTGTCAAAGTTTTGACCTCAGGTCGAGTCAGGTGTCTGACCTAGGTCCAGTCAAATGGGAGTATGTCCAAAAACGTTAAGCGCCTTGTAACTTTTTTTCGGAAAACGTGAGATTGCAATAAAACTTTCGGTGGATTAGAGATCTTGATGGTAGCAACAAAGCTGTTATCTCAGATTTTTTGGAAACATCTGGGTTATTGACGTGATTTCAAGTCCATTTTGAAAACATGTCGTCGCTTTAACAGACATTGACGGAATCTTTTATAACTTTTTGAGTGTGATGTGATGCAGACATCCAATGACCGTAACTGGGAAAAATACCAATGACCTCCAACTATTGACCTGAGGCCAGGTCACCAAAAACTGTTAAGAGCCAAAGTGCAATCATTCATCGCCGTCAAAATCGGCGATGAATGACTTGGAACAGATAGGTAATGACCGAAGTGGGTCTCACGGTGGCCAATGATACCAAGAAGTTCAAAAAGTTTGAAAAATTGCGTGTCTTGGGAAAAAATAGGTTATCGCAAATAAAGCTCCGCCAGTCGTGTAGATTAGTGCCTATTGAATTTTTCAAACTCTAAGCAACGAAAAACCACCACAAGGACCACTAGCATCAAGACACACCATTTCGCAGAGTTTATGTCGCTAAAATAGCTTAAATTAGTTCCCGTTAATTACATCCCGCGTTCGGCGCCGGCGCCTGCCGTGCAGCAGCGCGAATACCGCTGTGTCTTTAACTCAGCTTATGTTTCCGCGTATGCATTAAACACATCAGAAAAATATGACGTCTGTCGGCCACAGCGGACTTTTGCGTATTCGTTGGTGTCTTTACCTAGACTTTATTCAAAACAGACCTCATCTGTTTATGCAGACCTCGAGATCCAGGCATAGGTGTGATTAACGCGGGGACCGGGGACATGTCCCTTCCCCCATTTTTTGTCCCCCATGTTTTTGTTCCTTGGTGCGGGTGCCCCTTTTTCACCACAGCAAAAAAGGTTTCGAGGGAAACTAAAAAATATCTTAGACCGGGTCCCCAATAGATACCGAATTCAGGGAGTTTCCTCCATTTTTTGCCATAAACCTGCAGGCGCCCCTCCCCCCTCCATTCATTGATCAACTTATATTCCTTGTGGACACGGTGCACTTTACAGGTCACGCTCTCTTACAGGCCAGGTAACTCGGAAGTTTCCGGCGCCCCATGAAGGCAATGCGCCCCTCCTCTTGTGCAGACGAGACGCCTCTAAAGAATTTGGCTCCCCTCACAGACCAGACACGTCTACGATGCAGGCGCCCCTTTCAGGCCAAGCGTTCCCATACAAATAAGGCGCCCCTCGGGGGCTCGGCACCCTTGGCTGGGCGAGGCGCCCCTTACCCATCACGCGCTCTCCTCGGGGGCTCGGTGCTCTTGGCGAGCGAGGCGCCCCGTATATATCAGGCGCCCGTCATTGGGTATTTGGCACTACCTCTACAGACTAGGCGCCCGTACAGGACACCTCAAAGACCAGACACGTCTACAATTCAGCCGCCTCTTACAGGACAGGCGCCCCCCCGTTTAGGTTACAGGCGCCCAGACACGCCTCTGATGGCGTCTCTGCACAGATCAGGTGCCCCTTGGGGTCTCGGCGCTCTTGGTGAGCGAGGCGCCCCGTACACATTAGGCGCCCCTCATATATTTGGTGCCCCCTCTACAGGCCAGGCGCTCGCACCGGAAACTTCACAGACCTGACACATCTACAATGCAGGCGCCCCTCTTAGACCACACCCCCTCCCCTTACAGATCAGGCACCCCTCATATATTTGGTGCCCTATTTATAGACCAAGCGCTCGTACAGGACTCGTACATGTACCTAAGTGAAAAATACATTGACGTGTATGTGCCTTTAAATATGCAAATATGTAAATAAACTACCAATTTCGTTCCAAATAGATGGCGCCCCTGCTGAAGATCGGTGCCCCCCGACCGATGGTTCCCCCTTTGCGTCACGCTCCCACAGCCCTTGGATCTAGGCCCTTTCTCGGCTTCACATAGTCGGGCTATGAGAAATCATGTAAAGGGGCGTGAATAACTTACATATTATCCAAAAGTAAAACGTGATAACAGTTTCGAGTTACTTGTCACCAGCTTTCCCAACAGTACGCTTATATTTATCGTGTGACCAACCATTCGCGAGTTAGAGGGGGCGCCCCCCCCCCCAATGGGACGTGCAGGGCGCCGGCTGCAAGTCTCGGTTGGGATATATATATATATATATATATATATATATATATATATATATATATATAACTCATTAGATGGTCGTCATTGCGCTCAGTTGTGATAAAGGTTTGCAGTTTTCGAGTACGGACTGTAAATCGTTGTGTGTCCATACATCCAACACACTTCACCCCGGCCAATTTTGCCCGTATGGCAAGTTGTTTAAGTTGTAGGCCAAACAGAGAGGGAATCATCCGACCATCTTAGAAGGGGTCAAACCACACTGTGAAGCCAACTGGTCTTGTGGGTATAGTGGGTGTATGAAAAATAACACAGGAGCGCCGAATATTGTGCATTTTTGGCTCTCACAGATTTCTCTGAAACATCGGTCTGAACTGCAATCCTCCGTCCGCTGAGAAAAAAACATGTGCTATTAGTGCCTTCGGAGTAAGTCAACGCTGGCCTTATTGCACTCCAAAGGAAACCTTAACTAAATTTTTGCACATTTTCTCAGTTCGTCTCAATATGCAGCAGTATACGGCAGGTCGGCACATGAAAACGTATGTGGTACTTACGATACCCAGGGAGGATTTTGTATCTCATAGAGACGGGTGCCCATAGCCAGCAGGCAGAGGCCTCCGAAAATCAGCCACCATCGCCTGCCGTCCACCTTCCTGCAACGAGTAAAATAAGGTCAATATAGCTGACAGTCCGGGTTCCGGACAGGGTGTGATGGGGAGGACGCGTCGTGCTGTGTTCCGGTCGATATGATCATCCACTTAATGTGACCGACAAAGCCTTCGCGCAGATGTTTTAGTCGGGTTTCGGTTCTGAGGGATGAGTGAAGCCAAAGTTTTGGAGAGATGCCGAACGGGCCAAATGGTTTAGGAATTGAAACTGTGGAATGGAAACTATGGTTATCGTGAATTTTTCCAAATACGGAAAGAAATGATGATAGTGATGTTTGGGCTGCCGTTCTCGTCATAAGTGGTAGCAGAGCGACGAAGATCAAGGGCCAAAAAAATATGAGCACCGTGGAGCCTGTTTTGTCATGTACATCTTGGCATGACAAAATCTCTGTGACAAGACATAGAATGTGTGAACGCGTTGATGTATGAGGCTGAAATAATTTGAAGCCAAATTATATCAAATGATAAAAGCATCTGCTTCATCAACATTTTGAACTTTCCATAATGTTCACAAAATATCGATGCTTAAGGTCTGAATTCGAAAGACAACCATGTGTGCCAAATACGAAAAACATCCGGGAAATACGATACGTGAATCCAATCGTACCCGCCGCTGTCGGGGCAATGTTTACGAAAGCATCACCATTTGTCTCGTCACGCTTCTCGGAAATGAACTACGGCATGACGTGACGGACCCATCTTTGCAATTACTTTAATAGACGTTGCCAGTTACAGCGAAATGGTCTGGCAAAGTCAGCTGGTAGTATCCAGTTATTAATTGCACTAGTCGCATCAGGACAACCAAATGACTTTTCGCGTGCCCTATGGATCATGGCCACCGTAGAAAGCTATACAAGTGTCAAGCACCAACAATAATGTTGCCCGCGAGACATCGTGCTGTGGATGGCGATTTTTTAATGGACAGTGCAAGCTTGATATCATCATGGGCGTAGGATCGAGGATTAACATGCTCACTGAAAGGGGATCTTTTTGTGCCCCCCACCTGTTTTCCTTGAATATCTCGAGAATGGATCGGAGCTGGTTGTGGCTACTTTGTGACATTTATTACAATTGAGTAACTCGTCGATTGACGTGCAAAATCGGAAGTCGGCCAGAAATTTTTTTTAAGTTTTAAGCATCTGAAGCCAGGCAAACATAACGAAAACGACGGTCGTCGCTGACAAATGGGAACTTTGTGGAAAGAACCAGCGTTCTGCCTAAGATTACCCTTTGAACACAATCACGCGACGTCATTCGGGCGTAAGTGATGGATGTACCAAGGCCAAAGCCAGGGTCAATACGGGTCAAGGTCATCAAAGGCTAAGGTCAAACAGCTTGTGACCTGATCCAGATTGGCCTTTTTAATTAACCGGCAATAATAATAAATAACCGGCATGTTAATCTAATCCAGATTAGCATGCCGGTTTGTATGAAATATGTATTCAAAGACCCTAATAAAAACACGCGTGCACACGTGGATACGCTTATATATACCAGGGTAAGTGAAGGTCAAGGTCAATAAAAGTCAAGGTCAAATATATTGTGATCTGGCCCAGATTCGTTTTGCGATATGCTCATTTGTATGAAATATGCATTCAAAGACGCTAATAAAAACATGTTTACGCACATGGATACGCTTATATATACCAGGGTTAGTCAAGGTCAAGGTCATCAAAGGTCAAGGTCAACTTTTTTGTGACCTGGTCCAGATTTGCCTCACAATATATCGATTTGCATGAAATATGCATTCAAAGATCCTACCAAAAACACGTTTGGCACATTGATACTTACATGTATATACGTATATACATATACATACATACATAAATATAAACGCTGGAAGTGATCAAATGTACCGATGTTGGCTACCTTTACTCAACATACGCCAAAAGGTACGTGTAGCGCCCTTATTTACACTCAAGCTGTCCCGTGTTGCTCGAAATCTGATCTGCAGAAGATGAAAAGTGACGCCATAGGTCAATAACCTGACATGAACTCGGCTAGAAATCCTCAGTCAAGGCGCCAAATGAATGGAAATTGTCGTATTCCTTGTTTTAACGGTCAAACAAACATCCTTTTATCGTTTCGTTCGAAAAGTCGCACGGAATGTCCTGTACGGGCCGAGAAAGTGTCAGAAGCTTACCTTTTCCACCCCATTTGACCTTGAGGATATTGATCTGGGGTCATGAAAATTGCACACAACGCAGACTGTTATGGCCCCACGCTGTCCATAATATTCCATGTCTCTAGCTCTTTCCGTTTCCGAGGACGGAGGGGGGACTTTTGCGCCCCCTTCCAGTGCGCGTTTGTGCAAAACCCCCTTCCACTGCGTGGGTTAACCCTCGCCCGTATACGGCCTCCTGCATAACGCGAACGTACAGGCTGATTGGCGCCACCCCCGCGGCCATTTTCACACTGTGCGTCCTAGGGCGTCGCGAAAAAAAAACAGCGTGTTGCGCGTGACAAGATCTGGCGATTGGTATCTCTTTTTAAGGCCGCAGATTTACGGATGACCTTCCAGGTCGGGTGAAATGTCAAAAATTGGCAGAAAGTGGCACTTTTTCGAGTTCAAGCACAAATGAATGGCAAATAATAAGTGATGATAAAAACGAAACCGATATTATAATGTTCAGCAGTGAATTATGGGTCTATCTGTACACCAGATGGTTGTATTTTACCCATGGAGTCCGATCCAGGACATGCTAGGTCAATTCCTGTCATGTGGGGTCGTCGGCGTAAATGCATTCTCGGAAATGCGGAAGCATTTTTGTACATAATGATAAATACGGAGGTGAAATGTAGCATCTCAGTTAACAAGCACTTTTGTCGAATAACATATATATAATATATGTTATAATATATATAATATATAGCAATAATATAATAGGTCATCCGAGGTCATTTTAGGTTATCCAAGGTTATTTGAGGCCAATGATCTAGATGACCTTGAATTTGATAAAAAAACCGATAAATGTAGGTTCCTTAAAAGCGTTTTTCAAATTGATATCCGACACAAAATCTAATTTTAGGCATGCCGTGGTATTGCAGACACATCACTCCCCGGCGGACGCCGCTCCGCCCGTCGCAACAAAAGTCAGGCGTTCGCTGCATCGCTCCCTCTTTGGATGAAATAAAAGATAAATTGCACCAGATTTGTATCATTCGATTCCTCATGCCCCAAGCAATCCAAATATATAGGTTGCTTTTCGATACTTATTTTCTATCGCATTTCCAAAGTTAAAAAGTGGCGTGTTTCCCCCGGTAGCTCATAACCTCAGTTTACACCCTCAATAATCGTGGTAGTGAGCATGAGCCTATTAATTTACGTACAGTCTTATAGAACATACAATTTGGAGTCGATTGATATTGATTTTTGTTGTATTTATGCACTCTTACCGTCTTACAACAAGACAAAACTGCGACCGTTGTAATCCGGCCGCGTCGGCGCGCGAAAACAAGCTGACATGATTCCCGTTGTGACGTCATAGTTTGTTACCATGGCAACGTAGAAGAAATTTGTACACTGTAAGATGCGGAAAGGATGCCCCAGAAGGTACTCTAAGTTTCAGATGGGGTTGCATCGGCCCCCCGCCCTATACGGGCGAGGGTTAAATCCCCCAGTTTTGAAAGATTTAACATTACCCTTATGGCAAAAACGTCTTTGGCAGATAAAAGTAATTGCATAACACATCCGAAATGTCCTGCAAACCATACGATTAGGACAACAATTCTGTTTGCTTTCGACAACTCCTTGTCTTTAAATGACACCCCAGAGCTTATCGTTAATGATTATGTTCTCATATCTCGATGAATAACAGGTGACGATGGGGTCTGTGGTAATGTGGCAAAATCCATGCGAAACATTGCGAAACATGCAGTATAATAAACAATGTAAAACATAAATGCTGTAGCAGCAAAATAAACAGCATTAAATATAAATGTTGTAACCAGTATGCTAGACGTCCTTTTTTCTTCTGTGTGTGTGCTTCAGTTATATCCATCAGTGTTAAATGTAATGATATTCGTCCCATTGTGAAAACACAGCATGCAGAAAAACCGCACCTGCGACAGGAAAAGTAATTGCATGAATTGTTGCAAATCGGTGCCAGACAGGATAGTCGCATTAGGGTGGCCAAGAATATTTGTCACAAAAGAAAATGAGTTAGACATAGCCAAAAACACTACGTAATGTATGGATGGCCCAAATGATTGCTTTCCTCTATTCATGACAGACAGCCATATCAATTGTTAAATTTTTAAGCGTTTAGCTCCCTTTAGTCCTAATCAAACCAAACGCAGTGCCTGTGAAAAGATATGCCGTTCGCAAGTCCCCTCAACAAGCATGTGCACCAGTGTTGTGAGTCGGTTCCGGGTTAGCTCTGCACGCCAAGCCAGGGTCAGTCGCGGTCACGTCTCTGCAATCATCGGAAGCCATGTCAACACGCGCAAACAAGGCTAGAAATGATCCTTGTCCGATCATGGTGCCGAGCAATGCTTCCTGAGTGAATCTGTCTTCCCCACAAGAGCCCCTGGACGACTCTGTCGCCCCGCTCTCGGTTCACTTTGCGGGAACTTTTGGCGCCAAACCTCTCGCAGCGGCGAAATTAGCAGAGGCTGTACTGACCCCAGCTATCCTCAGAGACTGTACGGACCGGGAGCCGGCGGGATGCTGAGTTACGTAGAGTGGCGCGGGGGTCATTGAACCCAGGCGGGACGAATCTCGCTGTTTCGCCTCGATCTCATAACTCGCAGGCATCTCCATGGTTAATCGAACCCGGCCACTATTTCCGTTGCTGTCCTGCAAACTCCCTGTAGCTCCAAAAGTTCGCATCGCTTCGAACCAGCTCAACCTTGACTTTCCAATGACATGTGTTCCAGTTCTCGGATATGTTGTTGACTCGTTACGTAAAACGCAACGATTTTGATAGGAAATTATCTCAGAGGCTCGGAGAAGATGCCTGAAGTGCTGACATATTCTCCGATACCGTCATTTCAAATGCCATTGCATTTAAACGACGGTAGACACAAAGCATGTGAAAAATATTCCTTGCCCAAGCAGACCGAAACAACATTTGTTTCTTACCCCGAATTTCCCTTCCGCATTTCTCCAGGCGAGGCGCATATGGGAATAATACCTTTGCTTCATAGTGAGCAATCGAGAAATATCTGCGGGTGCAGGCTTCGCGGTTGCCCGGGCAACCAAATAGCACAGTGAACACAATCCACGCAGGTTGAACCCAAGATACCTTTACTTACAACACACCGCTTGAACAACACACCGCTGGGTTGAACCAACACAATCCACGCAGGTTGAACCAACCCGAATTATAATAAAGGCGGAATGGGGCTATAATCTGTTGTTAAATCACCCCCCCACCCCTCGCCATTTCCTTGGATAGATACATCTGCCACCGTCGTGGTCTGGGGAATTGGTTCAAGTTCTTTCGATCAGTCCTGGCCATTTCAAATGCATGGGATCGCGTAAGGCTGGCTTAAACATCACATCACTGGTGCCGAGAGAATAGGGCAAATGAAGACTGGAGTCGCACGTTTCTGGGACGAGAGAGCGAATGGTTAGCCGCTTGCGACGACGGAGAACAGGCAGTGTACGGGAACGAGTAACAGCAGCAGCCGGGCACAACAGATCTCAGTAGATCTCACCTGTCAGGCAGCGGCAGCAGGCCGACGAGCTCCGACTTGGTGGTCATGTCGGCGGCGCTGGGGCTGCGCCGGGGCCGAGTTGAGCTGCGCTGACGGTCCGCCTGCCGGCCCAACCGCTGCCTTGCGCTACAGACCGGCCGCCACCGTCTGGCAGGGAGAGTTCACTGGCCCTGGATGGCCGCGCCGCGCCGCGCCGCCGCCGCCGCAGGCTCGATCCAAGGCCCGGCCGGCGGCTGACCAGAGCACCTCTCCCGATGCCCGGAGAGGAGCCGCTGATCCGGCCGGCAGGTGGCGCCCTCGCCCTGGTCGGCCGGCCGGCGTCTGGTGATCGCTCAGTCCGCTGCAGGTGTGGTGAGCCGGTGACTGCTGGGCCTGTGGTGAGCCGGTGACTGCTGGGCCTGTGGTGAGCCGGTGACTGCCGGGCCTGTGGTGAGCCGGTGACTGCCGGGCCTGTGGTGAGCCGGTGACTGCCGGGCCTGTGGTGAGCCGGTGACTGCCGGGCCTGTGGTGAGCCGGTGACTGCTGGGCCTGTGGTGAGCCGGTGACTGCCGGGCCTGTGGTGAGCCGGTGACTGCTGGGCCTGTGGTGAGCCGGTGACTGCCGGGCCTGTGGTGAGCCGGTGACTGCTGGGCCGTCTCCGGAGCGTGAGCCTCGTCCTGCCCCAGGGCGCTATGCTCCTCAATATTCGGTCGAGATGATTCGGATTTCGAAACAGCTGGCTGATGGGATCACGGTCAGCGCGATGACGAGCTCCGCTCAGCGCTAGTTAGCTCAAGATGCTGCAGGCAAAAGACTGCTAAAAACACCTCCAGAGAACGGCAGGGACAAGAGTGAGGTATCCGCCCGCTGTGGAGTCGGTGTATTGCCGGCTAACATCACCAAGACAAGAGACCGCACAGCAGAGAATCAGTGGCTTAAATGCCCCTCCCAGGCCGTTATAATTATTTTACTCTCGCCAGCCCGTGACCGGTTTGCTCGAGTCGGCGGTCAGCGAGCCTGGTGACGCCCTGCGTTTGTGCCAGGCGGCGCTGCCACGGCGGACCTTGTTCAGTCGGTCACAGGCGACTGGCAATGGCGGCGCGGAGCGACCCACGCGATGAACGGCGTTCTGCGCTCAGGTCTCGAACAAATCGCGCCGCACCGGACGCTTTAGTCGGGCGTTTTTTATTTATTCGTTTTTTTATTGATCCCTGTTTATGTGAAGTCTGTCCCTTGTTGGGACCGACTTCTTATTGTTGACTCTGGATTTTCGAGACGCCTTGGCAATGCTGGAAGGTTTTCTCGCTGAGACGATAAGTGGTAAAGAACTTCGACCTTATTTCTCGTGACCGCAAACCTCCGGAACAGTGCGTCAGTTGCCGCAGATGACCGCAAATGTTTGCGTGACAGTTATCGTTCAGTTAACAACGGTCCGTTTCGACCCCTTCTTTGCGACAGCTTTCCTATGGCTCCCTGTCAATGATCCGCATTAGGAAAAATGTAAAATGAAACATTTACGTCTGCAGTCGCATTGTCTTTTATCTCCCCACTCGATCCTTGCATTTTAATGAGTTGGGCTTCTTGACATTGAGACTACGTGAGGAAAGAGATCTCCAGTTGGCTTTAAACTTTTTGTTAAGTCTGCGCCTTAGGCTCCGCGTTAAAAGTTCTGAAAACAGATGTTCTGACTCTAAACCTCAATTTCTATGGTGTTTTGTGACAGTGGAAGTGATAGGCCGATGTTTAGGCACAAGTTTGCAAGCGACCAACGCCGACCGGCCATCCCCGACACGGTCTTCACGCACCTTTCGATAGGCTCGTGCAGCCGACATCACGATTATCACGCCGGCTCATATATATTTCACGTTTAACATCACACAAAACATTGAGACACTGGTCGGCTGTTGTGCCAGGTGCCCGCGCGTGCAAGCAGGGCGGTGAAAGCGCACAGACCGCAACAAAGTGACTTTGCACGGAAGCACAGCATGAGTAGTAACAACACGGACGGCGACTGCTTCCATTCTCATTCCGCGTCCTCCCGATGCCCGGTCTTGCTGTCGCCGCAGCTGCCAGACGCTGTGGAAGCCGACGGCGAACCGGAGACGGGGCGCCCCACCGCTGTACCAGCAGGGGGTCACAGAGGTCAGACGCAGGCCCGGTACAGGGGCCGGGCCCGGTCCGACCGCACCATGGAGCCCCCACGCCGCTCTGGAGGCCGGTGACACACTGCTGGCCTGGGAGGACCGGCTCCCACGACACAGTCCTCCGAGGACTGATGCCGCACTCCCGTCCTCCGCAGACCAGCGGGACACTGGTGCCATCCGAGGACCGATGTCGCGCTGCCGTCCTGCGAGGACTAGCGCCGCGCCGACGTGAGGACCGCCGTCCTCTGGGGAGCGACGTTACTCTGCTGCCCGGAGGACTGATGCCGGCCTGATGACCAGAATGCGGGCGCCACGCTGCTTACCGCAGGCCTCCGACAGCTGAAGCGGATGCCGTTCGACTGGTTCATAGCCTCCGGCAGCTGCGCTCTGCGCCGCGCTGCGCCCTCTGACCTCGGCCAGCGGTGGTGGCTGGCCTCCCGCTGACCTCGCGCTGACCTGACCTTCGCCGCGACCTCCTGGGACGGATGGCACGCTGCTGCCTGTCGGCCTCAGCTGGACAAATCTGCTGGTGCTGCTGCTGCCAGTCGGCCGTCTCGGCCTGTTGGACTGGTGCTTGCTGGCCCCCAGTCAGCTACGATCGACGACGTGCCGCTGGCCAAACCACATTTAAAAGCACGTGTCGAGCAGGCTTAGCGACTGCGCGATGGTCTCATCCTGAAGAAGAACAGAGTGAGTAATGAAACAGATGCCTTCGGATTATCAGGAGTGGTGATTAAATACAGGGGCGGATCCAGGATTTCGCCAGGGGAGGGGCGAATAGTCAGCGAGAGGGCCCCCTCCCGGCTGCCCCCCCCCCCCTTTGCTCTTCAGATATGAAAAAACATTGATCTGCTCAGGTTCATGGGGAAATATTGAATGTAATTTTGACTTTTTACCATGTAAAGTAACTGAGAAAAATCGAGCGTGTTACCTCATTTGCGAAAATGTTGCGTTTTGTTCCCCTACAAAGTGGACGAAATATGACAACACCGCTACATTTTAGGCGGCTGCGTCCCTCCATCCATTTGAAATGTCGTGTCTGTATCTGGTCCAGGAGCGACTCGACCCCCGTGTAGTTTCTAGCTTAGGTTAAATTCTCTCTTGCACCTACAGGGGTCTCGGGTCGTTTGTCATGTCACGGCATTCTAGTAGCCTCAGGTTCCTTTTGCAGTTTCAAGTATCCCTCGGGACGTCTCAGGCGTTTCTTTGGCAGTTCCAGTGGCGCCTCAGGCAGTTTTATGAACCCATCTAGAAGTTTCAGGGGCACTTAAGCCATCCCGGATTCCCTTCTGTCGTTCCTGTGGAATTTTTGGCGTCTATGGAGCCCCTCAGGCAGTAACGAGGGTCCTCTATAAGTCTCTGCGGTAGCAGAGGCGTCTCTGGCAATACTCAACGTCCTTTAGCCGTTTCAGGAGCTGTCCGGACGTCTCAAGGTTTACTAGTTTTAGGGGCCCCTCTGGTCGTCTTGGGGCCCCTACTGCTAGAGACTGCTAGTTAGCAGTTTCAAAGGCTCCTCTCTAGCAGTCTCAGTGGACCCTGTCTTGTCCTAGGTACTCCTCAAATACCTTTTGGCGATTGCAGGGTCCCTGTGAATTGTCATGGGTCCCCTGAACGTCTCCGGTGATCTCCATGACTGCATCAGGGGTCTTCCTCTGTTACACGTGGTATATCTGGCAGTATCTGAGGGTATCAGGGCCCCTCTGGCCGTATCTGGGGCGTTTGTTGTTGTATGTTGGCGCTACAGGGGCCTCACCGGCAGTCTCAGGAGATCTTCTCCGGGCCAGGAACCCGCTTCGCACACACGTAGCCCTCTGGCCGTCCAAAATCCTCATACCGTCTCAGAGGTCCTCTTATCATCTGCCTCACAGGGGTCCTCCGACCTTTTTGGCGTTCTCGGGGGCCATCTGCCGTGTAGGGGCCCGCCTTGCCGTCTCGGAACCCAACTGACCCTCCTGGGGCCCCCTGACTGTATCAAGAACTCCTCAGGTTTTCAGAAAGACCAGTCTTGCCCATTTGAGACCCCTCTCGGAGTTGAGAAGGTCACTGATGAGTACCTGTTTAGGGCGTCCCATTGGCTGACCAAGCTCTCAAGCCGCGCCATAGGCACCCTCTTAATTTATTACCGTTTCAGGGGCCTCTCTGTCACTTCCTGCAGTCTCATGGACCCTTTGCTGCGTTGGGTCCCCTCTTGCGGTTCCCTCTTGCGGTCTCTTGGAGAGTTTCAGGGGCTCTGCTATTCACCTTAGGGGCCATCTTGCCGTCTCAGGGTCTCATTAACTCTACCGGAGACCCTCTGACTGCACTGATTTCATCAGGGCCCTTCTCACATGGACCTGTGGGACTTATTCGGGCTCCCTCTGACATTCCAGGGGCCCTATGTCGTCCTAGGGACGCAGTCCTCATCTTAGGAGCCTGTGACCCTTCTGGCGACCCCAGGGGCAATCTGCCGTGTTGGAGTTCTGCTGTGGTCTCAGGGACCCTTTGGAAGCTTCAGGGACCCTTCCAGAGATCATCTACCCCTCCCTAGAGGCCCCCTGACTGCATCAAGGACCCATTACGTTTGCACAAAGACCCACAAAGCTCTTACGGGGCCCCTTCGGGGCCCTCTCGTGGGGACCCTTCTCAGGTCTCGGGGAGATCGCGCTAATCCTTCCTGGATCCGCGCCTGATTAAATAGCACATCTCATTTGTACGACAGTAGCTATTTCCCCATGAAACAACTAGTTTTTCGGCACTTTTCAAAACCAAGCTTATCCGCTACGACAAAAACGTTACTTCCTGGGTCAAAGGTTGCCTGGTCCAGATAAAGCTTCAACGCCAAAGAGCTTAATTAACATAGCTCAACTCCTAATATCCGACTCAGGAGGTACTTAAGTCAACACTAATTCACTTCTAAACTCCGAAATCGATATTTTCGGAACTTCCTGAACAGCGACGCAGGACCCAGCTGTGTATAAAAGTTAAGTTTCTTTGCGAGCATGCTTCTTGCGTGTTTCACTATGCTTCAAGTGGGTCGACAAAATGGATGTGGAGATATTTGAGCTGTCAAGCTTCATCGTGCAGTTAAGAAATAGTTCCACGTAAAATTTACATGCCAACTACTCTTCTGCAAATGGTTGAGTCAGCCAGTCAGGAAGTAAGTCAGTTAAGTTAGAATGCACCTTTTCCTCTTATTCTGAAGCGACCCCATTCACCATTACGTAGAACCCACCGACTGAGTCCCTGTGAAATCCCGATTTTTTTTCCTTCCAGAACTTTGCAACGGATCGACTGGGATTTACTCGTGTCGGGTCGCGCTTGCATTCATACCTACCTTGCTGCATAGTTCTACGAATTCGTCCAGTGTGACCACCCCGTCGCCGTTTGTGTCCATTTTCTGAAACAGCGAGTCATAGACATACTTAACAACAGCCGTTATTAACATAATGTAGTCGTGAAAAGGGTTGCTTGGTTGGCTTAATACGCATCTCCTAACAACGAAATCACACAGTGTGCAAAGGACTCAGAAGTCCTAGTCGGTCCGCTGTACAGTAACCAAACCAAGACGCAGCCAGTACAGTCTCGGCTGCTGACACAAGATCGTTGGCTCGAGTTAAACGAAGCCAGTGCAAATAAAGCCCAAGACCAGTACAGGAAAGTTGAACTGCAGTTGTCATTTGACGCAGAAATTCGCAAAGCGCAACCCAATTCTGCTATCCACACGCCAGGAAGGCGTAGTTTGGTTGTCACGAATGGTCGTAAGTGGTCGTGGGGTCCACTGCAGGTTAGCGTAGCTCTCACTGGGAATACCTGGAATATTCTGTCCACGTGCTGTTTGGTGGCTATTTCCTCTGCAGACGCGCTGGAGTGGCGGCCGACCATCATGTACACAGACCCAACCACGTCCAGCATCTCATCCTTGGTTATGTATCTGGAACAAGGAAGACAAGAGGATGATGTTTCAGCACCTGATATAAATGTCTTTGTTGTAACTGCTCATAGAAATGTTTACGCATTGAGTTATGTGACTCAGTTGGCAGCATGTTTATCTCCTAACAGTTCTAACCTAAATGAACTAAATATAGGAATGATTAGGTGGGATAGGCATCCACTTTTCTTCCGTGAAATTCTTTTCCTTGACATTGCATTGATATTACCCTACATGAGTTATGTTTTGTTACATATACCCTTTTATTTCACATTCATTCATTTACGCTTCGATGTATTTTTTTCCGTATAACCTGTTGAAGCCTTTAGATTAAGTAACCCAGGATCTCGACCGACGCATTATTTTGCTATCTGTCCTCGAGATTCCATTGTCATCAGAAAACGACAGCGAAGAGTGGTCAGATTCAACGTAATTGGGTTTACAATGAATGCTAAACTTTGGCATTTAACGTAATTGGATCACGTGGGCATGCAAGGGCACTCCTGCCTGCCCCTTTAAGGTTAGGAGAAAAACTCCCCGAATCTGGTCGCTGAAAGTCTTCAGTTGACAGCGCATACGTCACTGACCTGAAGAGTGAAGACGTTGAATCTTTCTGTCGCACAACAGTGGTGACAAGTACGACAGTTTCCCTGTGTTACAATGAGGTAAGTATGTCGCCGCTACCAATCTCTGCGGAATCCGACAGCAGCAGGTCGGGTGCGGTGCCCTACCCGTCTCCGTTGAGATCGTACAGGGAGAAGGCCCAGCGCAGCTTGTCGTAGATGTCGCCTCTGCTGAGCGCCGAGAGGGCCGTGACGAACTCCTGCCGGCGCCGAACGGAACGTCAGACCGTCCGACAGCTCAGCACTCGGTGCGCCGCCATACACAGCGGTGCCACGCCTCGGTCACGAATGCTCGCCACCGCGGCCTCAGAACTCCAACACACAGACGCGCAAGAGAGGCCACACCTTCCGACATGTAAGCCTCATTAGCGTAGTTTGGGTACGCAGCAGGCTTCTGCTCGGTTCAGAATAGATTTCGAATCGATTCTGAATCGATTCTGAATGGACCCAGGAACCTACGCTTTGGCAGGAAAACGGAATCGACGTCGACTCACCTGACAAAGTGAGTTGGATTCGGAATGGAGTTACGAACTGACCAATGCATCCCAAAGAATTGCTATAAACCAAAATAAGTAAATCCGACAAAAAAAACTGATTTAACACGACGTATATTTGCCGATTTATTATTGAACTTTCTACTTATACCAAGGTTATGATTGATTAAGTAGCAACTACTGGCTTCACAGACCTAGAGTGATTATGGCCTTCACTTAAGAACAAAACATATACATCATTGATGTGGAAAACAAGGGCAGCTTGTGCAATTCAGTACCGAAGCAATTGCTTCGGTATTCAGATTCTTCAACTATTGAACGTGCTACTACCGTTGGGCGGTTTAGAGCGCTTTGGCGATAATAATTGTCATTGCCCGTAACGCTGAAAGGTACCTGCAGCAAGAGAACTGTACGACACAGAAAGTTATAATAGTTAGAAGCGATATTTGTTTTGTGGCTAATCTGAAATTGTCCACTACGGGAACGTGAGCCTAAACGTTAAACTTTGCATTTAAGTCATGATGCTCTCAAATATACCGACGCAGTTTGCGCGAGAGCATCGCAAGACGCATAAAACGGCTACATGCTACTCACCTCAAAATTGATAGTTCCCGTATGGTCTGTGTCAAACGCATTGAAAATGTGGTGGGCGTACGCGTTGGAATCTGAAAACACAGCGGCACGTGTCGTAAGGCGCGACGTAGCGGGACGCGAAGCCACGTCACTGTGCACTATGCTGAGCTGCAGGTGCCGTACCGTATCGATCCCGCTCGCTTTTTGCTCAGCTTATGCAAATCTTCTCCCGTCACGGATCGGACTGGCTGAGCGCCAACCAGCTCCTTCGGTGAAACATCCATGCCAGGGAATGCGTTATGTCCACTGGACCAGAATGGTATACACTGTACGGGCAGCAAGTCACGGAGATCATAGACGTTACATAACACGTTGGCGTTATGTAAGGCACACGAATGGCTAGCTGTGAGGAGTGGAGACGGTACATTCGCAAAACTACGGCAGTCGTCATCCGACCTCTGCTGATTATGGTACTCATCTCCAGCAAATCATCGCTGTCGTCATCGGACCGCCGCTGCTCATTCAGCCAAACCCGCCTCTGGTGGTGGTCACGTTCAGAACCTTCTGTCGAAATGTCCGCCCTTGCCAGTTCGATTTCGCGCCGTGCGACACTCGTGGTGGGGTGGTGACCCTGTCGGGGCCTCTGACCCAGGCGGCTTCCGTCGGTCTCCTGCAGTCTCTACCAGCCGCCACTGCGACACAGCAAAGCCAACAGATGAGGTACGTCATTGACGACCGAGGATCTCACCTCCCTGAGGAAAGAACCGCGAGTAGATGTATTTGAAGGTCTCCTCGTTTACCGTTCCGCTCGGGCACTCCTGAAACCAGACCAGAAAGAACAAGTCTTAGTCCCAGACATGGAAGTAAGAATTCATAGGGTGGGTAGGGTGACTTTGGGTCATTCTAACATAGCTTTATGACGTTACACGGAAAGAAATTGCCTCAGAATGCATTTTACCATAACAGGTTTAAAAACGTCGCTACACCGTTACGCGAATGGTTTACACACCTAGAAAACTTTCTTTCAGTTTGATGTGGTTTCACGGGAACTACCAATGCTTATCATTTCTTCATTCGGAAAATAATGCTATTTCGACTCACCTGCTTGAAGCCTCGATACATGAGCTGTATTTCCTTTTTGCTGAACTTGGTTGACTTGCAGAGCACCTCGATGTGGTCTGGTTTGTATCGGAGAGCACTGCCCTCGAAATCTTCCAATTCCGGATCTGTTAACGCCAGTGGATTCATTAATCATTGGGAAATTATAGTTTCTTCTGGTAGATATCTACATTTGCGTAGAAATTTGCGTACATTTTCATGCTGCACGTCATGGAGGTAACCAGTTGAAGACAGTCGCACAGAAACAATCAAGCAAAGAAAAAACGTCGGAACATTTCCTAAAAATTAGCCGTTATAAAATGAATCATCTAACAATGAACAGAACAGCTTTTAACTATCGTTCAAATACGGCGGCCATGCTCCCCATCGCGTGATCGCACCTGTTTCGTGCCGTGAGGGAAAACCACACCATTAATCAGAGACCACGGCTGGAATGCTCCAGACTGGCGTCCGACGGAGTGTGCCGTATATTTATGTAGTATCATTTATACGTCTTTTTTATTCCTTCCATTTTTGTCTTTATTTGGACTTGTTGATTTTTCTAATGGGCAACATCTTTTCCGTGGGCTTAATGTCATATGCGGGTCAGCGACATGACCATACCAGTAATCACGAGCGAGGTCGAAAGCCGAGTACGTCTTTGGGCCTGTCGCACTATGCAGACACCCTGGATGCATCTTTGCAGAATCGATGTGAATGCAGAATCTGGGCGTTCGCTCGCATGCAATGTCTCAATACAAATATGACGCATATCCAATAAATGACGAATTAGCAGTTAGTATTAAAAGTATTGGATGTTTGCGGCATCAGCTACCAAAGATGGCTTATCAAATTCAGAACTTCACGTTCATTTTATGGATTTCAGTGCACCCATTACAGCTGAAAAATTGGGAGGTGAAGACCACACACAAATTCAGAATTTAAGAGCATTGGCATGGCTACATGTCATAGGAAGGCGAGATCTGCAGGAAGTTTAGTGTTTCACAGCTCGTTGAATGTGATAAATCAAGAAAGTCGGAGAAAAATGATATGAACATGATGGCGTAAGGCTGAAACGAATTATAAATTTACCACTTCTCAGGAGTTTGCAGACTCAGTATAAATACGATGCTTCATTGCTTCATATGATGCTCGAGTGCACAAAATTGGCGTAAATGCAGAAGCACGCTAATGCAATTGCGGGCCGTAGGATTAACAGAAAAGTCTGAAATTCCGAAAGCTTTCTGCATCTTGTGATCACGCCTTTACTTTAGTTAGCAGAAGGGGAATGAAATCGACAGGCCAGACCTGGCCCGGCCAGTCTTTCTTTGGCACCGACAACGAAAGGTATCCGGCCGCACAATTTGGGCGCCATACCGCCTGGAACAAGATTATGCGCCCATTCTCGAGCCTCTCATAGATTCCACTTAAATATCGTACAGATGCTATGCGCTTTTAGCATTAAAAATTGCGCTGACGTGTGGCCTGTGCTTTTGTGGCCTAAGTCAACTCAGACTTGATTGCATTTTTTGTGGTTTGATTACAGTCCATCTTTTCATGAAGTCTTGTACGTCCTAACGTGGGCTGTTGCAAAAACGAATCACCTGCCGGCTGCGATCGCTCGTCGACTTCACAGTCGAATATGCTAACTGACGCACATACGCTCAGATGCTTGAGATCCGCTTCTCGAAACGTGAGCACTTTTCAAAACGGTTTCGGTTCCAGCAAAATGTATCGGCAACCCAGCGCCAGTAAGACTGAAATGGGTATCGTTTCGAAGGGATTGAACGCCCAATCGCCTGCACCATGCAAGTGCAACAATGAACAGCACGTGACGCGTTCAGGGGATTTGTATTGTGGAATGCATGAAGTAGAAGTACTGATACAAGTGGCAAAGAAGTAGATATCGCTCGTAATGTGCCAACACGAGGCATTACTCGCACAGCACACCCCATGGTAGTGCCCACATGAAGCATTTCGCCTATAATTCGCCATCGTGATGTCCACAGAACGCAGGACTGTGTCCTCGGCTATATACTTTGTCCACCCGGTTGCGTGGTTCTGGGAAAAGTATTTGATTTTGTGCAAAGCGTTTAACATGCCGCAATGTAAACACGACCTAGGAGATGCCAACCCATCTCATGGCTGGTGTCCAGCTGATCCTCACGCCACAGAGCAAGTACCGAGCGACTCGCGTGCACTTTGCAAAGGTGGGAAGAAAAGCGCCCTAATGCACTGAGTTATTGGCAATGGAAATCACCTGACATTGGCTGGACCTAAAGCAGACCGCGCGCTGGTGGCACTGGGCGTCGGGCGGCCCTTGTCCGTCCAGGGAGAGTTCACTCTCGTTCATTTCAGTGGCCATTGCCGAAAGGGACATGTCGAGAACAAGACTGTGTCTGAGGCGTTGGCATCGATTCGTTTCAGAGCTACCGGGCTATCCACTTTCAGCAGGTTCCATTCTGCGTCCCGTCCGACGGCCCCGTTGCCCTTTTAAAACCCCGTGGGCTCCTATTAGGGCTCGGCAATTGGGCCTTTCGTGTCGTCGATTTATGCCGACGACTAGCCATTATTTGTCGGCAACCCCGGCGCAGATCAATACGCCGATGATACTCAGGTTTTGGTGTCTGGGCGGCCCAGCAATGTTTGCGCAATGATCCGCGCCATGAAACACGATTTTTCGCTCTCTCTCCCTCTTCCTCTCTCTCTCTCTCTCTCTCTCTCTCTCTCTCTCTCTCTCTCTCTCTCTCTCTCTCTCTCTCTCTCTCTCCCTCCCTGTCTCTGATTGGTTTCGTAAAAGTGAATTACAAGTCAAAGCCAAAATAATTCAGTTCACTGTGTTTCGCACTCATCAAAATATTCAGCACCAGCCGCCCATCAGCTAGTTTTGCGATTGCAGCGTCTCTGGTACTGTCTACATAAAAATACCGGAACAATGTTTGGTCAGTTCGTGTCAATATTAGTGCACACTGATGTCAGTGTGCTAGTTTTTAATACTACCCACAGCCATAGCAAACAAAGCTTTCCAGTTCTGTCCTGTGGCACTGGTCCGCGGCCTAATGCTGCCAGTTGTCAGGCATTGCCTACGTATCTAGGAACCAGCAACAGCACCCGGCCGCAAAAGCCGCCGGTTGTCGTGAACCACGCAGCATTCATCACTTCAGGTCGCATGGGGCTTAACGAAATCATTTAGTTGTTCTGAAACCTCGTTGACTCTGCTAGGACCTCGTTATTCGATTATATTCCGAACATTACATATATATATATATATATATATATATATATATATATATATATATATTAATATTATGCTTCTATAGGCATGCCCACACACACACAAACACACACACACACACACACACACACACACACACACACATATATATATATATATATATATATATATATCTGTGTGTGTGTGTGTGTGTGTGTGTGCATGCCTATATAA
Source organism: Capitulum mitella (assembly GCA_030062745.1). Lineage (NCBI taxonomy): Eukaryota > Metazoa > Arthropoda > Thecostraca > Pollicipedomorpha > Pollicipedidae > Capitulum > Capitulum mitella. Next base: position 29,057,674 of record CP099845.1, on the reverse strand, counting down.
GTATAATATTGATATCGCCTGTGAGCTTTCGTGTTGTCTTTTTTAGGTAGGGACCAATCCAGGATTTTGCTAGAGAGATTTTTGAGGGGGCGAAAAAGATGTTGCAAGGGTGCCGGAATCGCACCGAAAGAGTGTCAAAATCGCGCCGAACTCGCGCCAGACTCAGTCGTAATAGCGTTTGAATGACGTAAAGCGTTCAGCTATATGTAGCGGGCGGCGTCAAAACGATTCTCAAGGGGTTTTGACACATAAGCGCTTGAAAGTGGGATGTCATGTTACATAGAGGTGTATGGTATTTAGTATCCATGATATTGTGTCCGCTTACTCGATGTTACAAGGGCGCCTTTTCAACCAAATAGTGTCAATGTCCTACCGTAAGAGGGCAGGATGTCACACATGCGGTCTTTAACGATAGGGCTCCCTTGTATCAACAGGCACAATTTTCCCATGAAAAATCTGATTGAACATCAGTCTGAAGGCAGGATCTGTCTCTGCGTCTCTGTGTCACAAGGGAGCCATTGTAACAGAAGGGTGTCTATTACTAAAACGCTAGTGCTTCTTCGATGTTATAAGTGCGTTAGTTTGAAGAATAAGGTGTCATGGTCCTTCATCGAGGTCCCTTCGTGTTTTAGAGGGGCCTTTGGAAAGACAGGGCGCCCGTATTTCATCACAGGGGCGCCTTCTTCACACGACAGCAGCGGCTCTTGAACGGCAGTGGGTCTGTTTGGTGTTAAGGGGCGCCTTTTGATCGGCAGGGCTCCCATACTCAATCACAGAGGTGCCTTCCTGGTGTCAAAGGAGCTTTTTTTGTCTTTGGCTTTTGAGCGTTTAAAACGACAGCGTTACCATACATACTGTTGCGGGGCGGCGCCATGGCGTCACAGAGACGCCTTTTCATCGACTACCCATAAACCATCCCAGCGGCGCCCTCTTGATGTCTCACAAACCTTTGGAACGACACGGAGCGCATACTCCATCGCAGAGGCACATCCCTAGTGTCCCAGGGCCGTTATTTTACCAACAGAGCACCCATAAGCCGTCGCAAGAGCGTGTTCTCGATATCACAGGGATGCCTTTTGAACAACGGGTCACCCATACACCATTCTAGGGGTGTCTCCCTGGCGTCACACGGGCGCATTTTAAATAAAGGGGTGCCCATACTCCATCACAGAAGTGCACTTTTGCTATCATGGGAGCGCCTTTTGAACCACGGAGTGCCAACATCCAAATACCCATCGCAGAGGCGCCTCCTTCGTGCCACAGGGATGCATTTTGAAAGGCGAGATGCCGATACCCTATATATATATATATATATATATATATATATATATATATATATATGTATATATATATATATATATGGGTCATTCCATGCCAACTCATGCCACTTCAAATGCATGGGATCGCGTAAGGCTGGTTTAAACACCACATCACTGGTGCCGAGAGAATGGGGCAAATAAAGACTGAGTCGCACGTTTCTGGGACAAGCGAGCGAATGGTTAGCCGCCTGCGACGACGGAGAACTGGCAGTGTACGGGAACGAGTAACAACAGCAGCCGGGCATGACAGATCTCAGTAGATCTCACCTGTCAGGCAGCGGCAGCAGGCCGACGAGCTCCGACTTGGTGGTCATGTCGGCGGCGCTGGAGCTGCGCCGGGGCCGAGTTGAGCTGCGCTGACGGTCCGCCTGCCGGCCCAACCGCTGCCTTGCGCTACAGACCGGCCGCCACCGTCTGGCAGGGAGAGTTCACTGGCCCTGGATGGCCGCGCCGCGCCGCCGCCGCCGCAGGCTCAAGGCCCGGCCCGCGGCTGACCAGAGCACCTCTCCCGAGGCCCGGAGAGGAGCCGCTGGTCGGGCCGGCAGGTGGCGCCCTCGCCCTGGTCGGCCGGCCGGCGTCCAGCGATCGCTCAGTCCGCTGCAGGTGTGGTGAGCCGGTGACTGCTGGGCCGTCTCCGGAGCATAAGCCTCGTCCTGCCCAAGGGCACTATGCTCCTCAATATTCGGTCGAGATGATTCGGATTTCGAAACAGCTGGATGATGGGATCACAGTTAGCTCGATGACGAGCTCCGCTTGGCGTTAGTTAGCTCAAGATGCTGCAGGCAAAAGACTGCTAAAAACACCTCCAGCGAACGGCAGCGAAAAGAGTGAGGTATCCGCCTGCTGTGGAGTCAGTGTATTGCCGGCTAACATCACCAAGACAAGAGATCGCACAGAAGAGAATCAGGGGCTTAAATGCCCCTTCCAGGCCGTTATAATTATTTTACTCTCGCCAGCCCGTGACCGGTTTGCTCGAGTCGGCGGTCAGTGAGCCTGGTAACGCCCTGCGTTTGTGCCAGGCGGCGCTGACACGGCGGACCCTGGTCAGCCGGTTACAGGCAATGGTGGCGCGGAGTGACCCACGCGATGAACGGCGTTCTGCGCTCAGGTCTCCAACAAATCGCGCCGCACCGGACGCTTTATTCGGGCGTTTTTTATTTATTCGTTTTTTTATTGATCCCTGTGTGTTTATGTTTATGTGAAGTCTGTCCCTTGTTGGGACCGACTTCTCATTGTTGACTCTGGATTTTTGAGGCGCCGTGGCAATGCTGGAAGGTTTCCGCGCTAAGACGATAAGTGGTAAAGAACTTCGACCTTATTTCTCGTGACCACAAACGGCCGAGCAGTGCGTCAATTGCCGGAGATGACCGCAAATGTTTGCGTGACAGTTATCGTTCAGTTAACAACGGTCCGTTTCGACCCCTTCTTTGCGACAGCTTTCCTATGGCTCCCTGTCGATGATCCGAATTAGGAAAAACGTAAAATGAAACATACACGTCTGCAGTCGCGTTGTCTTTTATCTCCCCACTCGACCCTTGCATTTTTATGAGTTGGGCTTCTTGACGTTGCGACTACGTGAGGAAAGAGATCTCCAGTTGGCTTTAAACTTTTTGTTAAGTCTGCGCCTTAGGCTCCGCGTTAAAAGTTCTGAAAATAGATGTTCTGACCCTAAACCTCAGTTTCTATGGTGTTTTGTGACAGTGGAAATGATGGCCGATGTTTAGGCACAAGTTTGCAAGCGACCAACGCCGACCGGCCATCCCCGACACGGTCTTCACGCACCTTTCGATAGGCTCGTGCAGCCGACATCACGATTATCACGCCGGCTCATATATATTTCACGTTTAACATCACACAAAACATTGAGACACTGGTCGGCTGTTGTGCCAGGTGCCCGCGCGTGCAAGCAGGGCGGTGAAAGCGCACAGACCGCAACAAAGTGACTTTGCACGGAAGCACAGCATGAGTAGTAACAACACGGACGGCGACTGCTTCCATTCTCATTCCGCGTCCTCCCGATGCCTGGTCTTGCTGTCGCCGCAGCTGCCAGACGCTGTGGAAGCCGACTGCGGTCCGGAGACGGGGCGCCCCACCGCTGTACCAGCAGGGGGTCACGGAGGTCAGACGCAGGCCCGGTACAGGGGCCGGGCCCGGTCCGACCGCACCATGGAGCCCCACGCCGCTCTGGAGGCCGGTGACACACTGCTGGCCTGGGAGGACCGGCTCCCACGGCACAGTCCTCCGAGGACTGATGCCGTACTCCCGTCCTCCGCAGACCAGCGGGACACTGGTGCCATCCGAGGACCGATGTCGCGCTGCCGTCCTGCGAGGACTAGCGCCGCGCCGACGTGAGGACCGCCGTCCTCTGGGGAGCGACGTTACTCTGCTGCCCGGAGGACTGATGCCGGCCTGATGACCAGAATGCGGGCGCCACGCTGCTTACCGCAGGCCTCCGACAGCTGAAGCGGATGCCGTTCGACTGGTTCATAGCCTCCGGCAGCTGCGCTCTGCGCCGTGCTGCGCCCTCTGACCTCGGCCAGCGGTGGTGGCTGGCCTCCCGCTGACCTCGCGCTGACCTGACCTTCGCCGCGACCTCCTGGGACGGATGGCACGCTGCTGCCTGTCGGCCTCAGCTGGACAAATCTGCTGGTGCTGCTGCTGCCAGTCGGCCGTCTCGGCCAGTTGGACTGGTGCTTGCTGGCCCCCAGTCAGCTACGATCGACGACGTGCCGCTGGCCACACCACATTTAAAAGCACGTGTCGAGCAGACTTAGCGACTGCGCGATGGTCTCATCCTGAAGAAGAACAGAGTGAGTAATGAAACAGATGCCTTCGGATTATCAGGAATGGTGATTAAATACAGGACGGATCCAGGATTTCGCCAGGCGAGGGGCGAATGGTCAGCGAGAGGGCCCCCTTCCGGCTGCCCCCCCCCCCCTTTGCTCTTCAGATATGAAAAAGCATTGATCTGCTCAGGTTCATGGGGAAATATTTAATGTAATTTTGACTTTTTTACCATGTAAAGTAACTGAGAAAAATCGAGCGTGTTACCTCATTTGCGAAAATGTTGCGTTTTGTTCCCCTACAAAGTGGACGAAATATGACAACACCGCTGCATTTTAGGCGGCTGCGTCCCTCCATCCAGTTGAAATGTCGTGTCTGTATCTGGTCCAGGAGCGACTCGACCCCCGTGTAGTTCCTAGCTTAGGTTAAATTCTCTCTTGCACCTACAGGGGCCCTTTGGTGGTCTCGGGCCGTTTGTCATGTCACGGCATTCTAGTAGCCTCAGGTTCCTTTTGCAGTTTCAAGTATCCCTCGGGACGTCTCAGGCGTTTCTTTGGCAGTTCCAGTGGCGCCTCAGGCAATTTCATGGACCCATCTAGAAGTTTCAGGGACACTTAAGCCATCTCGGATTCCCTTCTGTCGTTCCTGGGGAATTTTTGGCGTCTATGGAGCCCCTCAGGCAGTAACGAGGGTCCTCTATAAGTCTCTGCGGTAGCAGAGGCGTCTCTGGCAATACTCAACGTCCTTTGGCCGTTTCAGGAGCTGTCCGGACGTTTCAAGGTTTACTAGTTTTAGGGGCCCCTCTGATCGTCTTGGGGCCCCTACTGCTAGAGACTGCTAGTTAGCAGTCTCAAAGGCTCCTCTCTAGCAGTCTCAGTGGACCCTGTCTTGTCCTAGGTACTCCTCAAATACCTTTTGGCGATTACAGGGTCCCTGTGAATTGTCATGGGTCCCCTGAACGTCTCCAGTGCTCTCCATGACTGCATCAGGGGTCTTCCTCTGTTACACGTGGTATATCTGGCAGTATTTGAGGGTATCAGGGCCCCTCTGGCCGTATCTGGGGCGTTTGTTGTTGTATGTTGGCGCTACAGGGGCCTCACTGGCAGTCTCAGGAGATCTTCTCCGGGCCAGGAACCCGCTTCGCACATACGTAGCCCTCTGGCCGTCCAAAATCCTCATACCGTCTCAGAGGTCCTCTTATCATCTGCCTCACAGGGGTCCTCCGACCTTTTTGGCGGTCTCGGGGGCCATCTGCCGTGTAGGGGCCCGCCTTGCCGTCTCGGAACCCAACTGACCTTCCTGGGGCTCCCTGACTGTTTCAAGGTTTTCAGAACGACCAGTGTTTCCCATTTGGGACCCCTCTCGAAGTTGAGAAGGTCACTGATGAGTCCCTGTTTAGGGCGTCCCAATGGCTAGCCAAGCTCCCAAGCCGTGCCATAGGCACCCTCTTAATTTATTGCCGTTTCAGGTGCCTCTCTGTCACTTTTTGCGGTCTCATGGACCCTTTGCTGCGTTGGGCTCCCTTTTGCGGTCCCAGGGACCTTTGGGGAGTTTCAGGGGCTCTGCTATTCACCTTAGGGGCCATCTTGCCGTCTCAGGATCTCATTAGCTCTCCCGGAGGCCCTATGACTGCATTAATTGCATCAGGGACCTTCTCACATGGGCCCGTGAAACTTATTCGGGGTCCCTCTGACATTCCAGGGGCCCTATGCCGTCCTAGGGACGCAGTCCTCATCTTAGGAGCCTGTGACCCTTCTGGCGACCCCAGGGGCAATCTGCCGTGTTGGAGTTCCGTTGTGGTCTCAGGAGCCCTTTAAAAGCTTCAGGGGCCCTTCCATGCGCCTCAGAGATCATCTGTCCCCCCCCCCTAGAGGCCCCCTGACTGCATCAAGGACCCATCACGTTTGCACAGAGACCCACAAAGCTCTTACGGGGCCCCTTCGGGGCCCTCTCGTGGAGACCTTGCTCAGGTCACGGGGGGATCGCGCCAATCCTTCCTGGATCCGCGCCTGATTAAATAGCACATTTCATTTGTACGACAGGAGATGTTTCACCATGAAACAACTAGTTTTTTCGGCATTATTCAAAACCAAGCTTATCCGCTACGACAAAAACGCTACTTCCTGGGTCAAAGGTTGCCTGGTCCAGATAAAGCTTCAACGCCCAAGAGCTTAATTAACATAGCTAAACTTCTAATATCCGACTCAGGAGGTACTTAAGTCAACACTAATTCACTTCTAAACTTCGAAATCGATATTTTCGGAACTCCCTGAACAGCGACGCAGGACCCAGCTGTGTATAAAAGTTAAGTTTCTTTGCGAGCATGTTTCTTGCGTGTTTCACTATGCTTCAAGTGGGTCGAAAAAATGGATGTGGGGATATTTGAGCTGTCAAGCTTCATCGTGCAGTTAAGAAATAGTTCCACGTAAAATTTACATGCCAACTACTCTTCTGCAAATGGTTGAGTCAGCCAGTCAGGAAGTAAGTCAGTTAAGTTAGAATGCACCTTTTCCTCTTATTCTGAAGCGACCCCATTCACCATTACGTAGAACCCACCGACTGAGTCCCTGTGAAATCCAGATTTTTTTTCCTTCCAGAACTTTGCAACGGATCGACTGGGATTTACTCGTGTCGGGTCGCGCTTGTATTCACACCTACCTTGCTGCATAGTTCTACGAATTCGTCCAGTGTGACCACCCCGTCGCCGTTTGTGTCCATTTTCTGAAACAGCGAGTCATAGACATACTTAACAACAGCCGTTATTAACATAATGTAGTCGTGAAAAGGGTTGCTTGGTTGGCTTAGTACGCATCTCCTAACAACGAAATCACACAGTGTGCAAAGGACTCAGAAGTCCTAATCGGTTGGCTGTACATTAATCAAACCAAGATGTAGCCAGTATGGTCTCGGCTGCTGACACAAGATCCTTGGTTCGAGTTAAACGAAGCCAGTGCAAATAATGCCCAAGACAAGTGCAGGAAAGCTGAACTGCAGTTGTCATTTGACGCGGAAATTCGCAAAGCGCAACCCCATTCTGCTATCCACACGCCAGGAAGGCGTAGTTTGGTTGTCACGAATGGTCGTAAGTGGTCGTGGGGTCCACTGCAGGTTAGCGTAGCTCTCACTGGGAATACCTGGAATATTCTGTCCACGTGCTGTTTGGTGGCTATTTCCTCTGCAGACGCGCTGGAGTGGCGGCCGACCATCATGTACACAGACCCAACCACGTCCAGCATCTCATCCTTGGTTATGTATCTGGAACAAGGAAGACAAGAGGATGATGTTTCAGCACCTGATATAAATGTCTTTGTTGTAACTGCTCATAGAAATGTTTACGCATTGAGTTATGTGACTCAGTTGGCAGCATGTTTATCTCCTAACAGTTCTAACCTAAATGAACTAAATATAGGAATTATTAGGAGGGATAGGCATCCACTTTTCTTCCGTGAAATTCTTTTTCTTGACATTGCATTGATATTACCCTACATGAGTTGTTACATATGCCTTTTTATTTGACATTCATTCATTTACGCTTCGATGTATTTTTTCCTTATAGCCTCTTGAAGCCTTTAGATTAAGTAACGCAGGATTTCGACCGACGTCATTATTTTGCTATCTGTCCTCGAGATTCCATTGCCATCAGAAAACGACAGCAGAGAGTGGTCAGATTCAACGTGATTGGGTTTACAATGAATGCTCAACTTTGGCATTTAACGTAATTGGATCACGTGGGCATGCAAGGGCACTCCTGCCTGCCCCTTTAAGGTTAGGAGAAAAACTCCCCGAATCTGGCCGCTGAAAGTCTTCAGTTGACAGCGCATACGTCACTGACCTGAAGAGTGAAGACGTTGAATCTTTCTGTCGCACAACAGTGGTGACAAGTACGACAGTTTCCCTGTGTTACAATGAGGTAAGTATGTCGCCGGTACCAATCTCTGCGGAATCCGACAGCAGAAGGTCGGGTGCGGTGCCCTACCCGTCTCCGTTGAGATCGTAAAGGGAGAAGGCCCAGCGCAGCTTGTCGTAGATGTCGCCTCTACTCAGCGCCGAGAGGGCCGTGACGAACTCCTGCCGGCGCCGAACGGAACGTCAGACCGTCCGACAGCTCAGCACTCGGTGCGCCGCCATACAAAGGGGTGCCACGCCTCGAACACGAATGCCCGCAACCGCGGTCTCAGAGTCCCAACACACAGACGCGCAAGAGAGGACACACCTTCCGACATGTAAGCCTCAGTAGCGTAGTTCGGGTACGCAGCAGGCTTCTGCTCGATTCAGAATAGATTTCGAATCGATTCTGAATCGATTCTGAATGGACCCGGAAACCTACGCTTTGGCAGGAAAACGGAATCGACGTCGACTTACCTGACAAAGTGAGTTGGATTCGGAATGGAGTTACGAACTGACCAATGCATCCCAAAGAATTGCTATAAACCAAAATAAGTAAATCCGACAAAAAAACTGATTTAACACCACGTATATTTGCCGATTTATTATGGAACTTTCTACTTATACCAAGGTTATGATTGATTAAGTAGCAACTACTGGCTTCACAGACCTAGAGTGATCATGGCCTTCATTTAAGAACAAAACATATACATCAATAATGTGGAAAACAAGGGCAGCTTGTGCAATTCAGTATCGAAGCCATTGCTTCGGTATTCAGATTCTTGAACCATTGAACGTGCGACTACCGTTGGGCGGTTTAGAGCGCTTTGGCGATAATAGTTGTCATTGCCCGTAAAGCTGAAAGGTACCTGCAGCAAGAGAACTGTACGACACAGAAAGTTATAATAGTTAGAAGCGATATTTGTTTTGTGGCTAATCTGAAATTGTCCATTACGGGAACGTGAGCCTAAACGTTAAATTTTGCATATAAGTCATGATGCTCTCAAATATACCGACGCAGTTTGCGCGAGAGCATCGCAAGACGCATACAACGGCTACATGCTACTCACCTCAAAATTGATAGTTCCCGTATGGTCTGTGTCAAACGCATTGAAAATGTGGTGGGCGTACGCGTTGGAATCTGAAAACACAGCGGCACGTGTCGTAAGCGCCACATAGCGGGACACGAAGACACTTCACTACGCTGAGCTGCAGGTGCCGTACCGTATCGATCCCGCTCGCCTTTTGCTCAGCTCATGCAAATCTTCCCCTGTCACGGATCGGACTGGCTGAGCGCCAACCAGCTCCTTCGGTGAAACATCACATGCCAGGGAATCCGTTATGTCCACTGGACCAGAATGGTACACTGTACGGGCAGCAAGTCACGGAGATCATAGACGTTACATATCACGTTGGCGTTATGTAAGGCACACGAATGGCTAGCTGTGAGGAGTGGAGACGGTACATTCGCAAAACTACGGCAGTCGTCATCCGACCTCTGCTGATTATGGTACTCGTCTCCAGCAAATCATCGCAGTCGTCATCGGACCACCGCTGGTCATTCAGCCAAACCCGCCTCTGGTGATGGTCACGTTCAGAACCTTCTGTCGAAATGTCCGCCCTTGCCAGTTCGATTTCGCGCCGTGCGACACTCGTGGTGGGCCGGTGACCCTGTCGGGGCCTCTGGCCCAGACGGTTTCCGTCGGTCTCCTGCAGTCCCTACCAGCCGCCACTGCGACACAGCAAAGCCAACAGAGGAGGTGCGTCATTGGCGACCGAGGATCTCACCTCCCTGAGGAAAGAACCGCGAGTAGATGTACTTGAAGGTCTCCTCGTTTACCGTTCCGCTCGGACATTCCTGAAACCAGGCCAGAAAGAACAAGTCTTAGTCCCAGACATGGAAGTAAGAATTCATAGGGTGGGTAGGGTGACTGGGTCGTTCTAACATAGCTCTATGACGTTACACGGAAAGAAATTGCCTCAGAATGCATTTTGCCATAACAGATTTAAAAACGTCGCTACACCGTTACGCGAATGGTTTACACACCTAGAAAACTTTCTTTCAATTTGATGCGGTTTCACGGGAACTACCAATGCTTATCATTTCTTCATTCGGAAAGTAATGCTATTTCGACTCACCTGCTTGAAGCCTCGATACATGAGCTGTATTTCCTTTTTGCTGAACTTGGTTGACTTGCAGAGCACCTCGATGTGGTCTGGTTTGTATCGGAGAGCACTGCCCTCGAAATCTTCCAATTCCGGATCTGTTAACACCAGTGGATTTACTAATCATTGGGAAATTATAGCTTCACTTGGTAGATATCTAAAGTTGCGTGGAAATTTGCGTACATTTTCATGCTGCACGTCATGGACGTAACCAGTTGGAGACAGTCGCACAGAAACAATCAAGCAAAGAAAAAACGTCGGAACATTTCCTAAAAATTAGCCGTTATAAAATGAATCATCTAACAATGAACAGAACAGCCTTTAACTATCGTTCAAATACGGCGGCCATGCTCCCAATCGCGTGATCGCACCTGTTTCGTGCCGTGAGGGAAAACCACACCATAAATCACAGAACATGGCTGGAATGTTTCAGGCTGGCGTCCGACGGCGTGTGCCGTATATTTATGTAGTATCATTTATACGTCTTTTTTATTCTTTCCATTTTTTCTTCATTTGGACTTGTTGATTTTTCTAATGGGCAACATCTTTCCGTGGGCTTAATGTTATATGCGGGTCAACAACATGACCATACCAGTAATGACGAGCGAGGTCGAAAGCCGAGTACGTCTTTAGGCCTGATCACACTATGCAGGCACTCCTGGATGCATCTTTGCAGAATCGATGTGAATGCAGAATCTGGGCGTTCGCTCGCATGCATTGTCTCAATACAAATATGACGCATATCCAATAAATGACGAATTAGCAGTTACTGTCAAAAGTACTGGATGTTTGCGGCATCAGCTACCAAAGATGGTTTATCAAATTCAGAACTTCACGTTCATTTTATGGATTTCAGTGCGCCCATTACAGCTGAAAAATCGGGAGGTGAAGACCACACCCAAATTCAGAATTTAAGAGCATTGGCATGGCTACCTGTCCTAGGAAGGCGAGGTCTGCAGGAAGTTTAGTGTTTCACAGCTCGCTGAAGGTGATAAATCAAGAAAGTCGGGGAAAAATGATATGAACATGATGGCGTAAGGCTGAAATGAATTATAAATTTACCACTTCCCAGCAGTTTGCAGACTCAATACAAATATGATGCTTCATAGCTTCATATGATGCTTGAGTGCACAAAATTGGCGTAAATGCAGAAGCACGCTAATGCAATTGCGGGCCGTAGGATTAACAGAAAAGTCTGAAATTCTGAAAGCTTTCTGCATCTTGTGATAAGGCCTTTACTTTAGTTAGCAGAAGGGAAATGAAATTGACAGTCCAGACCTGGCCCGGCCAGTCTTTCTTTGGTACCGACAACGAAAAGTATCCGGCCGCACAATTTGGGCGCCATACCGCCTGGAACAAGATCACGCGCTTATTCTCGAGCCTCTCATCGATTCCATTTAAATATCGTACAGATGCTATGCGCTTTTAGCATTAAAAATTGCGCTGACGTGTAGCCTGTGCTTTTGTGGCCTAAGTCAACACAGATTTGATTACATTTTCTGTGGTTTAGTTACAGTCCATCTTTTCATGAAGACTTGTACGTCCTACCGCGGACTGTTGCAAAAACGAATCACCTGCCGGCTGCGGTCGCTCGTCGACTTCACAGTCGAATATGCCAACTGACGCACATACGGCCAGATGCTTGAGATCCGCTTCTCGAAACGTGAGCACTTTTCAAAACGGTTTCGGTTCCAGCAAAATGTATCGGCAACCCAGCGCCAGTAAGACTGAAATGGGTATCGTTTCGAAGGAATTGAACGCCCAATCGCCTGCACCATGCAAGTGCAACAATGAACAGCACGTGACGCGTTCAGGGGATTTGTAATGTGGAATGCATGAAGGGGAAGCATTGATACAAGCGGCAAAGAAGTAGGTCTCGCTCGTAATGCGCGAACACGAGGCCTTACTCGCACAGCACACCCCATGGTAATGCCCACATGAAGCATTTCGGCTATAGTTCGCCATCGTGATGTCCACAGAACGCAGAACTGTGTCCTCTGCTATATACTTTGTCCACCCGGATGCGTGGTTCTGGAAAAAGTATTTGATTTTGTGCAAAGCGTTTAACATGCCGCAATGTAAACACGACCTAGGAGATGCCAGCCCATCTCAGGCTGGGGCCCAGCTGATCCTCACGCCACAGAGCAAGTACCGAGCGACTCGCGTGCACTTTGCAAGGGCGGGAAAAACAGCGCCCTCATGCACTGAGTTATTGACAATGGAAGTCACATGACATTGGACCTAAAGCAGACCGCGCGCTGGTGGCATTGGGCGTCGGAGGCGGCCCTTGTCCGTCCAGGGAGAGTTCACTCTCGTTCATTCGAGTGGCCATTGCCGAAAGGGACATGTCGAGAACAAGACTGTGTCTGAGACGTTGGCATCGATTCGTTTCAGAGCTACCGGACTATCCACTTTCAGCAGGTTCCATTCTGCGTCCCGTCCGACGGCCCCGTTGCCCTTTTAAAACCCCGTGGGCTCCTATTAGGGCTCGGCAATTGGGCCTTTCGTGTCGTCGATTTATGCCGCCGACTAGCCATTATTTGTCGGCAACCCCGGCGCAGATCAATACGCCGATGATACTCAGGTTTTGGTGTCTGGGAGGCCCAGCAATGTTTGCGCAATGATCCGCGCCATGAAACACGATTTTTCGCTCTCTCTCCCTCCCCCCTCTCTCTCTCTCTCCCTCTCCCTGTCTCTGATTTGTTTCGTAAAAGTGAATTGCAAGTCAAAGCCAAAATAATTCAGTTCACTGTGTTTCGCACTCATCAAAATATTCAGCACCAGCCGCCCATCACCTAGTTTTGCGATTGCAGCATCGCTGGTATTGTCTACATAAAAATACCGGAACAATGTTTGGTCAGTTCGTGTCAATATTAGTGCACACTGATGTCAGTGTGCTAGTTTTTATTACTACCCACAGCCATAGCAAACAAAGCTTTCCAGTTCTGTCCTGTGGCACTGGTCCGCGGCCTAATGCTGCCAGTTGTCAGGCATTGCCTACGTATCTAGGAACCAGCAACAGCACCCGGCTGCAAAAGCCGCCGGTTGTCGTAAACCACGCAGCATTCATCACTTCAGGTCGCATGGGGCTTAACGAAATCATTTAGTTGTTCTGAAACCTCGTTGACTCTGCTAGGACCTCGTTATTCGATTATATTCCGAACATTACACATATATATATATATATATATATATATATATATATATATATATATATATATATATATATATTAATATTATGCTTCTATAGGCATGTCCACACACACACAAACACACAAACACACACACACACACACACACACACACACATATATATATATATATATATATATATATATATATATATATATATATATATATGTGGTGTGTGTGTGTGTGTGTGCATGCCTATATAAGTATAATATTGATATTGCCTGTGAGCTTTCGTGTTGTCTTTTTGAGGTAGGGACCAATCCAGGATTTTGCTAGGGAGATTTTTGAGGGGGCGAAAAAGATGTTGCAAGGATGCCGGAATCGCACCGAAAGAGTGTCAAAATCGCGCCGAAAGGGCGCCAAACTCAGTCGCAATAGCGTTTGAATGAAGTAAAGCGTTCAGCTATATGTAGCGGGCGGCGTCAAAACGATTCTCAAGGGGTTTTGACACGTAAGCGCTTGAAAGTGGGATGCCATGTTATATAGAGGTGTATGGTATTTAGTATCCATCATATTGTGTCCGCTTACTCGATGTTACAAGGGCGCCTTTTCAACCAAATAGTGCCCATGTCCTACCGTAAGAGGGCAGGATGTCACATATGCGGTCTTTAACGATAGGGCTCCCTTGTATCAACAGGCACAATTTTCCCATGAAAAATCTGATTGAACATCAGTCTGAAGGCAGGATCTGCCTCTGCGCCTCTGTGTCACAAGGGAGCTATTGTAACAGAAGAGTGTCTGTTACTAAAACGCTAGTGCTTCTTCGATGTTATAAGTGCGTTAGTTTGAAGAATAAGGTGTCATGATCCTTCATCGGGGTGCCTTCGTGTTTCAGAGGGGCCTTTGGAAAGACAGGGCGCCCGTATTTCATCACAGGGGCGCCTTCTTCACACGACAGCAGCGGCTCTGGAACAGCAGTGGGCCTGTTTGGTGTTAAGGGGCGCCTTTTGATCGGCAGGACTTCCATACTCGATCACAGAGGTGCTTTCCTGGTGTCAAAGGAGCTTTTTTTTGTCTTTGGCTTTTGAGCGTTTAAAACGACAGCGTTACCATACATACTGTTGCGGGGCGGCGCCACGGCGTCCGACGCCCAATGCCACAGAGACGCCTTTTCATTGACTACCCATAAACCATCACAGCGGCGCCCTCCTGATGTCTCACAAACCTTTGGAACGACAGGGAACGCATACTCCATCACAGAGGCACATCCCTAGTGTCACAGGGCCGTTATTTTACCAACAGGGCACCCGTAAGCCGTCGCAAGAGCGTGTTCTCGGTATCACAGGGATGCCTTTTGAACAACGGGGCACCCATACACCATTCCAGGGATGTCTTCTTGGCGTCACACGGGCGCATTTTAAATAAAGGGGTGCCCATACTCCATCACAGAAGCGCACTTTTGGTATCATGGGAGCACCTTTTGAACCACGGAGTGCCAAGACCCAAATACCCATCGCAGAGGCGCCTCCTCGGTGCCACAGGGATGCGTTTTGAAAGGCGGGATGCCGATACCCTATATATATATATATATATATATATATATATATATATATATATATGTATGTGTGTGTGTGTGTGTGTGTGTAAGTAAATGTCGGGCGAAGTCCTTCTTTAATACAAGTCTTACCAAAGGCCACTGATAAGACTCAACAACGATGATAAAGAAAGATCCTTAAGGCCACCAACGTAGTGAACATCTACAAAGGTAACTTGTGCCATTGTCATCTGTGTCTTCTTCATTTCAGCGTTCTCATTATTTGCTTTGATAATGTCATAAATGTGACGAAACGTTGGCCTAAGCAGAAGATATGAGTGAGAAAATAACAAACGATTTTATGCAGAAGTCTTTGATTAAGCACACACACACACACACACGCACACACGCACACGCACACGCACGCACACACGCACGCACGCACGCACACACACACACACACACACACACACACACACACACACACACACACACACACACACACACACACACACACACACACACACACACACACATATATATATATATATATATATATATATATATAAAGAGAAACCACACTTCGGAGTCACAAATTATGTTTCATGTGCGTGTGTTAAGAAAAACTTGGTCGGCGAATGTGTGTGGCAGAATTGATGGTGTGGATATGTAAAACTTGGATAACGGAGCCGAGATGGCTCGAAGCAGTCAGTTTGTAATACATAATCTGCCATGCCGAAGTGTAGTTGCTCTTCAAATATCAATGCGAAACTAAGTGCATTTGTTTCAAATATATTTCTATATATATATATATATATATATATATATATATATATATATATATTTAATATGAATGCATTTCAATGGTACCGGGGCGCCCTTCCAAATAATATGGTGTCATGATGAATCGCGTTTGAATGTTTTGCCATCGAAGGAACGTATTTTGAATTTTGTGTCATCAAAGGGGCACCTATAAGTCACACAGGCACCATACTAACGGAAGGATCATCCATGTACGTGAGCGCCTCTCGAAGTTGGCTGGGCGTTCTTTTTTAGGGTGTCATGCCCCATCACAGAGCCACTCCCTTTGTGTGAGACGGGCACCTTTTCAAGCCAGGGCACCCAAACACCATCGCAAGAGCGCCTCTGTGTACTTCGTTTCCTGTCCGTGTCACGCAACTCTGTGTTAATAGCACCTTTTCAAGGTCGGAGTGCACATGACCTATGTTATGGCCGTTTTCTCGATGCTACGGGGATTATTTTTCATATGATGGCGCCCATATCCTATCACAGGGGTGAACGATGTCACACCTGCGCTCTTTAACGATTTAGTTCCTTTGTATCGACGGACACATCCGTCCGTGAATGGTTTTCATGCTTTCACCCGTCTTCGGAGGTCAAGTGTCTGACATCTGGCACCTTTACCCGCCGTCGGCAGTAGTGGTTACCTGCCTTCGGCGGGTAAGAGCACCAAAATGCCAAAATGCCCCGTCCCAGTTCCGAGCAAGTGTTATATCTGGTGTAACAAGAGGCCAGTAACGGCAGCAGCTCTGGAGATTTGCGTGCGATCTGTGAGCTGCAGACCGAAATGACGTGAAGCTGAACAAAAACCGAACAATTCGGCAAACTTGGAGCCTGATGGGACAGCTGTGCCTCGACGAAACAAGTGCACATGAAAACATGTGCCCTGCATTGCACTGCAATCGGCACCATCCTCAAAACATGTGGTGCAGCAATGACTCGTCCGCAAGCCGTCGAATTGAAGTCCAATACCGTAGTCGTGCCCTGAAGCTCTCTCCTCTTCGTCGACGTCTTCGATCCGCGTTTAGCCCGTTGGGACCATACAAACGCGTTATTGTCTGATCCGCGGCAGACGCGTATAAGTTAGCATCGCAGCGGGTATCACACGATTTTCCGTGCACACCGCCGACACCATCCGCACAATTTCGGCATCACAGGTCGTGGCCTGAGGGGAAACTCTGGGGCCTGAGTATCTCAGTTCGTCTCGGCTGCTATGCGGAATACATCGCATATGTGTTTGTTGAGCAGGGTTCGATTTTTACCTGTCGGCGTCTTGACTTGTCGATAATAATACTAATAATAACCATCACCATTAGAATCATCGTCGTCATCGTGGTCATCAGTATCATCATCGCCATTACAACGACCGGTGTATCTTGCAATATTCACGCGAACAATTTGAGTTGCAGCCACACACAATTCCTTTTTATTAACGATTATATGACTGTGGCATTAGACTTGCGCAGCTCCATGCAGCATCAGACTATCCAGAATGCCGATTCGTGCCAGCAAGGAAAGAAAATTAACACAGTTGACCCCATGACCAGAAAACTCGGCGAGAAGCAGCGGTGGCATTGGTTGTCTTTTATTCACAGCCTTAACCCTCAGCGGACGAGGGGGGTGCCCCCCTAACGAGGTTTTCCTTGAAACGCCGCGGGGACGCAGACAGGATTTCGTCATGGAAGAGTCTGAGTCTTGTTTTCTCAAGATGGAGCCCTGCGTAATCGACGGAGGACCCCAAGAAAAAAAATGTTTTTTATGTCATTTGCTGCGCTTCTGAACCCCCAGGATATTGTAAATGTTGCTCAGGCCTTTAGGAGGGCCACTGATATAGCACGAATGCCATCAAATCTTGTCTGAGACTCTTCAGAGTTTGTGAGGATCTCATTTGCTTCTAAGAGGGCCCTCAGAACTTTTCAGGTTCTCTCAGGCTTCTAAAGAGGCTTCTTCCTGAAAGTCCAGAGCCTTCTCGGAGCCCATTGGGAGCCTTGCGAGGAGCCTAAGATTGGAGCCAGTGTTGGGCGTTACAAAGGGATGGAGAAAAAAATTTGGGCAATTTCAAAACATTATGTATTTTTGGTGCCCGGGCGTCTTTCCAGTTCTGTTAAGAAATAGTTTTGGAAGTCATACCACAGGCAGGTACGGAGTTTTTACGATTCACGAGTACATGCGATGCGTTCCCGGGAGTTGCAATCTCATTTGGATTCCGTTGTTTTAAATTGTGGAGTTTAACTTGTGGCATGTATGATCTAGGATGGAGGGATAAAGCACCGCTGTAACGTTTAAACTATGTTTTTGGTGTGTTTTACGTTTACGTTTGTTTTGTTCCGGATGTTCGGAATATTTTTTCACGGGTAAGATTGGCGATGATAAATCGTCGTGGGACCGGAGCGAATGTTGGCCCGACGAGTGAAATTCCTCAGACCGGCCGGGTCGTGCGTCATCATTTCCGAGATCCTCCCCGCGCTAGCCGAGTGCCGTGTGCGGCCATTTCAGTGATCGCCTTCGTTCCAGCCGACCACCAGGTGGTGGGCGACGGGAAAGGCGCAGCGCCCCGTCCCCGTCGAACCCGGCGACCCGCTGCCACGGCCGTCCAACCCGCACGGCTCGCCTCGCAGGCTGAGACATAGAGCTCGGCGCAAATTGGTCTGCTACTGATTGCACTCTTACAAGCAGTTAAACAATCAAAAATAAAACAATAACAATAAAAGTTAAAAGCAGTTAAGTTAGTTATACAAGCAGACTTGTGTTTGATTCTGATCCGGGTCTAGTCCGGACCAGAAATCGCATGTTTTTGGGGTGAATCGCATTAGATCCGGATCAATTTTGAAAATGCAGCCGTAAAACACATTTGTTTGGGATCAAATTTGAGAAAAGCAACCGTGATTCAAATGCTGGCCCGGATCCAAGCGTTGTAATCCTGATTTTGATCCGGATGAACTACGCTGTCAGTCTAATTCATTGCGATAAAATTAATTATGTAAATCAGTGATAAAATACCATGACAATATGCTTCTGAAGAAAACCTGCAGGTAGTAATCTACCAAACCAAACAACATGAAAGAGGACGTGAAGTGAACCAGAAACCAGCTCTCTTTCACAGCCCCAGAAGGTTGAAACTTCACAACCCAGCTATTTGAAACATACTAGTACCAAGCATACGTCACTAAGAAATGGTAACATTTAAGGTGTTCATGAAGTATGTGATCCTTTTTCGTAAAATAAACACTAAAATCCTCTACCTACTTCTGTCGATGTCAAATGTCCACCACCGTGTGTTGCGTAGGTATGTAGCAGGCTTCTTGTAGGTGCCCATGTTTGGGTAGGTCGATAGGGACAGCTGCCCTCGGGGCACCTGCGCGATTCCTTAAATTATCACGGGACTTCCTTTGTATTATTCAATAGTCGTCATGTCACTAGTTCCATTCCTTTTTGGTCGAATACCCCTGGGCGCCTGACTATGTTGACTTCTTTGGATACTACAAAGTGCAGGTAATTATTGCCACCAGTGCGCCGTAATTGGGAAAATAGTGGTCGATAAATATCAAGGCAATGGGGCAATCAACATCAAAGTGAGGTAGCCAGTACCTAAAACTACTAAGTATAAACACCCGAAACTATGACTGCCGTGGTTATGTTCTAACATTAGATACATACTAATACTACGTTTAATTCCAGCCTGTTAGTGAAGTACCAACAAAACGGAGTATACCTAATCGTATATGATATTTCACACAGTACAGTTATATACATGTGTATTATACGTATGTAACCATAGTCCGTATGGATGCACAGAGTAACACAAATTTTGTCATCTTTCATGCATTTTATAGGCTTAGTATCCATGTTATACAGTAATAAAATAATGAATGATATATATATATATATATATATATATATACATATATATATACCCTTATGCTTTCTTCGCTCTTGTGATGCATAGTTTGACTGTCTTATCTCGGTTTCAGTGGCATCCTCATGATGTCAAAGTGTCCTTTATATAAATGCTCGAGCTTGAATCACGTATAATGTTTAAATATTCCTTATCAGCGCCCAAGCTACTGCACATACTCTACAGATGATGAATATCACCAAAACATCAGTGAAAATATAAGTCAACTATGCATGAAAACTGGCGACTTAATTTGCAGTTTGCCGATAAATGCGAAAACCTTAATATTAAACAACGAACAAACGACCAAGAAGATCATGAAATGTCGATATGCTTCAGCATTGAAAAACACATGTATTGGTGAATATTACACACACACACACACATATATATATATATATATATATATATATATATATATATATTTATTTATTTATTTATATATACATATCAAATGTCATTACGGTGGCGTATGACTCATATTTTAAATCATTGACTGATCGGAATCAACGAAGAGCTCACGAATCACTGTCCAATCCGGATCATTTTTTCAAAAATTGGTTTGAATCATATTTGATTCTGATCAAATTAAAAAACGCCGTGACCCAAATGCTGATCCGGAGCAAGTCACTGTGATTCAGATCCTGATCTTGGATCTTCTTTCTTTTGGATCTTCAGATCCAAAAGATGTCGAGCTCAAGTCCGGTTACACGATGCCAGATGTCGAACGGATTAAGGCCTGAACACATCTAGACAACATCATGTCTATAAGTATCGGATACATAATCGGTGTTACCAACCATTCGCACAATATGCCGGCTGACGGCTAAATCACGGATGGCATTCTCTCACGTCCGTCGCTATCCCGAGAGGACCCAGCTTATGAGACCATCGGACACCCCACGCCTGAGGAAGCTTGAAGCTTAATTTGATCCGAGTAAGTTGCTTGAGTGACATTTTGAGATCAGAACCGGCGCTAAGCAGAGCTTGTTATATTGAGCGTCACATTTGGTCGTGCTTATCCAGTTGATGGCTGATTTTGTGGCGAAAGTTCGACGTGCCATCAAACATACGACACTACCATGTAGTAACTAGTATGGCCCTTTACAGATCATTTACCAGCTGACACGCGGCGCAGACTTCGAATGCTGAACCGATGGAACTCATCTTGCCAGGACGGGGAGAGCAGCGTTCTACTGAGCTGCCGATCACCAGCTGGGGAAAACGGCAGCGCCAGGGGCCTGCACTTTGCCCCCACACGTCCCATTTGACACCCCAGGTCCGAAGCGTTTATACCGAACTAGCCAAGAACGTCATCCGTCTGCACCAAACAAGCAAACGTTTAGGCTCGAAAGGTATTTTCCGAGGGGCCAGGTGGGCGTAACAGTCCAAATCGCGTCCAGCCGCCCTGGATCGTTTGTAACAATGGCTCCATGAACACAGCAGCCTCCCACCTCCCTGACCCAGCCATCTGGTTTCCAAAACTCGTGCAGTCCGTCTTGGAGATCCGCATCTCGTGACTTTTAGTGAAAACTTAAGTCCGTTCTCTGAATACCTGGATTTTAGAACATGTCTGTAACTTGTCAGGGACACACGGGAGAGGTACTTCGGGAACCTGTAAGGCCTTTAAATTATTCACTCCAGCCGATGCTGTCTCTCCACAGTCAGTTTAGTGAACATGTGCAGGCTATCCTGCCGTGCGACATCAGTGAGCCCGTGCTCGCGCCGCCGCACGCCTGGCGCTGCTGCCCCAGGCGGACAGCGCCGGTCCCGGGCCCGGACAGCGATGACAGCCATCCGGCGCGGAACAAAGGTGCCCGCAAGGTCATCGCGTCACATCGACGCCCGGCGGCAATCGATCGGACGGCGCCGGGCCGCTCGGGCCGCGCGCCCGCCCGCGCCGTCCCTGCTTACTGCCAAACCGGACGGCTCCCTTCTTCCTCCGCAGGCTGCGTCGCAGGAAGCGTGCCATGCTGGCGGCGGCGGGCGCGGCTGCTGCTGCTGCCTCGGCTGCTGCTCCGGCGGCGGCGGCGGCGGCGTCGGCGACACTGTCACCGCCTCGACTGGCCGGGCGCGACGCAGCGCCGCCGCCGCCGCCGGGCCGCGCAGACGGAGCCACGCAGAGTCGGCCGCCCCCGCCGGCTCACCGTATTGATTGGGCCAGCAACAGGTGGGACGCGGCCCGGCCGCTGTGGCTGCGGACGCCTGGACGAAGTCGAGACCGGGACTCCAGGGTCTGTAGCGTCGGGATAACTGCGGGTAGCAGTCCCGGTGTTAACACCCTCAACGCAGAGAACGTGTTTGAACTGAGGGATCTGAATGTCAGGAACGAATCGTTCGGTCTTCACACGGGAGAAAACCGAACGAGAAAATCTGTTATCGCATGTTGACGGATAAACATAACGGTCGCAGTTATGAGCAACGGAAGTCTAAGGAGTGCATGGGAACCCAACTGAAACTACGAACGCCCGGGAAGAGCCCGCTTGACTTGCACCCGATGCTCTTTCTTTGTTTGCCCATGAATCACGGTCTATCAGCTTCGTTGGCACTGTATGCTCTCATGTTTATTACCCCGGCAATGATTGAGTTATCTCGCCACTCTTCATTTACTGGAGGGGCTTTCAGCCTTCCCGTCTTTTTCGAGATCTAATCGTCCGATGTGGCTGATTTAAGCGTTAATCAATAGCACCGCAGCTTGCGGTCTCGTGACACTCGCATTTTTTACCTTTAGGCCACTGCTGACGTCACATGTCAGGTCAAACAAGAAAATGTTACCATTTTCCAGGATCTCGTAATCACTATGGAAAGCAAACCGAAGCTGAAGTTTGCGGGGCATTATGTTCCTGGCAGCGTAATATCATATTCTAAACGCCACTTAACACAAGATCTTAAATGGTCAGGGTCATAGGTTGCGCCAAATGTGACCTCCGTCATAACTTGTCATGCAATATATGTTTGCTGGTCTGTTTGGCACGGAGATTCCAAAAATGACGCGTTCAAAGAGCCTTACCAAAAAGCCTTTTGGTAAGGCTTTTTTTGGTAAGGCCACATGCAAAACTGCAACAGTTGTAGTTTCAAACTCGGACTACCACGAGCACGCTAGTCACCTCCATCCGACATCTCTGAATGATCCTACAAGTCAGTTTGACCCATGTTGCACATTTCCACGGAATGTGCACAGCAATGCAAAGACCGATATCTCCAAACCGGTCATCGAGAACGTCAAACAGACGCCACCAGTTTACTTGCTAAGCTGAAGTCTTCATAAAACCACCAAAGGTCAGACTACGAAAAAACATTTAAATGTTGCAAGAAACTGTTGAGTAAGTTGTACGTGCAGTTTGTTGCAAGAAAAATTGATAGTTCGTCTGGCAGTACGCAAAACTCAGTTGCATCAGTTCCTTCCTAAAGTGCATTCTCAGCGGGCCGGGGAATGAAAAATGCATATTCACCAAGGATGGCCTAGCATGAGGCCAGAGGAGCTCCATATTGAACTCTCAGATCACGTTCATACGCAATGCAACCCACAGACACCACACGTCGTAAAAGTACCGACAATGCGGGGGTGAAATAAACTTGAACGTCGAATCGTAAAACATGGTCATTTTTATGACGTCATTAAGACGCGACCTAGGATGATCTATTTTCCAGTTTTTTGTCAGCATGTGCATAACTGATGTGAGAAAAGGTACCGAAAGTTTCAAGACGTTGCGTTTATTTGGGAATGCCTGAAAAATGCGTCAGGGAGGGAGGCATTAAACGCCCCCCATTCAATGGCGGGTTGAGAAAGCACCTACTTCCTAGCGACAGCGTGATAAACCGTGATGGCCGGAATCCCGATAGAGAACCGCAGTCGGCCGTGGCGCCCCTGGGCCCTTTGCCGAACCGTGGCTACAACGTCCCAGGATTACACAGATTTCCTGGTGGGTTTCTTTGTAATTTCGCGAACGGTCCTGGGACCCAATGGAGCCGTTACCAGGCGAAAGGGCCTGGTTTAGGACCCAGTGAATCTTGTGCTGAATTTCGGATAATCCAAGCCAGGGCTCTCGAGTCTAGTTTTAGACCCTCGTCCCGCTCAAGCGACCCCAGGGTCCACGCAGTTTTGCCGCTCCATATGACAATGATCGAAAATTCAATCCACTCTCCATCGCGATTCCACGGTCTCTGCAGTGTCTGTGAGACAGTCCGAAGTTCATACAGACCGGTGGATGTAAGATCCAGCAAGACGTCCAAGGGATCTTCGAGGTCACGTCGCCATCCTCGGTACCTCAGCAGATCACAGTGCGATGAACCGCTTCGGCCGTTGTCTTTCGAGAACCCGCGGACGTTCGCCGTCCAGCGATGCTCCCCCATGAGTTCTAGAGCCCTGCTGGTGAGGCTCATGGCTAGTTTTCAGTATCGACTTGACAATGTGTATCGCTGTCTCCCCAGCAACAGAGGTCTAGTGGTACCTCCGAGGTGCACCATGAGTTCTGAAAACCGTTTCAGACTTTTTCATCACTCTGAAAGCCCCGGTAACCTCTTAATAAATAATACTGATGGGTCATGAGCATGTCCATAGAGCATTATTCACCAGCCATCCTGAATGTTGTGAAGAATCAGTCACAATCTTGGTATCACGTAAGTGACATTACGCGACAATGTATTATGTGCGTATATATATATATATATATATATATATATATATATATGTATATATATATGTATGTTCGATGCAGTATGTATGTT
Source organism: Capitulum mitella (assembly GCA_030062745.1). Lineage (NCBI taxonomy): Eukaryota > Metazoa > Arthropoda > Thecostraca > Pollicipedomorpha > Pollicipedidae > Capitulum > Capitulum mitella. The sequence continues at coordinate 29,033,430 of CP099845.1, read as the reverse complement.
AAACTTGTCATAAAGAGCCGAGATGGATCGAAACTGTTAGTTTTTATACATAATTTGGGACTCCGAAGTGTGATATCTCATTAAGTATTAACGCGAAACTTAGTGCATTTGTTTTCGTCATATATATATATATATATATATATATATATATGAAAAAACAATTTTGCAGGTATCCGATGCAATGTGGTGTTTTCCATTTTAGTTTTAGGAATGACGGGCCATAAAACAGAAAATGAGGCATATATTGTAACATTACCCACAGGAAATAAGCATTATACATATCCCCAGATATTTCGTCAAAAAAGGTAAAAGTGTGCTTTGCACGCTTTTACCGAGTGGGATTTCATGTATGGCATTTGCTGCAAAAAGTTCAGATCGACGTGTTTGTGTGCCAGGGTGTCCAAGCTTCTGAGTCGCTAGCGCACAAACGCACCAGCCGTCCGCGACACAAATGGCACTATCGGATGAGCCGACTAGGCAGACAGATTCGAAGTGATTCATGACGTGTGGCACGTGTCACATGGCGCCAGCCAGACCTCTGCAGAATTAGTCGACTAATCGCAGGTACAGGTCAAACGGCGGGTGCTGTTGACTCAAGACTTGGTGACAACATGAGCCCCACTTGCGGGTACTCGCTTTTGTGGTCGGCACCTACGCGTGATCCACGTGTCGACCCATAGGCACGTCTTTCGATTTGGACTCGGGGACCTCAGAGTACTCAGCGGTGACCTAGGCGGCTGAAATCTGTTGGGTAGATAGACCAGCACTAGGGCTATTCAACGGTACCCCTACATATGATGAGCAGGACGCAGCGGGCCGCGTGCAGCGCGTGCGCGTCTCTTTTACACCCCTTTGTTTCTCATGGGCCAGTTGCCAGTACGCAAACGGCGTCGTTTGGTGCAATGATAGCTTGGAAAGGCGGACGGGCGGCTGGGCAAACAGTTTTAGTGGATTCAGACCGAAACGGGGGTGCAGCTTGCGCGTGAAGTGCGATGTGCCCAAGATTAACACCCCGCCTTCGTTGCCGAAAAAAAACTGGTACCGCTGGGATGCTGAAAATTGGCGGGAAGGAGCACGCGATACGTGGCAGTCGATACAACTGGCTGTTTTGCCTGCCGATAGCTTCAGTCTAATATGTGGAGACACACGTACTGAGGGATATATGCAGTTTACTGAGTGGTCTCACTACAGGCAGATACTGGTTGCTGGCGACCGTGGCCGAATGGCTGGGATCAGTGTCTGTAAATCCGACAGAGCGGGCTCGAGCCCGACCGGCCGCCAAAAATTTCCGTAGTTCATAGTGCATCGTTATTATGCAGATTTCTTTCACTGGGCAAGTGTGTCGTTGTGTGAATGGACTTGCAAGTATCTTTTACTTATGAATGGGGGCAATGTTGGTGCTAGGCGGGTGCACAGGTCTGCGTGCGATGCAGAGCTTTAATTTTGCCCCAAGACCAACCATGTGACGCATTGATTTACCTCTAGCTTATGTACGACTGCACTGCTTACCCTGGACACATATAGTAGTGGCACAAAACCCTATGACAGTTTTTGGAAAAATGGAATGGGCGGATGTTCGGGTCAGTTTTTGTGTTCCATTCCGGCTTACAACGTTCACAAAAAGAGAATGTTTATTGCTAACTGACACTGCCTATTGAAAATCTGATGAGTGTTCTCCATCCCTCTCTTCGTCGTATCTGTTTCGAAGGAGATGTTTTTAAGAAGCTAATCTGGTAACCTATGACATACAAAAGAGCATTGCTCTTTTCTTCATGCCCAGAAATTTTATGATATGCGACTACAGGATACGCTGCTGGTATTTTGTCAGTCGTAAATACAGGTATCTAATCGCAGCGACAGAAGGTTTCTGTAACATTGCATAATTTTGTGACAAAAGTGCGGACACCTGCCAATCTTCCTCTGCCAGTGGATATATTCTGCAGCAATTTCTTTGGAGTGCCGGCGGAATTTAGTTCAGCTGGATTTAACCTGTACCTAAACTGTCTTATAACTTAACAGGTAATGAAAAACGGCCTGTTATGAGATCCAAAGCTTTCCCTTTTCAAGTCCAAATTTTTTAGCATTGCAAAGCAGTTGTTTTCGATCAAATGTTGGGGTAACTTATAGCCGCATACCCCGGAGCCAAATAATTCATACCAACGTCGTCCATCACGAGCGCACAGAAGTCATTGGTTTTACCTGGCGAATGTTAATCGTCGCAACACGACAACACGAGTCATTTACCTAGTCAATAATTCAATACGCCAGTCAACCAGGCCATGATATGTCGTTTCATTATCTCAGCGCCAGTTGTTCCCAACCTCTCAGAATAGCTCTTGCCCGAGGGCTGATGCTGTTCGTCACGTTGGATTGTTTGCATCCTGTGCTCACGTGAGACTGCACACCTCGAAATCGCGCATACAGCTCCATGTCATTGAATCTTGAGGTCGCAGTAGTGTACGAGAGGCGAAATTTCAGAAAAGGGGGCATTTGTGAGTAAAAAGTAGGCCTTCTGACTTCAGCACAGCTGCAATGTTTTTCAAGAAGAACTGAGTCGTTGAGCCAGTGAGCAGCCAGACTTCCGGCTGTTTCTATTCCTACCCGGTCGCCGCACGACGACCGGCAGCCGACTGTGCCCACCTGGGTCTCGCCTGCTGTTTACAGAGCAGCTTCATCCCGGAAAGAAGTCAAAATAAACTCCGTCGCCAAACGTGTACCGGCGCCATTTGATAGTCGGACAACGTATGGAGTGAGGTCACGCGAGCTGCATTGAGATTCGTTGTCGAGAACTTTCGAGATGAAACGGCAAAAACTAGTTCAAAATTGTTCTTCTTTCAACGCAGAATGGTAAGGCTCGTGTTCAATTTAGCCAGTATGAGGAGATAGTTTTTTTTGCTGATTCCTATTTCCGGCGCACACACCTAGATCTGGTGGGGCTCCTCTTGAACCGTGCCCGTAGTGGTGGATCAAGATTTGGCTAATAGACGGGTCATTAATGACTTCCTGAGGAATGGTCCGCGCTTTGTTGATAAGAAGAGCTTATTATCAATGAAGCGTGTCCAGATTCTTTAACCACACATCATGCTTCTTGATGTATATTTATTTCTCTCGGCAGCTCGGGGATGTAGTAGTATCTGGCAAAAACTAATACTTTGGCAATAAATAGAGAGAAATGCACCTGGTGAAAAGTGGATTAACCCGCTCCCGACTGGTGGGTTGACCCCCTCCAGGTTTTTCCCAGGATTGCGAGAGGACAAATAAACGCAGCGCCACGAAAATTCGTATTTGTACATCTTTTGTCAAAGTTTTGACCTCAGGCCAAGTCAGGCGTCTGACCTAGGTCGGGTCAAGCTGACCTATGTCCAAGAAAACTTGGACTTTTTTAGTATAACTTTTTTCTTTAACTTTTAAGCTGTAATTTTTTCCAGGAAACGTGATATCACGATAATACTTTCAGGGATTAGAGACCGTGATAGATGCAGCAAATCTGCTATCTTAGATTTTTCGGAATTTTCCGGGTCATTGGCGTAAGGTCAAGCCCATTTTTAAGACATGTCGTTGTTTTTCGGAAACTGACGAGATTTTTCAAAGCATTTTTAGTGTGGGGTGATGCAAACATCTAGTTGCCGTCAATGGGTAAAGTATCAATGACTTCCAGCCATTGACATGAGGTCAGGTAACGAATAACTGTTATGATCCAAACTTGTGCCGCCACCAAAATTGGCGATGAACTACTCAGAACAGGTAGGAAGTAGCAGAACTGGCTGCACAGTCAGAAGTAATACAAGGAAGTTGAAAAAGTTAGAAAAATTGCATATCTCGCAAATAAACAGGCTCTCGCGAATAAACCTCCGCCATTTGTCTAGGCTGATAACTACTGAATTTTTCTAAATTTTAATTGTGAGGAACCATCACAAGAACCATTGTGATCAACAGAATTTCCGTGGATAGGCTCGTTTCGCGAAAATAAAGGAACGCTAAAATTACTTCCCGTTAATTTTATACTATGTGCGGCTGCGGCGCCCGCCGGCAACCGACGCGAAAATTGCCGTGTCTTCAGTTCAGCGTTTCAGCGCATATATTGAGCAAATCGGGGATATTAGACGTGCATTGGCATTTGCGGACCTTTAACTGTGCGTTGGTGCCTTTACCTAGACGTTATTAGTCACAGCCCTTAAGATGCAGGTCGTTTCTTGGCCTCATGCTGTCGGCTATGAGAAAACATATATAGGACGTAAATGGCTTACATATTGTCCGAAGCTAAAAATGAGATCAGTTTTGGGCTCTGGTCGTCACAAGCTTTCCAACTGTATGCTTATTTTTACCGTGTGACCAACCGTTCGTGAGTTAGAGGGGAGCCGTCAACCGCCCCTCCCCCAGTCGGACGTGATCGGCCAGTCGGAAGTGGGTTAAACCAGACAGGGCCACAGGAATTCCTCTTCATTAGGGGGGGGGGGGCGGATGGGTGGCGAGAAGCATTTTGGGTCAGTTTTTTCCAGTCAACGCCCGTAGGTTTAATGTTAAATTTAAAAAAGTTGGAGCTGAAGCCCCCTGGCCCCATGGCTCCCGCGCCTATGAAGCCAGATGTGCCTTCATAATGTGCCTCATAATGGGAACGCCGGTATCTTCGCAAGAGTGCCGGTATCTTCGCAAGATATGACAGATCTTGTGACCGTCTTAGAGCAGGTCCGCCCAAAAACAACGGTAACTTTTAGGGTTCTTGTGGTATACTGGCCATAGCTCTGGTGTTTGCGGTTCTAATGTAACGTAATTTAAGCAGCTGTTTGCCGCGACGTAAGAGTACCCGTAATAACTTCCTGCCTGTGTTCCATATTTTAATTTGATGCCTAAAAACACGAAAAGCCATATCTACGCTCCGTAAGCGGGGACGTCGGGCATGGTTCTTAGTTCCGCCACTGCGCCAACGCTCTCAGCTGTCAAACTCATAAGATCAGTTGCTTTGTGAATGGGGTACTGGGTAGAGGCTACGAGGAAGGAGTGAGTCTTGATCACATGACATTTCCGCCGGAGGTTTGTGAGGGCGTCATGGAGACTGACCAGGTCGTGTCCGACCGCCAGTTTCTTCTATACAGGTGGTTTTTCACCTGGTTGGATCTGAACATTCGACCCGAGCAATGGTGGCTGAGCGATTTCTGTGTAGTAACGTTGGAAATAACTTACACACGAATGAACGGTTCATGTTGTGCATAGAATGGTGAATGCCATTGCCAGTGCAGAGTAATGGTAATGACACGAGGTTAAACGGACATATACTGCTTTTACTTACATGCGAACACTGAACTCGTCCGAATATATTTCGGCATACATACACACATATTACCAAGGTCGGAACTTTGTATTTCTTGGGTGGGGGGACATCCCCCAATGTTCAGCTGACCCCCCAACGTTGAGCTCCCGCTCCCCCCCAATGCTGGACTTGGCCCCTTCATAGTGTGGAACCTGGCTCCCAATCTTTTATCAGTTGGCAATGATAAGAACTTAACCCTCGCCAGACGAGAGGGTGGATGCCACCCCCCCCCCCCAAGTATTGCTTCAGGGACCACGGAAAAACGGTGCGTGGAATTTGGCATAGCTGACGACAGATTCATCGCATGTCTTTTGAAAAAAGAGTAACCCCATCTTGTCTCAGGGCACCGAGCCATGACGACAAAACTTGCAGGACGATTTTTGCGTCACATTTCGGTTTTTGAACTGTTTTAGGGCAATAGACACGCATAAATGGCAGATGACGGGCATGAAATTGGTTCAGAATGGTAGTTCACATGAGAGCAGGTCACTTTAGATAGCCCAATGGCCTTTTCAGGGTCAAATGAGGTCAGTGACGGTAGATGATCTTTTTGGCCCTAGAATGCTCTTATGCATTTTTTTTTGACGGGGCAATTTTAGGCCAATTTGGCCCCAAATGTGTCGTATTTAACTGAGGAAAATCGATTTGCAGCTCCCAAACATAAAGTTTGACCTGACCTAGGAGGTTACTGCCTGACTAGATGGAGTCGACGCGGTTACAGTTGGATTGCTTTGGCATAGGGCTATTGATTTCGTCTTGTTCCGAGGCGCTAGGGGGAAATGGCTAGAGGGATGTCTACCGTCCCCCCGTTATCACTGCGAGTCCTTCCCCTCCGGCGAAGGTTAAACAAGCGTACGCATTAGAGCTGCAAACGTCGCAAAACATGAACATTCATACTCTACCCATATCAGACATTTCCAGTGACCTTAACAATATGAAGAGAAGAGAACAAATGGTAGGTCAGCTGTCTGTCCCTGGTCCGATGAACCCAGGATGACTATTCGGAGCGTAACGTTTCACCCCACTAGCACGGATCCACTCATGTCACCAATGTCTTCCATTGGATGGCTTTGCATCAATGCAACTTCTGTTTATCTTGGCTCGGTTTGAGCCGTTCACTTAGATTACCAGTGGTTCCTGATATGCAGGCCTTTGCATACGCATCATTTCAACGAAACAAATGAAACGGGCGACCGTTTAGTACTGTCGTGAGATAACCACACAGTAGTAGTATATGATATCGCCGCGGAGGCGTAGGAGTGTTTCATTAAGGGCGAACGGGGCAGGGACCAAATCATTTTTGCTGTCATCTGCCAAACACCATCTGCCAAACATCACTACCAAATGAACCAAATTCGATCAGGACAGAAAAACTCCATTTCCCGTCGTTTTTGCCGCATTTACTGTGTTGGATGAACATTTCCCCACTTCCTGTGAAATTTGTGCTCAGTATTCTTCATAATAGACGAGACGTGTTCCATCTTACGATCAGCCTTCAATTTGTTAATGGAAGCACCCTTAGTTAAGCTCCACCTTTTACTTATGATATATTTTGCCACCGCAAGTGCATGATTTACCATGAGACCTGTATTTGTGCCCAGTATTACATCCCTTGAGCTTATATTTTGGTTTTCCGCCGACACGTTGATTTGTCTGAGATACCTCTCGATGACTACCCAAAAACGTTTAGTAATGCGACAACTCCAGAATTTATGCACCAAAGTTTCACTTTCCTTGTTGCAACGTTTACATACATCCGTCTGTTCTATTCCAATTTTATGCAGCGGAACTTGTGACTTGAATCCTTGCTAGTACCTTGAAGTTTACAGATCTGTACCTGCTACATGTGGCGTCATTCATATTGCAATATACTTCGCTCCAATTAGAGTCCGAGAACAAGCCTTCCCATTTACATTCCCAGATATTTTTTTCACTTCTCTGGTCTTCCACTCCACAAGCACATCGTAGTTGTATCTTACTCCCGTATTCTTCGCCAATATATATTTCACAACTGGATGTATAATCGGCTGCGTTGATATTTGCCTTGACCACCTCCAGCGTGACGGAAGGCTCTGGTAATCAAGATACGTTGCGTTAAGTTTAAATTTAACTCGAAAGTCGTTAAAACTCGTAAGCGTCCCATCTCTTCCCAGCAAATCATTCGAATACCGAATCCCGCGCGCATGCCACCCTCGTATTTCCGTCCTGACAAATTTGCTGTGGTCTGAGAACCAGACTGAACATGAACCGATGTCCTCGTCCTGAATTTCGTAGGCTTCATTAAATGTTGCGAGGGCCAGGACGACCTCCTTCCAGAAAGGACTGTTCATCGCGCTGGCAACGTTACGCAGTGATCCTGCGTTCATCTCCTAGATGAAAAATGATCTCCTCCAGAAAGGGTGAAAAAGTGTAGTCCATCCATGCGTTGACGTCATCTGTCTTCTGACCCAAGAAATCTTCAAAGCAACAATGTGGGATTCCAAGTCCATCATTGCCATAGCTCCCTTAATTCGTGGTTTGACCATTGTTTGCGTCTTAATCCTATCCCTTTTTCCGCTCCAGATGAATCGAAATATCGATGTTTTTAGCTCCTGAAGATAACCTGAAGGAGGCGAGGGCAGTGACGTGAACAAGTGAGGCAGTTTTGACAACAGAAGAGACTGATTTTCCCATCTAGAGTCCGATCACGTACATTCGATGCTGGGATGGTTATTTTAATAGCCTCGAGCTTATCGTAATAATTGTCGTAGCACATGTTACCAGTCGTTCTGGAAGACAAGGCCTAATACTTTCATCATCGTCCCACTCCAGTTGCAGTTCAACGTTTACAACACTGTTTTCTATGTGTCCTACCCAGATTGCTTGCGTTTTTTTCTATATTTGGCCTGAGGCCAGGATAGTTTTGTCTATCGGTGAGCTGGGACGCCGGCCCGGTGAAGACGGGGCCCGATCATATAAGGGTTAAGTTGTTCTTCGACCAGCTCCTATATTTCCGTGTCGCAGTCTACAACTGCTTCGTATCAGTTTGCCTTCTTCTGTATGTGCGTTGTGCGTACTGTTCATTTTGTCTTGTTTTGTCCCGTTTTTTCCTAACAACTTGAATGGCAATAGGGTGAATGCCTACGACCCGTGTACCACAACAAACAAACAAATGTCTCCGTACCCATTTCGTGACAGGCAATGGATGGCACGGGCTTCTGTGCCGAAAAGACCAGCAATCCGCAGCCGATGTGAGCCTTCTCTAACAAAAAGACCGTCAGTAGCGGCAGCATAACCCGGTCACACCGTCCTCCCATAATATATTCAGCCTCACCTCCACACGAGCACGTCATTGCACGTCAGGGCACGTTACCGACACGGAGGACGCCAAACGCCCACCGCCGCCGACTCGCCGGGGCAGCCAGCCGCGACGGCAGGCGCCCATCGGCGCGTGGCCGCGCACCAGGTGATCGCAGCTGTCGGAGGCTCACCCTCGGACCACGCCCAGTGCCATCCAATCACGCCCCGGCCGCGGCACGCTCGCGGTACGCCACGCGGCGGAATGCAGCATGACTAGGCAAAACAAGACGGAATCGAACACGCCGGGCGGCCGCTGGAAAACACGAACACGCACGTCGGCTGTCGGCGCAGATATGTATCCACCAAAAACTCGCCTGGAAGAGCGACACGTCTTACTGGAATGTATCCCGGCCACGATCCTCAACAACTCAAAACCGGTACTTGTCGCGCCCTCCGGGCGCGAACCTGTGGCGAGCGGCGCCTGTCTGAGGGGAGCGCAGTCGGGGGCTGTCTGCGGAGAAGACCGTCAGACTGGGACCGCCGCCGCCTCACTCGCCACGCACGGGGAACATGAGCACCTTGGCCTGCATGAAGTCGATGTTGGGGATGCGCGCCACGACGCGCGCGGCGTCCTCCGAAAGCGCCGGCCCGGCCGCCTGCGCCAGCAGCTGGCTGTAGACGGAGCCGACGCCCGGCGTCGTCAGGTCCGCGGCCCCGCCGGCCATCAGCTCCTGCTCCAGACCTGGCCGCACCGGACAGACGGTCAGAAAAGGTCAGATCCGCGGCCCCGCCGGCCATCAGCTCCTGCTCCAGACCTGGCCACACCGGACAGACGGTCAGAAAAGGTCGGGTCAGGTCCGCGGCCCCGCCGGCCATCAGCTCCTGCTCCAGACCTGGCCGCACCGGACAGACGGTCAGAAAAGGTCACGTCGAATTTCCCGCACCGCCGACCAACAGCTCCTACTCCAGGTCTCCTACTCCTACTCCAACAGCTCCTACTCCAGACAAACGGTCAGGGAGGGGCCGGCTAATAACGCCAAACGCGCAGTCAAAATAAGACAGACTTCATCACTGCCGAGAGCATCGGCTGAATGTCGCAACAGATTCTTCACGCGAAAGTGCACATGAATGAACTTAAGACTCAAATGAATACTTTTACCTTATTGCAAGAAAACTCCGCCATGCCACGATCACAATGACGGCAGTTTAAGAACACCTCCGAAAGGCACGCTAAAGAGCCTCAACCACGCGCTCGTGACCCAAGACGGTCCGAAACAGGCGACAGCCCCGAGGTACATAGCCCCGAGGGCCGCTGGCCCCAGACTGCAGGCTCTCTTTCCGATCAGAGCGAGCCTGGCAGGCCGTCAGTGGACACGGTGGACGCCCGGCGGCCGGCAGGCGTCCAATTAGGGCCGAGTGCCGCCGGCACGTGACGCCACCACGACACGGACCGTACTGTCCGGCCGGCAGACCCGCACACCGGCCAGCCGGGCCGGACACGGCCAACACCGAGCACACACTGACCCCGAAACAATGCAACACCGTCACACCAGCAAACACTTCACTGGCAGCTAGCGTGAAATGTTCAACAACGAAACGCCAGCAAACACCTCGCTGGGGCCAGTTTGAAAGGGAAACGCATGCGGAGTGTGGGATAGTAATTTTTGCACAAAATCATAAGCCGTCTGATCTACGGTGGAGTTAGAAGTTACGGTGAAGCGGACTTTGGACCTAACGCCACATCCCCGCTGCAAGCACAAGAATTTCACGACGCCTACCCCTGCCGCCATTGCCCGCTTCACCGGCGAAACATACCCATTCCGTGCATGAAATGACACTGGAAAACAATACCATGCGACAAAAAAGCGGTACGCCACTGACGCAAAAAGTGACAAGTATATTAGAAAAATGGCAAGCAACAAAAAAGGACACCTCCTAAAAACATAACTACACCACGCTGAGCCAAATGAAGACAGACGGCGTCACCAAACGCGAACAAAAAGGCAACGACCACAAAAACAGCCAAACACGGACAAGCTGACAACCAAAGCCGCCGGCAGCTCCCGCAGACGCTGCGCTTGCCGGGGCGACGCTCAATTCTCCGGTCCTCGGTCACAGAGAAGGCGTCTGACGGTGAGCGGTCAGGCCGACAGGATTCCACCGACAGGACCACACCGAAAGCCGTGCTGACGCCGAGACGGCGGCGACACAGCCGGCGCCCGGCCGGCCGCAGCCGCGCCACTTACACGACAGGAACGTGTTAGGGGCGGGGAGCGGGCCGCTGTTAGTGTCAAGCACGTCCAGGTCCAGCAGGCCGCAGGAGCCGGACCCTGCAGACAGGGCCGTGTTAGGGGCGGGGAGCGGGCCGCTGTTACTGTCAAACACGTCCAGTCACGGCAGGCCGCAGGAGCCGGACCCTGCAGACAGGGCCGTGTTAGGGGCGGGGAGCGGGACGCTGTTACTGTCAAACACGTCCAGGTCCAGCACGCCGCAGGAGCCGGACCCTGCAGACAGGGCCGTGTTAGGGGCGGGGAGCGGGCCGCTGTTCGTGTCAAACACGTCCAGGTCCAGCAGGCCGCAGGAGCCGGACCCTGTAGACAGGGCCGTGTTAGGGGCGGGGAGCGGGCCGCTGTTACTGTCAAACACGTCCAGGTCCAGCAGGCCACAGGAGCCGGACCCTGCAGACAGGGCCGTGTTAGGGGCGGGGAGCGGGCCGCTGTTAGTGTCAAACACGTCCAGCCACAGCACGCCGCAGGAGCCGGACCCTGTAGACAGGGCCGTGTTAGGGGCGGGGAGCGGGCCGCTGTTACTGTCAAACACGTCCAGTCACGGCAGGCCACAGGAGCCGGACCCTGTAGACAGGGCCGTGTTAGAGGCGGGGAGCGGGCCGCTGTTACTGTGAAACACGTCCAGCCACAGCAGGCCGCAGGAGCCGGACCCTGTAGACAGGGCCGTGTTAGGGGCGGGGAGCGGGCCGCTGTTCGTGTCAAACACATCCAGGTCCAGCAGGCCGCAGGAGCCGGACCCTGCAGACAGGGCCGTGTTAGGGGCGGGGAGCGGGCCGCTGTTCGTGTCAAACACGTCCAGCCACAGCAGGCCGCAGGAGCCGGACCCTGCAGACAGGGCCGTGTTAGGGGCGGGGAGCGGGCCGCTGTTAGTGTCAAACACATCCAGGTCCAGCAGGCCGCAGGAGCCGGACCCTGTAGACAGGGCCGTGTTAGGGGCGGGGAGCGGGCCGCTGTTACTGTCAAACACGTCCAGCCACGGCAGGCCGCAGGAGCCGGACCCTGCAGACAGGGCCGTGTTAGGGGCGCGGGCGGGCCGCTGTTACTGTCAAACACGTCCAGGTCCAGCAGGCCACAGGAGCCGGACCCTGCAGACAGGGCCGTGTTAGGGGCGGGGAGCGGGCCGCTGTTACTGTCAAACACGTCCAGCCACGGCAGGCCGCAGGAGCCGGACCCTGCAGACAGGGCCGTGCTAGGGGCGCGGGCGGGCCGCTGTTACTGTCAAACACGTCCAGGTCCAGCAGGCCGCAGGAGCTGGACCCTGCAGACAGGGCCGTGTTAGGGGCGGGGAGCGGGCCGCTGTTACTGTCAAACACGTCCAGCCACGGCAGGCCGCAGGAGCCGGACCCTGCAGACAGGGTCGTGTTAGGGGCGGGGAGCGGGCCGCTGTTCGTGTCAAACACGTCCAGGCCCAGCAGGCCGCAGGAGCCGGACCCTGCAGACGTGGCGTCGCGCCAACGCGTCACGCGTATCCCCTAGTGGCTCATTTTGTGGCGTCCAGCACATCACCTCCTACCTTCCCTTCAAAAAGACATATTTCTTTAACGCCACAAGTTCCCATTAAATTTAACGGCGGCCATCGTCCCTCCGAATGTCACCGGTCTGACATTTCTGGCCCGTCGCGTGCTGCACGCCAGCAGCAGTTTCGTTGACGTGTCATACCTTTATCTTGAATTGCACTTCTAGACATGACACACACAAAACAGCGCCGCAAAGACATGGCATCAGCTGCGGCGATTCATCCGTGCCAAAGAACCATTGCAAATCGCGTCTCGTTCCAACACGCCGTGAAGCGTTCATGCTGCAGCGCTGACAAAAATAGCCAAACACTCGTTCACGGTACGCCGATCACGGCACCCTTAAGGACACAGTTTGGGCGCTATTTCAGGCCCGACGTCTTTAGCGTTCTGCCGCACTGTAACGCCACGAAACACGCCATGTCTTCATATATCATGGCACGTGTCGTCTGGGGGGCGGCGGCGGGGGGGGGGTGCGGTTGCAAAGGCAAACAGGTTGCTCATTTCACCGTTTAGTCCATAACAGACAAGCAGACGCTGGCAACGGAGGGTCTATGTCTCAGCCCAGCCGTCGTCCACTCGGGCGACAGAGATGGCAGAGGAAACAGTGTCCAGTAAAGCAGCGTCCACACTGCGTATACACCACGGAAATGGTGAACGGCGTGGGCCAGGGAGAACGGTCACTTTCGAAGGGATCCCGTCACCAGTTCGGGCAGATCACAAACCTGGTGCGTCCAGTGGGTTTTTCAGCACGGAGCTGTGCCAGTCAAAAGCAGCTGGCGGCACCTGAGACGGAGAACTGGGTAAATCTATTGCGCGTACGAAAAGGAAAATCTGCTGTTCGGATTTAAAACAATGGATAACAGTAATCAGGAAATAACTGATTTTCTGGCTACTACGCCAACACGACCGTCATGAAGGTGGCAGCAGCGGACATAAAAACTATTACCCAGTCACTAAAAAGTCTGTGTTTTTCCGAGATGTCTGCATTCGCACAGGGTAACTAGTCCGATAATCTCACTACCGATAACCAGTCCATTCCTCGCACAGCAACAAAGTATTCACAAGTCACATACTGAAATTCGCGTCGAGTGGGCGTCCGTGACTTGCAAACGTGACGTCACTTGTTCGGCGTAACCCGCCATAATCGCGTACACGCCACGAGCGCAAACTAAACAAAACCCCTGATCGTCTCCGGTGTACCTGGACACAGCTCCCAGCATCAACCAAAACAGTGCCTGCCTTACGCCCGTTCTTCCGTCTGCTCTGATCGATCTGAAGAGCCCCGCCGGCAGGGGCCGCCTCCAGTCGGCTCTGTTCCGGAGGGGGGCCGGCTGTAGAGTCTCTCTGATCTGACGTACCTCGCCGGCAGGGGCCGCCTCCAGTCGGCTCTGTTCCGGGGGACCGGCCTGGACCGGCTGTAGAGTCTCTCTGATCTGACGTACCTCGCCGGCAGGGGCCGCCTCCAGCCGGCTCTGTTCCGAGGGACCGGCTGTAGAGTCTCTCTGATCTGACGTACCTCGCCGGCAGGGGCCGCCTCCAGTCGGCTCTGTTCCGAGGGACCGGCCTGGACCGGCTGTAGAGTCTCCCTATCCGGACCGGTCGAGAACCGGCCCTCCTCCGCCGACCAGCTGCCGCCGAAACTCTGCAGGAGGTCGGCAGAACAATGTCAGAGGATCGCGGGCCCGCCACGTGCAGCGGACGTCGGACCAAAGCATCCAAAACGTCGGATGACACGAAAACAGCGCCACGCGGCTTCTAAAGATGACAAAGCATGTCAAAAACTGCTAGCCATGTGAGGGCGACGGCAGCCTCCACATACGCTACCGAGCAAAGGACGATCCCGGGAGCCCCACAGCGAGCTATCTCGAGTTCCGCCCGCCGCCTGACTGCGGGCGGAACTGCGGCGCCTGCCTGACTGCGCGGCGCCGGCGCCCCAGAACACGCCAGCTGGCCTCAGAGCACGCCAGCTGCCGGGACCACAGTGTAGGACCACCTCGGACGTACCGGTCGTCAACGGCGCCGACATTCCCCCCCCCCCGGCAGCGGCCGGCGCCACTCACGATGATGTTGCTGGTGTCGACCCGCAGCGCCCGCAGCAGGTGGGCGTTGGTGCGCGAGCCGAGCCAGCGGTACTGGGCGGCGGCCGTGGAGTCGGCCTGGCGGAGCTGGTACCAGACCGAGCTGGCGTCGAGCGGCACCGGCGCAGGCTGGGCCTCCTCGGCCGATGGCGAAGGGAACAGCCGGGCCAGCAGCGCCGCCGCCATCTGCTGAGGACGCGGCGGCGTCAGCGGCGTCAACCAGGCACGCCGGACACGCGTGCAGAAGACTGCCAAACACAGACACAGACACCAGCGCCCGCTTACTCACGGCTGGTGGTAAAAGGTGCCTGACGAGTCCCGACGAATGAGTGACATGATGTCCCAACTCAGAGGTGACGTCCACCCACCGGGCAAACGTGGTGTGGAGTATTCAATGAGAAGCGAGGCCAACATATGAGCCCAGATTTCTTCGGAGAGCCCAGATTCCAGTTTTCACCCTACCCGCCACTTCATGTTCTGCCACTTTTAGTTCAATGCCTGAGCCAAGCACTACAACTGATATCGTATGCATGACACAAAGGTAACTGGTTCGCTCTGGTGCAGGGAAATTCGCATCTGGTGTTCTCGTCAGGTTTGACCAGTCTTCAGAACAATCTCACCAGCCATCAGCGCTTATTAATGCGGTCTCGGACGCCCCGGACGATGACCTCACGAGGGGAGGCTCCAGCCGGTCAGTGGACATCCGAGCTGACCGCCTTTCCCTACTCACCGGGCTGTCTGCCGGCAGTGGCGGCCGGGAGCCCGGCGTCGGACACGTCTCGAACTCGCCGAACTCGTCCTCGTCCGGTCCGGCCGGGCCGGCCCGCTGCTGAGACACCGGAACGCCCGCCCAGTCGTCCGAGGCGGCCGAGAACGCGGCGCCAAAGTCGGCGAACCCTGCCGTCGGACGGCCGCCGCCGCTCGCCGAAGAACCTGCCGCCGTCGGGAAGTCGGCCGGCGAGGAGAAGTCTCCGAACTCGTCGGCGGACGCCACCGGGTCCACACCGCTGCCTGCGGCACTCGCAGCGCTGCAGTCCCCGGAGAACGTAGAAAGACCGTCCAGGTTCCCTGCAGGCACCACGGTATCACCCGCGCGCCCGACTGGCGCCATGAAGTCTCCAAACTCAGCAGCAGACGCTGCCACATTAGACGGGGCTGCAAAGTCTCCGAAGTCGTCAGTAGGTGCCGCTGTCTCAGTACGAGTT
The DNA here is from genome assembly GCA_030062745.1 of Capitulum mitella. NCBI lineage: Eukaryota > Metazoa > Arthropoda > Thecostraca > Pollicipedomorpha > Pollicipedidae > Capitulum > Capitulum mitella. Next base: position 29,017,755 of record CP099845.1, on the reverse strand, counting down.
GTGAAAGCCCCGAAATCGTCATCAAGCGCTACCGGATCAGAGGGAGCTTCGAAATCTCCAAAATCTCCGGAAGGTGGCGCCATCTCAGCATGAGATGTGAAGTCTCCGAATTCATCAACAGGTGCCGCTGCATCAGAGGAGGCTGTGAAGTTTCCGAAGCCATCAGCAGGTACCGTCACATCAGAAGAGGCTAAGAAGTCTCCTGAGTCCCCAACGGGTGCCGTCGTCTCAGAGGGCGCTGTGAAGTCTCCGAAGTCGTCCTGCTCGGGCCCCAGGTCCGGCGGCGGGCTGGCACTGGCGGCGGACGGCGTCCCCTCCGCCTCCGACCGCTGCCCGACCGGCCGCTCCCACCCGCTCGGCTCCGCGGACGGCGCGGCCTCCGCCGAGTGCTCACAGTCCGCCGCAGTCTCGGCAGGTGGCAGCCGCGGTCTGTCGGACGGCGCGGCACCGCCACCTTCGCAGTCGGACGGCTCGCCGCGGGAGGACGACCGACTGCTGGACAGCCGGACGTCCAGGGGGCCAGCGACGCCCGCCTCCGCTCCAGTCCCAGCAGCAGCCTCCGCCGACGCGGCAGCGTACATGGTCCACCGATCGACGGGGGCCTCCTGGTCTGAGGACACCTCAGAGTCCAGACTAGGCGCACTCCTCCCGCGGTCGGCGGTGTCCTCGTGGTCAGAGGACCCCGCCGACCGCGCGGTCCTCCCGCGACCGGCGCCGTCCTCGCTGTCGGAGGACTCTGCCGACCGTGAGGCGGGGACCGTGCTCTCCAGCTGCGGGCCGCCGGCGGCCTCGGCGCCAGCGCTCGCCGGCCGCCGGCCGCCGCACGTCAGCCAGGACTCGCCGTCACCCGGAGAGACGGGCCGAGCCGCAGAGTCGGCCGGCGCCGCGGGGACGCTGGACTCCGGGCCCGGCCGAGGCCGCTCCGGCAGAGCCGTGGTCAGCTGCCGAGGCGCCGGCGCGGCCCGCCCGGTCCCCAGGTCGGACCCAGCGGCCGCGCGGCGTCCGGCGGCGGCGCGGCGCTGAAGGCTGCCCACTCATCAGGCCCGGCGGCGCCGGGACACGCCCGTCCTGCAGCAGCTGCCTGGGCAGAGGCCGCGCCGGGGCGGTCAGCTCGGCCGGCCGCCGCCGACTCGGCCGCCGCAGTAGAGTCTGCTGGTTCTGTTGTGTGCCATGTTGTCAGCTTCTGAGACAGACCTACCAAAAAGCAAAAACATAACAGGGAAGATAAATGATATGCAAAAATGTGAAAACTGCAGTGGGAAAACACCACTTTCTTACTAGGCAATGATGTTCAGAAAAGCACCAGCTAAGGGACTACTTTCCCTGATCTGAAATCTTAAAAACCTGCAAAATCATCTGAAAAGGAAAAACATCTTTTAATGGGCAAACACTATTGCCCATGGCAGATCCTCTCATATGGAGTAAATTTGGATACAGCAAACATGAATCTTTTGTTACATATTACCCCAACACTACTAATAAACCAAACATCACAAGATTATCAACAGTCATGGGAATAAATGTGTACCTGTAATGTCAAAAGATGAATCAGCATCAAAAGATTTCCCCTCATCACCAGTGAGTTCATCATCTGATGAAGGTGGTGTTGATGAAAGCATGGGAGGAATCATGACTTCTTAACCCCTTCAGAGACCTTGTACCTGAAAGATGTACAAAAGGTCAGTATTCAATTTCTCCAGCACCATGTACCTGTACTTGATTCAATATCAACTGGTAATAAACAATAATGTGACCAAATGAAAGATGATACTGCTTGTAGCCAATTTTGATCTGCATATTCTCTTGAAAATGCAAGCATCAATATAAGTTAATTCCATACCATCCACTAAAAATAATACTATCTCTCCCCTATTACTGCATATTTGTCCAGATGACAGCTTGGCAAGACAACACCAGTAGACTGCTGTTTCAGTTTATTTTGTCAAACAAGATACAAGAGGCCATAAGAGTAGGCATGGAAAAACTACCATTTGCTTACAAATAACAGGCCACAGGGGATCATGACCTAAATTTATGTCTTGATCATGACTTTCCCATTTCTAATTACCCTGATAGCATTACATAACATGACAGCATTCAGAACTACAACAGGTACCACACTTAATCTGGTTTTATGATGCCTATCCTATCCTATGTTACATTAGGTTAGGCAAGAATCAAGAAAAAGTGGTGCTGTTGTGTATTCATAGCTTTCCATCCAGGAATACATATGTATATGATGATAGTTTACATGGCACAGTACAACATGGCTGCAACTAAGGAAAATGATTGTAAAAACCATGGTATGCATCTGAAATGAACTACAGCTGTTCACAATTGGCTTGGAGATATCTTTGATAAAATGGATCTGTATTTAGTGCCTTCCATACATAACATAATGATATGTGATGGCAGGAAAATGACTATAAGGGATTTCCACCATTTTTTTGGCAAGAAAAATATGTGCTTCTAAGTTCTCATCCATGAGTATACACAGCTACCAAAAACAGCAGACTACAGGGACCAGGGACAAAACAATTATGCAGTCATTTGGATGCAAGACATTTAAAACTTGTCTCCCCACATAACACCATATGTAATAGCCTTTATTCTATTTTTCTATGAAGTGGTGGATGCATTTGCATTTCCAACTTACATTATTCCAGCTTTGTTACATTACCACAACACAAAGTGCACTAAACGTATTGCCGCACACAAGCAAGGTTGATGTAGGCTGAATCACAACACAAAACTCGCACATCGGCACATATCCAGGGACTAAATATTCATTTGTTTGTTTTGGGTTAGGATGCACAGCCTCTTGGGCTCAAGCGTTCGTGTCTTGAGTCAAGTCTTGTGTCTCGTTTTGTGTGGCGTCAGTCAGTCGTCTCACTAAATACTCATCCACATAAGCGGTGGCAAACCTCAAAGTTTCATTTCCCCATTAACGAACCCAAACCCACACCATAAGGTTAATCAGTAATATTTACTTATTCACATGTCAAGCATTCCAACTATGTACTAGAGATGGCAGCGCTAGGTAATCTCATATCTGGCGCAGGAGGGACAGTTATTGATGCCTAGTAAGCAGAGACGTAGGCTGCCTTGCGTAGCCCCCTGCTTTGTTGCAAGGAGGGATCTCTGCTGGGTGTGGACGTTACGGCCGTGGACGTGAGTAGAGTTATGTTGTATTTTGTATGAGGGAAGATTGCTGAATTAATGTTGTTGTGATGGTAGAGAGGATTGGGTGGCAACATCCCTTTATAATGCTTCATGCTGTCAGGCTGGAGTATGTGGCATATATGGACATGACAGTATCCGAGGACGTAAATTGCGGTCCCAATTTTTCCTTGATGAAAATTTAGCAGGTCTGAATTTACAGGAAAAGGCATCAGGTTACTAAGAAGGCGTACACTTTTGGGATTGGAGCACTGTAGTGTTGTTCCATGTGAGGGAATCTACTCAAAAGTAAGACTGCAGTCTAATGGGTGGTCAGTTGGATATGTGTTAGCCATTCTGACAACAGTCATTGTCAATTCAGTTAACAGTAAAACACATTTCTGTTAAAGTCACATTTGTTGCACCACAGTGAGACATTTATTGCACTCACATGCCACATGGCTAAAGTTGTGCTTACCAGTGTAGCTAGAGGGGCCCAGGGGACTGGCCCCCCTAGGCCCAATTTTTTAGGAAACCATTGCTCATTGTCTTTTCAGTAGGTGGTTTTTGAGTGATTCCAGTTCACACTGAGCTCAGGGCCCTCCTTAAGGGAATCCTCACTGCATCCCTGGTTTACATACAGGAATGCATCCATAATGCATCCCTAATGCATCTGTAACTTGACAAGGTGGAAGCTAGGTTCCTTTGATCACCATTTGTGTTGCTAGTGGCATTTTCAAGGAAAATGATGAGTTCTTAGAATATATCCACTGGACATGAGAATGTGCCGTAAATTGGCTTTGATAGTCGCGCATATTGTTCCATGGCTAACAAAAATTTTGAAAATGACTCTCCTTTATTGTGTTTTGTGCACTGTGGTTACAAATCAGTTGGTAGAAATGGCTATTTGTTGTATATGGGTTAAGTAATGGCTGAATGGTTTGCTGAAATAAATGGCTGAAGATACTGTTTGTTAAAGTGGTCATGTTAGACCACTGTCATCATTGTCTGTGTGTGCAGGATGAATACTTGGTTGCACAGCATGTCCATTGCTAGGTATAATACATTCTGGTACCTCTGAGAACTTTGTTATTACCATGACTGCAGCAAGCCTTCCCACATGGAAAAACCATTGAATCCCAATTATATTATTTATTGGTATGATTTTTAACCTGTTTTAATAGGCACTTTCTTTTTGTGCCAGTACTGGCCCTGGGAATGAAATATATCTCTTGCATTACTTTGTTGTTTTGTTGCAGCCTCAGAGTGTATTGTAGGTGTCTGCCGCCATATCGTCAGTCATGGCTGGCTGCTTTGACTCAATGAGAATGGACTGTGAGTGTCTGGAGTTGGGAGAGAGGCGCAACATAGTGGCAGCAGCTGTCAGTGGAGTCTTGGTGAGTCCTGAACTCTGGTCCAACCCTTCTGGACAGGTTACTGATTGGATTTCTCAAGAAATCATCACCTGACTGTTGGTTAATGAGTGGTGGTCTGTCTTTTACATTGCCTATCAACAACTTGTCAGTGACTGACCCTTCTAGATTTTCTAGTGAAGGAAATGCAAAATGCAATAATTTAAGTAAAACAGACTGAGGACAAGGTGTTATTTGATTTGGTTGCATGAAATCACTGGACAGAAGAGAGCAAAGTTTGCAGAAACATCAGCTGAGCATGGGCCAGGATTTTCTTGCAGGAAATTATCAGTTGTCTGCTGGATGATCATGTGAGTGGGGCATAATAGAAGGGATCACTCATTTTAGAAGAGTATGCATTCACCCAATTTTTATATCACTGATCATAAAAATTCCCTGGCACCATGCTTTAGCTGTTGTTACTGAAAATACATTTTAATTAGAATCATGTCACCAAAAACTTCCACCATCTGAGCGATTTGGATGCATGGATGTTATGTTTGTATGGAGTGAGGTAGTGTTCAGAACTGCTTGGGGACAGAGACCTGCAAAGAAGCAAAAACAGGCAACAAGCCTTGACAGAACCTTCCAGAGGTATTGGTTATACCTCCATCTGTAGCCAGTTTTCAGCTGCTGATTGCCTTTGTGGCCTTGTCAGTAACGTTTTGTCTTGGTCTGGCCTTCACCAAGACCACTGAGTGCTTGTAACAGTGTGACGCTGGCTGATATCACACGTTTTCCCAGTTTTTCACCGGCTGGTGGATCATGATCGACTGCGCGGCCATCTTCCCAAGTATGTCGGACATGCACCACGCCTACCACGTGTGCGGGGTGATCGGCACGATTTCGTTCTTCATGTGAGTCCAGCGCCATCGTCTCCTGAACTCCTTAGTGCCGAATGGTCCCCGTCATCCGCTCTGACGGCAGCCGGTCGCGGGATTGGCGCCATTTTCTAGGGTATTCTTGTGCATCCGGTTACGGTTTTGTTCGCGTGGTGTGCGTGCTATGGTTATATCGAGATATATTTTTCTGTGAACTCATTTTGTAAGACTGTTGAGGAAAAATGGTTCTTGTAGTCTCTTGGGAGTCATATGGTGTAGGTGGGCGTGAACTGGATCGTGTTATTTTCGTTTGAAATTATTTAGTACCATCTTCGAAAATGAATTCTGCTGCGCATGAGCCATTCAAAATAGTGAAGGGAAATGTTTTCTGTGTAGCAAAATGACAAAGTGGTTAAATGCCTTGTTGAGTAATTTTATGCTCAAACGAGCTAACTTTATAGTGCTGCTTTGTGTCATCGAAAGAAAGCTCGCAAAAGGCGCGTTTAACAGCCGCAATTAGTCTTACGTCACGATGTGACAGTGCAGTGTGTTGTGCCACGTGTGGGTCGCTTGTTTTCAGGATAAACGCCGTCTCAAACGGTCACATTCGCGGCGATCTCTATTCCACCGGGTGCCTGGGACAGCGCGGCGCACGCGTCTGGCTCTTCCTGGGCTTCCTGCTGGGCTTCGCTGCTATTATCGCCGCCATGTGGATTCTTTTCGCCGCCTACGTCGTACCCGGTACGTGAATGCCAACGATGTCGTGGGACAGACCACCGTGATGTACGATTTGGTTGCCTCGTGGTGTTCAGTTATCTCTTCGCCCGCGGACGTTGCGACGGTCAGTTGACTGTGACGGCTATTGTTGTGATGGTCATTGGGCTGTGTCAGCTACTGATGTGATGATCAGTTGGTTGTGTCAGCTACTGGTATGATGGTCAGTTGGCTATGTCAGCTACTGGTGTGATGGCTAGTTGGCTGTGTCAGGCACTGGTGTGACGATCAGTTGGCTGTGGCAGCGACCGGTGTAGCGGTCAGAGTGCTTCGTCAGCTGCTGGTGTGACGATCAGTTGGCTGTGGCAGCTGATCTGGTGGGAGTGTCAGTTGGTGGCGTCAGCTGCTGGCGGGTGAGCTGGTGGTATCAGCTGTCGGTGTGACGGTCGGCGGGCCGTGTCGGCCGCTGGTGTGAATGCCGCCGGGTTGGCCCGGGGCGAGTGACTGACCGTCCTGCGGCCCGGCAGGCGGCACCCGGTCCCAGTGGCCGGGCATCGCCGTGGTGCTGCAGAACCTCTTCATCTTCGCCGGCTCGCTGGTGTACAAGTTCGGCCGCTCGGAGGAGCTGTGGGGCTGAGCCGGCGGCCGGCTGGCCCTCTGGCCCTGCGGCCGCCGCCGAGGCCCGGCCGCCGACCGGGGGTCCTGTCGGGAGGCCGGGCCTGGTGTACGGCCCGCTGCCGCAGCGGGTGCTGTTTTGAGGCGGGCAGGTGTGTGCCGGCGGCCGGGCGGCGGTCCCGCGCGCCGGGGCGCCGGCTCGCCGAGCTGGCTCGCCGAGGCGCGGCCTGGCTCGCCGAGCTGGCTCGCCGAGGCGCGGCGCGCACTGTGAAGAGCTGACCGGAGGCTAGTGTGGCCGACGGTGTCGGTGGACGTGGCGCGGTGATCTCTCGACTCACCTGTGTGGCGATTTCCAACGCGTTCTGTCCAGAAGACCGGCTTCCGATCAAGGTGATTTATTTTGGTCCGTTGAAATAATTGTACTAAATAATAGTTTATAATGTAATGCACGACACGGATGTTGAAGCTCGTCGAGAGAGCGATGTGGCTTCCTTCTCACGCATTCACTGTTTATTCGGTTTTTGGTTGTGTTGAAGTTCTACTGCTCTAGCGTGGCGGTGGAGTAAATGGAGCCCTTGGATTGCAAAGATAAAAGATGTTGTGGAAAGTTTGTGACTGGACTCATCGATGCAGAATAAAGGTACCAGCTCCTATGCACAACCTTATGCTGATTTTGCAGTGAGTAACGCTTACCTGTGTTGTTTCTGCTGTTTTTTTTCTGAGAGACCTTTATGTCCCATATTATGTCGGCAATGAAGGGACGTTGAGGAAAAACGGTCAGACGACCCGTCAGACCTCGACGGATCGATGCGAAGAATCGTGCATCCGAAATACTGATAACGAGGCCACGAGGACCGCCTTGATTTGCAAACAGTTTTTGAAACAATGGGAGGACGGTAGGCGGAGATGGCAGCTGGTGGACCTGGTAGGCGGCACGAAGCCGGGTGGTACCGTCCAACTGGCACGAACCAATGCGATGCGGAGAGCGATGAGCATTGAGCGATCGCGGGACCATGGAAGATGCCCGGAGTCCCCGAAATGACTACGTCGGCCAAGAAGCAGAAAATTATCCAGAGACTAGCCATGTAGACGCTGGGAGTGACAACTGTGCGCGCCAACATCTGTAAACTACTCGAATGACAAGGCCATCGCATTATCCTTGCTGCAATAGGAGTCGGTGCGCCCCTAACCGCCAATAACTAGCCTACGCTGAACAGGAACTCCCGGGCCCACAGACGTCCGTCCAAAAGACAAGACATTAAATGCCGCAGATGTTTCATTTCGTTGGTATTTTAGTGCTGAACGGTGCCTCACTGGCGCAGCCAAAGGGGCCCATGCTCCCCCCCCCCCCACTTAGGGCTGCATTTTTTTGCGCAAAACATTGCACATCGTCTTCTGAGCTGGTGGTTTTCGTATGATTTCAGTTCACACAGATCCGCCCCCTATCCCTCTAAGAAAATCCTGCCTGCACCCCTGCGGAGCCTGCATACGGAACGCTTTCGGGCATAATTAGGACAATTTTCACCTTTCAGGTACATCGAAACATTGGATGCCGCACAGTGAAAAACGAATTGGGGAAACAAAATTAACATATCGTTCGTCCAAGCCAAGTCCTTTTCCTGTGGCCGACAGAAAATGGGGAGGGGTCGTGGGAACCCACCCTCAACCCAGCAATGCGAGGAATGAATGGGATGGAATGGAATGAAAGGAATGAATCAGTCATAATTTGGCCTCAACGTCTGGTCTTGACCTAACATTTAAGGCTGACATTTGTCGAAATGGATAAAATTGCGAGTTTAAAACATTTGCTGTTGGATGTTTCACGGCACTGATGACTTGCTCTCGTTCATGCTTGTATACCAAACGCATCGTCTTATTCAACTTTCCGAAGTCTGTTTGGCGGTATTTCTAACAGTTGACCTCTAGAGGTCAAAGAAGATTTCATGAAATTGTGCCTGCAAGTTATGTCGAGAATGTTGTGGTGGTTAGGGTCTTTTGTGGTTTCGCCCAAAATAGTACCGTATGGTGATCAGCCCCAATATCTGGCTTCTGTCCTGGTAATCTTGGTCGTGGCCCTTAAAACGGTCCCTTGGTCAAATTTGGAATTAAAGCAGTTAACGCTCTTGCGGCAAAATTTGTCAGATGTCTTCACCCAAAATGACACCATATGAAAGCCAGTTCCTATATCCAGTGCCTGATACGGTGAGATACTGATGTACGACCTTTGACCGTGAGGGTTAAATTTCAGGTCAGAACACGGAAAGCCACTGGTAAGTTTAGTTCCAGCATCGTATACCTGTCTTCTGACTTTAGCCATGACTCTCGTGGTCACAGGTCATGTCACCCTCACGGGCACTAGATATGATGACTGCCTGTCATATAGCATAATTTTGGATGTAATCGCCGGCGAATTTGGGTACAGTATCGATACCCGCCTTTCAACCTCAAATTAAACCCTTCATGTCAAAAGCCACGGATGGGTTTTCCTCGGCATACACTTGATATTGAAATAAACTACCATATGAAATCATTTTGAGGGACGACTATTTGTACGTTTCCCACGCAACCGATCCCTTGTAACTTTACTCGCACTCAACACTGAAGGGCAAAGTCACTAATCCTGTCACCGTCCGAGGTACTGGATTTTGGGACTGGCTATCATATTGACTAATAAGATAACGGCTTCTGGTGAGTTCTGCCGCGGCAGCATTCCGTCATTGCGTACCTTTCCTCTACTCTTCTTTTACCTTTATAGGTCAATCACTGGGTCAAGATGACTACCACACGGTCGGCCTTGGCGTCACATTACACTTTCGCCAGAAAATCAGCCGTTACATGGAATTGCTCTCAGTTGGGGTCGGGAGGACACCTCTGGAGCAATCGCCAAATTCACCCTTATCTTGCTGTTGCCCATAAAGAATGTTTTCCATCGTAATCAAAGGGCTCCTAGCAGGCCAGTCCTATTGCCATGGCAACAGTGTCAGCAGATCTGCCTGACAGTCAACAAGCCAGAGTGGTGCTGTCAACAGATCCGACTGACAGTGTCAACAAGTGAAAGGAGGCCTGTCAGCAAGTCTGTCTGACATTGCCAGCAAGTCAGAGGGGAACTGTCTGTAGGTCTTCCTGACAAATTCAGTAGGTCAGAAGGGTACTGTAAGCAGGTCAGCGTGATAATTTCAACAGGTCAGAAGGGAATCTGTCGGCAGGTCTGCATGACAGAGTCAACAGGTCAGAGGGAAAGTGTCACCACTGTCAGCAAGCCAGCCTGAGTGTCAACAGGTCGGCGTCACCGTTGCCGGGAGCCGGTCGCTCCGGCCGCCAGCCGACGAGCCGGCGGCACGCAGAGGCGGCGCGCCGGCCGCCATTGCCGGCTGCCGGCCACCGGGCGCCGGGCGCCGCTCGGCCGCCAGTAGGGGCGCCGCCGCCGCCGCCCCGTCAGCCCGCGGCCGTCGGCGGCCGCCGGCCCGCAGCACCGAGCACCGCACGGTAGGACGGCGTCCACGGCCACACCCGGCCGGCCCGCGGCCCACGGGACCACTCGGCCGTGAAAAAACGTCTGCTCTGAGCTGTGCCGACCTTTAAGTCTTTTGTGGAACTGTTGCAGAACTCGTCGGTCTGTGGCGGACCTCGTGGTTGCATCCGTTTAGTCAAAGGTGATGAGGCGGTTAACGTTGGGGTCGCAGACCAACATAAGTGGAGCTTGTTGCGATACTTTGGCCCGCCACTCAAGTGTTCTTCTTTTCGTCTTTTTATCATTAAAAATATACATTATAATATATATTAATAACGTGTACTTTTGTTATTTATTTTAATGATACATTTATATTATTAACAATATATTATGTATATTATTAAATTACATATTATATAGATATTTATATTACTAATACGCACTATAATTTATTATTAACAATATATATTGTAACATATATTAATAATATATAAACTATATATTATTAATATAATAATATATAATTTCGTCTCAGGTACTGAATCACGAGGTACTGGAGGATCTGGATCGTGCCATGCAATTCCATAACACGGCTTTTCCGTGGTTTCATCGATCCATGTTTGTTGCATGTTGCATGTTGGCTCCCTCGCAATTGCAGATAAAAGGTCCCTTTCCAAGTGATTTGCATGACGATGTTGGGCATAGCTCGTCACTGCACACAGTTCGTAACACGCAGACGTCAAACGGCCTCCAAACGTGCCTATGGCATTGAAAAAAAGCTTTGGTATCGGTTCTTCGTTTATCGGTGCATTTAAACAACCTTTCTGCATGCACAGAAATGCAACATTTTACCAACAAAATAGCAAGTTCGTACAGTTGGGGCCAGATGCTCACAATTTTCTGTACTGTGCTTCTGGACGCCTCCAGCAAGAGCAGACTGGACCAACTCACCCCGAAAGCAGCTAACAGATAACCAAACTTGCCAGGGCGCTCCCGGCTAGTAAACATTCACGCCTGACGTCGGCCGCGTTCAGCCGTGTTACAGGGTAAATTGGCGTTCTCCTCCCCAGCTGGCGGCGCTGGCAAGATTAATAGTTACGCATTGCCTGTCAGTGAAGGCGGCGAGCGCCACGGCATAACGTGGCAGTTTTACTGCATGCGGCGCAGTACAAGCGGGAGGGAGAGGAAAAACACCGTCAGTCGTATGTTGCCCTCTGCTTGGCGACAAATCTGCAGCAAAAGAGAACACCGCCGACCTGATTCAGATGTTGCAGCATGTTGTTTGTCAAAGACGGCTGCTCACCATCAGACGACATGTGCTTTGGCTTTTTCCTACATCCCCGGACCATTTTGTTATGCAGTTATAGCTTTGAAGCCAGTGTCTGATTGGGAGCGAGCAGCGGGACTTCGAGGTAGCTCGTATGACCAGTAAGGCGCCTTCAACGGCGTATGATGAGCGCGGCTTACAGCGTCCCTCTTCAGATTTGGAAATCTGTTTCGAAATAGTATTCGGCGCATCCATTTCCTCTTTATACCTTCACTATACACACGGGTATTCGTCGATCTGTTTCAGTATCTTGCGCCCCAAGAATTTTTAATCTAAACGTCATGCGTGCCCATGATGTTCGTTGTCATTATTGGGCAGTTAAAATACTTCTAGAAGAAAGTACTTCTATAAAAACAACTATCGAAAATATACCTCCCGAAATAGGTATGGCGGCAAAAAGCTTCGAAGCTAACACACTACGAACAGAAATACATAGGACTGAAATAACTGAGAGATCTTTTGTTGAGAATGTTATAACAAAGTGTCAAGGTGTGAAAATATTAGCTTAGAGTGTTATGGCCGGGTCGGGCCGGGCCGAGCCGTCCATTTTTATTTTTTTCTCAATTTTATTTTTTTCCGATAATTGAAGCGGGACTCACTCGTCATATGATCTCGCTCGTAAACGTCTTTAACTGCAGTCCTCAATCCGCCTGAGCTAATGAGTATTTTATCATGTATCTCCAAATGGACCAGTCCGATTTCTGGAGGTCCAAACAGCCATGTGCCATGACCCCAGTTTGCGACGTATGGACGTTGATTGGACAGAAACTTGAAAAAAACTTTTTCGGAACCCTGATAACTTTCGCAATTCCCATCTCCATATATTGGAAAACACTAGTCGTATAGTCATGGATATCATCGTGAATGATACATTCACGCAATCATACGAAATACAGCAATCAATGCAATTTTTACTTCGCTCTTGTAATTTCAAGTTTGCTTGACCCTCGAATTATACGCAGACGGCAAGTGATGTCAGGAACGGAGTTTTTCCAAAATTATTGGAGATGCCCAAGCCAGTTCGAGTCCATTTTTCCCGTGCCACGCGATAGGCGTAATGTCAATTTTTCACGAAGCTCATTATGCACCTGCATCCCTAACTTACGTCAAAGCTCCACCTGTGAGTGATGTTCTCCTAGCATTCATCATATTCAAGCCATCATCATACTCCCGAACCTGCGAGTGAGAAAAGTAAATATATCGATTCAGTTGCGTATACACTATCAATGTCCCTGGTGATTTGATCAGTTAAAACAGTTCAAGCATTTCAAAGGATTTAGTTTGACCTATTTTTTGCGAACATTCTGTTGAAACTAAGGTAGCATAGTTATAGGTCCTGAGAATAGCGATATATTTCTTACCTGATTTGTGCCATTAGCCTGATACCTGACTTGTTCCTTACGGGTCGCGATTCCTCGTAATTCAAGCGATTTTTCTCAGAGGTTAGTCTGTGTGCATCAGCGGGAGCAGACTCCAACGTCGCGTCCGTGTGGATCCGTCGGGTCCGGCCGTGACGTCACGTCTGTGTCCGGCAGCTGGAGGCCGCGACTGCGGCTGCGGCTGGCGACATGCGGCCGCGACGCTGCCGGCCGCCCGCGGGGTCGCCGCAGCGGCGGAGGCTGCTGCTGCTGCTGCCGCCGCTGCTGCTGCTGCTGTGGGCGCCTCCGAGCGCCACCGGCAGAGAGGTGGCCGTCGGTCTGGTGCCCCCACACTCCACCTTCAGGTCGCGCGCCTACCGGGCGCAGGTGGTCAAAACCCTGCAGGAGGTCGACTCGAAAATTCTGAGGGACGTTAGACAAGTACACCGCCGGACGTTTCCCACCCCGAGCCCCACAGGTCAGTGACCTGTGTATGTGCAGACGTCAGCCCTGACAGATCAGTGACTCGTAGATGTGCAGCGGCCAGCCCTGACAGATCAGTGGCATGTGTATGCACAGAGATCAGCCCTGACAGATCAGTGGCATGTGTATGTACAGATATGGCCCATACAGATTAGTGGCGTGTGCAGTGTGCATGTACAGAAGTCAGCCCTGAATGATCAGTGACGTGTGTGTGTGTGAAGGTCAGCTCTGACGGGTCAGTGAGTTGTGTGTTCCAGAAGTCAGCCCTGACGTGTATGTATGTACAGTGGCGCATGTATGTACAGAGATCAATCCTGACAGATAGTGATGCATGCAGGGATGGAACATGATATATTTTGGAGGGCCTTGTGTCCTCCCCCCTTCCCACCCCATCCCAAAGCTGCAGAGATTTAACATGGGTTGCATGGATGTTGATTGGAAGGAATGGGCCCCAAAACCTCATTTGCCCCCCCCCCCTCATTATTTTTCAAAAAGTTCCATTCCTGGATGCATGCTGAGCACTCAGACCTGAGAGCAGCGCTCCTAATGTAATCAGCCATATCGGTCAGTGATGTTTGAAAGAGCAGCGCTCATGCCTTAGATCAAGAACTTTCGGATACAGTGGAAGGAATTTCAAGATGAGGCACGAAACATACTTAGCATTTCCCATGGCAGATATGCGTGTTATTTCAGCCCGGAAGCAATAAAGAGCCAAGGACATAATAGTTCTGCTCCGCGTGCGACGCATCGCGATCGCGCTCGCGGGCATGCGTGCGTGTGTGTGCGCGTGTGTGGTTACACTTGGCGTGACATGCGATGTATCTACACATCTGTCACTCAACGTCATCTAAGCATGAAATGCCTCAAGATGTACGTATGTTGCGTAAATATCCAATGTTTTAGTTTGTATAAGATGGTACTGATCGTCATATTCTCACCGAAATCTTCTTTGGTTTATCCTCTATGTTATGTGCCAAGACAATTTTTCATGTTTGATGTCCTAGTTTTATCCCATCCCCTTTGTAATGCTGCTCCCGGGTATTAACCTAATGTATGGAAAGAAAAGAAAGTTTGTCGAGCATGAAGCGTTAATTATTTATAGTGTCATTTAATGAAGTGTACAGTGTTATTATGATCTGCATTTCAAACTCAATGTGTCCTTTGCAACAGACGAAATGATTTTCACTGCAGTAAAACCTCACCTTGCTTCCTCTAGCTCCCTTGCTATGCATAGACGCAGCCAAGAGGGGGGGGGGGGGCGGGAGGCCCGGCCCCCATGCCTGCATTTTTGTGAAAACCATTACACATCGTTTTCCGGGCAGGCGGTTTTCGTACGATTTCAATCCATTCTGAGCTCCGGGCCCGGTTAAGAAAATCCTTGCTGCGCCCCTGTTGCTATGAAAAAGGTGATCGGGACGAATGGCGTCAGTGGACCGTGCAAAGCCTTTCATTACGGCACTATGGTGGAGGACTGTGATGTTGGTTGCATCTTAAAAAGGGATTTTTTTTAAATATATAACCGATGATAATAAAACCGAGGTGAAGGGAGTGGGAATTTCTGCCGCATGCGCTAACGACACTGAACCTTATAACATCTTAAACGTATAACGGCTTAAACAAGCTTAATTATGAATTATAAAAATATATGTACAATATATGTATATATATACAATATATATATATACAATATAAATATACAATATACATTTATATATATATATATATATATATGTCGTTCGTATTTTCTTCATTACTTTCTTGACTTATGTATGTGTTTGTATATCTCAACGTTTCGGCATCATGATACGGTGCCATCTTTAGAAGAAGAAATCAGTACACATTCACGAGGAACTAGAAAACGGCACAAGTGCCAATGACAACAGGAAAATATGAGTTGGACACGAATGGAAAAAGACCCCCAGAAAAGTTGCTTTCTGGAGGAAAAATTAATACGCCGAGGTTGGGTGGAAAGCGCACGAAAGACAGCCGACTTCATTACACATTTTTTTGTGAACTGAAAAACCGAAAAAACTGACACGAAGACTAGTAAAAATGATCCTGAGGTTCCTTTTTTCAAAAGAAATGGCTACCCAATGTAACTAGTTAACTTTCTACTTAAGAGGTTCTTGGATATGAAATACACTCCCCCTGTTGTGGCCCACACAGTTGCAAAACTGGCCAGATACTTCATTCTTCCCTATTTCGGGTCAGTTTCCCAGCAGGCACGTAGCCAGGGCTTGCCTTGGCGGGGGAGGGGGCAAAATGTCAAATTTTGTCATATGCCATTGGCACATGACAAAATTTTTAGGAAAAAGCAGCAATTTTGCGTCATTTGCTTCATATTTAACGCACAGGAAAACGTATAATGCCTGTCTTTGCAACATATATATGATCATTATTACGTATTCTTGAGGAAGCGATATATGTCTAGTGGAGACCATTTGGCTCAGGAGGGGCGTGGCTCCCATGGCCCCCTCCCTTGGCTCCCATGGCTCCCCTCCCTTGGCTCCCATGGCCCCCTCCCTCGGCTCCCTTGGCCCCCTCCCTTGGCTCCCATGGCCCCCTCCCTTGGCTCCCATGGCTCCCCTCCCTTGGCTCCCATGGCCCCCTCCCTTGGCTCCCATGGCTCCCCTCCCTTGGCTCCCATGGCCCCCTCCCTTGGTTCCCATGGCCCCCCTCCCTTGGCTCCCATGGCCCCTCCCTTGGCTCCCTTGGCCCCCTCCCTTGGCTCCCTTGGCCCCCTCCCTTGGCTCCCATGGCCCCCCTCCCTTGGCTGCGTCCCTGTTTTCGAGCGAATGAAGGTTGATGTCTCCCAGGTGCTCATCACCTTACTTGAACCTTAAAATTAGTGAGGTAAATTCCTTCATCAGAGCGGCATTGTTTAAATTCAAGGGCTGAGTGCCTAGATGCTGCCAGTTTTCATTGTTTTACCGTTTTTGTTGCGCCTTTCGTATGGGGGCTTCTTACGTTGGGTTCACTCTTCGTAATCTTCATATCAGGATTCAGCAGCATTGAGGTAGGTCTGACCGCACAGGTCTCCCCTCTCCTCACTCTTAGATCCCTCACCAATTAGAGATCATTCCGTGCTTTGTGACTCTTAACCCGCCCCGACTGGAGGGGCGGTTGACCGCCTCCCTTAGGTTTTTCTAGGATTGCGGGAGAAAGAACAAACACAGCGCCACGAAATTTCCTGCTAACTTTTGCTTGATTATTTTTGCACCTTGTGTCAAAGTGTTGACCTCAGGCCAAGTCAGCTGTGTGACCTAGGTCATGTCAAACGGACCTATGTCCAAAAAAGTTTAGCGCACTGCTAACTTTTTCGGAAAATAAGATTTCGCAATAATATTTTCAGAGATTAGTCATGTTTTTAGTTGCAACAAGTCTGCCATCTCAGATTTTTTCGGAATTTTCTGGGTCATTGACCTAAGGTTAAACCCATTTTTTCGACACGTCGTCATTTTCTTTCGGAAATTGGCGAAATTTTTCCATAGCATTTTCAATGTGGAGTGAGGTAGACTTCTAGTTACCGTCATTGGGCAAGGTATCAATGGCTTCCAGCCATTGACCTGAGGTCAGGTCACGAATAACTGTTGTGAGCCAAAATGTACCACCGTCAAAATCAGCGATAATTTACTCAGAATGGGTAGAAAATGGCAGAACTGGCTTGCATAGACGTAAGTAATACCAAGAGCCTCAAAAAGTTTAAAATAAATTGCATATTTTGAAAAAACAGGCTCTCGCGAATAAAGCTCCGCCAATCGTGCAGATTGGTAAGTAACGAATTTTTCCAAAATTTAAGCATGAGAAATCATTACAAAAACCATTAGGATCAACAAAATTGATATGGATAGGCTTATGTCAGAAAAATAAAGAAACGCTAAAATTAGTTCCCGTTAATTTCTTATTGCGTACGGCTGCGGCGCACGCCGACAGCCGGCGTGAAAATTGCCGTGTCTTTAACTCAACGTGTCGGCGTATGTATTGAGCAAATCTGAGAAATTAGGCGTGTATCGGCATCTGTGGACCTTTACTTGTGCGTTGGGTGCCTTTACCTATGCGTTATTTGTCGCAGCCCGTTGAGACTCAGGCCGTTTCTCGGTCTCATGAAGTTGGCTTTGAGAAAACATATATAGGACGTGAATTGCTTACTAATTATTTAAAACTAAAATGAGACCAGTTTCGAGCTCTACTCATCACAAGCTTTCCAATGGTGTACTTATTTTTTACGGTGCGACCAACCGTTCGTGAGTTAGAGGGGGAGGCGGTCAACCCCCCCTCCGCCCCAGTCGGGCGTGATCGTCGCCGACCCACGGTCGTGCTCGGGTTAAGGAGGTATTGATGATTTCGCTACCATTGGCAGGTCAAGCGAAGCTTTAGATTTACCTGTTCTTGAATCGTCAAAAATAACATATAGAATTAGATATCGAATAGAATTAACGTCAAAAAGACATCGCACTTTAAATAATATGATTTTATCATTCTCACTGAAGGTTGTTTCGTAAACTCTCTTTAATGTGTGCGGTTATCTATATTTGTGTGAATATCCGACTCGCTTTTTTCTGGTTCGCTCTGACATTGTCTTGTACTGTTTTCTGATTCACTTTATATGTGTACTAATTTGCTGTCCTAAAGATGGCAAATGTCATGATGTCGAAACGTTGAGATGTGTAGATACATAAGTTAAGAAAATGATAAAGAAAATACAACCGACACAGAAATGTTGACTTCGATATGAATTATCTTAGAGAAGATGAAGCTATGTATCTATGTATCTATCTATCTATCTATCTATCTATCTATCTATCTATCTATCTATCTATATATGTATGTGTGTGTGTGTGTGTGTGTGTTTATATATATATATATATATATATATGAGTTATAATGCAAGATTCATTCAAAGAGACAGAAGTCTTTGTGTTTATAATCTTATTCTTCGTATCTTTTGTTTTCTTCGGTGTGTTCAGCGAGGATTTTTATCTCCAGATATAAGTCATATGTAAAAAGGCACATTTCATCGCAACATTTGCCATTATATTACTTTGTACCTTACGTTCCGTTTTTCACATGAGATATTTTTCAGAAAACGACAGTCCCGTGTTTCTGCTTGGTACAATAATCTGTTAGATGTCTCGCGCATTATAATGATACATTTTCCACTATTCGGACTCAGTGTTGATGCGTAGCGTAACGCATTCGCACATAAGCACGCCACATGCAAGCCACAGCGTTCCCGTTCACTTTTGTCAAGACTGTATCGCGAGGCCTACCGGAGGGCCTTCGCACCGCAGAAATGCACCTCCCAGATGGACTCGCCTTTGTCAGGGTCGCGCTTGTCGCCCGCTGGGCTCCCGCCTATTTGCGAGCTCGGCTGGCTCAATTCCCGGCCTTTGCGCTGGATTTTGCTAGTTTTATTCGTGTTTTGACTCACGCCCTTTTTCCTGTCTTGCATTGACCGGCTGACCCTTTGCTCCGTGACCCTGAAATGAGGTCAGTGAGATCAGATTAGATCAATGAGATGAGATCAGATCAGAAACTGGTGAGCAGTCGGCCTCCTGATTCGCTGTCGTTTGCGTCCTCTTATGGCTACACCCTGAGACGCACTCTTTTTCCTCCCCGTCGTCTCTGCGCGCTACTCAGAGGCGCCTCTGAGGTCGTTTCCCTGCGTATTTATTTTGCGTTAAGATGGAAGCCGCCGTTATGTATGCGTTTGGATTACTGCGTCGCGTATCTTCGTTTGCATCCTAATCCCGTTTCTGTCTGTTGTCGGGTTGGATGGAGAGTAAGCAGCAGAAGTCGGGTTAGAAGGAAGATTGGCAACGGAAGGTTTCGTTTTCGATTTCAGGTGTTGTTCCAATCTGATCTGGTTTTAGGCGAGAGCTGTTTCTGAAGCTGGCTGCGACATGAATGCGTTACAGCATCTCACGCCATCAAGCCGAAAGCAGTAAAATGCGTTGTGGGGAGTATAACGAGCGAGGCTCCCCTTCTTCTCCCTGTTAGTCATCGGTGTGGTTCGCAAACTGTTAGACTCCCTACTGCACAACATTAAAATACGCACTTGGTTCAGCGTTCCGTGGGTAATGTTTCCAACCTATTTACTTCACTTCCATACTTGCATTACATTACATTACTGTCTTAGCGCTACTGGCCATCCCCGGACCCCTGAGCCCAAGGGCTCCTGAACGTCCCAGGGCGGCAGGACCCTGATTACTCAGGGATCATAACCATCCCAGGGCCCCTCACCGTCTGAAAGTCCCCGACCGTCCCGGGCCCACTGACTGTCTCAGGGCCCCTGACCGTCCCAGGGCCCCTGACTGTCCCAGGGCCCCTGACCGTCCCAGGGCCTCTGACCGTCCCAGGGCCCCTGACTGTCTCAGGGCCTCTGACCGTCCCAGGGCCCCTGACTGTCTCAGGGCCTCTGACCGTCCCAGGGCCCCTGACCGTCTCAGGGCCTCTGACCGTCCCGGACCCACTGACTGTCTCAGGGCCCCTGACCGTCCCAGGGCCCACTGACTGTCTCAGGGCCTCTGACCCAGGCCCCTGACCATCCCAGGGCCTCCAGCTGTCTGAGGCTCATGACTGCACTATGGCCCCTGATGTCCTCATGGCCCCTTACTGTCTCAAGACCTCTGACTGTTTCAGGGCCTCTGACTGTCTCAAGGCCCTTATATGTCTCATGGTCCCTGGGCCATGTCGTGGCTCCTGCAGGGACCATGAAACAAAGCATGGTCTGCATGTCATGGGACAAAGTCCATGACCTGGAAACATGCGCTTTTAGGCCCGAAACAGTCACGACTGTTCCAGGTTCATGGCTGTCCGACAGCCTGGGCAGTCCCCGGGTCCCCAATCCCCCCCCCCCCCCGCATGTGCCCTTGGAGGTCCCAGGGCCCCTTGACGATCTCCAGAGGGGGTCGCCCTTGTCGGCTACGCCACCGCATCTGACGCCCTCTGAAGGGGCATTCCTTCTTACTGCATAAACATGAAAACAGCTTTGAAAACACCATTTAATACCCCTTCGCTATAAGACTAGTCAAGTTGGTTTTCTTTTCTCTTTTTTCTTTTCTTTTCTTTTCTCTTGTCGGTCAAAACTGACCAACTGCAAGTGCAGCCAGCGACCGTAAAGCCTGGGATCTTCTCACAGTCTGCCAGACTGGAAAGTTATTTGGCCACGGTACTTTTCACGAGCAGAGCCGTTATCGGTCAGTCCCATGATTCGCTACAGATCACTTCCACGACGCTCGTTTAAGAGTTGCCAGCAATGCAATGTCTTACTGGCAGAGCTGTACTTTAGTTCTTTGTTGGGACCGTCTTGTACTGACTCCTTCACAGATGGCGTGCTTATGGCCGCCTAGCCCAAAGGCGATGCTGGTTTATGAAAGGTGTGCCGTCTGCTGACATGGTTAACTATAATGCTTTTTTATAACTGCACTTAGCTCCAGGTTTTTTTGAAAACTGTGCACCTGAATATAAGATTTTGGTGTCAAAGTTGTACATATCTGGGGATCGGCGATCCGAGTCCTCTCTCTAGAGCACTGACATCCCATTGGCGGACTCAACGGGGAGTGGGAAAATAAAGTACATAATTGTCTTGGGATGGGAACATGCAAATGTTCCCATCTGTGGAATGGATGGAATGGAACAAATGGAACCATGCAAATCTTAACTTATCAGACATCAAACGCAAGTCTCCACAAAGCCTCGGGTAAACATGCGACCTTTGACTTAAAAACATATACATCTTATCTGACCTGGTTTTGACCATCCCCATTGTTTTCCCAACAGCTCAAGAAGAGCTCAGTAGAGTCAACACATAGTCAGAGCACCAACAAGTTGTTCAGATCTCAAGCGTATTGCTTGTCAGATCTGCGCAGGTAATGACCTCATACAGTTGGAGGTCATGCGACGTAAAATGGCCAGACCAGCCTCCGTCGGGGCAGCTGCACCGGCTGGACGCCCGCCGGACCGCCATACAACACAGGCCTGCCAGCAGATTAATTCATTTTCCGCCCAGTCCACGGTACATGTTTTACGAGGCATGTGAAATATCAACATACCACTACAGGCACCCGCAACGAAACTGATGCCACTACAGACCGCTCCGTTTACGAGGAAAAGCAGATACTCATTTCGCCTAACAATTTCCAACAAGTCGGGTTTGTGCCGAGCAATTTGCACAATCTGATGACGGCTGTGCCGCCGAACTGCTTGGAATGCGGCACAGCCTACGGGTTCAGGCGTCATCGCTGGGCGGCCGGCGAATGCAGTACACGAAAACCTCGTTCAGTGTCAGCATACGATATACCTTTGGTACGTGCAAGATTTCTTGTGTCTCATGTACTTATCAGCTAACTGCAAGCAGCTCAGGTCATGTTAAATTTATTCCACTGTCATCTGTCACCAGAAGTAGCCCAGTTTTCTAGCGCCGAAACAAAATTAAGGTGCTGAAAACGGTTTGAAATGGAATCAAGAGTACTGGTGGCTAGTGCAAATGACATTTCGTTAACGCTGGTGAGAAGTGCGTTAACGCTGGCGTTAACGCATTTGAACATAAATCACTTTTACCCATATCAAGATTGCCGGGTTTGGTGATCATCATGATGATGATCATGGTAATCATCACCATGTTGCCTCAGCTGAAATCACACCACCACTTCTTGCCTGATCAGCAGGCTCTGAATGGTTAAAACGACGTGTCGCGGAAATTCGCCTGGTGAATCGCTGCCATTGGCACCGATTGCAGGTTAACTCTTGCCGGCCGTGACGGTAGTGGGCTGCGATGGGCGGACATCGCTACCAGAGCCCCGCTGCATCCAGTGACCGGAGCGTTGTCCGCAGCCATTTTGAACGCGCTCTGCAGCGAGTTCCTGCCGGAGCAGGTGGCTGCTATCATCTACGTCAACAATAAGGAGCACTACGGCCGCAACACGGCCTCCAGCCAGTACTTCCTGCAGCTGGCCCGCTACCTGGGCATCCCGGTGATTGCCTGGAACGCGGACAACTCGGGCCTGGACCAGGGACAGGTCAGCGGTCGACTCCGGCGGCGACCGAGAGCGAGCAGACGGGAGAGAGAGAGAGAGAGAGAGAGAGAGAGAGAGAGAGAGAGAGAGAGAGGGAGAGAGAGAGGGGGAGGGAGAGAGAGGGAGGGAGAGAGAGAGAGAGCGAGAGAGAGGGGAAGAGAGAGAGAGAGAGAGAGAGAGAGAGGGAGACAGACAGACAGACAGACAGAGACAGAGACAGAGACAGAGAGAGGGAGAGAGAGAGAGAGGGAGAGGGAGAGAGAGAGAGGGGGAGAGAGAGAGAAAGAGAGGGAGAGAGAGGGAGGGAGGGAGAGAGAGAGGGCGAGAGTTCCATAATTTTGAAGCCAGCTGCGTGCTGCGTGTCTGAGGCAGGCCAAGCTGCGTTCGACTGTATTGACGGTTTCGAGCTCAGCATTTTCTCATTTGCTTGGTCCAGACACCCTCCCGGCGCTCCAGTTGTAAGCACCCACCGTGCCTGGTTACCGGGAAGATCCCCGGCCTTTTCTCATCCGATATCCCGTCTACATCGTCTCTCAAAACAAACGAGGACAGATTCCGTGTTAGGTAAATACGCGGGAGAAATCAGGCATCTGTCCTGTTCCTTTCTGTCGCCTGTGCCGACACGGAAACACAGACAGTCCCCATGCATTTCGAAAACGAAAAATGCTTGAAATCAAGCTTTGGCCGTGAACAAAAAAAATGTTATGTGCGTGATGCTGGCATATGCGTCACAACCAACAATGAAAACAAATGATTGTCCCGAATAAAATCTTTCTTGACTTCCTTTTCGCATAACTTAACCGGAGACAAAGGCATCCGGTTCTGGGCAGTGTACCGGTGTACGATCAGGGAGTGCAGCATTGGGGTCTTGCAGTGCAACGGTTTATGTTCGTGTGTGTGTTCAGGGAGTGCAGCAGTCGAGTCTGCACAGCGTGCCGGTGTGTGTTCAGGGAGTGCAGCAGTTCAGTCTGAACAGAGTAACGGTGTGTGTGTGTGTGTTCAGGGAGTGCGGCAGTCAAGTCTGCGGCTGGAGCTGGCGCCGTCCATCCACCACCAGGCGGCCGCCATGCTGTCAATCCTGCAGCGCTACAACTGGCACGGCTTCGCCATCGTCACCTCGCAAATAGCCGGCTACGACGAGTTCTCGCGCGCCGTCCGCGAACGAGCTCAGGAGGTCGAGGAGGAGTTCAAGTAAGTCGTAACTTATGCGCTCCCCACATCGCCGAACAAGCAGTGCAGGGCTGAGCTGGTTTACTTTTGCGAGCTTCTGGTCATTGCATCTTTGCTCTGCGGTTTAAGGACAAAACTGTTTCGGATGTTTCAAACAACATCGCGGTCAAAAAATGGATTGTCTGAGATTTTCGTTACGGAATGCTATTGCATTCGTTGTTTCCGCGTATCCGGAGAAATTCTCTTCTCCGAACCCATTCGGCGAATATGCTCTTCCCGGCGTTACCGCATTTTTTACTTGGAGCTGAAATGTAATCAGATTCATTCATTATGCATGTTTTTGAA
This sequence comes from Capitulum mitella, assembly GCA_030062745.1. NCBI lineage: Eukaryota > Metazoa > Arthropoda > Thecostraca > Pollicipedomorpha > Pollicipedidae > Capitulum > Capitulum mitella. Next base: position 28,993,883 of record CP099845.1, on the reverse strand, counting down.
GTCGACACTAACGAGCAAAAATTGCGTTCGTCGCGCTTCCGACTCTTTTGATTTGCAACAATTCAGGGTTCTCTCGCCTCTCTCCTTCATCCATAAATTATCATTACGTGACAGATGTTTTTTTATTAAGACCCTCTCTTGTCAGCGTAACACCAGAAGCATGGGCATACGCAACATCCACGTCGCCTTTTTTCCAAAATACATGCTGCTCCCCACAGGTTTTTAATCCTTCGTAGCATCGTGGTGCGGGAGCCAAAAGACCTAGAAGAACTGGCCAACTCAGAAGCGAGGATAATGCTCCTATATTCAACCAAGTAAGAAAATACTTATCGCGTACAACTGGTCCAGTTACATGACGGGTGTTATTGCAGAGCTCAGCATGAGATGAGTCATTATGATATCGCTGAATAATTAATTGCAGGCAGACTTGTGCCAGACTCACCTGAAGTGTATCTTTAAAAGATAAACCCATTCAATTTGGGCCCAGAGACATAAGCGAATCCATTCAGTTTTGACTCAGTTCAAAACGATACGGCCGCTACATTATATATATAAATATATATATATATATATATATATATATATATATATATATATATACGGCCGCTACATTATATATATATTCCGACTCTCTCTCGCTCTTTCTCTCACTGAAAATCAACTACCACAGGAATGTAGAAAAAAAATGTAAAAATGTGGAAAATTTGACTTGTTATATTTGCCATGCTTTACGGACGTTTAGGTGATTCAGTTCATGGTCAGTTCCTTCGAGAAGTATGTAATTCAGTTCTGATTATGATTTCCTGCAGGTTTTAGCTGAATCGATTTAGATGCTTATCCACAAAAGGTGCTAGATTCCTGAATCGTTTCGAATTGATTGATTCGATTTGGTTCAGAATCACGTACAGGCCTGATGGCTTTGGCGTTTTGTCGTGTTATGCTCTGAATGCGATACCTTGTTGCAACTGAGGTTTGCCAATAGCCTGGCTAATTCCTTTTTTAAGGATGAACTTTTCCGTCCCACCGTAGAAGCCACTATGATCTCATCCGCCTATTGATTCAAAATACCCGAATGTTATATACACACACATATATATATATATATATATATATATATATGTGTGTGTGTATATACGTATATATATACGTGTATGTATCATATATGTACATATATATACACGCGTGTGTGTGTGCGTGTGCATGAATAGCGTATCTTCCCAACCCAATCCGTTTCCAGACGTGCAAATTGATACATGACGTCTTATTCAGTTGTCAGCCACCGTCGCCATATTTCTCCGGAACGAAACCGACCACCAAACAACAAACTAACTGTGAAACAGCGCAAATCAAGCCGGTCTTCTTGAATGGGGTCAAATCTCTGGGGTAAACGGGGATGAACAAATGAAATGTTGGCCTTGTATAGTGAGCAGCGAGCAGTCGCCTTTCGACATGCTATCAGTGTGTTGTCGGCGCAATGTCGGCGTCCCGTCTAGGCTCTGCTGGGGCTCTGCCGGGGCTCTGCTGGAGCTCTGCTGCAGCTTTGCCAGGGCTCTGCCGCGGATTCTGCCAATGCTCTGCCGGACCTCTGTTGTAGCTCTGCTGTGGCCTCGTCGAAACTCTGCCGGGACTTTGCCGGACTCTGCCTCTGCTCTGCCGGGGCTCTGCCGGGGCTCTGCCCGATTTCTTCCGGGCTCTGTAGGGGGCTTCGAGGGAACCCTACCGGAGTTCTGCCCGAACTCTGCCGGGGTTCTGCCGGAACCCTGTTAGGGCTCTGCCGGGTCTATGCCGAAACTCTGCGGATCTAGTCGGCCTCCACCAGTGCTGGTCACGGCCAGCTGGTGCCGGCTCCGGCGCCCGTCACGGCGGCACTTGTCCCACACTGACTGGTCGACGCTGGGCTGTTCTGGGCCGACTGCCACGGCCTGTGACACCGCCAAGTCATCAACACCGCAAGCATGGACGTCCAGACCTCAGGATTCTCTAAAAATGTGTGCATCTGTATATATTGCTCCGACACTCCAGAAAACGGCGGTTATTTCGTAGTGAAGTCAAGCAATAAAAAAAAAAAAACAGATGGCCGGAGTTCAGCGGTATGTAGCGGGGGAGGGGGGCAAGCAACACATTCACTCAACAATGTGAGCCCTTGCCGCGTTTCTGAACCCGCCCAAACCGAGTCTCGTCACCGGCTCCAGCAGCTCATTGTAGGGGCGCAAAATGACCTCAGTAGTCGCTACGCCCTAAAACACCAATGTACAACAAAAGCAGCTAATTGTATCACGTGGCTGACAGGTAAGCGAAAGATAGCTGGCCGGCAGCAGCCTGGGGGGAAGGGCAGGGGGACGCAGCAGGCGGTTCTGGCCGGTGTTTCGTTCGAAAGAGCGCGCGTCGGTGAAATTCTGCATATGCTCATAGACACACTTTTAATACGGGAACGTTGAAGGTGCTGTGCGAATTACGGGCGGAAGTCTTGCTGCTCTTATTCAGATCAATACCGTGGATTTTGCTTGTCCAATACCGTAAATTTGGCTTCTCGACTGCCGTAAATTTTATTTGTAATCCGCGTGGCGGATGGGGCGATGTGGCCTCTCAGATATTTTGCAGGCTCCCTAACATTTCTTTAAACATTCTTAGATCCTCCAAGATCTTTTTTAGGGCCAGAGCTGACGAACCGAAAATAACATTGGTTTTTTTCTCTTAGCATTTGCCACAACGGAGAAAGAAAGCAAGACGGGGATAGTTCCTTATTGAAGAACAGGCACGTAACCAAGGGGGTATGGGGGCCGTGCACCCCCCCCCCCCCAGATCCAAGCGGTCCATACTAGATATTTCACGATTTCGCAGGAATAGGAAATAGTGGATCATATATGTGCTACAATAGCAAGCATTACATGTTTTTCCCTGTACGATATATATATGAGGCTTATTGCATAGAACTGTTGCTTTTTCCTATACATTTCGTTATATGACCGTGGCATTTGACATCCCCCCCGAGGAAAATCCTGTCTGCGTGCCTGCTAAAGAATAAAAAAGTCAGGGTCTGCAGGACAGTGTTGCACTGCGTGAACAACAAACTCTGTCTAGTATGGACCGTTGATGCCGTTATTAATTATAGAAGACGTCCATTTTGCCATTTCCTGCCCACAACGGTGACTCCCTGACGCTGTCAAGAAACGTGCAAAGCGTCAACCACGTTATAAATCACGATCCCATTCAAAAAGCCGTTCTTGTCAAAGAATGAGAACGAACTAAATTTGACACATATTTGGGACAAATATGGCAGGTACTTTCGGACATGGTGTAGGTTGGTCCCACATGGCCGTAAAATAACAGATGTAATTATTTACTTTTTGGGGTTTCCTAAGCCTGTACCTATCATTTTTGGTCATTCATAGCTCATTCCTATATACACTGAATATGTACACGTTACAGTCAAAACCCGATTTTAGGGGAAAATGGTAGTCACTGGACAAATTGGAAACTACAAACACCTTCCGCTGTAACTAGTAATTATTACTAGAAACCAGAAGCTACAGAAGCTACAAAGGCCTCTAGTCACAGCTAGCATTTCTAGCCAAGTCCGGTTTTTCGTTTGGTTGCTTTAGAAAACCTGAAATCTATCTTCCAGGAGTTGCGAAGCAAGTTTGGGAAATATTGTCCTGGCAAAAGTTCCATTGAAGAAAACTAGTTCCAACCGAAATCTTAGAAACAATCGTGTTCAAAGCTACCTTTCCAAAACTGGGACGATTTAAAAGTAATGTCTTGCGTAGCATGTGAATTCATTGACATGTTCATAAAAAATTGCCAGTGCACAAAGAGATGACTTTGCGTGGAACGCTGCAAGTGCTGCCATGTATACAAGCATGCCATGTATAAATTAGTAGCTTGACCCCATTCCCGGTGGGCTAGATGGTATAGCCGATTCCCGGCAGGGGGGCGACTCGTCCCCCCCCCTCGAGGTCTCGAGAACTACACATTTGATTTCATCACAACAAACGGCAATTGATTTGCCATGACGTAAACTATATTCTCTTGAAAAGACGCTATTGAAATTTTGAGAGGGGTGGATACAGGGGAAAGCCAAAATGGGGAATATTTTTGGACTTGTTATAATTTTGTTGTTTACGGGCTGATTTTGATGAAATTGGCACGAGACGAGAGATTATGCATGGATATTCGATGATATACGAGATATGTATTTTTCCGTTCGTCCATACATTTGAAACCTTGAGAGAATCATATAGGCGTTCACAGGATTTGAAAAAATAGAGGAATTCGTTTTTCAAAAACTGAGTTAACAAAAAGTTTTTTTTAAAAAATAGCTTCTGCTTGTCATGTTATGATGCAGAAGTACGAATCGTGTTACATTAGTTGTGGAATGTTAGTATAGGTGGTGCCAGGGGCATAAAAAAGGGAGCTGTCATGGTCACGTTCATCAGGTAAACTTACGACCTTTGACCTTGAATGAACTCCGTTGGCTTTCGAGTCATCTGAAATGGTCTTGAATGCATTTCATATTGTTTGAAAGCGTTTTCAATCACTCGAATTCACTAGATTTCTAAAATTCCATTTTACGGCTTTTGTGACATAGGGTAAACGCAATGACATTTTGGGTCATAGCTGCATGACCCGACCTGATATCAACCTGAAACCTCGCACACAGGTAGAGGTCATTTTTCTACCTGATACATATTTCTGGTCTGGCATTTAAAAAAACAGAGCCAAGCGCCAATACAAAACCAAATTTTGACTTTCGACCTTCACCTAACGTTGTGAAATGACCTCAGATTAACAAGACTGCATTTGTGTGCTTACCCAACTAATTACCTACACACCCATATAAAGTTTTAAGGTCTGTCTGAAAAAACGCTATTTTTGGCAGCCGTTTTCCTTTTACCCTTATCAGGGCCAAAAATGGCCTGAGGTGCTCCCAAAAACGTTGCCTGACTCCACTCCTGATCAGAACAGAATTACAAAATTTTGTTCCACCACATAGAAAGAATGGATAGGAAAAACGACTAGGTTTCGTGAAGCTGCATCAAAAAACCTGGAGTGGCAAGCAGAAAATCCGATGGGGGACTCAGCCCGCTGCCGGCAATATGGTTAACAATCGCACTGGAAGGGGGTGCTTTTGTGCCCTCCCTCATGTTTTTCTTGGAACTCTCAAGAATGAATCGGAGCTGGTCGCTACTACGTTGTGACGTATTTGGCAATTCAATAACTCGTCGATTGACGCAAAAGAATCGGAAATCGGCCGGAAATTTTTGAAGTTTGAAGCATTTGAAAACAAATAAGCACAACGAAAATAACGGTTGTCGCTGACAAATAGGAACTTTGCGAAAGGACTAACGTTCTACGTAAGATTACCATTTGGGCATTATCAGCTGACGCCATTTGGGGATTATTGATAGATGTACTGAGACCAAAGCCAGGATCTGTACCAGCTTGTGACCTGATCTAAAATTGCTTTGGAACATGTCGGTTTGCATGAAATGTGCGTTCAAAGACCCTAATACAAACACGCTCGCGCACATCGATGCGCTTAAATATACCAGGGCCAGTGAAGGTCAAGGACATCAAAGTTCACGGCCAGCCAGTTTGTCACCTGATCCAGATTTGCTTTGCAACATGTCGGTCTGCATGAAATATGCATTAAAAAACCTAATAAAAACACGTCTGCGCACACAGATACGCTTACATATACCAGGGTCAACGAAGGTCAAGGTTACCGAAAGCCAAGGTCAACTATCTTGTGACCTGATCCAAATTTGCCTTGCAACATGCTGACTTGTATGAAATATGCATTCAAATATCCTAATAAAAACATGTTTGGCACATTGATGCGCATATATACACATATATATGCAAGTTTGATTAAATATGACAGAGAAGTTAGTTGTTATTATCTTTTCCGTAAGTTTTCTATTCTTCGTACAAGCTTCCGCTCTTTTCCTCAAGGCAAAAAAGCAATCCTCCAAAATTATGCAACATTTCGTTCATCTCTCATGAACATCGTCAGCCAAACATTCAACACATCACACATACATAGGACATATCTGGCTAACAACGTGATTAAAATATCACAAATACGGGGAATTACTAGGTTAGGGTCGTTTCTTATCGCGATCATTGGTTTCTGATGAAATGACACGAAATTAACTGAAACGTGTTTCGGCAAACTATTTGAAAACGTATGGTTCCCAAAGTTTCGGGCACTTCCGGTTGACTACGTAGAAAAGCATTACGTTACAAATCTGAACAGCCTCAGACCCTAGTTCCAAGTTGGGGTCCATCAAACAGAGAGAGGGTACCCTGGGTGTTGACCTGCCTGTTGATAAGAGGATCACAATCTCTGATGTATACAACTTGCAGTATTCGCAGTTTATGTTTTTTTTTTTTTTTGAACAGCGAGTGAGTATGGTCGTCTGGTCCAGGAGGGTTTCCCTGGTGATGGTGACATGGTGGGCGTCTCTGAGATGTCTCAGAAACGCATCTGATCGCAGCTGTTTGATGCTCATTTAACGGAAGAGGCTACAGAGATAACTGGGAAATGTTTGGATGAAATCGTCTTGTCTTACGAGAAAACTGTTTGCACGAAGCTTTTGAGGAAGCTCTCTCGACTTTATGGTGGCGCCGTTGAAATCTCCGAACAAAAATATAGCTATATTAATCTGTCGAATTGTTCTTTAATATCTGGGCAGAAAGCACTTCTAAACATAGGTTTAGTCTGCCATTTTCAAACGAAATATTGGCAGCAAAAGAAAAAGGCAGAGATAGAAATGCTTTACCAACAGATATACAGGCTACATAGTAAGGAGAACATTATCGGAACTCTGAAGTTCAAGAACTTCTGCAAGCAGAGAGCACAAAATGTCGATCTGCTGTAAGAAGTAGTCTCATCAAGCCAGAACTGCGAAAAGCGGCCCGAGAACTGAGAGACAACAAAGACAATCCGTCGCGCTGATAAGTCGTCCATCTTCGCCGTGCTTAACAAGGAAGACTGCATATCTAAGGACACTTCAAAGTCTGAGAGAATCCGCAGAAATCCAATAGATGACTAGAAAAAGCACCTAAACTTGCTTATTGATTCAGCCAACGCCCAGACAGGAGGGCTGAAATTTCCACGAACCTCGGGTGACTTTAACCCAGGATATTTCTACGATGAGATCAAAACGCACGAGGCCGGAAATCCAATCAGACCTATTATGTCCCAGATACCGACACCATCATACGCCTTGGCCAAGTATCTAAACACACTGATTGCGCTGTACATCCCGAAAACGTATTCACTGAAGTCGCCGGATGAGTTCATTCAGACTTCAAACGTGAACGAGAGGTGTGGACTGACAGCATCCTTGGACGTCCAGAGCCGTTTCACGAACGTTTCCATCGACCAGACGATCGATATCATCCTGGATTATGTGTATCAACATTCACCCCTACCTCGACCCAGAGTTTTAACCCTATTCCCGGCAGGGGGGGCGGAATCCGCCCCCCCGGGTTTTTTGCTTGCCAATTCCAGGCTTTTCAACGCAGCTTCACGAAACTTGCTGACTTTTCCTAGCTATTCTTTCTACGTGCTATGACAAAATTTCACAATTCTATTTTGCTCAGCGGCGGAGCCAGGCAACGTTTTTGGGAGGCACCTCATGCCATTTTTGGCCATGTTGAGGGTAAAAGGAAAATGTCTGCCAAAAACAGAGTTTTAAAGCTAAAACTTAAAACTTTATATGGATGTATAGCTAAATAGTTGGGCAATGTGTAGATGTAATTTTGTTTATCCGAGATTATTTTACAAGGTGAGGTCAAGGTCAAAAGTTAAAAATTGTTTTTTTGCAATAATTTCGTTGCCGTTTTTTTAAATGCCAAACCCAGAATGCATATGACGTACAAGGGTGCCTTCTACTTGTGTACCAAGTTTCAGCTTGATATCAGGTCGGGTCACGGAGCTATGACCTAAAATGTCAGTGCGCGTACCCATATCGCAATAGCCACAAAAAGAAATTTTTGAAATAGAATGAATTCAAATTATTGAAAACGTTTACAGATAATATTAAATGCACACGAGATCATTCCAAGTGACCCCAAGGTCACTGGAGGTCATTTAAGGTCAAAGGTCACAAGTTGATCTGAGAAACGTGTGACCATGACAGTTCCCCCTTTTTCATGTCCCTGGCACCGCCTATGCTGACATTATACAAACATTGTAATGCGATTTGTACTTCTTTAGCATAACATGACTATCAGAAGCCAAAAAGGGTGTTTGCCTCTTTTGTTCATTCAGTTGTTAGAAAACTAATCCTCCTATTTTTGAAACCCTGTGAACGCCCATGAATTTTCTCAAAATTTCAGATTTGCGGACCTATGATAAAAGCCCTGTTTATGTTCCATCGATTCATACCAGTTTCATCGAAATCGGTCGATAAACAATGGAGTTATAAGAAGTCCAAAAGTACCCCCTATTTTGACATTTTTACCCCCCTGTATCCACAAATTTCGAAATTTTGAAAATTTCTTTTTATAAAAATGTAGTTCACGTCACGGCAAATCGATTGCCGTTTGTTGCGATGAAATCGGACAAGTAGTTCTCGAGATCTCAGGGGGAGCCGAATCCGCCCCCCCTGCCGGGAATCGGGCATACCGTCTAGCCCTCCGGGAATAGGGTTAAGAGGTCTGCTTGCTGACATGCTCAGAACGTGCACCAAGGAGGCCCCCTTCCGATGCCCTGAAGGCAATCTTTATTATCAGGTTGATGGGGTAACGATGGGCTCACCACTTGGCGAGCTCCTTGCAGAAAGCAACATGAGCTATGTTGAGCAAAAGGCCTTAAATGACATGAAAACTAAACCTTTCACCTATTGTCGGTACACTGATGACATCTTTGTCGACATCAAACACGACGAAACGCTTCAGACACTGAAATGAAACTGGAACAAATGTCATGTCTTACTTTCACCGTTGAGGACAGCAACAACAACAGACTCCCATTCCTGAACATAGACATCGACGCCTGTGAAGGACCATTCACCACCAAGGTCTACAGAAAAGCCACCAACAGCGGGCATTATTTGAATGAACGCAGCGAGTGCCCCCATCGCTACAAGAGAAGCGTTATCAGCGCTTATGTTCATCGCGTCTTCAAACATTGCTCTTCTTGGCAACTCGTTCATCAAAAGATGCAAAGAGTCCGAAAAATACTAGTGAACAACAACTACGTCCTTACAGACATCGACAACGAAATCAAACTCAAACTGGCCCAGCTGTACTCAGCAGAGAACATCACAAATAACGAACAGAACCCCAACGGCCAAGCCTTCTGTCTCTGCTACGAAAAGCAGATGTCACCATCGTACAAGAAAGATGAGAAGGCCATCCGCACCATCATCACTAAAAACTATCAACCCGTCCACTCAGCAGACAAAATTCAACTGACCATCTTTTACAGAAGCCCCAAGGTGTCTGCTCTAGCCATGAAAAACAACCTCTCCAAGGATAAGTCACTTATGAAGGAAACCAATGTAATGTACCGATTGAAATGCACAACCGATGACTGTGCGCGTCGGCCAAACAGTATCTACATTGGCTAAACTGCCACGACCCTAGGGAGGAGGATGACAATGCACCTACAAGACGGCGGACCTAAGAGACATCTCAGAGATGCCCACCATGTCACTATCACCAAGGAAACCCTCCTGGACCAGACGACCATACTTACTCGCTGAAAAACGTAAAAACATAAAAACACTCACTCAAAAAAGCATAAACTGCGCATACTGGAAGCTGTGTAAGTCAGTGATGGTGATCCTCTTATCAACAAGCAGGTCAATGCCCAGGGTACCCTCTCTCTGTTTGATGGACCCCAACTTGGAACTAGGGTCTGAGGCTGTTCAGATTTGTAATGTTATGCTTTTCTACGTAGTCAACCGGAAGTGCCCAAAATTTAAGGAAGCATACGTTTTCAAATAGTTTGCCGAAACACTGTTCGGTTAATTTCGTGTCATTTCATCAGAAACCAATGATCGCGATAAGAAACGACCCTAACCTAGGAATTCCCCGTATTTATGATATTCTGATATTATGATATTATGATATTATGATATTATGATATTTATGATATGATATTATGATATTTATGATATTATGATATTTATGATATTCATGATATTCACGTTGTTAGCCAGATATGTCCTATGTATGTGTGATGTGATGAACGTTTGCCTGACGATGTTCATGAGAAATGAACGAAACGTGGCATAATTTTGGAGGATTGCTTTTTTGCCTGGAGGGAAAGAGCGGAAGCTTGTACGAAGAAAAGAAAACGTACGGAAGAAGATAACAACTAGCTTCGCAGTCATATTTAATCAAACTTACACTAATGGGAATCTGCTCCCGAGGTATACACATACAAATATATATATATATATATATATATATATATATATATATAGTTTTTTACGTTTCACAACAATAAAATCATGCTATGGGGCTCATTATAAGGAAATACCTTTGGTACAAAGAGTTGACATAAAACCTACTTTGGTTTATCCAAAGTAGGTTATTTTGGTTTATCCAAGACAAATGACCTCGCTTGACTTCCTTTGACCCTGCGGAGGTCAGTAAACGCTGGCAGTAACCAGATGTACCGATATTGGCTATCTTCACTGAAAATACCCTAAAAGGTGCGTTTAGCGCCCTTAGTTACACTCAGTTTACACCAGAATCCCATTGGCCTGACATGACATTAACCCAAAATCCTCAGTCAAGATGCCAGATGGGTGGAATTTGTCGTACTTCGCGTTTCAGTGCTCTAACACGCACTTTTTTCCTGTTTTGTTCGAAAAGCCGTTCGGAGTTGCCTGTACGGGCCCAGAAAGTGTTCAAAGTCGACCTTTTCGATCCCATTTGACCTTAAGAATATCGATCTAGGGTCATGAAAATTGTACACGATATACCTCTTCATATCTCTACCCTGCCCTTCAAATTTTCTGTCTCTAGCTTTGTCCGTTTCTGAGATCGGAAGGCGTAGTTTTGTGCCCCCTTCCAGTGCGCCTTAGCGCTAAACCTCCTTCCACTGCGCGTGTTAACAGCATGAGAGTGTGACTCACTTGAAAACAGAAAGTTTGGAGATGCACTGTTGCGTCCTTCCATCATCATTATAGAGTTCCTTTTGAGATGATGATTGGGACATGTTCTGGATTCCACTGCAACAGGCATAAAGAAAAAGGCAGGTGCCGGGATTTTCGTTATACAGAATCAATTTTATTTATGACCGGCGCAGCAATGGAATTCCCGCGCTGCACAGGAAATGATCTTTTCAGTTTTGAAGAAATGATCGTCGCCGTGGCCTGCTGGGTCAGGAGCTGGATATCAAGAGTCCGCTGCGTGGCGGATACTGGGCTCGAGTCCTGAAACGAACACACGTATTTGGCCCGAGGCAGAAATGGTCAGTCGGTCGCAGTGCGGCCGTGTCGTTGAGATGTGAGGTACGATAAAGGTTCTCTAGAGCCCTCTGGTTAAGCGCCTGGGGCCAAATTACTCCGCATTTATGAACACTTGGATGGCGGAGTCGGTATCCGGCAGCAAGGTCGGCTTAGCATGGACTCTGATCGCAAATCCACCCACTTGAACACCTTCGGGCTAAATGTACAGAAAAGCGGTTCTGACTACAGCGTTTTTGGCACTTGATTTTGAATTTGTTCTCTCCAGAATAATTATTGTTTTGCAAGTTCCTTCTCCACCGTACCTATGTATATTCGGCATCACTATCTCCGTTTTTTTAGTTATAGTTATATTAGCTATATTTTGTAGATTATAGTTAATGGAACAAACTGCTTGCCTTCCACATATCGAGATCAGACATCCCAGTTCTCTTAATCCGGTTCCGCGTACGTTGGTCCATTAATATTCCATTCAATATGTGTGCTTTTCGTCAATATTATTGCCCTTCGCGGCCTTTATATATCGTGTAACACATCAATGACGGCGTTGGAACCGATGTAACAGTCTTGCATAACCTTCAACAGACAGTTTCTGCATCCGCCATTAGCAATGTATGAACAGCTTCGAGAAGAAATGGAAGTTCAGTTTTCATAACCGTTTCGATGTCAAATGGTATAATATACATTTCTGGCTCAGAGCATCAATAAGAAAACTGAATTCACGTCCGTCTGTGGAGATGACCAACTGCCTTGATACTGCACGCAGACTTGTCCCAGGAACGGCTCCCTGATCGTGTGGAAGACCCAAATTGTGGTACCTGGTATGTTTCAAGTCGCCAGTAAAATCGCAAAATATTACCAAAATCGAGCTACAGGCTTGGTTTTAACACAATAACAATGCGAAAACCATTTAGTCCCCGTTAAAAAAAAAACATTAAAACCCCGGTCCCGCATTAGAGTAGGTTTCCAAGCTCCGAAGTTCCTTCCCAGACCCCGCAGGCCTACAAAGTCCGGGGTGCGACCACAGGTGAGAATCATTTAGTGGGAAATTTAATGAACGCCTTGGTACGGCATGCTGAGGGAAGGATCAAGTCAGTTTCTTTCCATGGAGGTGTACTTTATGTGCCCCAACGTTCGCATCCACCTGGAGTTCAAAACGGCTTACAGCTCGCCTTTTGTCCACAAGTCTGCCTCGTCACCAAACCCAGAGTACCTCATGACGTAAGAAGTCTAACTCCTCCTCGCTCCCATCTCCCCCCTTAAAAACAAATATGCTTATCCGTTTTAAGATCATTTTGAAACGTCTTAACCCTATTCCCGTGCCCACAACTCTAGGACGAGCTCCCGTATGGGGGCCCTATTCGTGCCCTCACCGCCCGAGATACCGAGTAATATCCCTCCAGTTTGACTGCAACAAACCGCAATCGAATCGCCATGACGTGAACCACATATCCATGAACAGAATTTTTAAAAATGTTTTAAGAGATGGGTACAGGTGAGAAACCAGCCAGAAAGGACTTTTGTTAATTGTTATAACTCCGATGTTTGTAGGTTATAAAAACCGATGCTGATGCACTTGGCATAAATCGGGAGCTGATCGATGGATCGATGGAACTTTTCTCATCGGCCCATCCGTTGGGAATTTTCAGAAAAGCCGTGGGCGTTGAATATTTTTAAAACCTTTATACCTTTTAACCATAATACTTTTTATATTTAAACCCTAATACGTAATAACATTTTAACCAAAAGTTTGATATAATATTTATCTTTCACTAGCCAGTTTATGCTCCAGAAGTACAAATCGGATTATATTGTTCGTGTAATGTCATAAACGGCGCCAGGTCATGAAAAAGGGGACTGTCATTGTCTCATGTTCTTCAGATCATCTTACGAACTTTGGCCTGAAATGACCCCAAAGTCACATGGAATGGTCTCGGGCTCATTTCATAGCGTTTTAAAACGACTTCGGTCGTTCGATTTGACTAAGTTTCTCAAAGTTCTGTTTTTTGCCGTCGCAACATAGGGTGCGTGCAGACATTTTAGTTCGTAACTGAGTGCCCGATCCCATAACTAACATAACTCCCGTAACTGAGTGCCCGACCTGGAACCTAAAACACAAGCCGAGGACATTTGGGTGCGTCAGTGCACCGGATTTTCCATTTTGAAAATCATTGTCAAAAATATTTACGTAAGTCAAATTTTGACTTTGACCTTGACCTGACCTTGTAAATTAATATCAGGCCAACATAAATATTTTTGTATTGCTTCCCAGTTTTTACCTATACACTCACACGTTTTTAAGTTCTATCTTAAAAGCTACTTTGGTATCCATTGTCCTTTCACCTTTAATAGTGCCAAAAATTGCCTGAGGCGACTCCCAGAAGCTTGGCCTGGTTACGCCCTCGGTCGAAATAAAAGTATGAAAGTCTGACGTAATGCGTAGAAGAAAATAATCTCGAAAAAAATAGGTGCGAAAAGCTATTAAGCTTCATAAAGCTGCCTCAAAACCCTGGAATTGGCAACCAAAGAACCGGAGGAGGCTTTTGAAGCCTCCCCCTCCATACGGCAGTAAATTTAAAGAAGCTGACGTCGAGAACTGCTAGTTTCGTACCTTATGCATAGTTTGTTGCATTAATGACCTGTCACAAAGTTAAGCGATCTTACAGTCAGCGTTGTGTCGAAAGTATGGCAGATCTATTGATAAGTCAATTGTTAAACATAACGTCCTGTTTCCATTTTCATGCGCATCTAGTAGCACGTGATCCTAATGCAGTCGTAAGAATGCCTGGCCGTTGGTGTTGCCTGGAAGATGTCCATTGTGAACGTCAGCCGTCTGCACTTGCGCGTTGATTAGCTGAAACATAGAGTGCACCACCGTGTAATCGCCAGTCAACGACGAACGCGCGGTACTGTAGATATTTCTGCTCAAATGCTTCCAATTTCGAAAAAAACAAGTGTCTGTCTGTCTGTCTGTCTGTCTCCTCGCTCCCCTTCTCTCCTGTCTCCCCTTCTCTCCGTCCGTTCCTCCCTCTCTCTTTCCTTTCTATCTCGAGCGATGCCTGCACAGCTGTCAACGTCACCTGTACAAAAACCGACGCGCTAAGCTCCGCGCGAAGCACTGGCGCTGGTGCACGCTGTGAGGCATCAGTGGTGTTAGCTCTGCGGCCGATTTCGCAGGGGCGAGGCGCGGGAGATCATGATGAAGGCGCACAAGCTCGGCATCACCGGCAAGAACTACGTCTGGATCGTGACCCAGAGCGTCATCGGCAGCGAGCTGGGCACCGTGCCCAGAGAGTTTCCTGTCGGCATGTTAGGTCAGTTCGTCTCACGTGCCACGTGCAGACAGAATGATTCATGAAGTGGGCAAAATGTGGTCCACATGAGTGGACTCCCTGGCTGCAGTCACGTCTGGACTTGAGGCAGCGCCGCCGAGGCGCCGTGGAGGCCTGCTGGGACGGAGCGAGGGCGCGAACAGAACGAGCGGCCGAACACAGTCCCACGGGCAGCGATCAGGTCTGCCGTGAACTCCTGGAAGAATTAGGACACAGTCTCGCGTCAGCGAATTGCTTACTGCTTTGGCTATTTTAAAAATAGCCTGCGCCCCTTGCCCTTTTCAGCAAAGTAAAGTTTGCAATTGATTTACTACGCGCAGGCATCTTAGTAAAAAGCGTTCGAGCATAGGTCTTTGGCGCTTTTATTAACTATTAACTATTTTTAATTAACTTAACCATTTCAACCTAACTATTCAATCTAACTTAGCTATTTTAACTAAGATTACCTGGCATTAGCAGTTACCACCTTTCAGACTGCTTTACTAATTTCAAACAGTCATTACTAATCATTTTTTGTATTGACAGTTAACAAACTTAACCGATAAACGACGGCTTCCGCGAATTGCGCATGAATGATTTGTGACACTATTTGCGCACTGTGTATACCATCCTTGCAACGCTCGTGGCAATTCTGTTCCCACGTCGTGTAAAGCAAAGCGTGGTAGGGAGCGTAGACAAGTAAAGACATACGCACACACATGCAATAAGAGTGAAAGGGAAAAAAGACAAGAGAAAGGACTGTTAGTAGTTCTGTTCGATCTGCGCAAAGTTACTGAGCGTCGCTCAAGGGTAATGTTACACATTTACATGTATTTTGGACTGACATAGCCAGTATGTAACTGGCAGTCTCACGAAATGATTTGAAACATTTATGTCTAAAACTTCTACATTTTTGTCGTTAAATTATCTGAGACTGTCTCTATATTATCATGACGAAAAACTCTGTACAGAAATCTATATTTGCTTTTAAAGTGATTTGTCATGAATTTCCCTCGTGTTTCATGTATTGTATTCATCTGTGTCCTTTTGTCAGCAGTCGCATGACGGCAGGACGGTACATTACATTGCACTGCATTGACGACTGTATTTTCGGAAAAATGGTGCTGAAAATATGATCAACTGCATGTTTTGAACTACCCAAATCCTTCTGTAGAAAGTAGGATAGGGTGCGACATTCCCTTTAAATTTCCAGTGGAGCGAACAAGAGGATGACAAACGGTGCGTATGAGCAGGTAATTTAAGGTTGTGTTCCGCATTTAGTATTTGTTTTGAACTGAGATGGCCAATGCAGTATACAATAACCCAATACTCTATACATTGTAGGGTTTTGAACCGATTCCTCACGACCTGTTCCTGTGCCCTACTCATCCGTGTCATACTGTCAACTGGTGTCTGACGAGTGGTTTCACGCCAGTAGTCGTTGGCAAAAGAGCCACATTACCTTATCATCAATGGATTGCGTCAGGACACAATTCCGTATTTATTGCATTTGTATTCTTTTAAACATGTCTAAGAAACACGAATGCTAAAAACACAATCGGCGATATTTTTTGCCCCTTTAAGGTCTGTTTGGTAAGGCATCGTAACGTCCCAGGGCTTAACGGATTTATTTTTCTTTATTTTAAGCAAAAATTTGGAACAGGAATTAAAGTGGTTATATACATATATAAGAAAACGCAAATCTGAATGTGAAAAAAAACTGTCAGCATGTGGGCCTGTAAGATAAAGGCTTTCCTGAACAATGTTTTTTTATGTCCAGCTGAAGATACCGTAAGCTCGATACTGCATCGGCTTCGTAAAATTCTATTCGCCAGCGATTGATTAGCGACAGAGAGTACTTTTAACAGACTGCGACCAAGTTCTTGCATTTTAGCGCCTCCCATGGGTTTTTGCGAACAAAACTTGGCAGACATAGTGCGCACATAATGTGTCTATCCAACGCATCTCGTTGACGGCTCGTGACTGCTGAATTGCTGAAAGAGAGAGCAATATCCGAGGCCTTAAACTGCCGATAATGAAAACAGCTGCCCGTGACGACGCCGCTGGTAGTTGGACGCCTTTGGTCCGCCACCTGCCCCGCCTGGCGCGCAGACAGCCTGGCCGTCTGGGGAATCCCCGCCTCTCTTGGAGATGGCGACTTCAGCATTTCGGGCTGGCGGCCACCAGGGCGAGGCTTCCGTGGCATTCTGCGCCTGAGCGGTCCCAGAAACGCGTCGTTACGCATTGAATTCAGCAGCCTGCTAGAGCTCCCGTCGTCATTTCATTACACATGGAGAACGCCGGCGTTGACCTAACGTTATACATTTTTCAGCCGCAGTGAGCGGGTGCAGCGAGTGAACTCAGCCGTGACATCAATGAAAACCAAATCCCTTCCTGATTGCTGGTTTGCTTGATTGATTGCTTGTTTGCAATTCTCTCTGTTCAGTGCTAAGGCTAGTTTTAAACCCGGAACATTATTCGAAAAAAGAGAAAAAGTAGTCGAAAAATGCATTGGCACATATACTTTTAATCATCCTAAAGGACTTCAACGAAAGTCACATTACAAAAATCCCGTAGCGTAGTAGCCCAGGAATGGTCTGTATTTACAAGCGAGACCGTAGGCCGAGTAAAGCCCACCGCAAACTGGTCGATACATTGGGGGCAGGCATCTGGGCAGGTTCACTGCCGAGCTACACACAGGCTCAGCTGCATTCCTCGCAACAGCGATTTTCTCGCAGAGAGGATCTCATCATTCTTCATTATTCCGATGCGAGATATGAGGTTCACATGGCAATATTCTGACTTGTGCCTTTGCGAAGAAGATTCAAGCATTTCACAAGCATAAAAGGCACAATAGAAATACTCGAAAATACATTCGAGTTTGAAAATAAATGCAACACATTAAACAAATGCAATAACGGCAAATGGATTTGTCTTGTCTAAATGCAGACGTACTTTGTATTGCGGCTTTTGTGTTCGTAAAATTAAGAGCATTTTTATAGCGCAAACGACAGAATGGGGTGTTAAATAATCGGGTTATTTGTTGAATCTTTTGAAGGGATATCTTCGGATTCCAGACATCATTTTTGACTCATGTATTGATGTTTGCTCAAAGTTTTCATAAACTTCGCTATGCTGTGAAACTATTTTGCACTTCATTCCTATACAGCGATTTTTCATTGATAATCCCATTCTGTTTGTGATGGCTGCCGGACTGCGATTGCGACATCGCAGTTGTCGGATTCGACCAGGCAAACGATCTTCCGATCTGCATTTTTGGTTGGTCGCAGTCTCGATCGACGAGAATATCGTAGCTGCGGACCGGATTGGTCAGATCATCCGGCCGAATGAACCAGTGTGCGCCGGCCTAAAGTCTTGCTTTAACTAACAGAAAAAAATCATTGGCCGACCCGGCCTGGCCGTAAAGTTTATCTATTTTTTTATCTATTGCGCATCGCAAGGGTTATCTGTATTCAAAGTTGCTATTCCGAGCCTAATGTCAATTTGAAACAGGAAGAAAGGTAAAGCGTATACTCTCGCATCCGCACATGCAGTCATTTACATTAAAGCGCCATTGACGGCGAAGTTAAACGCCCCTCCCTCCTTGAGGCATTTCTTAGACATGTCCCAAACAAATGATTGCAGCGTTCTGAAACTTTCAGTACCTTTTTTGCATTAATGCTGAACATACTGACAAATTTTTGGAAACAGTTCATCGTAGGCCACGCCTTATGACGTCGTACAGACGACAGTGTTTTGCGTTTTCACGTTCGATTTTACTTCGCCGTCGTACTGTCTGTGCTCTTACAATATATGGTGGTTGTAGTTTGCATTGTATATCAGGATGACCTGAGAGTTCAACATAGGGCTCCTGTGACTTCGCACTAGGTCACCAAAGGCCAAATATATATTTTTTCATTTTCCGGTTCCCTGAGAATGCATTTTATAAAAGCAACTGAATAAAGTTATTTTTGGGCACATTCAGATTGGCAATGGAATTTTCTTGCAACGAATTACATGCAGAAATGACACAGCAGTTACTTGCAATATCGCAATACTTTTCATAGTTTGACCTGTGGTGGTTTTATTCGGATCTCAACTTACCAAGTACACTGGTCGAGTCTGTCTGCGTCGTGGATGACCGGTGTGGTCATGTCGGCCTTTCTAATATTGTGCAACATCGCGTGGAAATTTGCGACATGGGCAAACTGAATTGTAGGGTCATCCAGAGATGTCAGATGGAGGTCACTAGCGTGCTCGTGTTACTCCGAGTATGAAGCTACAAATTGTTACCATGTTGGGGCCATTTAAAGTTTTTTGTGCCCAAGGAACAAAAAAACTTTCACTTGCAAGTGTTGCTTTAAAATACCCATGTCAAATGGACCAGGAAACATCTATCCCATGACACGTTATAACGGAGATCAAATTCGCCCCGACCTGTGACTTTCAGCTTGCACGATCTTGGGTGAGGTGGCTCTTAATATATGAAATAAGCTGTCAGGAACACATTATGAGGCAGACTCAGTCTTAATCTGCTTTTTATCGTGATTAGGCAACTCTGGAGAAAATGGTTACTTTTTCGCGTTTGACCCGGCCTGTGACGTCATCACTGACCCCAAAATAAAACAAATGTATACGCCATGGGACTGCAAGGTTCGACGCTATCGATTGCCGTTTGAATCGGCGGAATTGGACGATTGTTTCTCAGGAAAGACAAGCGGCCTTAAGCACCTCCCCCCGTCAACGGAACGAGACGAAATACCCCAGTCAATGCCGGGGTAAGAAGAAATGTAAAATGACACGTCCAGGTGGGTCATGACGACAATAAAACACAGCTAGTTTGGTGCCCTCTGGCTCGGTCCGAGATGGCTTTTAAAAGCGCGCTTCGCATGCGATACTGGAAGATTTTGCACCTCGGTCGGCAACGCCAAATTAAACGCCAACACGGCTGAATGCGCAAACCTGCGCCTGCAAGACTCATTGCGAATGACAGGGGTGCGTAACTCGTGTGCGCTTCTGGTTGTTCGTTGGCGAAAATCGTACCCACTCACGAACTTGGTAGATAAAATTTCAGGCTGAAAAACTGCTTAAACCGTTTTCAGCAATGTCAGAGAGTGGTACATATGCGTACTGCCAGCACTCCGCCATCCCATGTCGAACAGTACGTTGCTGTTGTGTCGAAACTTCCTAAGTCCGAGACAACGCGGGCGGAGAAGTTCAGGATCTTTTTCAGCCGACGTATTTGGTCTGTACTACTGGCGCCGTACACACCAACACAGCACCACACGATGGACACGACGAGCCCTTGTATGACCCTCAGAAGCACGTACTGGGAGACTGTGGTTACAATGGGTGGGTCCAGTCAGGAGGTCCGACCAGCGGCTGACAACACTGTCACTAACGATGAGTGGGTGGACACTGGAAAATGAGACACTTTTAACTGCATTCTTGAACATCACGGGTCTCACCACTGACCTTTGGCACGTGCATTCTACCAATTGTGGGCTTCAAAATCAAACAAAAAGTTGTGAGGAATTGTAGTTTATTTGCGGTCACGGAGCCAATGTCAGAGCACGGTGTCCTTGAGATTGCCCCAGGACTCGCCCATGAGAAGCCGAGACGGCCCAACTCACTTATTTGGAGGCACTGTGAACCCTCTGGGATCCCGCGAGCGACTAACAGAACGCTGGCAACCTCAGAAGTCGTGAGAATGCTTCTCATGCTGACAATCTCCACCAGCAACCGAAATGAACATCAGAAGACTGCGTCAGCTGATTCGAGCTGCAACTGGAAAACGAGGGATGTCCCAGCGCGCTTTGGCTGGTATGTTTGGGATCTCGAGAGCACACGTGAGAAAAATCTTGGCGGCAAACAAGTTTCAGTACCGAAAAAGCACGAAGGCATCCCAGGTCACCCAAAAACAAGAAGTCACCCAAAAGACCCGCTTCTGGAAGCTGTTGCGCGGACGCATGTGACGTCGAGAAGAATGCGACATCGTCATGGACGACATAAATTACTTTTGTAGCAGATTTCTAACTGCCTGCGTAATAGTTGAACTAATGACGACCTCGCTCGTGCCAGTACTTCTCGCAAGTCAATCAAAAAGAAAGTCTTCTAAGTCCAACTTCTGTTCACTTGTCATTCAACAAACGCCTTTACCGGCATCCACGCTGTACGGATATCCTTCCACTATGCCTTTAAAATCACGAGTGCCTCCATGATGATGATGAGCGGGGCGCTATTTATACTCCCTACAAACGGAAATGATCTGGGCCAGAAGGTACAAAATTGACGTGATGTCAACCAATGACAGGCGGTAACGTCAAGGGGCGTAAACCGGTGGTGTGAGGAGTTCTAGACCAATCAGAGCTGGTGGCACCGTATACCGGACGCTGAGCTGCATTGTTTGTCGCTTGCGCCGACTTTTTCACGGCAAGTATTGAGTCACTTTACTGATAAAGAATGTCATTAAGTGCAACACTCCCATTGTTGAAAGCCGAGAAGACCTTGCGCATCCCAGACGTTCTTGTCTGGGTACGCCGCACTCGGCCTTGAATGGCTGAACAATGGGACAGTCCAACAGATGAGGATATTTATAGCAACTCCTTAAGAATTTTACCTCAAACTTTTCTGGAAAGGAAGAATTTTTTTAGTTAGGAACGTAGTTTTGTTACAGCTTGACCTGCCACGGAAGCCATATGCCAGGAAACTTTAGATACTATGCTGGACCTGGTGGAGACTGTCAAGTACATGTACCATTGGGGCCAGAAAGCAAGTTTCCCTGCAACTTCTTGTGTGGCTCGCCACCTCTTCAAGGGGTGTGACACGTCCGGTTATCACGCTGAGTACGGATAACATGGGTGGCAACGTCAAGAGAAAACTGTGCAAAATGCATAACAGATGTGTTCATTCCATTTTTGAATGAGAACCATCCGACAGGAATGTGCTGTTTCGGCCACACTTGGCCAGCGCTCATTATGCCAAGAAAACCCTCGAGTTCCTAGAAGAGGCCAAGGTGTCGTATGTGATGCGTGACACCAGTCCCCCTGTGTGCCCCAGCTACGTCCTGTTGGGGACATTTGGGGCATCATTAAACAGAGGGTGTATCAGGGAGGCTTGTATGCAACATCCGACCTCGCCCTTAAACGCAGGACACGCCAGGTGATCGCTGCTCTGGACCCAGAAATGCCGTGCAAAATGCTGATGCGCGTGCCCAAGCGCGTGCGCGTTGCCGACAGAGTAGGGCCGATGGAGATGATCCACTAGGCAATAACTGACTGCAATATCCATGACTATGCTTCTTCCAGGTTTAATGTTCATACAGTAATAAATGTGCTTACAGCATGACTTAAAATATTGTCTCACTTCTTAATGCCCCCCCCCTATGAGTGGCAAAGTTCATATGACGGTCAGGCTTGACGCCGGGGCTTTTCACGGTGAACGAATCGACATCTGTGGGGCCCGTAAACGTGACAGTGACGGCCCGGAGAGTATTGAGGCTGTGGCGAGTGCCGAGTGCAATGAGCCATGTTTTCTGTGCGGTACTGCTCTTACCAAACCAATGCGACAGCTGAGCGAGATTTCTTTGTATCTTAACAGTAAGGCTATCCATATCATCCGGTCTTCCTGAGACTAGTATCTGCGTGTTTTCAGCATGCTTATAACTTTGCAACTGCTGGGCAGCGAATTATGGGATTTTCGCCAAAAGATGACTCGTTCATAATTCTGGTGAAAACAGAAACTCATTTTTTCCAAGCAATCAATGCGTTGGTTTGCAAGCTCTTTTGTCCACAATGATATTCCGGGAGCGATGTTTTTTATCTAAGGCCTTCTTGGGTTGACCATTCTGCGTTCCCGATGATCTGATTCTTCCTATACACAAACATCAGGTCATTGACACTTGCATCAAATACGCTGGGATTCCCTGTCGGCTGTCGCCCGTCCGGGCGGGAGCGGGAATGTCGGATTGCGATTGGCACGGTCTGTCCGGGTCTCCCGTCCTGTGAACATTGGAGCAACGGATATGTGGAACCGGTATTGGTACAGGTACTACAACACCACTGCCACACGACGCGATGACTTTGGTCAGCGGCTGCTGATACAACATGCGGTAATGTTGTCAAGAGGCTGCCGACACAGGAAGAGGTGGCGTATATCAGGTACGACTAATCTGTGCTTGAGACACTCACATCTTAACTTCGAATCGTCTCGGACCCGGACGCGTATTCTCTGAGCCCTAGGCCAGAGTCACGTGCCCTGAACGTGACTAGAAACTGACGTTCGGGCGGAGGGCGCCGCTGAAGTGCTCTCACTCAAACTCGGCCGCAGGCGGCCAGCGGCGCTGCTGAGATTTGGCGGAGATCGATCAGCGTTTGGCAGCGGCCGCACAGCTGGGCGTTTGTGTCGGCTGGTCCGTCCGCAGGAGACCTCAGGACGAACGATCCGTCCGACAAGATGCCGGTGACTCTCTAGCCCTCCCCTCGCGGAGGGTGGTGCCAGAGCTCGGCTGGTAATGTTGGCGTAGAACAACTCGTGCCAGATTTTCGAGGAGTTGCCAAAGTGCCTCATTGCCAATGAATGGCTTAATGGGGCGCGGTAATGCCGAGCCGCGGGAAAATTACCACAACCTCGTCACCCGCCGCTGTAACAGGCTGTTGGTGTCTGGTCGCAGAGGACGATCACAGGCTCGCCATCCGCTGCCGCAGGCCAGAGCCAGGCGCCCGATCCGTTCCGCCGCACTGCTCCTCTGATGGTCCGACGACGGTCTGGCGCCTCAGGTGTTCACCGCAGCGCGATCTGCGCGAGCAACACGCTGTAGATTCGGAAGTGAAAGGACGAGGGTATTTCGACTGTTGGTGACCTGTCATGTCTGGCGGTTTCACTGTCGGTCGCTGACGGCAGCTAGCGCGTTCTCTGGCCATCCTGGCCCTGCGGGCACCCGTCCCCAGCAGCGCACCCACGTCACGCCAGCAATGACAGTTCTGAATGCCCTCTGCCTTCGTGTTGCTCCTTCCGCCCACAGAGTTTGTTATTCTGACGTCGATTTGTGCGTGCCTCACGTCCCGCGCAAAAAATCTCAAAACGTGTTCTGCGGGTATCGGTTCGACATTGGGGAACTGACTGCATCGGTTCGACAGTTAGGCGTGGTCAGAACGCCAATCTGTCCCAAAGCAAAAACAGCTAATTATATCGCTGGCTCACAATATGCAGAAACCCAGCAGTCTACGCGGACGGCAAGTACTGGCTGTGGTCCGCCCGGATTCACGAGCGTTTCATGCGAAAACATACGGGCAGATGGAAACAGGACGGGGCCACAGCCGGACACGGACCGATGAAGTTGGAATTTTTCGACTTCACGACGCAGACGAGTGCGAACAGTCCATAGCATGACGCGATTGTCTCAGTTTAGAATCCTTGCAATTTTGGCTACGAAATTGCCACGGAGTATTCTGTATGCATGTCGCTTTACAAATGTTGCGGGATGTTGATCATCGATGCAGTATTTAACCAGACGGTTTATTGGAACTTAAGAAAATATCGCGTAAAATTGATAAAAGTGGGGTCACGGTGCCTGACCCGCCTCCAACCGACTTTATGAGAAACGTTCAGACGTAGTCGGCCGATATTAAATCAGTTTATTTCAGTCAATAATCTAAAGACGTGGACGGCTGGTTTGCAGTGCGAATCGGCTTTAGGAACTTGTCTGCGAACTTGGGTCATTTAGGTCTGCATCCTATGGACGGAGGTGGTTTCCGTTCCCCAGACTGAGTTGGTTTCTGTCCCCCGATCCTGAGGGAGATGTTCACTGCGTCACTCCTGAGGGAGATGGCCACTGCGTCAGTCCTGAGGGAGATGGTCATTGCGTCACTCCTGAGGGAGATGGTCACTGCGTCATTCCTGAGGGAGATGGTCACTGCGTCACTCCTGAGGGAGATGGTCACTGTGTCAGTCCAGATGGAGATGGTCACTGCGTCACTCCTGAGGGAGATGGTCACTGCGTCATTCCCGAGGGAGATGGTCACTGCGTCACTCCTGAGGGAGATGGTCACTGCGTCACTCCTGAGGGAGATGGTCGCTGCGTCACTCCTGAGGGAGATGGTCACTGCGTCATTCCTGAGGGAGTAGTCACTGCGTCACTCCTGAGGGAGATGGTCACTGTGGCGGTCCAGATGGAGATGGTCACTGCGTCATTCCTGAGGGAGATGGTCACTGCGTCACTCCTGAGGGAGATGGTCACTGCGTCACTCCTGAGGGGGATGGTCACTGCGTCACTCCTGAGGGAGATGGTCACTGTGTCAGTCCAGATGGAAATGGTCACTGCGTCACTCCTGAGGGAGATGGTCACTGCGTCACTCCTGAGGGAGATGGCCACTGCGTCAATCCTGAGGGAGATGGTCACTGTGTCGGTCCAGATGGAGATGGTAACTTTGTCGGTTCTGCTGGAGTTTGCCAATGTGTCGGGTCTGATGGAGACGATCGCTGTGTCGGTCCCGACAGAACTGGTCACTATGTCTGCTGGGAATGGTCACCGTGTCGGTCCTAATGAACACAGCCATTGTGTCGGTCCTGATGGAGGAGATTTCCGCCCAACCTCTGGTGGAGGTGGCTGCCGTCTCGGTCCTGATGGAGGTGGTTTCCGGCCGGGGCCTCTGCCTGTGATCGCACATCGATTTCCTTGCCGTCCTCGGGGGGCCAGCACGCCGCCGGGGACGGCCCGCGTGTAATCTGCGACGGGCAAATGTCCAATCCAATCTATTTCTCGGTAATGGACCTGTTACTCATTCCCACGTGGGCCGCGTCACGTCCACCCAAAGCCAAACACCGGCTTGCCACGCACACGCACGAGCGAACGCGGGGGAGTGAATGTTCCACAGCGTGGCATTGCCCGTTTCTTAACGGAGGGTCTTAAATTGAGGAAAGACATTTATCACCTGCATAAGATGCAATGGAAAATATGGCAAGTCAAAGTGCATTCTTTTCCGCCACCACCAATGCAAATCGTCATCGGCCGTTATTAATTAAAACTTCACATCAAGTCAGTGTTGACCTCGGGGAGGTCACCGTATTTTTGCGGGTTCCTGTCCGGTCCGTAGATACCTGACGTCACCTCAGACCTCCCGAGTACGTTTGAAGATGCTGACCAAGCAGAAAAACTTTCACACATTTGTTATCCGTGTGGAAGATCTCTCAATAGTCTTTCCCAACCCAGCACCCTGTTTTTGACCAGATTAACGTAGAGTACCGAAGTATACGACTGATGACGTGGAGAAATGCCATCTGTGACCTCTAGGGTGATACTTTTTCAGAGGCGATGATGGGAAAAACAAAATGGGCTCGATGACGGCCTCATGATCGGCACGCCAGCTGCCACCAGCAGCCGAATGGGCCTCTGTGTGCCGCTGCGGAAAGCGAGGACTGCGCTGCCCATTGGCACAATCGGCGATTAATGGTCCCCCCCCCCCCCGATAGTGGCAGTCGTTGCCGCGGGGCCGGCAATGCATTGACCGGCCGGTGAGGGGCGGGGGCCGCCTCGCCGGCGGGGAGGTGACGGCACCGTGACGGCGGCGGTGGAGCAGAGGGCCGCCCGGGGAGGACGGCGGACCAGCGGCCACAGAGAGAGCCGGCCGCTGACGGCCCGCGGAACCCTGTGTGCCACCCTCAGCTGGAGGAACAGGAGGAAATGGCCGGGAGCTGCTCACTGCCTCAGAGTCCGTGTGTCCACCCTCAGCTGGGGGTACAGGAAGAGCCGGCTGGGAGCTGCTCCCCGTCGCGGGACTTTGCGTCCACTTGGCTGGAAGTGCAGACGGGGCCGGCTGGGAGCTGCTGCTGCCCGCGGGATCCTGTGTCCACTCAACTGGAGGGACGGGAGGGGCCGGCTGAAAGCCGCTCACTGCCCGCGGGATCCTGTGTCCACTCGGCTGGACGTACGACGCGGAGAAATGCTGCTGAGTCATTAGACGCCATGATAAATGACTGAGCAGTGGCAAGATGTATTATGGGCATGGAGAGACGAAGAGATGCTGCAAAAAAGTCGGAACTGGAAGAGGGCCCAAAGACATCAGCATTGAGAAGTATTAAGGATGGGGCGTATGGGACAGTGCGATGCTAGAGTCTGGAGCAGTTGCTCCCAACCTAATGGTGATTACACCACTTGGGGTAATTTAGCGTTTGCGGCTGGGTAAGGAGCTTGTTCAAAACCCTTTCAAATTCAGCGTTTTAGACTTCAAAGTCCACGACATAATAAACTTGTTAAAACTGTTTGTTATTTTCCGAATCTTAAAAAATATCTCGTATGTGCAGCATTAGGCTAATGGATGTTTTTTTATTTGTGATCGCAGCACATGAAAGAAAGGTTGACAAAGGGAAGGCATGTCAGGATTTCGAAGTATTACGGTCGTCAGGATAGGGTGATACAGGATAGGGCCATAGCCTGGAGCAGTGGTTCTTAACCTAAGGGTAAAGGCCCCACCTGGGGTAATTTGATCTTTGTGAGCCACGAGCTGGTGAGAAACTCTTCCAGTTTTAACGTTCCAAGCTTCTAAGTTCTCAAAGTGACATGCTTGTAAAAATTATGCTGTTATTTCTGAATCTTTAAAGAGTTATGAGCGATGTGTTCAAAACTGGGCAAACTTATTTTTGACTGCACAATAAATGATTGAAGAATGGGTGTATATCTGTGGTAACGCGATATAAGCCAGTACGAAACGAAAAATTTTCACTTTTCACATTTTGCGTGTGATTTCGTCGCTTCTAATGCAGATATTGTTATCCGTATTTAATGCTGCGAAATTGGTCTATTGCTGCCTTCAGAATGCCACAATTTGTCATTATTTGGGAGATTTGGGGATTTGACGTGCGAAAGATAGGGTTATTTTTCATCGAGTTCAGTCATCAAAATCGCCGACTTTTTGTGTATTAGGCCTTACTCGACTTCTGCGCTATTGA
The DNA here is from genome assembly GCA_030062745.1 of Capitulum mitella. Classification (NCBI taxonomy): domain Eukaryota; kingdom Metazoa; phylum Arthropoda; class Thecostraca; order Pollicipedomorpha; family Pollicipedidae; genus Capitulum; species Capitulum mitella. The sequence continues at coordinate 28,966,192 of CP099845.1, read as the reverse complement.
TCTAGGGTCCTAAACGTTTACAGACAACTTCTTTACGGTTCCTTCCTTCTTGCCAAATCTTGTTAAAATCGGCGAATCATTTGCGAAGTTAGAAGGGTAAGGACGATATTTGCCTCCTCTCCTGCTCAAGGTATTCTCAGTCATCGATGTACCTCACTGAATATATGCAGAGAAAGATGTCTACATCAGTGTTATTTTTGGGAAGAAAGGTGGCAGGAAATTTCATAATAGTTTCTGATTTCTTCCCAAAAGCACGGCGAAGGCGAGCGAGAGTCATAGGAATTTGTTGAATGTTTATAGGTCGTTCATCTTAGTTCATGATATACGTCATGATTTACACTTATATTGAAATCAAATAACACGCTCAGATAATAAACTAAATGTAGACAATATGCGATACGAACCATGATCGTAAATGGCCATCACGTTTTGCGCCCGTTGCAGTAATGGCCTTCCGGTGACAATCGAAAAGGAGTAATAATACCAAGAAGTTTGGGAATCGCCAGTCCAGAGAGGGGCGCGTTACGGCCTCGAAATCCTGGAACATGCTAGGACAGACAGCTGCCACCGGGATATGTGGCGCACACTTAAAGTATCGGGACATGTTTCCGATGCATGAGAGGACAGTACAGAACAATGACGCGGTGGCACCCGTGATATGCTGCAGACATGCTATGGTTGGATCATACGGATACGTCATGGTCGGGTGATGCTACAGAAATGAAAGGACCAGGAGGTCCCCGTAAGGATGTTTTGTATGCCATAACGTGTTTTGCGACTGTTCCTTTTGACAACGTTGCGTTCCATAGGAAATGGTAAAAAAGAAGAAATATTTGCAGTGGTGATGTATTTTTTACAGCGTGGATACTCTTTGAACTGCACTCAAAACTCAGCATTTTCTTCTGGTATGATTTCACGCTTCGCTGTCGTACTGCTGCGTCAGAGGCTATATTTGTGGTCAGTTTTCGGCTCGATTGGGCCGCGCTGCCTGGAAGTGCGGCCCATTGGGCGGGCGCGTGTCTGTAAGCGCGATGTGTACTCTCCGCCTTTGTTGCCGGCTGCCTGAGTGCTCGGCGGACAAAAGCTGCCCCCAGGCCAGGCTGGCCCCTGCTTCCGGCCCGGCCGCTGCTGGTGGCGGCGGCGGCGGCGGCGCTGGACTGAACTGCGTTGCTCCCTCACGGCGACCGCAGTGGCCATGATGGACGCGTTATACCACGGCCTCTAAGACTTTCACGTGATAGGGCGTGTTGAACCACGACCTGGAGGACCCTCTTGTGGCAGGACGTGTTTAAACGTCGCCGCTTTTTGGTACTGCATTGCATTGAATAGTGTTGTCCTGTGCTGTATCACAGGGCGCGTCACTTGGTAAAACATGCAGCAGAATTGCAACCAGCTCAAATAAAGCCCGATTTAAAATGTGCTCGGCCGATTATGCATCATTGAACGTTGTCCTAAGTTCCTTGTGATCCCAATGACTATTTATTATTTTTTTCTACTCGCTGCCTGTTATCAGGAGACGAGGAGTGGATTCAGCCACGTGTTGCAATACTCAGAGGTCCCGCTGTTAGCTCCGAGAGTGATAACCCTCGTCAGCACAGAGAAGGTGCAACCGCCGTGAGATTTTTCACATGTTTACCAGAACCCCTGCTTTGTTCGTTCCGAGATTTTGCGAAACAGGGCTTGATTTATTTGTACAGAGTATGTCCTCTGGAAATCTGAGCTCCAAAATCGTCCTCCAGATTAATGACCTATGATTTTTTCGTGGGCACGTCACGGAGAAATCACGATGCGACGACGGTAGTCGTCGCATAAAAAACGTCTGGGTGTTTTACGTTACTCATTCTTACTAATTCCTTTGCACTGGTATCACCGATATCGTCAGTGACCTCCACACTTTAGTCTGTACTTGGCCCAAGGTCATATGAGGTCAAAACCGTGAGTCAAGATCACCAACCTTTTTCACTTCTTGTTGACTTTGGAGGAGTCATGATGTAGTTGAAAACACTGATTTGCATAACCGCAGTAGTTAAGGTTTTTGCCCGTCGCGAGAAGTCGCTTTAGGCTTCTTAAAAGTCCCTTAGACCTCATGTCCCACAGTTTCACAAAATACAGTCTAAAAAACGGCATCCACAGGAATGCTCTTCTTTCAGGTTGCATTTGAGGTTCCTATGCGTGTAAAAGGGATGAAACGAAACATTACTATGTAGCCAAAAGACCACGCTAGACGTCCGTTTTTGTTGCATTACTCCGTTAAGTTTGGAAACAGCCGAGGGGTCGTAATCCCCCCCCCCCCCGCCCTGCACTGCCGAATGTGGCGAAATGATAAATACTGGTGAAGGATTTATGAAGGGATGGGAAGAAGATGAAGGGAAGAAGGACATGGCGTTTCAAACGAATGACAAAGAATGCATGGTCACATGTCGCTTCGATAAAAGCATATGAGACACTTAAGACCAGATCTTATGGAAACCCAGCCGTCTTTGTCTGACTTTTGTGGGCAGCTGCCTTAAGCGGTGGAGCTTTTTGTGGAAAAGGATTTTATGATAAAGACACACGGAACGGATGAATTTTAGAGAGGCAGAGCGAACTTTGTTACAGCAGATCTGAAGATACCTTGAGACCTCTTCAGTAACAAGTGATCTGAATCCACACTGAAGAGCAGAATGACAATGAATGGTGGCTGGTGTTGGTGGCTTCCCCTGCGGGAGCAGATTCTGTGCAGCGCTGCGCAGGAGTCGTTCTGCGGACGGCTGCTGCGAGCGGCGTCACGCAGTCCGGCGGTTGCCCGCGGGCACGGTGAGGACCTGCGCCGACATTGCGACCATGTACTGTACATTCCGGCGAATGTACACGTCGATGTGAAGTGGCTAGGTGGTGTGATCTTGTACAATATACGATATCAACCTAAATATACAATATCAACCCAAGAAATAATAATAAAAGCTACTTATATGCCTTTATTGTTGCCGTAAAACTTTGCGCTCGAAAAATGAAAGCTACTTATTTGCCTTTATTATTGCCGTAAAACTTTGCGCTCGCCATTTTCAAGATTGTTTCCATAATTATGAAAATGTAGATGAAGTAATTTGCGAAAGGCCCATGTATATAGGGCGTTGCCGTACTTGCTTGCTTGTTGTATTTTGGCTGGGATGGTCCCAGACAAGCACAGATTAGCGGAACGAAGATGAGAATGTCAGCTTCGTTGCAGTGCGGGTTGTAAAACAGAATTATGATTATTCTGGTTGTAGAAAGGAATGAAAAGAATTAAGGCACATCTTTGGAATCTTCTTTCTTCAGCTTCCACTGCACCGAGGACAGTCATTTTATTTTGTTCTCCTCGCCTATGATTACTTGGGACTTAGCTGGTGAAAACATGCTTCACAAACTGCCGTTTCGGTTAGGGGGTCGTTGAGTTTTATGTAAATGTTCTGCGAGCCTCAAACCAAAACATATGTGGTTCCCAGCTCCCAGTTCTCACAGTCAGCCAGTGCTCTTGCTAAGCACTTCCTTGTTATAGACCACAGAGGAGACAGGACACACTTCGCGTCTTTAATACTAGGTGGTTGGAACTAATTTCCACCTGGCAATGTCTTAAATTTTTCTTCATCCCATTTTCCTTGTAGTCCCTTGATTGACGTTTGCTTGGCTGGAATGGTTTAGTGTGCGTCAAACAATTATTAGCAAGGTTATGTGATGGCCGTATTTTGGACCTGCCATTGGTTCTGCGTTTTTGAACGCTTGTTGAGAATATCCCCAATATCCCTATATGCGCCAAGGACGCATCTAGCATACGCGCTGTGCCGCTGATGTCCTCTTGGTAACTGCCACGCCAACATGTTTGTTGCATTGTCGCAGGTTTACATTTCGAGACGACGAACGATGAGGTGGTGAAACAGATTCGTCGCGCGCTGGAGGTGTTCATCGAGGGAGCCAGTCTGTTCCAGCGGGACCAGGCTGGCAGTCTCAGTCCTCAGCTCTCCTGCCACGGCCACGGCCAGGTCCGCTGGCAGCTCGGAGAACTCTTCTACAAGTGAGTGCCTGCCGGCGCTTTATGAAGCGCCGGCTGCAGGCGCGACTAACGGAACTGCAGGAAAGACGCGTGACTGGAATGCTGTCGCGGAGTTTTCCTGGGATTTTCGTGCTGCTGTTGCCGGGGGCGATTTTTCCTTCTCGGTGTTTTCCTCATTCTTTTTGTCTGCGCGGAGCATGGTAACAGGGGAAGTGTTCCGCGCAGAAGCCGCCGCCGTGGTAGGGTGGATCAGGAACCCGGCAGCGGAGCTCGACGTGTGGCAGTTCCAGACCAGTGTCAGCCGGTCACGGGGCGGCCGTGCCGTGAGTCGGAAGCCACAATAAAAATCTAGTAGAACAATCTGGTCTGATACCTGGGGCAAATACTCCACGTTTGGAAAACACTGGTCGGGTTCAGGTCCGCATGACGAGCTCGACTTATCGTGGACTTTCATTCCAGCGCTATTCATTGGTGATTTACTTATTCATTTCATGATGTGTAGCGTCAGTCATCAGTGATGGTATCTGCCTGGATGATGAGAATAGTCACCAGTGTGGTATTCTCTGCGTATAGTTGGGAAGCGCTTGCTTTAACTGTGAAATTCTACTGCCGAATCAGATGAAACAAATGACCAGAGTTGTCATTTAGTAAATCAGTTGATAGTAAAAGAGCTAGCTGCACGCTGGCTCTGGGAAATAGGGCTGGCATTTACGATCAGTAGGGCATACGTAGCAAATGAGCACATCCATATCAATTTCACTGAAAAATTAGGCAACGTGCCGCGCCTTGATGGTCTGTTTATGTTAATGAGCAACTTAATGTGTTAGATAAAACGTGATGTCATAACGGAAAACAGGAACAGTGTACAAAGAGCAGAAAACCAAGGCAATGGATTGTCTGATGCTGATCTTAATAAAAGTAATGAGACCCATAGAATCAATAGTTACGTCCCCACATAACCCGGAAACGAACAGCAGAGCATGTACTTATCAGGTTACGAATCGGACCGCTTAAGCAGCTTTGGCCTACCCGTTCCAAACCCTTTCTTTAATCACTCATGATTTGTCTCATCCTCTGAATTTACCAGAAGTAGTGGATCGTTGTCATTGCACCTCAGCATACTAATGGTATTCAGTCTCCACGAGGATTGTTTGGTTTATTGTTTGGTTACTATGCTGTTTGGAAACATAAACACTTTCGTTCAAACTAGCCTTCACGCGAATTTCTTGTCTGCCGTAGGTTCACGGTGTTCATGCTGTTAGTCTGGCCTGCAGCTGGCCCGAAAGTCCGATTCCCGGCCTCTTACGCACCCTGGTCTCGATATCAGTAAATCTGCTGCACTTTGATCCTTTATCGTTTGATTGTATTGGGATGGGACGGTACTATCTAGGCTGCAGTGTACTGCCAACCATTTAGTCATTTTAAAATGCAGTGGTTCAGAAGCATCGAATTTCGTTTTCGTCGTTTTTGCTCTGTTTTCTGCTTCTTGGCACTAATGCCACACAAACATAATGTTCTATAACATAATGTTCTGTAGAATAATGTTCTATAGACCCCCAACTGCAAATGGCAGATGCAGATATTTTTGCCCCCAGTTTGCCGTCTTTGAACATGGGTCAAATTCTAGACCATACTTTGAAGACGTGATGCACGGATACCGTGAAAGTATTTCCCCACAGGGTCCCTCCCAGTTCAAGTCGCAGCAGACCCGTGGGTCCTGACACGACAGACCAGAATGACGGGCACGGCTGGAAAATGGATGGGTCCTTGGCGGGGTTTCGGCCCAATGTTACGCCCTGATGTTGGAGCCGGACTCAATGGACCGAACGCGGTCTATCCTCCTTTAGGTCGTTCTTTGATGACTTGTGAACGGGTTAGGGTTGAGTGGTGGAATTTTACATTACTTGCGTGAACGAATCGTTTAATGATTATAAGCGCTCTCGACTCTCATTCGTTTAACGTTAGCACGGGATGTGAAAAAAAGGATTTCGAAAAAATGGCTTGAACATTTCACATTACCGACAGTTAAAGTAGTGAAGATAGTTGTTAACCAGCGCGTACTTTTGTTTTTTTATCATCAGGTAACGCTTATCAGCGTTTCCGACTCCCAGTCATTTAGTTTTAGCACCTACCACACCGCTTGTCAGTGAACAGCGCGGAGATTGCTGTTCGCCAGATTCGAGCAGGACATTGCCATTTCGTGTCGCTGTGTTCTCAATTGCCACTGTTGTTACTTGGTAGGGATCAAATACGCATACAGGGCCATGTGAACGTATCTATGTTGTTCATCTAAGGTTCGAATGATTTTAGATTAGGCTGCTTCAGATAGATCAGGTCAGGTGACGGGATGGAGTTTTTTTCCTCTTTCTTCCCCTGCTTGGTGGTGTCCAGTTGCCTTCAAAGCTGGAGCCAGCACCTGCAGATATCTCCTGATTATTTACGGCTGAGCGGCACTGCTGATTTCCTGTGTGCTTATTCTTTATAATTACAATCAGAAGTGGCTTGCTTAATGTTGAAACACTGATGACCGATGCAGCATAAGAAAATAAACATCATTTGTAATGTACATAATACACGAATACGTGCATGAATGGCTCATAAATTCACTAGTCACAAAGGTGTAGAACAGCTGATCGCCGTGAGGACGGGGGCTCGGCCGTCACCAGGTGACGCTGCTGGTAATGAGCGGCTCACAAACAGGGCCCGGTCGTTCAGTCTGGATCAGTCCGACCATTAGCCAGAGCAGAGCCGCTCTCACCCCTCGGGGAACTCCCACAGCCAAGCCGGGACGGACCGGAGACATATCGGCCTCTGTCAGCAGCCGCAGCCACCCGCAGCTGGCAGGCCTCTGTCGGCAGCTGCAGCAGCCGCAGCTGATCGGCCTCTCTCGGCAGCTGCAGCCGCCCTCGCAGTTGGTCGGCCTTTTTCATCAGCTGCAGCGGCCCGCAGCTGGTCATTCCTTGCCAGGCGCAGCCGCCGCTCGCAGCTGGCTGTCCCGCGTCAGCCGCAGCTGCTGCCGGCAGCTGGCCGACCTTTGTCGGCCGCAGCTGCTGCCCACGGCTGACCGACTTTGTCAGCTCTGCTCGTCGGCGGCTGCTGATCAGTGCTGACGGTGACCGGTTCCCAGGTGGGCTCGATGGTTGATTCCGCTCGAGTTGGACGTGACAGCCGACGGCCGCCAGGCCTCGACAATGGCGCCGCGCGGACCAGGCGGCTATGCTCTCCTCCGGGTCAGGCTGGTCCTCTTTCGTGGGCCAGGTTAGTCCTCTCTCCTGGACCAGGCTTCCTCTCCCCTGGATCAAGCCTTCCTCTCTTCTGGACCAGGTTAGTCGTCTCCTCTGGATCAGACCGTCCTCTCCTTTGGATCGGACCGTCCTCTCCCCTGGACCAGACAACTCCCCTGGACCAGACGGTCCTCTGCCCTGGACGAGACGGTCCTCTTCCCTGAATCACACCGTCCTCTCCTCTGGCCCAGACCGTCCTCTCTTCTGGCCCAGACCGTCCTCCCCCTTGGACCAGACCGTCCTCTCCCCTGGACCAGACCGTCCTCTCCCCTGGACCAGACCGTCCTCTCCCCTGGACCAGACCGTCCTCTCCCTTGGACCAGACCGTCCTCTCCTCTGGCCCAGACCGTCCTCTCCTTTGGGTCGGACCGTCCCCTCCTCTGGCTCAGACCGTCCTCTCCTCTGGCTCAGACCGTCCTCTCTCCTGGACATCATTTGTAGATAATAATATAATATAGAATATAAATAGAAATAAATAGAATATAACCAGACCGTCCTCTCCTCTGGACCAGACCGTCCTCTCTCCTGGACCAGACCGTCCTCTCCCCTGGACCAGACCGTCCTCTCTCCTGGACCAGACCGTCCACTCTCCTGCACCAGATCGTCCTCTCTCCTGGACCTGGCCGTTCGGAGCAGTCCCAGATGCTCGGCTGCTCCAGCTCTCCTCTCCGCGCCGGGCCATTATTCTATTTGCGGCGCGGCGCTCCGTCCGGGCCGTGGACGCTGATACGAATGCTGACGAGGGCCGCCGGCCGGACAGAATGGCCTCGGGGCACGACAGAGGACGCGCCGCCGCGGCCGCCGGTCGCCGCCGGAGCGCCGGCCGCGTCACAACACGGAGCTCGGAAACAGGCCGGATATCGGCCGCAGCCGGCAGCCGCACCGGGAAACGGCTGTCACGTGTACCGGACAGCCGGCAGCCGCACCGGGAAACGACTGTCACGCGCACCGGGCAGCCGGTCAGAAATTGGGTAGTAGCGGCAGCACAGAGAAAAAGAGCAGTGGACGATTGTTGACGGAATGCGATTCCATCAGTGGTTCTGGCGCTCTGGCTGTATTCAGGGCGGTGCTGGAAGTGATGTGATGAAGGAAGACGAAAGAACAACAGATGACGAGGAACAGAATCGTACTGGGAGGCCGTAAAGGGGCCAAATCTCCATCCGTGAAACCTAACCTACGCCAAATGTTGAATTGTTCCCGGACTTCTGCCACCTCAGTTCACCATTTTCGAAACCTAACATGCCCAAAAAGTGTTTCGGAGACGAAAAATACGTTTCTTTGGTTGGCTGGTTGGTTACTGGGGCTGAGGGGCGCACCGACTGCAGGGTCATTCGGCGCCCATAATACGTTTCTTCGTCCGAAAAGAGGCCAGAAGACATGTTTCCGCCCTTTTCCAAGGAAACTATATCCTGGTGTGGTTTTTGATTGCGTTATTTGTTTTTCCCCTGAAATTGTGAAATAAAGAACAACATTAAATCAGATATGGCCATGACGGTGGACCTGATGTACACATCAGGTCCAGCGAGGAAGGGGCGGTTGAGTGTAGCTAATGGGCCGCCGTCGCCCCCGCATTATACAGAGAAAAAGAGGCGCTCATACCACAAAGTTTACTGTTGCATGACTTATGTCGGATAAAATGGAAAATGTGGGATGGGCCTGTTTTGCAGTACAAGTATGGGTGCACTTATTGATACATTTGCCGTATTTAGCTTTAACAAAGATCCAGGGGACAAAATAGCAAAACTGTAAGCAGTGGTTTTGAGAAGCAATTCACTGGAAGTGGCACAGCGTGCATGTTAAAAGCAGTGGTATATGTTACTTCCTCTTATTATTGGTTTTACCGAGTACAAGCTTAAAACGACAGAGGCGGGTCTCGAGAAGTTAAAAAGGATTTTGGTGGGTCGTTTATGAAATGTAAATACCAGGCAAGGGCTGGAAAGTCGTGCATTGTCTCGTAACTGACGGATTTAGGCACATATTTCTACATGAAAGCCAAGTTGGGTGATGTCAGGGATGGATCGTGAAAAGGCAAGTGAGTGTTCCACATAAAACGTGAACAACACGGTGAAGGGCATAGCATAGCAAATGTGTTCGATATCGGGTTGAATTAACATCATGGACCCACTTCTGGACCATGCAAAAAGTTTGCATCACATGTATTCTTTCGATTTGCTTCAAGATCATATTGATCAAGTCTCTGGTGCAAACACATGTTCCCCTTGCAAGCGTCCAGCGGATTAAATAGGTTAGGGCCATCCTCGTAAGACCATAGCAGCTGGGGCAAACATACATGCTCTTGTAATTCAAAAGCTAGCCGTTAACGAGGTATTCCCAAAACTATTGATTTTTGAGAAACGTCAAATAGTTTTGTCCCAATAGTTTTGTCCCAATGTCCCAATAAGTCCTACTGCTTATATTTTTCCATAATGATAATATGCTCATAACCCTTGAAAAAAAAAACGGAACAAAGCCTTTGACCTTATTTGACCTTTGAAAGGTCTCCGGAGGTCTGATGCCTGTCGGAACATTTCTGGTCAGGCTGGGAACACGTTTAACATCTTGTAAAACGAATAATTTGTTAGTGTACACGACAAATGGCGGCACCGCATGACCTGCCTTTGAAAATAACTTCATACATTCGTGGTACAACATAATTAAGTCCGTTATGGGTCACTGAATGTGACAAATTAAACAGAACTCAGGTACACGAAGCTTTATGCATCTGTAGCGCACCGTTCTAGAGCTGCGGAGAGAAATGGCATAGAGTTCGAATCGTCCCCCGCTCGCAGGGTGAAGGTTAAGAGCATTTCTGCTGCATCCGGTCTGGCAATCTGAAAATGGCCGACCAGATCCGCCGCATCTGCCCCTCACCCCATCCCGACTTACTGCGACTTCAACATTGCGCTTATGAATACTGCATAGGAAGAAATCAATGAAAAACTTCAACCAACACTTTGAATCATGTCCCGTAACGCAGCCAAAGATCATCAGAAAGCATGTGAAAAGATGCAGTAGACGTTGTCCTGTATTTTTTTTTCTTGTGTTAAGGCAATTATGAATGTGTGCATGCATCAGCTTTTAATTATTTCCGCGTCGTCATTTCCCAACTTTGCGTACCTATGAAACGCTTCCACTAATAAGAATTCAATGAGTTTTTCTGCTCTGTGAGCCATCTGATTGGCACTTTGTGAATTTTTAGCATTTTCAGCTGCAGATAAGGTCTGAAATATCCTTTTCGGCCATCTTTCCGTCTACTTCAAAGTGTCTCAGGCTGGATGAAACGTTTCTTCTCTTTCAAGGCTCCATGCTTAAAAAGCGCTCTCGAGAAAGGGATGCCTCGTAATTTGACAACGGAGTAGGACCCCAGCATTGTTCGCGAATGAATGGGAAAATCCTGGCACAGCGGTCTGGTTAGCCAGTCTACGTCCTTGATTGCCGACTGTCTCCAACAGTGGCATGTGGACCGGGGCATTTTGCCTGGCACGGTTCTCAATCTCCAGTACAGCCAAATGCAGTAACGGCATTTTTCACACCTCCCGGTCAGCGCAAGTGTCGTCTCATATGACCCTAAAGGGAGGCTGGGGGATAGGTAAGATACTGAAGGGAATAGGTAATACACCCTCCGTAACATCAATAGTTCCCCAAAGATGGCATGAATTTGGCTTTGTCTTAAATCCAGCAGATGACGAAAGTGGTTGATTATACCGAACAGTGACTGAGGGCGGCTAACGAGCAATCTCATCACGTCTCCCCGCGTCCGTTATTTGGGCGATGACGCGGCGCGAGTTCGTCACGGCGCGCGGTCCGTCGCCTGTTGATTGGCGGCCGTCCGGAGCCGTCGTCGGCCGTCGGCGCGTCGCGCGGCCAGCCTTTCCGGCCGCGGATCGGGCCCGTATCAGTGCAGAGCGCCGGCCGCCGCTCCGCCACTCTGCCGGCGCTCCGCCACTCTGCCGGCGCCCGCCTCTGCTGCCCGGGCCAGGGCAGATCAATACCGAGCCGCCGCTGCGGCCGGCCGCCCGCCACTGTTGAAATCCTCCGGCGCTCAACAGACGGCCGACAGCCTGCCAGGCTCGGACGAACAGCAGAGGCGGCGGCGCGCCGGGCACCCCCTCCCCCCCCCCCTGACCGCCGCTCTGGTCCGTGCGCCTCGGACCAGAGCATGCCTCACCGACGCATCCCTGACGGGCGCATCCCTGGATTGTGCGTCCCTGGCCAGTGCCTCCTGTATTGGCGCGTCCCTGGCTAGTGCATTCTTTGCTGGTTCTTCCCTAACCAGTGCACACCTTGCTGGTGCGTCCCTTACTGGCTCGTTCCTGGCCAGTGCATACCTTGCTGGTGCGTCCCTGACTAGTGAATCTTCGCGTTTATGGTCACTGCATCTTTTGCGGATGCGCCTTTCACTAGCACGTTCATTAATCGTGCATCCATGATCAGAGCGTCCCTCACTAGTGCGTCCGTTACTCATACTCAGTTGATTAGTACATCCCTTCCTGTTGAACGGCAAGGAATGCACTGCTATGATCAGTGCCTCCTTTACTGGTTGGTCCTTGACTGGTGCATCCAAAACTATGCCTTCCTGACTGGTAAATCCCTGACTGCTGACACGTGGTGCTGACACGTGAGACGGTGAGTGGTGCATCCTCCGCCGGGGCCTTGCTTACTGGAAGAAAGATTGTCACTGGTTACCGAAAGTTTTCTGCCAACCAATAGTTTTTCGATCGGGTTATCCCGTAGTAATACAGCAGCGACGTGAATGTTATGTACAGTTTGCCTTAGCCTTGCTCAATTAGCACTCTTATTTATCATTTATCTTTTCGTGCTTCCAATCGTAATGTTTCTGTTTACCTTGGAACCCAAGCTCAGGATAGCATAGTGTTGTTTTGAAAATCATAGCTTTCGAATTTCAAGGTACAGAGACCGGATCTTGCAATTTTGCGTTTATTCTGCGTAGTAGGTGAGTGATCTCACACCACGCTGCTGCCACAAGGCAATACATGGTGTTGAATTTGACTTATTTTTGAACTTAATATCTTATTTACCGTTATATATTATTCGTTACTGTGCCAACCGACGTACTATGGTAAGACGCTGACTTGTTGGATGTGGCCGCGTAAATGGTTATTTCCATCAAAGCTGACTTTTTTGTGAAGAAATCTGAATCTAAATTGGCTCAGACCTGCTTTTTACAGGTGGATTTACACCGTTGCACCTCATTCCAAATTGTTGACTATGGTAGTGCTGCATCATTTCGAACCACTCCAAAGCGGACACTTCATACATTGATCATCCCAGCCAAACGCGTGTCTTCGTTGGCTCCACGACCAAATTCTTGCTATCTACAAACACGGTCTTGTCACATCGTCAGCGTTTTACCCTGCGAGCGTTGCCTGCCGTGTACGCCGCGGGTCACCGGACGTCACCCGAAAATGCACAGCAGTGCCCCCGTATCGTCGCATACATATTGGATGAATCCCTGACTGATGATGCCGCGGTACGGCAGGCTTTCCCGCCATCAGTACGGTGATAAAAGGAACGCCGCGCGGAGATGAGTAATACGATTCCGTCCAAGACGCGGGAGTGCTGCCGACCACTCGCAAACTCCACCATCACAGCGACGCCGCAGAGCCACTGTACTGACGATCAGTGACGTCGCCCATCCTCCGCCTCGGCCGTCCCAGTGATGTAATCGAGCCACTGTCTTGACGACCAAAGTGACGTCACAGACCCTCGTCTCAACGATCAAAATGGCGTCACGGATCCACCGTCTTGACTATCGCAGTGTCGTCACAGAACCACCCTTTGGACCATTGTACTGACGTCGCAGAACATCCGATTTGGGGATCGCTGAGATAGGACCCAAACGTGTTGCGCGTTTTTGAAAACCATCGGAGAATGGCAGCTGCTCGCGGCACTAAAAAGACACATGAACTGTATCATAACAGGAAATGAAATCCTATTTCCCTTGGGGAAAATGTTTAGTGCTAGGAGTGGATGCTCCGCAAAATCGGCAACAAACTTAAGAGTTCTAGTTTTTCCTTCATAAATGAAGACAGCTTCGGAAAACTTTCCCCGCTGCCAGCAAGAACTGGCGCAGCAGAATTTGTAGGCCGCTTTTGTTTCTGCCTGTGACGCTGAACGTGCAGCTCTGAAGCCGGCGCGTCTGCTGGCAGATACCTGCTGAACGTGAGCATCTCTCTGGACCACGGGCCGACGTCCAGGCTGGACTTCAACCCAGACGGCACGGTCAAGTCGGCCCAGCTGAAGATCATGAACCTGCGCCGAGCACTCGGCAAACAGCTCACCTGGGAGGAGGTCAGTGCCGCGCGGCGCAGACATGCTCCTCAAACCGGCCATCAGACACACGAGCAAAACTATCCACCTGAGAACCCACTCACCAGACAATCCGGCCATCGGACACAAGACAAAACCTCCCAACAGAGAGCTCACTCACTAGACAACCCGGCCATCAGAAACACGAACAAAAATGTCCATCAGAGCACCCACTCACCAGGCAACCCGGTCTGGTCAGTGGGTTCTCTGGTGGACAGTTATTGCAAAGTATCACCAGGCAACCCGGCCATCAGACACAAGAACAAGACCATCCACCAGAGAACCCACTCACCAAACAATTCACGCAACATACAACTCATCCATCAGAAGCCCCCCTCCCATCACAAAGCCCACCCATCAGGAAACCCACTCATCAGAAAACCTACCTGTTACTTATTCGTTTTTCGTGCCAATCGAGTTCGCAACAACATAACTTCGTCGCAGTCCGTTTCTCATTTCAATCGAATTCGCAACCCTGCTCACCAGACAACCCAGCCATCAGACGCAACTTACGCACGAGGAAACCCAGCAGACAAGTTGCTCAACAGATAGCCAACTCACAAGGCAACTCGTCCATCAGACGCACAAACCCATCCAGCAGGCATTTCATCCACCATACAACTCACCCACCAGGAAACTCATCCATGAGATGCATAAACCCATCTACCAGACAACCCATTCACCAGACAATCCACCTACCAGACAGCTCGCCCGCCAGGCACATACAAATACCCATTCAGCAGACAGTCCATCCGTCAGGCACTCTCGCAAACCAACCAACCATACAACCCAACCATCAGACACACGATAAACCCACCCACAAGGCAACGTCCCCACCAATCCTGCGTACTAGCCACAATCCTGCTCTAGCGTTTCGGAGAAAGATTGCTTTCAATAGCACATATTTAACAACAGCAGTTATGGTGCTGACGATCTACGCATGTTTGGTCAGTCCTGTTACCCCAGCCATGTGGTGCTGGTAAGGTGCCGGTTTGATATCGGTTTGATCCGGTATTCGGGAGTGATGTTCGAGAAGTGGCGTCAGAAGTGTCTGTGTGGTGATGGGTCGCTCTTAACTGCAGATTGGCACGTGGCGGGCGGGTCAGAAGGACGGTCTGAAACATCAAAGACATTGTCTGGCCAGGTCTATCTCATGTCCCACCGGGAGGTGTTCCCGAGAAGTTCCATCTCAAGGTACGTGTCGTCATTGTTTTCACTTGAACAAAGTTTTGGTCGAAATCTCTAGTTTCTGGTGGACTGCATGTTTAAACGAAAAATAAGTATCCAAGGGTACGGTCATGTCTGCTTTTCTGACACGTGTTTGACCAACAAAGTAGGCTTATTGGAACTACGACAAGCTATACTTGCTTGCAGCTGTTCCGGTAAAAGTGTAATGAGCAGTTATTTTTTCAATCCAGCCCGACGCAAACATATGCACTCAGAAAACAGAATTCAAACGAGCCGGCACGGCGAATCATTTGTCTTTCCACGGCGCGCCGTCAAAAATAACATCACGTTAAAATTTGGAAATTGGTGCCAGGAGGTCTTGAAATGGAAGGATGTAAAATAAATGTTTTGCAGTATCCTGTGTTTCCAGTAATACATTCCTGTGAGCAAATCACAAACGTTTGTTATGCTTCTTGAACCGGCACGGCATTGTCAAAAAGAGCACCATCTGCTATCTCAGGATCTAACCGTCGGTTCTGAACTGGTATGCCACCAGTCGATGGCCCTGAGCCTTGCAATTCAGAAAGTACTACGTTAGCCCTGGCCACGTGACTTATGACGTCACAGGTCAACGTAAAATGCATAAGACGACGTCAGAAAAACTGACATCGGTTTGTGCATCACATGCATCACGACATGGTCTTAGAGCCGTCAGCTGGGTATGAAACGAAAGGACATGATCTCCTGCACCAGAAGCATGCCAAGATATTAAAAAACGTCGGGTCAAGGTGAACCAAGGTCATGTGAAATATTGGTCTTACTTTATATGTCAAAGATCGATGCTTAGTGGCAGCCGTTTTGATCCACGTGGCAAAACCGACAAAAGTGAAACTTTCTGATGATGAGTTTTGCATTACCTGCTTTTCATCCAGTCAGGGTCAGTCTAGGTCACGTCAGACAAGTTTGCATTACTCTTCTTGACAAAGGGAAATAATTAATCGCTGGGATTCTTAAAAGCGTCAAAAACAAAACTCAAATGACATTTTGTGATTATCAAACTTGCGCTGTCTGCTCTTTATCGGGTCAAGGTTAAGTCAGGTCAAAACAGATAGTCATTTTCTTTTTCTGACTAGGAACAATAAATGCTGTCTGCTATTACTGGACAGCCTTCCACGGACAATGCTGTATTTCATTTCGTTTTGACACCTACCTATGATGTGACCTGACATGACCTCACGTTGCATTGGGTGAATCTTGCTTAGAGGCGCATATAGCTGTGTATGTCGGGCTTGAATGATGGGGAAGGTCAGCGACAATCACTTCTATCACCCATGATGTAAATCAGTCCAATTGTCATCATGCATGTGACCTAGTATGACCTCTAATTTTGGCGTGTCACGATTTATATCCTTTTGGGAACCGTGTCCCATGCAAATCCAAATAATTCATATATTTGCAAATATCATGAAGAAAACGAAGCATGTGTCGCGCCACCGCCCGAAGAGGCGACAACATGCATGCATGGGTTCATTTATGACATCATATCTCTATGGCCTCACCTAGCATGAAAATGACTTTGTTGTTAAAATGTGTAGAACTGACTGATGAGCAGGTACTGAAAATTTGGTCAGGCTGGGTCTGACGTTTCAAAAGTTATTCACGAAACCGTGAGTGTGCCCTATTTGACATCCCCCAGGCGGTCTCGGTTTAATTAATTTGCAATCGTTTAAGCTTCGTTTCGAGGTTTTATTTAACGTACTGAAGTCGTATTTAAGTTTTATTCGAGTTTTAAATTTTGCATAAAATCGTAATTGCATTATCTGTATAATCAGGTATTTCCTTAATTTTGCGTTGGTTTAACATGGTCCTTATGAATCGTCACGGAAACAATAGTAATGAGAAAGTATGGGGGTGGAAACAATAGTAATGAGAAAGTATGGAGGTGGAAACAATAGTAATGAAAAAGTATGGGGTTGGATGCAGAAGTTGGCCAGCTTATCGAACAGCGATAAAGTTGTGCTGTGAACTAGAACACTTTTCGCCGAATCGAAACGAAACCAAACAGAGGTTTGCAAAGTAGATTTAAAAGCACTTCAGTGCTAGATTTCTTCTGATCCAAACCGGAAACATGTTCTCCGTTTGAAAGAGACTGCCGCTATCACTGCCGCTGCTGATGACATTTCGCGTATTTCTGCTGGCAGATTTTGTTCCTGGAGGAGCCGCCGTACGTCATTCTGGGTATGCCCGATCCAATCACGGGCAAATGCAGTGCCAATAGGGGTGTCTCCTGCCGGATAGCACCTGAAGCCGACGTTGAGGGGTATGTTGAAAGCTTGCCATCGTTTTGAGTGAACACTACCCAGCTGGAAATTATGGCCACCGAATGACGTATGCAACACAAGCCTTGTCCTAGTATTTTTCTACTTTGGTTTGAAGTCGGTCAGAGTATCCGTTTATATTCAGGAGAAGATTCCCAAGAGCCGTTTATTTTCCGTTAGGCATGGTTCAGAAACATTGTCCTTGCGACAGAATCTGTTCGCAGCCATCGATATTATTTTTACACGTCGCGCAAAGTTCAGTGTGTCATGTCGATGCCTACTCGGTGTTTAAACGAAGGTCGTCGTAAAACGTTTAGGTTTACGCTAGGGATTCCCTTACGCTCGATATGACAAACGAAGGATACCATCCGAATCTGTCGCTCATTCTTCACGAAGCGTTTATTGACATTAACGCAATAAGGTCAATGCATTGACTTTTGGTAACTGATCCTGCGGAAACATTTCCTTTGACATTCTACCAACATTTACGCTTCATAGAACAGTTCGGGACTCAAGGTCCGCGTTAAAAACGACCGGACGGAACCTTGATGTGAGGTGATGTAGAAATACCATGTTTGTTTGATATCACTTTCTAAGAGATATGTTTTAACTTATAACGCAAAGATTTCAAAGTATTTCTGAAATCCGTTGAAAGGCACCAGTTACCTGCTTGACTCAGTGACAGTTCAAAAGATTACCAGGTAAGTTGACTTTTGCATTAAAGCAAGAGTCCGCACTAGACTTGCTCTGGCAATATTTCCATTCACAGCATGAACATCACAGTGGCCCAGAGGAATTCTTCCTTGTACCAGTGCTGCTCCGGCTTCTGCATCGACCTGCTGGAGAAATTTGCGAAGGATTTGATCTTCTCGTACGACCTGGTCCGTGTCGACGATGGCCGATGGGGCACGAGAGAGGTGGGTTTTGTTACATCGTCCGGCCAACCGAAGTTAGAGAACGATGGCAAGACCAGTCATGATATAAAATGGTTTCTCTGTATTATGTATTTAGTAATCCTGCATCTTTTGCTTGTGTGGTAGGTTTGTTTTAGCAGGGCTATTCTACAGTTCTTGCTTTTGTGATAGGTCTGTTTTCTCGGATGTTGTGTTAGGTGTAATATTTCTTCCTTCTAATCTCAGGACATGAGACAAATATAGCTACGTTTTGCTGGACTACAGTAATCAATCAGTATCTACAGAACTACAGTAATCAGGCGGTGTTTGCGTGCGATGAACGCCTTCAGAAACAGCGCCACGCCGCACGGCGAGATTAGCCAATTACTTTAACAGCGTCGCCTAACGTCCTAACGACAGAACGGAACTTGGAACGGTCTGGTCGGAGCACTGATGAACCGGAAAGGAGACATGGTGATCACATCATTCAATATTAACTCCGACAGGGAAAGCGTCATCGGTTAGTAACATCCTTTATTTGTCGGCACGCAGATGTGTAGTGCCCAATTGCATCGGCGCGCACGTATTATTTCGTTGTTCTCATTCAAGCTTTGCCGCTCTTCCAAGGATACTAGGAAAGGCATCAGGTCGCACGTTTTTGCCGGTAATTATTCACATTCCTTCGGTTTCGTTCTGTTTTGGCTCAGGTATTAATGGGATACGTTTATTAGCACGCGGTGTTATTATTGGCACGGCAATGCGGCAACCCATTGCTGATGCGATGATTTTTTATACGAAGGTAGGCAAGGGAAAAACTCTAGCGCTATTATAATGCTTATCAGGCTCGTTCGGCAGGTTCCAGGCAGGTGAATGAACTCCTGTCACTAGTCTGGTAGTCCGAACACCGTAAACTTGCTGCACTCTTCGTCATTAATTTACAAAAACAGCGGCATCGTGGGGAAATTTAGAACGTAGCGCGTTCGTTTCCAGATTTTAGTGTCCCGTTTCTGGAGACGGGGACCACGATAGTGGTGGCAAAACGGACCGGCATCATCTCACCCACAGCGTTTTTAGGTGAGTCTCCCGCTTTCCTCTGAATTGTTGCCGAAGTACAAATTCACATGCGCAGTGCAATACTGAAAATACCATAGATGGATGTTCGGCTGGGTCAGTGATTCCTGAATTCCTGTGCTAGTGATTCCACTTATGTCCGCAAACCAGCATGGCAGCACAGTATTGCTTATCATGCGGTGCATGCGCTTTATTGGAGGACGAGGTTGAAACGTTGATATTTTTGTATATCCAGCACGTTTTTTTTTTAAACAAACACTGGACACGAAGCATTTCGTTTAAGCGCAACGGATGTTCACCCGCCCCATTTTCATTGGCGCAGTTGGAGCATAAGTGGGTGATCACGGACTACAAGGACGAACAAGCTGTTTAAGATTTGTCCGCGGGAGAGCGAGAAGGCTCTTTTTTCGACAGACCCCCTCAACGCGAAACGTCTGAAGGGCGAGACCTCTTCCAGAGCCCCTAACAATGTAGAGGAATTGGGTGATGGAAGGTAAAGACTGAGAGCGTGCCGTGCGCCAGCGGCCTGCCCACTCGTCAGCCGTCTGCCGCGCTGCTGTGTGTGACCGGGCGCCTGGTGAGAGCGTGTCGTGCGCCAGCGGCCTGGCCACTCGTCAGCCGTCTGCCGGGCTGCTGTGTGTGACCGGGCGCCTGGTGAGAGCGTGTCGTGCGCCAGCGGCCTGCTCACTCGTCAGCCGTCTGCCGGGCTGCTGTGTGTGACCGGGCGCCAGCGGCCTGGCCACTCGTCAACCGTCAGCCGCGCTGCTGTGTGTGACCGGGCGCCTGGTGAGAGCGTGTCGTGCGCCAGCGGCCTGCCCACTCGTCAGCCGTCAGCCGCGCTGCTGTGTGTGACCGGGCGCCTGGTGAGAGCGTGTCGTGCGCCAGCGGCCTGCTCACTCGTCAGCCGTCTGCCGGGCTGCTGTGTGTGACCGGGCGCCAGCGGCCTGCTCACTCGTCAGCCGTCTGCCGGGCTGCTGTGTGTGACCGGGCGCCTGGTGAGAGCGTGTCGTGCGCCAGCGGCCTGCCCACTCGTCAGCCGTCTGCCGGGCTGCTGTGTGTGACCGGGCGCCAGCGGCCTGGCCACTCGTCAGCCGTCTGCCGGGCTGCTGTGTGTGACCGGGCGCCTGGTGAGAGCGTGTCGTGCGCCAGCGGCCTGCCCACTCGTCAGCCGTGTGCCGGGCTGCTGTGTGTGACCGGGCGCCTGGTGAGAGCGTGTCGTGCGCCAGCGGCCTGCCCACTCGTCAGCCGTCAGCCGCGCTGCTGTGTGTGACCGGGCGCCTGGTGAGAGCGGACGTGACGGACGTGGTGGCCGTCGTCCTCAGAGCCTTTTGACACGGCCTCCTGGACGCTGGTGGTGTTCGTGGCCATCCATGCCACGGCTCTCACGATCTTCCTGTTCGAGTGGCTCAGTCCGTCAGGCTACAACATGAAGGTGAGACTGCGACCTCTCGGAGAGGAGAGGTCTCGCAGTTGTCACTCGCGTGGTGCAGGTTACATGGGTGTAGGAGCCCACGGGTTAGGTAGAACGGCGATCCTACCAGCACTGGAAAATTTTAACATAACCCGCACAGTGTTTCAGGTGCATTATTTTACCAAAATGTCTCTGGTCCTGTCACTTCCAAAATGGTTTTTTCTAATCACATGACACCGTATCATTGGCGAAAAAATCATCTGCTCTTTTCCTGAATTCTACTGACATTATGAGAAACAATGTCCATTGAATTCCTGTGTGATAACTGTCATCGTCTTCGTATTCCGTTTGCTCTTCGTCCACAGACGGTCGCACCTCGAGACCACAAGTTCTCGCTGTTCCGGACGTACTGGCTGGTCTGGGCCATCCTGTTCCAGGCAGCTGTGCACACAGATTGCCCCAGGGGATTGACTGCCAGGTCAGCAAGATGACCGAGTGCCATTGATCTGGGTGTCCTGTCCGGGTGATGCCATTATCGCGTCACAAATGTTTGATCGATTTGATGTTCGCGAAGGGCGAGACGTCGAAACTGTTTTATCGATCAGTATGCGCAGTTCCACAATCCTCTGATAACGTGTTTGGTGGGACGGAATATTTATTACATTTTATTTACTAAACCGCATACTTCTGCCCTCTTTTGCCAAATTTATCGCAGTACCTCGTGTCAGTGTCAGCTTCGAGATTGTCCATGATAACGATGTCCGGGAAGAATGGCGGAAACTTACGAAGAGATATGAAAATATGCCATTCCACGAAACTGATGGGCAGAACACGGAGGCCAACATGCAGCACCAATGTCGGCCATCTCGCTGGCCAGCACCAGCGGCTGATTGCTGATGGCCGCGGCAGGTTCATGGCCTCCATGTGGGCGCTGTTTGCTGTAGTCTTCCTCGCTATCTACACCGCCAACCTGGCCGCCTTCATGATCACCCGAGAGGAGTATCACGAGCTGAACGGCATTGATGACGACAGGGTAAGTAGGACTGTTGGCGAACAAGATCGAGAGAGAGAGAGAAAGAGAGAGAGAGAGGGAGAGAGGGAGAGAGAGAGAGAAAAAAAGAGAGAGAGAGAGAAAGAAAGAAGGAGAGAGAGAGAGAGAAAGAAAGAGGGAGAGAGAGAAAAAGGGGGGAGAGAGAGAGAGAGAGAGGGAGAGAGAGACGGGCCGAAAGCGAGACCAAAAGCGAGACGAAAAAGAGAGACAAGCCGAAAGCGAGACCAAAAATGGACGCAGGACGCAGCCCTCAGCTGTGTGGCTGACGCATCAGCATGGAAGCGGACCATATCTCCTTACTTAAGACGTGCCACCCCTGGGCGCCGCTCGATTCGGGCACTGGTCAATGCCACTGACTGTTCTGTCCTGTTTTTGTCGCGATTTCTGGAGACCGGAGTCGGAGCGTGGCTGGGCGGCGTGCACGAATCGACCCGTAAAGTAAATGACAAAGTAAATGCGAGAAAACTCGTCCAAATACGCTGCGTATGGAATGCTTATGCACAATGTGAAAAGTCCGTGATACCCATTTCGACTTCCTTTTCAAGTGGCCGTCCAAGACATGCGGCTGAATCTGGCCGTCGTTGTTTACTCTCCCTCAGGTGGATGTCTCGAGAGGCCCAATGAGCCATCCCATGATGTGATGGGGCCCGTTTTTCAGATAAAGTTTCCAGATTCTTTCGAGCCGCCTTTCCGGGCTGGCACCGTGCTTTTCACCAACACGGAGATGGTGCTGCGGGAGCACAAACCGCAGCAGTTCCGGCACATCCTGCGTCACGTTGTCGACAGCCCGCAGGAAGGAGTCAAAATGATTAAGAAGGGGTAGGTGTTCAATGGCTTGATTCATCACGACAAGCGCCATCCTCACACTGTCGCACGAGCGTCATCAGTCCTTCCGCGTGATCAAGTCTACGTTATGGCGGTTCACTCATAGATCACCCTTTCCAGAGAGTAAATGGGCAATGTTTTGTTGCTGTTGGTTGCAGAGAGCTGGACGGTATTTTGCTGTGTTTGGTTGCAAGGAGTGAGACAATGGTCGATTGCAGGGAGCTGGACAGTGTTCACCTGTGGTCGATTGCAGAGAGCTGGACAGTGTTCCCCTGTGGTCGGTTGCAGGGAGCTGGACAATGTTCCACTGTGGTCGATTGCAGGGAGCTGGACAGTGTTCACCTGAAGTCGGTTGCAGGGAGCTGGACAATGTTCCCCTGTGGTCGGTTGCAGGGAGCTGGACAGTGTTCACCTGAAGTCGGTTGCAGGGAGCTGGACAATGTTCCACTGTGGTCGATTGCAGGGAGCTGGACGCGTTCCTGTATGACGCCACCGTGCTGCAGTACATGGTGGCGCAGGACGACGATTGCGAGATCCTCACGGTCGGTTCCTGGTATGGCATGACCGGGTACGGGGTCGGGTTCCGGCGCGGTTCCAAGTACCTCAACCAGTTCAACAAAAAACTCATGCAGTACAAGGACAACGGTAAGCAGGGATAGAAACAATGGCACGAGCTATGCTTAAAAATAACCATTCGAGCGCTTTCAGTGTGATATGTAAGCTTCATCTACATTGAAGTCAGCATTTTGGCTGAAAGTCAGATTTCTGTACAGTCTTCGATGGTCATCCTTGAGAGCTCCTGGCAAGCAAAGTAAAGTTAATTGGGATTCTGGCAGATAGTTCCTGGAAATGGATTCACCAATATGTGTGAGCGGTTTTTAACGAAAGTGTGGCAGCAGTGCATTTGCTGAAGAGAACGTATCATGGTTAGAGGGTTTTGGTCTCAAGCAGCAGAGACTCTGAAGGTCTCGCCTGCAGGCAGCTTCATTGCGCCTTCTTATGAATGCTTATGAATAAAGATGCCCACTTTTTAACTTTTGATCCAAGCAAGACAGACAGACGTGATGAAGTCAGTGCTTGCTATGCTGTGTATTGCTGTGTCTGCGCTGGGACGACTCGTGCGGAAATTAATACCGGCATTCCTCCCAGGCTACATCGAGCGACTCCAGCGGTTCTGGCTGGCCGGCGCGTGCAAACCGCAGAAACAGCACAAACGGGCGTCCGAGCCACTGGCGCTGGAGCAGGTGGGAGGCCACGGCGGTCAGCGAGATCACTGGCAGGGCTCTGCCCGCACTGCTGCCGCTCATTCGGTTGGCCGGTCCATGCCGCTCATTCGTTTGGCAACATGCTCGACTCCCCCTCTGCGTGACACAGATCACGTGTCGTGACGCACAGAGATGGGACTCTCATGTCTCGCTTTTTGCTCTTTTCCGGAACACGAAAACAACGGGAGTTTTTTTGTTTTTTCTTTTCCCGCAAACAAGAAAAGGTGACTTAACCCGCGCTGTGGAAGGGGGTTTCGCACTACCGCGCACTAAAAGGGAGGCACAAAAGTGCCTCCTCTGATATCGGAAACAGAGTGAGCTAGAAGCATGAAATTTCATGAGTAGGGTGGCCATAACGATTTACATTTACATTTGCATGTGTGCAATTTTCATGACCCTAGGTCAATATCTTCGAGGTCAAATGGTGTTGAAAAGGTCGCCTTTGGACACTTTCTCGAGCCGTGCAGGCCATTCCGTACAACATTTCAAACGAAACGGGAAAAGGGTGTTTGTTTGAGCGTTGAAAATGTGGAATACGACAATTTCCAATTATTCTGCGTCTTGACGGAGGATTTTGAGTCGAGGTCATTTCAGGTCACTTGACCTATGGCGTCATTTTTTCATCTTTTGCAGATCAGATTTCGAGCAACACGGATAGCTTGAGAGTAAATGAGGGCGCTACAGGCATCTTTTGGCGTATTTTCAGAGAAGGTAGCCAACATAGGTACATTTGATCACTTCCAGCGTTTATATTTATGCATATATGTATATGTATATATGTATATACACGTGAGTATCAATATGTCGAATGTGCTTTTAGTAGGATCTTTGAATGCATATTTCACGCAAATTGACACATTGCGAAGCAAATTTGGACCAGGTCACAAAACGTTTGGCCTTGACCTTTGATGATCTTGACCCGAAATGGCCCTTGTTAATATATGCGTATCCATGTGCGCATACGTGTTTTTATTAGGGTCTTAAAACGCATATTTCATACAAATGGACATGTCGCAAAACAAATCTGGACCAGGTCACAAGATACTTGACCTTGACCTTTCATGACCTTGGCCTTTACTGACCCTGGTATATGTAAGCGTATCAGTGTGAGCACACGTGTTTTTATTGGGTCTTTGAGCGCATATTTCATACAAACCGACATGTTGCATAGCAAATCTGGATCAGGTCACAGGTTGTTTGGCCTTGACCTTTGATAATTTTGTCCCTTATTGACCCTGGCTTTGGTCTTGGCACATTCATTACTTATGCCCGAATGACGTCGCATGATTGTGTTAAAACGGTAATCTTAGGTAAAACGCTAGTCCTTTCACAACGTTCCCATTTGTCAGCGACAAGCGTTGTTTTTGTTATGTTTGTTGACTAGAAATGCTTGAGACTTAAAAAATTTCTGGCCGATTTCCGATTTTTCTGCGTCAATCGATGAGTTATTTAATTACCATAAATGTTACAAAGCAGCATCAATCATCTCCGATCCGTTCTCGAGATTTGCAAGAAAAACAGGTGGGGGCACGAAAAGACCCCCTTTCCAGTGCGCGTGTTAACCCGCCATTAACATGAACACAGAAATTAGGATGACAGTAAGAATTTGAAAAGTGAACACGAATGACACCCTAGCAGGTGCTCACCGTACCTCCCCCCCCCCAACTTCCGCCTCCAGGGGCTTTTGACTTGGTGTTCTCCCAGGAGTGAACTGAAAGCCCCCGTCGTTATTCACGAACAGCTGACTGTGGTTATCCTATCAAGAGCGAGCTGCAACCGCCTCTGGTGTCCAGGGGAAGCTGGTGTCCGTGGACTCTACCTGCCTGACAGTGGGGCAGAACTGTGCTGATGCAGCTTCTGTCAGTGCCGTTCTCCATCAGTTTCTGTCGGCGTTCCTGCTGCTGGGCTGCGGTATTCTGCTGGCCTGCGCTATTCTGGCGTGCGAACACTGCTACTTCAAATACATGCGCAAGCAGCTGGCCAAAACCGACCGTGGAGGATGCTGTGCTCTAATCAGTCTGGTGAGTCCAGTACCGACGCCGAAGAACAGGAGGGGCCGTGGTGCCGAGTTGTATCGATGCTTGGCGTCCGTTCGCGACTTTCCATGGTTTCTTGGACGTGAAGCAGACGGCTCGACGTGCTGGCCAAAGCTGGAAAATGTCGGGGGATATTCTCCATTTAACATGCTTTTTGAGCTGATAAAGCCAAGCTGTAGCCTATAGTTCTACCAGCCAATCTGTGATCTGCATCAGGTTTTAATAGTCTTTATTTGCGGAGGTTCAGAGCGATTTTCGTTTGTCCGATATTTAGCCGTGTCCTATGTACAGCCGTTGCGTGCCGTTTCGCACAGTCAACGTATGCCGTCAAGAGTGGGCGCGACCCAATGCACGTTTGCATATGGCATAGGTTTACTTGCCTTGTAAGCTATGTTGGCGTGTGTTGTGTCATCAACGGACAACAACAAAGTACAGTTTTCAATTTATTAGATTGTTTGAAGCTTCTAGATCTGCCAGATATCTAGATATTCCGGAAAAACATGTCATCTTCAAAAATGTCACGGAATCCATCCAAACTCCTCCCTCAGTGTCTATCTTTACGCCCCCTCCCTCCCCCATTTCCCCCGGATTTCAAGTCAAACGCATGGCAGACCTGTTACCAAGATATCCAAGCCAGCCACATCTCAGCTGTAGGCAATCTTCCTGTCAGTCAGCCCCACTCTGTTATGCATCTGTTTCCTCAGCTGACTGGTAGTGATTGTAACTTCTGACTAGTGATTTACTGTGGTGCCCAAAGTACCTAAACACTCCCCACGCGCTTTCCGGTTTCTTACCCCTATTCGTCGCGTAGCTCCCTTTACGCTGACGTGTTTGTTTTTCTCCAGAACATGGGCAAGTCTCTGTCGTTTCGGGGGGCGGTGTACGAGGCGCAGGATATCATCAAACATCATCGGTGCCGAGACCCCCTCTGCGACACCCACCTGCTCAAGGTGAGAGGACTGTGCCGACGTTCCCCGTGGCGGTGGGCTTGGCCGGCAGCATACTTCTGTTGATTCATTCGATGTCTCTTCAACCATGGATGCTTACATTGCACAATGCACACGGCGTTGGCTGGTGTAAGGGTGGCGTTAATACATTACTGCGATCTTTTCTCTCGTACAGCTGGCCAAGTATCACGATCAATACCTCTGTTTTCATATCAAACATTCTGTTGGTCTTCTTTCCAATCGCACAATCGCTACAGAGCTGAGTGTGATCCCAATCGAACGTTCGTTACATTTGAAGAACAAAGAAGGCATTCCACGTTTTATCTCGTTGGTACCTTACATTTATACCACTTTTGCATTTACTTTTGCGGCATTCCTAAAGGTTGCAGAGCAGCTGAGGTCATCGCATGGTATCTCACGTCGGTATACTTTCTGAGTGGGATCTGGGATGCAGGAATGGGTTCCCAGTCTCACTACAGCTGCATTCATTGCGTTCGTGATGCTGCATGGAAAAAGTTGTTTGAAAATGGCAGTCGTACGCCTAATGATTTTGGAAAAGTTCCGTCCCTGATAACGTTAGCTGCCGATCGCGGCCGCGACCATGGAGTCCTCCTTGCTGATGCGCGCCTGCTGCCGTGCAGGTGAAGCGGGAGCTGGACGTGGTGTTGATGTGTTACTGTTGTTGTTGGGCCGTTTTGCTGATGCGCGCCTGCTGCCGTGCAGGTGAAGCGGGAGCTGGACGTGGCGCGGCTCCGGATCAGGGAGCTGGAGGACCAGCTGCTGGACCACGGCTTTTCTCCGAGCTCCCGCTTCCTGGCTGCCATACGGCAGGGCGGCGCGCCCCAGAAGAGGTGGGCACGTGGACCTCGCGCGGACCGCCAGTGGACCATTCTGCCGCCTCTGGCCTCGCAGAGCTTGGTTTCGCCACCATGTTTTTGCTGTTTTCTCGTGTAGGGCGTCCTCTGCCCAAACTGATCTCAGTGTGTATTCGGATTGCTGGCCTGTCGGCGTCTTTCTTTCTTTTCCTGGTGTGGTTACACCTGATGCCTGTCTCCAATTTGGAGTGCACTTTTCCTTTTCTCCTTTTGGCTGGTTACAAGTCGTTGGCTCTTTTTCCTACTGATCTCTTTGTTGAGTTATTTTCCGAACGCTTTGTTTCACCGGCCAGACCTGATGGCAGCAAATCCCAGCATGAACTGATTAATCCCATTTCATTTTTGTATGTACTGTAAGTGCGCGGTACCAACGCCTGTGGCTTATTCCACTATGAACCTCCACTCCCCTGTTACCCACAGCAAAAACTCGTGGTGCTGTTTGCCACCAAAAAATGGTGACGTAGAACGGCCAGGGTATGTAACAGACCGTCGCCGCGTCTGTCTCGCTCTCTCGCTCGCTGTCTTTCTTGCTTCCTCTCCTTCGCTTGTGAACATAATGTACCTGGGATGTCCCAGGGCAAATCGACGAGGCATCTATCCAAATGTACTTGCCATATTTACCGATTTATTCCAAATGTTGAATGTGATGTTATGTTATGTTGCAAAATTTTAAATGTAAACGTTTAAAAGATATGCTTCCTTTGATGCGATCTGTGGCCAAGATTTCATATTTCCTATTTTCGGGCCGATCCAACCAAAGGTTTTGGACATACGGTGGTCGGAATTTTCGGAGTAGGTGCGATTTGGGCGAAAAGTGTCTCAGCATATTGCTCCATATCCATAAAAAAAATCATTTAATACATGTAAAAAGGACGTCTGTGAACAGCATCGTCGGACGCAACTTTGTGCGTTTTGTTTTGTATTTTTGAGAAAATTTTCATGCGTTGGTCGTCGTGACCTAGTTTTCGGATATAATTATTGAAATATGGCCACCGATTGCGATCATAGTTAACAATCACTAAAATGTTGCCTTAAGTACTGGCGAGCATAATTTCAATAGAAATGGGGGGGACGTCTAAAAATGCTGGAGCAGGCCGAACTGCCGGCATGTCGGCATAAAAAAGTGGTGGCGTCATTACACGCCCGTTCATACCGTCCCGTTTTGCCGTGTTAAGGGGACGGA
Organism: Capitulum mitella; assembly: GCA_030062745.1. Taxonomy (NCBI): domain Eukaryota; kingdom Metazoa; phylum Arthropoda; class Thecostraca; order Pollicipedomorpha; family Pollicipedidae; genus Capitulum; species Capitulum mitella. Next base: position 28,937,527 of record CP099845.1, on the reverse strand, counting down.
CAAGGGGAACTGTGATCTAAACTGAATTATCTACAAGTTTCAAAGAAGTTGCGCACTCCAGTAAATTAGATACCTAGCTCGCCAACCACGCAGCAGGACATTGGCAATATTTTGGATTGGTACTCAACACGGAATCAAGTGTGGTAAACAGAGGCACAGCCAGGATTTCCATAAGGGAGGGGGCAGAGCTCAGTGTGAGCCGAAATCTTACGAAAACCGCCCGCCGGGAAGACGTTGTGTGATGGTTTTCAAAAAAAATGCGGTCCTAATGGGGGCCTGGCCCCCCGCCTCCCCTTTGGCTGCACTTGAGGTGGCAAGAATGGTCTATAAATATATTCAAAATGAAACAAAGGATTGTCACATAAATGAGCCATTCTATGGACTGAGACGAGGTGTTCCTATTACGGACGGAAATTTTTTTTCGGACTATCGTCATCGTCATGTATATTATTATTTTCACAGCGTTCTGGCCAGGTGGTTTTCCGGCCGTCGTCAGATGTTAACTTGTCAGATGTTAATTGATTCTGGGTAGGAACAGCTGATTTTTTGGCTATTAGCCACGAAATTCTTCCAAGACTCCCTCCCCAGAGCACGACTCGCAGCGATGCATCATGCATTCAGCTGTATCTGTAGTGCTTACGCACTTTTCAGTGAAGTCCTTTCATGTAAATCCACACACGCGCAGAACATCTACCTGCAGTTTCGGCTTTTGGCAGGTTTGGTTTTGTACAAATGTAAGTCGCATGCGTGCCATCTGCCTTCGCCCAAACCGAAAGTCTCCTGACATAAGTCTTTTCCAAATCCTAGCCTTTTCTTTGCCTGGAATGGGCACTAGCAACCAATGTCTTTTTTTTCCTGGGGACATCCTACTGATACCGTCAGATTTGTAGAACGCATCGACAGCTTCCTCTTGCCGTTTTTTGGGGTTTTTCCCTTACTCATCGCTGGTACAACCGGAAGAACACTACGATCACTCCTTAGCTGCCTGCTTCTTTCACCACGTAACGCGTTGTTTCAAAGGTTGCTGTTTCAGCGATAGAGTGTTGAGGCAATCAGAATTTGTTTGTTTGAGGTCATGATCAAAGTTTGAGGTCATGATTCGTTGATACGTTGAAGGTTTCTTTTAACGTCTCTTATGAACTGCTCATAAAAAGGAAAAAAATTAAGCGTCGAAAACATGTTGGTTTTTTTGTTATATCCGCAGTGAATGGAATGCATAAAATGTATTATTTCAGCGCACACACACACACACACACATATATATATATATATATATATATATATATATATATATATATATATATATATATAGCCAGTCGCTTATACTTACTGAGTTTGCCATAACTCCTATGTGGGTAATGGTCACGTGCGCAGCCAAGGGAGGGGGCGGGGATCCGGCCCCCTTCTTAAACCCGCATTTTTATGAAAATCATTGTACGTCGTCTTCCCGGCAGACGGCTTTCGTATAATTTCAGTTAACGCTGAGCTCCGGCCTCTTTTCTTGAAGAAAACCCTGCTTGCGCCCCTGGTAATTATATATATATATATATTTATATATATATATATATATACTCATTTGTTTATGTATTTCTTTAATATGTATAACACATATGTAATATAAGAACAAAAATAACATAAAATAAATAATAAGCGGGCGGCACAAGCGTTGGAACGTTTGGATTTACGGAGAGGGGAGGGTGCAGGCTACTTCACAAGTCATTTATTTACAGTCAGCACCATAGGTTCAGTTTTGAAATTCGGCGTTCAAAGGACAGGGACGTTGCCCCTTCACCCCCTCCCTGCTTTCTGCAGCATATGATGGGCGGTAATGACGATACTCATCATTTTCAACGATATGCTGGCATTTACGGCTCGCTGCAGCATCTTAAAACTAAAAAGCACCATTGTGAAACAGATTATGTAAGCCGACACCATAGGGGACGTTCTAGGACAAACTCTGCAGGGGGTGACACCCTCGTGTCCCAGAATTAGGCTAAACTTGGTACATCAGGGCATCTGGATGCATTTATTGTTTCGTGAAAGTCTGAACCCAGTCGGATCATGGGGTCGAGTTATAGAGGTCGTGACCTATTCATTGTCAGCGAATGCAGCCTATTACAAAACTGGTGTTAAGATATGAAGTCAGCGAACCCGTATATTGCCAGAACCGGGAAGAACTTAGAAATCCAAAAAATGGACAATTTTTAGAGCTTAATATATAACCCTGTGACCTCGTGACTTTTTAAGTACGAAATTAAGCCATTTTGCAAACTTTTATTTAACTTTTCTAACAAAAACAAAGCCTGCGATGCTTAGCATCTCCACGTACAAAAATGTGCTTTCTGTTTCCATGACTGTTTAAGACATAATATTAGCATGGTTGCAGCATTCTGGTCGGTTCTGGTCCCGCACGTAATGCCGACTCAACCAGCCACCAGAAAACCCATTACTCCAGTGACGGCTGCGTTGACCAATGCAAAAATAGGCTCAGTTTCAGAAACATTTTTCACCATCGGTTAAATCACGGTGTTAGTTATGCATGACATTTCTATGCGACATTAGTTGTGCGTGACATTTCTATGCGTCTTCCATAAAAAGGCTTGCGTGACGAGATAGGAGGAATCGTCAAACGGTCAGCGGCAAAGGCTGACCTGCATCGCAAAGGAGGGAGTCAAATTCTGGCGCCAACGTGAGACTTGTCTCGGCTACACTGAGTTCTTTTTCGTTTCTTAGGCCTCCGTCGTTAGAAAAGCGAGAGACCTAGCTGCAGGCTCCTCAGCACAAAGTTTGTGAGAAGGATGGGAAAGTACCGTAGGAGAGCCCCCAGGAACGACGTCGATATAACGACGTTCGAGCTTTCAGTGGGTGGTGAAGGTAAGATCAAAAGGGTAGTGAAGTGAATGCAGTCCACCGCTGTGCTTTCGTCAGCACAGATGATCATTGACCACAAAAACTTTCATACGTATTTGCTCATACCACGTTGTCAGTATACCATGCCATACAAGGTTCACGTCTTTCGCCTTGTTTTTTATGACAGCAATTTCCGTCCGCCACCCAGTTTGGCTATGCTACTGTGTAATATTGTGTAGCGAAGTTTGAGCTGCCTGACCTTTTGCTCACTGCAGATAGTTGATTTTCTTTGCTAGATTATGCCGATAACGTCAAAGAAGTACATCGTGTTCAGCACAGTAGGAGCTTCCAAGTGAAACCGATATCAATATAGCCTGATGCAATATCTTCATAGGGCATCCTTTGACCATGTCTGACCTAGCATGAAGTCTTATAAGGTCAGAATAGGTCAACATGGAAGAGTATGCAGACATGTTTAGTGCACAAGGATCAATCGTTTGATACCCATATTGGCTATAGTTCGATGTAAGAACGTTTTTCGCAGATTTCGAAGTCATGCATGGCAAAGGTCATTAACCTTTTGACCTATCTGAAATCAAACTAAATGACATTTTGGTGAATGAAGATGTCAAACCAGATCATAGGCTCTGTTTTGTTAGGAAAGTTAAGAAAACAGGTGACGAGGTCACGAGGCCAAATATTGACCTAAAAAATTGCGTTTTGGTTTCTGGAGCTCCTTACGGGTCTGAAAATACGCGGGTTGCTTATTTTTGTATCTTGGAATCGTCTGCATTTATGTTTTTGTAATGGGCTGCATTCACTGACTCTGAAAAGGGGATGACCCCTAAAACTCCTGAAAAGGTCATGACCTCCCCGCGACCCAGCTGGGCTTAAACTTTCAAAAAACAATCACTGCATCTAGATGAACCGATGTACTAAATTTCAACCAATTCTAAGACATGAGGGTATTAAATTTGGGACCCAGATATACGATTTGTCCTGGAGCGCCGATTAGGCAACATTTCAGCTATTGTTCACTCTGACCTGAATCGGTCCACATTTTAAAATCCGGCCTAAAAACAAGGTCACCAGTTTCAATGTATCAAAGTAAAAAAAAAGAAATCTGCAAAGCCGCGCTATACAGCGGTAACCATTTCTTGTTTCAACTGGATGGGAATTTTTTGCGATATCGGGCGATATGCTTGAGAACTTTTCCCCATAATCGAGATAATTCTGAGAAAATATTCCGTTGTATTTCCTAAACTGCATATCCAATCGAGTTACAAATTGAAATCTTAAACCCAGGCCAAAGATTACCCCCTGGACAGTACTTCATCAAAGTCTGGGACCATGGTGTGTTTTGCCGTTGTCGATTTGTCCCGGGACGCCCCGCCTCTGCCATGTTGCATGATACATTAAGTTTCACTTCTTCCCTGTAATTGTTGAAACACGGGCTGCGGTATGCAGCATGCATGACTGCGCTTTTTGACAGCATTTGACGCGGTTGATTTTAACAACATGACAGGAGATACAGATTTACGCAACACAGTCCCTTCAGCTCTACCAGGTATGCATCAGTATGTTATCGTTTGTCAATTCGAGACTAAGTCGTGAACCGGTTGAACGCACCAACCTATCCATCCTCCAGACTACCCACGCTGGTGGAACAACAGGGAACTCACAGACTCATACGGAAGAGTACCTTTTATATAGCGAGGGTCCAACGTCTTTCGATCTCGTGTTTGGCCAGCACAGCTTTGATTCGTTGCGTCAACAACTGTGACAAGAGAATCTGGACTCTGTGTCGCAATACTGTACATATGAGCGGTGCACTCGTCGAAGCAGTTTGGCCCCGTCTGTGTAGCCAGATCATGGAACACGTGTAAAATAGTCAAGTGTCGTAATGTAGCGGCGTTTAGGCGGAATGTTTGCGATGTCCGCTGCATGCCATCTGGCTGGTGACTCAGTTGGCTGTGCAGCTTGTAGGATGAAGGTCCTTCGTCGCGCCGCGTCAGGCGACCGCGACGCCAGATGTCATTCTGAAAGACGGACTTCGTATGCCGCGTTTGATAGGTCGGACTGTGGCAGTGTACTCAGTCTAAAATGGGACTCGACTGAGTTTATGTGGTCTCTGTCAGTAAACAGGTAATGTGCTTTGCCTCAGTTAAAAATCGACTGAGATAACGTTCTTCTCTTAAGTCCATTGTCGGACTGTGCCGTACTTCCCGTTTTTGATGAGTGTCTGTTGCAAAAATGTGCTCCGCCTCGGTTCGGAGTAAATTCGAGCCAACGTGCTCTGTCCCAATGCATACTCAATAGGTAACTGTGCCAGTACATTCCGACCCAGTCAACAGCTGATTGAGATTGCATGTTCCGTCTCAGCCAATAGCCGATGAGGACAATGCGTTCTGTCGTAGTCACGAGTCAGTTAAGTCAATGTGCCCTGCGTCAGTGAAAGTTGACCGCAACATTGCATTCATTCTGCCTTAATCGGGAGTCGAGCTGCGACGTTGCGTTCCACCTCACTTAGGAGTCAGTTGAGTCAGTGGGCGCTGCATCCGTCGAGAGCCATTGAAATCTCAGGAGCTGATAGTGACGTCCTCTGTTCAGAATCGATCGGGAGCCATTTGAGCCAGTGATCCCGCTTCGGTTAAGTCATTCGAAATTGCATTTCCCCCCATTTTAAAAACATTTTGCTGTCACTGGTTAGCATCATGTTGTGATGATAACCAGTCTGGTTATCTTGGATTAGCTTTTAAAAAACCAAAAGTTGTTCCTATTTTGCATGATGGTTTAGATTTGGATGCTTAGACATGGTGTTTCGGACGATTTTTATAGCATGTCTCTTCTGTACATTTGTGATCTATTATCTTTTTGTGATCAGTTGTCATTACCAGACTTTCTTATCTTTGATTCTACCTAGAAAAGTCTTTCAGTAAGATCAACATCACCCTCTCGTGGGCATACCAAACGGCAGGCCACTCGTTTTATGGTGTAATCGACCATATAAATCTGTTTCCTTGTTTCTTCACAATTTTGTTTACAAAACCAGTCAAAAGCATGCTTTGTCATGGAATCACTGGAAATGAACCCACAATTGCCTGTGCAGCACCAAATAGTACCGGATATGACTAGCGTGAGCATGCTTGTCACCCGGTTTCCCGGCATTTCTGATGAGCTATGGCACATGATATTCCCGTATGGGATCTGTTCCACCTAAACAGACCCAAATAAACCCATGAGAAACCAAACAAACCAAACAGAACGCAGAAACACAAACTGAGCTTTAGAGAAATGTTTTCTTGACTGGAGCAAGGCCTGACTAATCGGAGCATCGAATTGAACTCGCTCGCAGTAAAGGTAGGTCGACTTGCTTGCTTTAAGGGCAGGTTGGCCATATTTGCATGAAAGGTAGAGTGGCATTGTTCGTAGTAAAGATAGCTGAGGCCTTTTCAGATCGTGGTTTTGAGAGGGTATTGTTGACGCATCTGGATCGTGGCAGTTGAGTGATGACGGTAGATGGTACTGGATGGCCGTGTGAACTGAGGTAATGTCGCCGCTGATCATGGCTGTTTGTGATGATGGTGACTTCCGTCTAAAGGGTGGTATCGGTGGCTGCCATCTGGGTTAGCCTTTTGACGGTACTGGACACAGACGTCTGAGGTGGTTTTGGCGGTGTGTGGGCCGTTTGGTCTCACCTGTGATGGTGTCAGCGTGGGCGTTGGGGCCGGTGTTGGTTCTGGCTGTAGGAGACCATTTTGGTGATGGCCACGGCGTTCCAGACCTCTGCTGGTGATGTTTCCGCATATCTGTTGGTGTTGGCGATATTTTCGTACTTTCGCTGGTGCTGGTGATATTTGCATACCTCTGTCGGTGTTGTTTCCATACCTCTGCTGGCGTTAGCGGTGTTTTCAGACTTCTGCTGGTATTGGTGATGTTTTAGGTTCTGTTCTGGTGATGTTTTCAGGCCCCTGTCAGTGCTGGTGATGTTTTCGTACTTCCGCCAGTGCTGTTGCTGTTTTCAGACATCTGTCGTGGTGGTGATGTTTCCAGATATCTGCTGGTGCTGGTAGTGTTTTCGTACCTCTGTTGGTGCTGGTGATTTTTGCGTGCCTCTGCCTGTGCTGTTTCCAGATCTCTGCTGGCGTTAGTGATGTTTCCCTACCTCTACTGGGATTGGTGACGTTTTTCAGGTCCTGCCGGTGCTAGTGATGCTTTCGAATCTCTGCTGTTCTGGTAATGTTTCGAGACATCTGCCATGCTGGTGGCTTCAGACCTCTGTCGGTGTTGATGTTTTCAGACCTCCGCCGATGTTGGTGATGGTTTCAGACCTCTGCCGGTGCTGTTGATGTTTTCAGACCTCTGCTGACGAGACCGGAGCGCGGCCTGTCCAGTGCCGTGCGGCACCACATGTACACCCAGCAGTCGGCCGAGTTCATACGACTTAACGCGGACAGATACTCTGGCCACCGGCAGCAACAGAGGTAGGCCGCCGCTTCCGCCAGCCGGGTGCGTGGCGGCAGCTGGTCTGGCTCCCTCAGGGGCCGGTTACCAGCAGTCACCACACGCTGGGTGCACAGACAGAAACGCGTGACTTTGTTGGTAAACCGCCAGCTGCAGTGTCCTCCTTGATGAATGACTTCGCTTGCATGCAATTCGTGGCACAAGTATGTTCATGTGGTCGGTTGGTAATGTTTTTTTTTTGTTATTATTCGCTGCCGGCCCCAAAAAATGGCCGGCTGGACTTGTTGCAGGCCAGCATCAGTGGAGATCGCGGAGCTGGAGACCGTACTCTGAGCCGACACACGTCGCAACTCAGCGAGCTGCTGACGGTACGGCGCACGGTACCGCTGTGTCTTCACAAGACAGGGCAAGCACCGATCTCGACACCTATCCCGCAGCTGCCGTCCCCGTCAGTGGGATTGCTGGTGGCCCATACGCGGGAGCTCCTCTCTCTGTCGCCGACTTTCGAGTCTTTATGGTAGTAGCTTCCTGCAAGGAAACGGGGAATAGCGAGGGTTTCATGTTGCTCAGTAACCCGGGCAGCCGTGTCGATTTGCATTCTTTTGCGGAGGCCATTCCGCCCCCCACGTAGATCTTGATCCCTTCAAGTGCTTATACCCCCCATATTTTCTGCTAGTTTGAAAATGGGAAAAAGTTTGTCATTTGGTGTGGACCAAAAAATGATAAAAGTTAGTCTAAAAATTTTCCGTTGGTAAAAATGAATTGGACTGAACCCTTGAGAAACTGGCATTTGGGAGATGTTATTTCTCGGCCCACTGCTTGATCCTGACATAAACACGTAGCCAGCCTTTCCTGAGGGGGATGCGAAATTTTGCCATATGCCACTGGCATACGACGAAAATTATAGAAAAAACAGCAAGTTTATGTAACGGACCTCACATCGTCATATTTCACGCACAGAAAAAACACGTTTGCTTTTGCCAAATATATGTGTATATATATATATATATATATATATATATTTGGCAAAAGCAAACGTGTTTTTTCTGTGCGTATGATGTATATATGTATATACATATATACATATGTATGTATATATATATGTATATATATATATATATATATATATATACTATTCCGTATTCCTGCAAAATCACTAATATCTAGTGTACACTGTTTGACTCAGCGGTGGCCATGGCCTTATGCCCCCTCCCCTTGGCTACGTCCCAGTCCGGACGGCTGAATATTTTATTTGTAGTTCTCTGCCGCACAGCCACGAACGATACCATTGCTGGGTACCAAAGCTGGACGTCCTGCTCCTGACGCTGAATCCCCGCAGAGATTGCGGATTCAATGAAACTAGACACTCATGGAGACTGGATACCTATTCACTGATACCGGAGAGTCAGAGACTGGATGTTCACTGACATAGTGGGAGACTAGGACTACAGTCGGTGATATTGGGGACACAGCGACTGGAGCGTCGCTGATAATGCGGAGTCACAGACTGAGGTCACTGATACTGAGGAGTCAGAAACTAGTCAGTCGTCGAGACTGAAGTCACTAAGCCTGGATAGTCGATGTGTCTGGATATTCGCGTAGACTAGACAGTCACCAAGATTCCAGTCATGGGACTGGAAAGTCACTGAAACTGGACTGCAACGAGTCAGTCCAGTCACTGAGACTGCAGCGCCGCTGACTGACTCGCGCTGAGACTGGGGCGTCCGTGTGAGTGCGATCCGTCGCGGTCAGCATGCCGCTGTCAGTAGACAGCGGGACATCGCTGCAGAGCGGCAGACTCGATATCGGTGTTGACAGACAGTCTAGGGTAGGCCTGAGCGCACGACGGCGGCCGGCGACCGCGCGCTGCAGCTGTTCTGAGCTTCCACCGCGCTTACTCACGAGCCAACGCCTCGCCGCTGTGCTGTCCTGTCGCCGAGACCCGGCCACGCCGTGCTTCTGTGGTTATTTCCCCGCGACCTGGTCCTGGCCTCCGGCCCAGCAGCGACCGTCGGCGGACGGCCTGTTGTCTGTTACGAGCGGCGTCGTGCCCGTTTCGTTCTGCCACGCAGCGATCGTTGTGCCAGCGCTGTCCGTGCCGAATCGTGGCAACGACACGGCCTGCCGCCCGTTGTTCAATGGGACGTTCGACGTAGCAGCTGTAGATTGTCGCTATGGACACTGCCGTGGTTGTGGTTGCATTCTGGCAGTTGCGTTGCGATCCGTGAATGCCAACTTCGTTGTCTACGCTCTTGTTTGTTCGCTTGTTGATTTCCGAAAATAAACGTCCAAAACTCCAGTGATGCACTGACGTAGAGCTCGCAGTTACCTTTAACCGATCGTCACGTCGTCACCCTTTTGTCACGGCACCAGCGTAGTGAGGAAAAAAAACAGATAAAACGAGGGGGTAACATCTATGAAAATACCTTGTACAATACCACATACTCGTATATACAAGTCTCCATGCCCTGAAACGACATCGGGCACGTGAATCGGGAGCACTGCTGATCACCCTTCATGGAAGGGGCCACATTAGCTGACGACCAATGAAAAATGGCTGACGACGGATGACACACAAGAGATACAGCTCAGGTCACTTCGTCACCACGGCCTGCGTCCCGACGCTGATGCTGGCATCGACCCATGTCAGTCAGACCCATGCCGTGTCCCAGTAGGAGGGTCCTGTCCGACCAGTCAGGTCCCGTTCGCACCGTTCTGGCCCGCCAGGTCCTGTCCGGACGGTCAGACCCTGTCCGTCCGGCCAGCCACGTCTGGACACTCCGGCCCGTCCGGAGAGCGTCCCGGACAGCCAGGCACCGTCCGGACAGCCCGACAACGTCCGGACAGCCAGGCCCTGTCCTGCCAGCTAGGCCTTGTCCGGACAGTAAGGTCCTGTCCGGACAGTAAGGTCCTGTCCAGACAGTCAGACCCTGTCCGGAGAGTCAGACCCTGTCCGGACAGTCAGAGGAGGCCACGCGGCGGCCGCCGTCCGGCCGTCACCGTCTGACAAAGCTGCGGTCCATGTCGGACGCCGTCCGCTGGATGTTGTGCCGGTTGGAGCGCAGCCGGTCCTCCACCGTGCCGCGGCCGGCGGCGGCGCGCAGCTGCTCCTGCACGAAGCTGGCGCCCTCAGGCCGACTCTGCAGCTCGGCCTGTTCCCGTTCCCGCGCCGTCTCGTACCTGTCCCGACACAGCAGCGGAGAGGTCAGCGCCGGCGCCGGCGTCCGCGCCCTCCGCGGCACTCACGTCACGCTACCAGTCCCAACGATCGGCCCACAGCCGGAACCGCCGCACAGTCTGCGGGCAGGCGGCGACTGGCGGCCTCACTGGGGTGTGATGACGTCAGTGGCGGCGACAAGGCCGGCTTTAGGCTCGGCCCTTCTCGTAAGGCCGGCTCTATGCACGGCCGCAGACACTGACACGGCTGCAGTCAGTGGCTGTGACCGTCCGTCCAAGGAGAGTGCCGACTATGCCTGACAGTCGACCATTCAACAAACACGGCAATACCTCTCCCGCTCCCGCCATCTCCCCCATAACTAAGGCGGGCGTCGGGTCGGACTCAGCCTCAGTCACCCAATCAACTCCCACGGGCACAGCCATGCCTAATGACTGCACCGGCCGGCAGCTACCCGCCAGCCCTCGAGAGAACATCGACCAATCAGTTACCTCACGACAATCGTCAGCCGTAATAACTGCTACACAGGCGAGCGATCAACAAGCAGAAGGCTGCCAAGCAATCGACACCTCTCCCGGCCACCCCCAACACCTGGAGCTGCTAGAGCCAATCCCCTGACGGACCTGGCCACGTTTTTGGCTCGCTCCTCGTCGCGCCAGCGGGCGTTGTCCATCATCTCCTGGCGCTTCCTCTCCATTTCCTCCTCCGAATTCGAGTCATCCTGACGGCGCCGCGGGCCGCCACTTCGCGACCCATTTTCACCTCGCTGTCTGTCTTTGTCTCCGTCTCTGTCTTTCCCTCTCGCTCCGGCTCTCCCTCTCTCTTTGTCTCGGTCGCGATCGCGGTCGCGGTCTCGGTCTCGGTCTCGGTCTCGGTCTCTGTTTTGGTCTCTGTCTCTGTCTCTGTCTCTGTGTCTGTCTTGGCCCCGCTCCTTGTCTCGGTCCCTGCCTCTGTCCCTGCCCCTATCCCTGTCCCTGTCCTGGTCCTGGTCCCGGTCCCGGCCCCGGTCCCTGTCCCTGTCCCGGTCCCTGCCCCTGTCCTTGTCCTTGTCCCCATCCCGGTCCCGGTCCTTGTCCTTGTCCCTGTTCCTGTCCCTGTCCCTGTCCCTGTCCCTGTCCTGGTCCCTGCCGCGGCGGGCCGCCCCGGTCTGACTTCTGCCACTGGCCGCATCTGCTGCCGGCCGGCTCGCCCTGGCGTGACACATACAGAGTCGCGTGAGCACATCCAGCGACGGCCAAAACACTCGCCCAATAACCCGGCCCCACATGGCGGACAATGTTGCGTGCCCTGTCATAGCCCGCCCTATTTCGGCAGCACCGGCAATTTACGGCTAACAATTGGCGGCTAACATATACAATTAGCGGTTACCTACCCGACAGCAGCACCAGCACGGTCTTGCACGAAAGCAAGAATGTGGAAAATGGGCAACATCTTAAGCCGTGTCCAAAACACGAAAAATGTGTTTACAGCCCCTGGACGGAAGTCCGATACACGTACACTTCAGTGAAGTAAGAGTGACGATACGTCAGCGTGGCGGTTGTCGGGTTGTTGGAACTTTTGCCCTCGTCCAATCCCTTATTTACACGACGTTTTGCCAGTCACATCTACGTCAGCCAAAACGCACACCTTAACAGGTTCAGAGGGGCCCTCACTTCTCAAACCGCTGTGTAAAATATGTGTTGGACGAGTGTCACACCAAATAATCAGAGCATATGACCATGGTACTGCACAGATCACAACGCATTCACTTTAAACGTGGCTGTAAAATTTATACAGTCCTGAGTTGCATGCAGCAAAAGACAATGAGCCAGAAGAGATTTCACGAGCAGCGCAGGCACAGTGGATAAAGTCGCGGAGCCGGACGGGACGGCCGAAGGCAGGCGACAGTCGGCCGGGCGAGGTCTGCGCTGCGCGTGATATCCAGTCTCACCTGTCGGCCGGCCGGCTGGACTGGCCGCTCTCCACCGGCCGTCCCCGAGGAGGGCTCTCGTGTTCGTCCGACGAGCCACTCCAGCCCGCGCTGGGCGGCCGGGCACGGCTCTTGACGGACTTTTTCTTTTTCGGCTCCGGTGATCTGCTGCGAGAAGTGCTGCTCGAGGAACTTCTGGCCCGTTTCTTCTTCTTCTTGTTCTTCTTCTTCTTTTGATGTGTCTTGCCCTTCGAAGACGAACCTTTCTTCCTCCTTTTGCGTTTTTCGTCGTCGCTTCCCGAACTCTCGGATGCGTCTTTTCCGAGCAAGAAAGCCATCTTTGCAAAAAGTTTCTTATCAATATCATCAAGTTTCTTCTTTTTCTTATCACTACGTTCTTCACCACCTTCCTCCATCGCAGATTTAGCTCTTGTCAGTTTCTCGAACTGTTTCCGTTTCAATGGGTTATCCATAACCTCTTGCAATGTTTGGTCTTCTTTCTTCCGTATTTGAAAAAGGGGATCTTCTTGTATTTTCCTGGCGAGATCCACCTGCATCTGACCCAGGTCTCGTCGAGCGACCGAGCCTGGCAAAATTTCATGCTCCACTTTGTACACTGGACCATTGCCCTTTTCTTCCTCCTGAAGCTTCTCAAAATTAGTGTCAATCTTTTTGCCCAGAAGGTATTCCTCTCTGTTTAGGGATGACTTATTTCCCTCATACATCCAATTCAGCTTCTCAGTCATGATGATGTGTTCTTATGCTGTCTTAACAGCACCTGCAGCAGGTGATGAGGATTTAAAATTGACAGAATGGAAGGTTCTGCCACATCATTTCATGGGATGAAATCTACACATTTTGTGTTTTACCATACATGGAATGATATGATGTAAATATACAACATAAAAGATGATGCTGCACACACATTTGAATGTATGAAAAGCATGTATGAAAAACATGTATGAAATACATGTATGAAATTCATAAATTTCAATATATATATATATACATCATAAAATTCAAAAAAAATCATACATGTATGAAAAGGAAGATGCATTTAAAAATGTATGTAGAGACAGCAGTCATTAATGGCAGGGACCACATTTCAATGCAAACCTGATCAGACTGTAAAAGGAATATAATGCAACCTTCACAATGCTGTTTTACAGATGCAAAAAAAAAACACAAACACTATGGCCAACAAAAGAAGTTTCCTGAAAAATTGGCCATATGCAGTGTCAAGAGTTCATACTTTCCTGCACTCAAAGCATTCCACATTTCTGCACTGAATACATAACCACAAAAGATAATGTCACAAGATCCACATTCCACCTCACTGGACATTCAACCTCACTATCTCAAACAGCTCTTTACTACTCCCATGGATGGAGGCAAAAACCTTTTGCTGTATGGCCCCTGATTGAGCCAGAACTCAAAGACATGTTGTGCCATACAATTTGCACAGACATCTGTCTACTTCTGTTGATACATGGAACAATCACCTTGTGGACCATGTTATGCCAGCTAGTCATTCACACTTCACTTTAAAAATGTTGAAATACTGTGCTTCCTGTACCACATATTTGTGAATTAACAAAGTTGCTGTCATAATCCAAAAAAGGCCTACCAAATACCAAAATAATCTTTCTCATACTCATGCACAGATCTGTCTCCCCTCAAATCATGCAAAAAGTAAAAAACTTGAGGTTCCCTGCAGAAAGTCTAGTAAATGCCCTCCCATGACAGTCAGGATTAACGGCTTTCATCTGCATGATCTGAAATGGTCTAAGCCCAAATAGCCAAATTTTAGCTCTACCTGCTATGGGTCAGTGGAAGTAAATTAGCAACCATGACAAAGATTAAATGGGGGCAATACCAGTGAAGTGCCCATCACAACATGCATGCATTTTTATAACCAGCCAATGTTTAATGTGCACTTCCAGCCTTCATATGCCATTTTGCACAGAAGGATCAAATGGATTGCAAATGACAGCCATATTCTCATGCCTGGGCAATAGCAGCATTCCAACATCCCATGACAACCAACATGAGAGGTTGTGACACAACATGGCCCTGGCAGTCAAGGGCATTGTTAAATACCCAGTGTCCAACTAACAGCCATATTCATATATCATGAGGCATTTTACACAGTTAACTGTAAAAGTGAAAATGCAGGATTCATGGCAACTAATGCATGTGGCTTAAACACATACAACCATATCATGGACATCCATCATCTCAACTTAACCATAAAAAGCAAGAATCTAGAACTGCCAACACTCACAAATAATGGTCAGGCTGGCATCAATTCAACCCAATAATTGGTTATCCATGACCATGCTGACTTTGTAACCAGCAAGAACATGAAACAGCCTCTGGCTTGGCCCAATAAACTCACACAATTGGTGGGCCCAGCATTATACATTACAGTATTATACATGCATCATGCAATATCCCCAGACCCAGATAACCTTGTTGCTACCAAACACCACTAGGGAATAAATATCTCTTGAGAAAAAAGGAAATGGGAAAGCACAAATAATTCAAACCCATAGTTTGCCAGAATAAACGCAACTGGTTGCACTTCTATAGCGCACAGACGCATCCATAAAAGTGGATGAGGCAAGGGTGTTTTTCTGATTCGGCCCAAATTAAATTTCCGAAATATGTGGGGGATCAAGTGGGGGTTAATATTTGTCGGATATATATATAGCCTTCTCGTATCCGATCGGACAGAACAGCGCACCTACTGAGCGAGCTAAGTGCTCCGTTGACGTCACATAATTCTATCCGATTTTATTTTCGATCGCACATATCGCTAGGAAATTAATATCATTCCACCTTACCCAAAATTTTATGGTTCATGCTCCATGGCCAAGCTTTATCAACCGCCGTAGGAAGCCAAGAAGACAACCAAGGCGCAATAATTCGACGTAGAAGAAGTGTATCAGTCTTTTGACGTGACCATCATGTACCCAATTTATGTACGGATGCTGCCAATTGTAATCGTTTGAAAATAATCCATCTAGTAAGGAAAAAATGGTCTCATGCAATATTGAACACAAGATTGCACATTATGATCCTTCTCTCAAAACCAAAAGCTGTTCTTGGCGGATATTATGACGTCAAAAAGTACACAGATGACGTTATTCGTCTATGAATCATTCTCATCAAATGCCCACAGGCCGTCTGTGAATGTTTACAAGTGGTACTCCTCACGACCTCTGCTAGGACGAAGCCAGAGAGATATTGTGAATAGCTTTAACTAAATATCTAGGTGGCTAAGGTGAGATGTCAGCCGCAGGTTTTACGTGTTCTACATTGCGGCCATCTTTCACTTACCTTGTAGGAGTAGCTCAGTATATTTATATTGTATTCTTTCACACAGGAATAAAAATTTAGAAATGGATTGGGGGTGCTTATTAATGCATTATGTTGGGAACTCTAGATCTGTGAGTGGTAATCCACCTGATATGTTTCTGTGCTAAATTTGCAGAATGGGCATGATCCATTGACAATGGCAATGCTGAAATGTCTAAACATGCTTAAAAAACTACCCTCATGCAGTTTCACATGTGGCAGCTAATAAGGTTTATCTTGCAACTTTGCCTTGTTTCTTGTTTCTTGTCCCTTGTTTGTCTCCCCCCTAAATAGATGACTGATTGAATCCTGATAAGTCTTGACACAATGTCCTGGATATTGGCAGCACTGCATATCCAGGGCAGCAGGGCAAATGACATTTTTGACTTTTCTTTCCATGCATTTCTGTTATGGTAGTTTTCCTACCAAGCAAACTTTCCTAAGCTAGGGCAGTTGCCTCTGCTGCCTCTTCCCCCCCCCCCCCATCTGGCAGCCTGCCTGCTTGGAGGCTGTATGGCTGGATTCTTACATGCTGGCTGGATGCATGTAGTTCTAATTGTCTTGCATGAGCCCAAAAGGCTGTATCCAAGCACACAAAGTCACAAACAGAAGCAAACAGTTTTAATATATTTCTGTAACTGCCTTTATCATAAATATAGCTTACTTTTCCAGGTCCTTGAGGCTTCATCCTCTGGAAGACTGGCAAAATGAGCCTGTTTGGCAAGAAGCTTACTGCAAAAGGTATGGTGATGTGATGGGCCCATTTAGGAGTTTGGAGGTGTAGAATTCTCAGAAAATGGGGCTGTTTTCAGTTTGAGTATTTTTTAATGCATTAAGGGAGACAAACTTCTTCTGAAAATGTGCAGTTATGGCCTCCATGATCCCTCCTGTTCTGTCCTATTTGATATAGTTTCATGTATTCTTGGTTTTGAAGAAGAGGTTTCAGGAATTCTTAACTCTGAATTATATCTCCAACTGCCTTTTACCCAGATATCACACACATGATATGAACCCTGCATATTGCTTTCTGTTTGGATCTTGTGTTTAAATGAGCTGCCTCCAGATGCAGGGCAGTTCCAGCAGTCAGAGACAAGTGAACCATGCTTTGTTGTGTTCTTTTTTTCTGTGAACAGCTGTGCTCATTATTTCTGCAGTTATTAAGGTTTATAAGTGGAAATTTGGACTTTCAGAGCAAATGCGACAACAAGATCGAGCATTGAAAAAGACTGAACGTGAATTAGACAGAGATAAACGGAAATTGGAACTGGAGGAGAAAAAGCTGGTGAGTGTGGCAGACCATATGGTAGCAAAAGTGGAAGATCTATTGGCAATTTCATACCTTTATCATGCATTGCTGCAGAGGGCTTTTAGCTCACCAGGTATACATATGCATTATACAGTGTTTACATATCAGTTAGCAATCTTTAAGGTTACAAACATATTCCAATTAATATTGAGCACAAGATGCCCTGGGACAGTCTTGGAAGTGCTGGGCTTTCAGAAAAGATTGTCTTAACATTGATATATGGGTTATTGGGCCTTATGATGTATGGTTGCTGCTGTGAATGTGAGTGGGACCTTGGACCATATTTGGACTGGTTTGCTGTATTTGTATGTGTTTTGGTGCTAGAGCAGATTAGTTCATTTCATTAGTTTGTCAAAGGTCAGTGGTTATGTAAGAACTCACAGTGTGTAAGAAGCTTGCTTATTTGCTTGGAAACTTCAACCCTAATCTCTTTGGATTGGTTTTCTGTATTTATATGTATGTGTTTTGGCCTTGGAACAGATTAGTTGATTCTAACAGTTCATCAGATGTATGTGATTACTCACGACCTCGTTGGTGCTGGAGAGACTTGCACCATTCATTCAGAAACAGTGCTTATTTTGTGGTGCTGTGCTAATTTGTTCACTACACTTTGTGTGCTGCCATTTGTTCTTTGTGTGGTTTTTGCAAGGGCAGTTTTCTTTTGCCTCCATTATGATTTGTAGTCTGCAGCTGTTTGCTGTTTTTAGTGTCTGCTGTTTTCCTGCCATCAGTGGTCTGTCTAGTATTTAGATGATATCATTCTAATTCCTTGTATTCTCGACACCCGTGACCATGTGTAAAACATTTGTTTTTGTCTGCAGGAGGCCGAAATTCGCAGGAACGCGAAAGCTGGCAACAAGGAGACCTGCGCGGTGCTTGCTAAGCAGTTGGTCCAGCTTCGCAAACAAAAGGCCAGGAGTTGCGCAGCCAGTAGCCGGGTTAGTCTGCTTGATGAAAGCTCAGCTCAGCTCAGCTCGGCTCAGCTCAGCTCAGCTCAGCTCAGCCCAGTCCAGCTTAGCTCAGCCTGGCAGGGTTCCAGCTTAGTGGGAATGGCTCCCCACACTTCGAATCCGTTCCTCGTCGCTCTTAAGTTGTTCTGTTTCTCCAGCCTGCTGCACGTCTGAATATCCATATTTGTAGTCGAAGTGACGCCCCGTCACGAAGTCACTGGTGAATGGCTAGCTGGTCTGTGGCCTGTTGTCTGTGGTTATGGCTCGGCTGGCTCATCTTTGTTCTCTAACCGCCCACCGCGGCCTTGGTCGGGGTCTGGTCCTCCTCTGACCATCTGCGCGGCTCCGATTACAGCTGTGCTGCCGCAGGTTCACGCGGTGTCGGCCCAGCAGAAGACGATGGGGGCGAACGTGAAGCTGGCAGGCGCCATGGCGAACACGGCCAAGACGATGGGCCAGATGAACCGTGCCGTGAACCCGCAGCAGCTGGCGCGCACCATGCACCAGTTCGAGCAGGAGAACGCCAAAATGGGCATGTCGGAGGAGATGAGTGAGTTGCTCGCCGGACGCCGGCTCGGCGCCAGTCTGTCGGCATTGTTTGTCGTGCAGCCTTTGCAGTTGGCCGGACACAGGACCCCAAATGCAGCAGCGGCAGTGGCGGCGGCATGAGCCGTGACTGGGCCGATGGGTAGTGGCGTTGCAGCATTGGCTTGTCAGCTGGTGGAAAAGTTGGCTCCGATAGCGTGTGGCGTCGGGTTTTACCGGCGTTTCTGGAGCGTTGTGGAACCACGTGCCTTCGATCTGTTGAGGACCGAACAGTCGGTCCTGCCGGCCTGATACCGCTCCTGGGCCATCTTTGGGAACGGGAGAGCGATGCTGTTTGGCATGGCCCTTCGTGCAGATGGCATGTGATGGGTTTAGAAATGGCATTCCTTTGGTCGACAGTTGGATCTAGAATTTTCGGACCAGGTTACTGATGCGGCATCGTTACGCTGCGTTTTATGTGATTTTGTGAGGCTCGTTGAGGGCATCCGTTGGAAACGGATACTATTTTTTTGCGAAAAGTATTCCTGGACCAGGGTCGGAAAGGGCGCTGTTTTTTTGTTGTGGAAGGCCACCAGAAAATATGTGTTCCAGAAAATTTTATACCCCGAAAATTTGATCTTGTACCTCCATCGAGAAGCTACATTGTAACCATGTTGACGGATTTCTAACTCCGCTAGCAAATGACTCTGTCTCCATTGAGTAAGAAGCAGGTATGATGTCGTGCTTCTTTTTAGTATGTTGTCGTACCTGACTGACTTACACCAAGAACGCCAACTTAAATCACCATTACTCTTTGCAAAATGTTGGACTCCAAAACAAAATTATATTCCAACACCAACTACAAAAAAAGAACAAACAAATTTCCAGCCATGTTTGGGACTGGTCAAGTTCTTTCTGAAATTGCCTCCCGTAATTTGTATGTTAAGAGCGAAATGTGGAAGGTGGCCGTCCTCAGACCCGCAGAGGATTTGCCGACACCGTTTTGTGCCTTTCCTGCAGGAGTGATGGGACAGAGCGCCGACAGTCCGTAGCGACATCTGTGCTGCGTTTTGCGCACGTCTCGGTGTATGTGCAGG
This sequence comes from Capitulum mitella, assembly GCA_030062745.1. Taxonomy (NCBI): domain Eukaryota; kingdom Metazoa; phylum Arthropoda; class Thecostraca; order Pollicipedomorpha; family Pollicipedidae; genus Capitulum; species Capitulum mitella. The sequence goes on along the minus strand of CP099845.1, from coordinate 28,917,891 downwards.
TGGTGCCCGGGCCACTGGGCTCGTGGCGACAAACGTTTGTGCGTCCGTACTCTGCGGTGTACCCAGCGTGCTGGATGCACACGAGGAGCGCTGCCGTGCCGGCGGGGTGGGTCGGTCTGCGCTGTGGCGGGAAGTGCGTGGCAGTGGGTGAGATGTGGCCTGTTATGGTGTGCTGCAGAGTGTGTCAGTGAGTGACTGCTGGCCTGCTCTGCCTTGGTGTATGGTGTGTTTGGTGTGAGTGTGGTGCATGAAGTTGTGCAGTTTGTGATGCGGCGAATGCCCACTGGCCTGTTCTGTTGTAGTGTGCAGTATGTGGTGCAGTGGGCCATTGCTCGCTTGTTGTGTCGTGGTGTGCAGTACGTGATGCAGTGGGTGTTTGCTGGCCGGTTTGACTGTGGTGTGAACTGTGTGGCGGTGGGCGTGAACTGGCCTGTTCTGCCGTGGTGTGCAGTGTGTGGCAGTGAGCGACTGGCCTGTTCTGCCGTGCAGTGCAGTTCGTGATGCAGTGGGTGACTGCTGGCCTTGTCGACAGTGAACGACACGCTGGACGACCTGCTGACCGAGTCCGGTGACGAGGAGGAGGGTGACGCCGTCGTCAACCAGGTGCTGGATGAGATCGGTATCGAGATCTCCAACAAGGTGAGCTGGGAACGCCGCGGCCTCCTGGCGTCCCGACCACGGGGCATATGTGTAGGAAAATAGTATAGGCAAACCACGAACCTTGTTCAGTGGCCTGGGACATCTGTTCTTGACGTGTTCTAAAATTTTTCTTTGATGGCGACGAGTTGAGCAACAAATCTTCAGCCGTAGTACGGCGTCGGGCTCGGGAGGCGACACCTAAAGTGAAACCGAAACAGCCTCCGGACATTTGTTAGATGGTTGGAAAAGGCATGCATTGCCCTGTTCTTTGTGTTCAGAATGTTGTTCTTTTCGGGCCCTGGTTTTGATGATGGGACTGTGCTACTGTGGTAACTTAACAGGCCATTTGTTGTGCCAATGTATAGAATTCCGGTTGAGGGATGCGGGGTGGCGTGACCGGGCGGCTGGTGTCGACAGGTGCGAGACGCGCCTGCGGCCGAGCGGGGCGCCGTCGGCTCGCGCTCGGCTCTTCCCACCGACAGCGAGCTGGCGGACCAGCTGACCAAGCTGAGGGCCAACTAGCGGGCCAACGGCGGGACCGGCCCCTGGGGGTCGCCCCCGCCGCCGCGGGCAGACCTGAGCAGCCGACCCCCCCCCCCCCGTCCCTGCCCGTCCCTGCCTGCTCGTGGCACGCTTATACGGACAGGGCATTGGACTTCGCACAACGAGTTTTGGCGTTTTAGCGTTAGTGGGGTTCACGCCGCAAGAAGCCATAATTTGAAATAGGCTTGGGCCTTAATGTTCTTATTTAAAAAATGCGTTAACTCAGTGCTGGATTTAGTTCAGCCTACCCTGGATTCTCCTTTAAGTTCCAGTTTTGATTCGTCTGTCTTGTACACTGATCGAGGTCGTACCTGTACCGTATGTAACGGGAAGCTCATGGACAGACTCACATTGTTCGCACCAAAGAGGGGAGCGTTCCCTGTGTCAAAATGGATCATCTTTCTCCTTGTTTCTGTGGCCTTTGTTTTCTACGCCCCTGATCCCCCAGAATATACTGAGGTGCAGTTGTATTTTTATTGATGTGCTTGCTGTTTAGAAAGTGTAGATCATGCTTGAAGTGTCGCTATCGAAATGGAGGTATGTGGCGGTTGAAATAAATGAGAATATATCTTATTCTTGGCCTGTCCGCAGATGAAAATGACAGACGTTGCGTTCCCAGCAGACCTAAGCACCATGAGGTATGCTTGGGTCGGAAGGGAGACAAACGTTGTCGTTCTTAGTCTACTTGCAAACACGTACATCACGCGAAAATTCTGGGCGCCGAATGACCCTGCAGTCGGTGCGCCCCTAAGCCCCAATAACCAACCAACCAACCACGCGAAAATTCCCCCCTCCCAGTATCCTCCCGCTTGTGAAATCATGGTGATCCTTCTGGCCTCCAATTGCCAACCGGTGAATAACTAGGGAGTATTCCGTGTTCGCGCGAACTGTGGACGTTTCCGGCGCGTGCGAACTTGATATTAGGTCTCGTAGATTTGTTTAAAGAGTGAGCTAAATGTAAAGAACAAAATGTTACGAGTTATTAAAATGCCGTTGAAATATTGAAAATGTAATTACCCAGTGCCCTGGCCGGTAGCCATGCACATGTTTGAGCTAGGTAACAATATACTGGCGCTGTAGGGCTTATAGGTAAATTAGACTGACACATCACTATCGCTTCAACCGGAAAACAGGTGAAACATCCCAGCGAGAACAGAACACTGATAGCAAGATGTGGAAACTGGAACCTCGAGAGGCTAGCCAGAGGTACTAGCTGAACTGAGGCCGACTGGGGTGTTACCAGAATAACAATGTTCAGTGAATCACTGTCTTTGGCTTGCCTTTTGGCCGTTCTGCTGACTGTGCGGAAAGTATTGGACTGGATGAAACACTTCATCTTCTCCGGCTGCTATGTTTTTAGAATCAGTTAAACGGTCATAGAAATGGGGGAATATGCAAAGGTGGCGCTATGGATTTTTGGTTTTGGGGTACTGCCAGGGGCGCGGCCCAGACAATGGACTCTTGGAGGGAGACCCCGTCCTCAAAACTGGGTTTTTCCGCGGATCCGGGCCACTTAATTTCACAATTTCCGCTTTTTTTTAATACAAACTTGTCGCTGATCTGGCCGATATGACGGTTGGTTCCCAAAAACCTACCAACCAATTGTGTGCTTCACTAAAATATTTCGCCTCATGAGTTTTTACGTTATTTGTCCATACGATTTTTGTGGGGCACTGGGTATAGACGGTACCCCATAATCAAGTGACTGTAGGGCACTGGTAACCCGCGGTGGCGCCGTCCATGGGACTCTGCCCCAAACACAGGACCGAATAACACTCTGGAATACTCTGCGTACAGCCACTCCGCCCGGTGGTCTGGATAGCCCTTCAGTCATAAGCGCAGCTACCGGATGTGGTGGGCCACGGAATGGTTTTTTTTCGCATCGCATGTAATGCACCATAAAACCCCAACACTTTTTCCAGAGAATACGAATGAAATCACCCAAGACGACAGCCAGCGAATGACTAATAAGACCGCTGGAGGATAAAGAGCAGCGGCATATCACTGACTGACATGATGATATAACACACATGACTCCTTCTCAAAACTGTCTAGAATCCTGACGCTCGCCTGTGTTCTCACCGTCCCAAGAAAAGCGCTAACTTGAGCCCCTCGGTTTTTTGGCCACCAGCAAAGCCTATGCCTTCAGCTGCATACGTAATGGTGCTGAGCATCGTGCCTGGATGCCAGGTTACCGCAGGACAGCGGGTATGATGAACATGAACCGCAGTGATTCAGATTATTATGTCATAGTCATAGCCTGTGACTTCATGACTTGACATGGCATGACTTAAACTATTTTTGCCGAAAAGCAGCTGTGGTGTTTAAGAATGTGTATTGGAAGTTCAAGGTTAATGGCTTCTAACGCTCAAGTTTTTTGTCGTTAAGTAATGGCGAAAAGGCAAAGGTGAAAAAACTGCTAGCGCAGAAAATAACGACATGTAAATATGTCCGTGTTTGTGTTGCATTTTATCCAACAGAGTGTCGGCGCTGATTTAGTAGGATCAGGTGCTCTTGGAGGTCATGGTGGAACCAGGTGCAGTGGCATCAGATGTCAGGGATCAAGGGATTCAAATGACTGCGGCAGAATGAGGTGTGAAGGGATCAGTGTGTGGTGGGTTTACGTCTAACGTGGGACCATACGTAAAGGGATCGACTGTTCCAGCAGGCTATGGTGGGATCAGGCAGGCACGTAGCCAGGATTCTCCTCAGGGGAGTCAAATGTCAAATTTTGCCATCTGACTGGCGCTGACATACGACAAAATTTTTGGGAAAAAGCAGCTATTTTGTGTAACTGACCTCGTATTTAACGCATAGGAAAAACATATAATGTTTGCTTTTGCATGTTATATATATATATATATATGTATATATATATATACTCAGTGTATATATATATATAGCATATATATATATATATATATATATATATATATACTCATATATATATATATATATATATATATAAGCTAACTATTCCGCTGTGTGTATGTATGTATATGAGCGGAATAGTTAGCTTATATATATATACATATATATATATATATATATATATATATATATGTATATATATATGCATTATCATATATATATATATATATATATATATATATATATATATATATATATATATATATATATATATATATATATATATATATATATATATATATATATATATATATATATATGCATATGTATATTTGCTTTTCATTATATATATATATATATATATATATATATATATATATATATATATATATATATATATATATATAGAGTGTGTGTATGTATGTATATGAGCGGAATAGTTAGCTTATATATCATCATACATATATATATATATGCTATCATATATATATATATATATATATATATATATATATATATATATATATATATATATATATATATATATATATATTCCGTGTTTTATGTATATATATGTGTGTGTGTTTGTGTGCGTGTATATGATCACTACTCCGCATTCCTGCGAAATCGCTAAAAATCTGGTGCAGATCGCTTGGCTCAGGGGGACATGGCCCCATGCCCCCAAGGTTGGCTACGTGCCTGGGATCGGGTGTGGCGAGATCAAGTGCTCCGGCGGACTGGTGGGATCAGGTGTTCGGGATCAGATGCCCCGGCAGACTATGGTGGGATCAGGTGTTCCTGCAGACCACGGTGGGATCAGGTGTTCGGGATCAGATGCCCGGCAGACTATGGCGGGATCAGGTGCGGTGGGATCAGGTGCTCCGGCAGGCTGGGCCTGGCCCCGGCGCGCTGCCGGTGGGCCGCCGGCCGGGCCTGAGTCAGACCGCCCGGAGCCGGCCGGCCGGCCGATCGGGCCCGATACCGGCCGGCCGGCCACACCGGGCGCCGGCGGCCCTCTTTGAAGGCTGATTTAGTGTCTCTGGACGGACGCAGCTGCGCCGACCGGCGGCCATTACACGGCGCCGGATATCGGCGCCGCATCCCGGCCAAATTGGCCCTGTTACGGCGGGGCCGCGCGGCCCGATTTGTCGGTAATAGCGGCGCCGCGCGGCACGGACCACCCCTGCGCGGCGGCCGGCAGCGGCCGCGCTCGAATCATGCACAAATGAATACGGTGATGAGAGGGCGGCGGAGGCGGCTCGTGTCTGAAGCCGGGCGGCCGCCTCCAATTTGTTCGGCCGAACGGCCGGATGAAAGGATCGGCCGTGTTCGAACGGCTGTGTTGACGGCGCGGCCGCCAGTCAGGCGGTCATTATCCACTCAACAGTTCAGCCGAGCACCCGACACCGCGCCGGCTATGGAAACGGCCGCGCCTCGGGCTGCACTCGGCAAATTGCTCGCTGGCGTGTGGTCAGACCGTAGGTGGCCACGCAGCGTTTCGGACTGGATTTTCCCACCAGGGCTTCATCGCATTTGTTCCACAAGTGTTGCAGCGTATTTGTTGTGAAGCGTCGTCTGTAAACAGTGAATCCTGAAGTCAGTCACATTTCTGGACTGCGTGAGTCTATTCCTTCAGCAGGGAACGATGCAATTACAAGGCAGGACCTCTTCCTACATACCCGCACCATCAGAAGGGCTGCGGTCCAGTGTTTGGGTCGTAAGTTGTTAACCTATATATCCAGCTCCTGGGCGACGTGAATCACCCGTAATAGGAAAGCACGGTGTTTCTAAGGTTTATAAGAGAATGACTCATAAATACCTAGCCTGACGTCGGCAGTAAAAATCGATCTTAATTATTGGGGCGAAGGGCAGAGGGATGACACTGGGATCAGGGTCCATAGCAATCAGAACCTGATCCCGCCTCCCAAACAAACTCAAATCCGCAGTTATTTCGTCTTAGGCACCAAGCCAAACGGCGTTGGAGATCTTTAACAACCAAGTTCTTTGGCGGCAGTATTTGTTTCAGCATCAGACTCTTCCCATGTTGGTGCGTAATGCATGCAACATTTACACGATTCTGGAACAAATGTTCTTAAAGCTAGTGTGCATACGCAAATGTGCTCAAGAACCAACGCACAGATAGCTGATGTACGTAAACGCACCGCATTTGTGCATGGGCAAAAGTGCGTACGTCATTGCACGTCAGCTAAGCTGTAGCGTGGTCAAGGCTGGTTTTTGACTAGCGGGCTCAGCCGCCGATCAATCGGCTAGTCGCAGTGGCAGGCTAGCCGACGTTAACCGGCTAGCGTCGCCCCACGCCCAAGTTAAAGATCACGCTAACGTGACCACCATGTCCAAGTTAAAGATATCATCGGCAGCCTCGCTGCCCCTCATGTGAGCGGGATCACGCGTGACCTGATGGCCAGCCGACGCAGAACCCTCCGAATGTTTGGCCGTAACTCATCTGAATATCGCGAACGTAACTAAACTCGCATTGTGCGTTGTCGAGACCTTTTGGCTCGTCCCACCTCCGCGGCCATACCCAGAGGCGACAGCTTCACTGATGTTTCTGGAAGGAAGCATACCTCGGGAAAGTTGCCTAACATGGGGGTGTTTCAGTGATCCGCTTTGGACCCAATTTCGCACTGTATTTTCTCAAACGACCTCAGCCTTTCCAGTGAGGGGACGGAGGTCGCTCAGTATGCTGACGACACTCAGGTGATCGTCACCGGGAAAATGTCTGGTCTTTCGACGCTTATTTGGCAAATGGAACGCACCCTTTCATCTTTAGAGGGATGGTTTCGCGTGAACGCTCTCAAGGTAAACGCGGGAAAAATCTTAGGTAATTTTTGGAAGTTGCCAAAATTTGCGCAATATTTCAAATTTATCTGTGAAGTTCCGAGACGCAGCACTGAACACCCTCCATGAAGCAAAAAATCTGGGCGTCGTATTAAACAGCATTCTCTCCTGGAATTCCCACGTTTCGGCCATAAAAAGACGCTGTTTCGGTATGCTGATCGGCCTTTTCCACCTGCGGGGTCGCCTGCCGCGGCGTGCCGTCGACACCCTCGTGTCAGCCCTCGCTTTCTTGCAAGTCAAAAACTGTTTTTCGGTCTATGGTAATGGTACCAAGAAAAACTGAATGTGGATTCGAAAAATCATAAATTTCTCGGCGAAAGGCATTTTTGGACGACAGAAATTTGATCACGTGTCTGACTTGCTGGGGAGCCTGAGCTGGCTGCCTGCGGAGGAACTGATCACTAGCGACACCTTGAGTCTCGCTCACAGAGTGCTATCTGGCGGCGAGCCGAATTCAGCTGCTGAAATGTTTGTCCGCAACCGAGACATACGTAGCCTCAGTAAGTGCCAGGACGAGCTCTTCCACCGGGTCCACTCCAAATCAGAGTCCAGCAAATTGGGCTTTGTTTACCGTGCTATGACAGGCTTCAACCATTTATCTCATGGTACAACTGGCCTTCCAGCCTCGACGTTTCAAGATTTCTCTGAAATATCTGTTAATGGAAGGGAACGGCCTTTTACTGCTTATCACGTGACTGGTGCTCATCATTGATGTTCAGTCTTTATTCTTGTGATACTATTTGTGTTTCCCATACTGTTTATTCTTACCGACTGATTGCGCGTGTGCGCGTGTGACTGCGTCACCCAGTACCTCATCTGACTTCGTTAACGACTTTTTGACTTTGGGAAAGTGATATCCATACGTTTTCTTTTGGAAGAATGGAACCCCCGATGCCTTACAATACAATACAAAACAATAAAATACGACGCGGCCAGCCGGCCGTGTCGAGGGGTGCGGGATGGTAGGTGGCTGTTAAAAAAGTGCACGCGCGTGCAAAAGTGAGCGTCGCAATGCATGCGCAACTAGTTGTTCGTCTTTGGGAGCAGCCATGATTTCTGATGGTCATTTCTCCAATATTTACCAATTTCACAGGTTAGCGAGGTGCAACACAAGGATACCTGCTCTGGATAGCTGCACTACCAGGCAAGACCTAGGGAAATTTGTCAAGGTCTGGCGGACCTTGGGGAATTTATCCAACGTTTGGGAAATCGGCTTTGTTCTTGGGGTCTTTGGATAAATTTAAATTGATTCGATTAAACTGAAAAAGACTGCGGGTACATTTTGAACTTCACTCCCAAAAGTAAAACCCATTTCGAAGCAACCCCCTGAATACCTATGCTATCTGGCAAGCCCTGGGGAAATTTCTCAGGGTCTGGCAGACCTCGAGAAATTTACTAGGATTTTGGGAAGCCGGCTTTGTTCTTGGGATTTTGGCACAAATTTAAATTAATTCCTCGAAACTGAAAAAGGCGGGGGATACATCAACAACTCCACATCCAGAATCAAAACTAATTCTGGGGCCCTCAACTAGTCATTAGCCATCTGATCACAGAATCGGCTAGCCGGCCAGGTGCAATCAGCCCCCGTGTTACAAATGCCATAACTGCAGTTTAACGCGACCGGAAATGCACCGATGTCGGGCTACGTAAGCGCAAATGTATGTTCGGAAATGTGTGAAATGGGTGTGTTGCAAATGTATGCAAAGGAAGTGCGCGTACGCAAATGCATGTCGGTGCAAAGGTGCTAAAACGAGGTAGGTGCAGCCTATGCCTTGAGCTGCCACTTCTGAACCGAAATTTTTACCGTTGGCCACGAATAACACAGCGACTTGAAATTATTTTAATGAGAAAAATCGAAAGTATACTTCGAAAGTATATAGCGAAGTATACAAGTATATACACTTCGCTAAGATCCGTCTGGTCACGTGACAAGCGCGAATAGTCAGGCTATAGGGGCTGTCACAGGGTACTGGGGAGGAGACCACGTTAACCTACCCAATTTCCGGCCCGTGTGGTTTGTTCTTGTCATGGCCAGATTAAAACAGCACAACTCAACGTCACTGCCTGGACAGCTCTACTACTGCCTGGGTAGCAACCACCTTCCGTGTCCGACCCAGAACGGCTTCCGTCCACGACACCCGACGGAGACGTCGCTGGTGTTCGTCACCGACCGAATCCTGAGTGCTATGGACGTGGGCGACGTCAATCCTGTTTGCCTTACCGATTTAGAAAAAGTTTTGAAGCCATCGACCTTGGCCTTCTGCTTCAAAAATTTCAGTGGTACGGTGTTTCCACTTCCTAGTTCAGCTCTCACCTGCCTGGCCACACCCAAATGTTTGGGTGTCCGTTGCCGCTGGTCATAAGCGCACAAACGGCAAGAGCCAGGGGGTCCATGGCCCCGCTCTTCTGGAAATGGGGTGTCTGACAATGCGTTTTGCCCCCTCCCCCTCCACACTCACGTTTGGGGCATCTTTTTTGCTGAGAATAAAGACGCAAAAGCCAGAACGGGTTTTTTATGTATAATGATGAAGAGGCCAAGGAAACGTTACATACCAAACTATATTTATGAGATCACCGGATTGCCAAAAACACGATAAACACCGAAAGGACGATTTTTATCAGAAACAGCAGCTTTAGAGGCGGGTGCCCACATTGCTGCTCAGTTAGGTAAGGTAAAACAGTACCGAGTGATTTTTACCTTCAAGTCACGGAGTCTGAGCTGGCATAGTCCAAGAATGTGTTGCTGCCATCTGCGGTCTACTGTCAACATCAACTCCTGCTTGTCGTCATTTTTCTTGATAATTCAAGAATTATAGCTTCTCGTCGATGAAACTTAGGAAATCGCCATTTCAGCTTAAACGTCGATTTCTGGAAAACGTTCGATCAAAATCGTATGGAAACTGAAAGTCCTCCCAACAGGAGCCAATGCTTCGAAACGGTATGTTACTGTGGGACGCCCAGTTAGAGGCTTCGAGCTCCCCAATCACGTCATGCCATGCGTCACATTAGCGACGCGTTGACACGAGACGACCGGCCTGATTGGTTGCTGGAAGCCTATTCGCGCCCATCAGGGAGCAGACATTGCACACGAGACCTTTGCTGAGGCCATCGGTTGGAACTGATGAAACGCGCGCCTCAAAGTAGATTATGAAGGTAATGCGATCTGCACTGAAATCGTTTTAATGTTTGCGCGCCCCTGATCCGCAAACGCGAAGAACTATCATCTAACAGGCATGCGTGTACCCGAATACTCTGGTTGTGAATACTTTGGGGCCATTGATGACGTCGCATCTGAATAACAACATGCCTGAGGAAAGTCCAGATGAAGTGCATCATATCGGATGATGCTGCCAATCAAGTAGGAAGGCGCGGATCCAGACGAGGTTAAGTAGTGCACTACTCTTTTGTTGTTCTTTTTTCTACGCCTTTTTCGTTTTTCGGGAAAACTTTGAGCTTTGGAATCTGTGCGTTTTTGCAACCGCACACGGACTCCCGAAAACCCAGAATCCGCGCCAGCTCAGGGCTTACAGCTGACATTGCTGGTAAGAGACAGATCATGGAATTACTGAGACGGACGTGCGGCGTTATGGTTCCCATCGTCCGCACCGGGGAAACCTGTGTAAATCTTTCCAAATCGTTTTGATTGTTCAAGATCCTACATCCTAAACCACATTTTCAAAACCGTCGCGCGCCACTGAACATCATTTCAGTTGCCTGACCTCATCTTTAGTGGTTTCTGTAACGTTGCGGTCTTTGTATGATATAAAGCGCAGCCATCTCTATTTGAGTCAGTGTGTCTCCGGTAGGTAGGTAGGTGGAGCCAAACGCTGAATGAATACTTCCGTGACCTCTTTCCAGAAGGTTGAGACATCACGATTCTTTAAGTATTGAGCGTCTGAGAGAACGAACCTTTTTCCCGATAGCAACACTTGAATTGAAATGGCGATATGCAAAGTATCATGAACGTGAGTTCATGGTTGCTGAAACTGAGAATTATTGGGATGCGCTTGGTTTGACGCCGACAGTAGTGGCTAAAGCTTCTGTTTCTATCAAGTCAGGGTTCCATTCCCGGCCAGACGCTATTATTTTGTCCGGGCTAGCCGGCAACTTGCCAAGATGGATCAGGCACTGGCAAAGAGGACGGTGGTGTCCATGGGCATAACCAATGGAGGCGCTGGGGACATGTGTCTTCCAATTTTCGCAAAATGGGTTTTTGTCCCCTCCCAATTTTGATCGGAAAGCAAACGCTTTTAGCAATTTCCCATTAAAAAAGGTTTTGAGTCAGATTATCACCCACATTCTGATTTGTTCCCCACCCCCCAATTTCTGGGACGTGGCAACACCCATGGTAGTGTTGAAGCATTATTAGGACTTACATTCAGAATTTCAGTCTAAATTTTCCGGTTGGTGTGGAATTGCTCGGTTGGGTAGTGAGTTCAGGGTACAAGCCCATCCCCACCAAACAGTTTTTGAAATATCCCTACGTTTGTGCCTCCGGTTCAAAACTGATCTGGAAATTCCTAACAGTATGGGTGTTTTTCAAGACTTCTCGCTGGGCCCCTTGTTGTTCGCTGTCTTCGAACCACCTCAGTCTGCACGCCCATGAAGCAGAGGTTTTTCACCACGCAGATGATACCCAGGTCCTCGTGAGTGGTCCCAGAAGGGTACTTCCGTACACGATTGCAAGGCTGGGGGCACATCTTGCTGCTCTGGGACAGTGGTGTCATGCCTGTGCCCTCAACGCAAATGAGGGAAAGACTCAGCCGATCGTGTTTGGAAACTAACAAGCTCTCCTCTGAAATTAGAAAATCTAGTGCCAACTTTAGTGGTGTGCATCGCTTGCCGTGCTCGGATATGTATAAAGTATCCCCTGCCCCGGAGTTTCATATAACCTGCTTCTGTTGCCGGTGGTTCGGCATTTCGTCCGGCCTGCCTTAGATATGCCACCAGGTCCTGGAAAACGCCAAGGTTCTGCTGGTGACAGACTTGGTTCTCTCTCAATTCCGTTACTGCTTTTAAGTATACCGCATTTAGCACGAGGCAGCTCCAAGAACCACAAACACCAACCAAGAAATATCTGTCTGGATCCAGAAAATCATTAACTTCGCCGCAAGAGGTGTTTCGGGCGACAAAAATTTCAACATGCGAGCCGGACTCCATTGCCCGTGATTTCCAGCTAAACAGGCACGGACGGATGAGGAACACCTGGCGTGACGGCGACCTGCCTACCTGTACCTCGATCTCGTGCCGTGGCCGGTAAACGGCGTTCTGACTGCCGTGCGCCCGCCATTGCGCAGTTCCATTTCACATGACGTAGAAAACTGTTCCAGTCCTAGTTTGAAATACCGACTGAAACGTCATTTGGAATGCAGGCGGTCTGACAGCGTCTGTACTGACGTGACAGTCTTTATCCATTCTTTTTTTCGTGACGCAAGGCCTAATAGCCAATGCTCTGTGGATAGTCACAAATTTGCAATACAGTGCAATACACTCCGAGTCACGTTAGGAGGCACCGTGTCCGTTAGATTGCATGCAGTGCTTTGATAAGATAGCTAATGTTTTTCGCGGTAAACGGCCTAGGTCGGCAAGTGACGATGAATCCGAGAACCAGCAGGGTGAGCCACTCCTTCACGGTAGGCTCGACAACGATTTCAAGCAAAAGAAGGGAAAGGTTGTTGACTCTGGCCACTATGACTCTGCACTGCTGAGCAATTGCAATAATAATATGCATTTGCTGGAAGGCTACGTTACATGTTTTGCAGTAAGCTTTCAAAGAAGCTGATGTGGAGTAGCGCAAATTGTGGATGTGTGTGGAGCGCGTGATTTATTGCTAGAAAAAAATGTGTAAGGAACAGAGAGAGATTACAAAAGGAGAAACGTTAAGACAGTTTAGCGGAATTGTTAAGAGATATTCAAATGTAACTAAAGGACGCGTTTAGCATCCGGTCCTTAAGCATCCGGCATCTACGTATTTTGCGTTTACCTACTTTCGGGCATTCGTACTTTTGGGCATGCCTACTTCGTAAGGTTAGGTTACGTACATTTGCGCATGCGTACACGATTCTAACGTACATTTGCGCTTTTTTTTTAATTTCTATTTCCTTGCGTCTACTCACGCGTAGGTACATTTAACATGCACATATATGTTAACAACTGGGCATGCGTACCTTTAAGCTGCGTTCAGTTGAGCTTAGGTATATTTAAGCAAACGCACATTTATCAAGCGTACATTTGCCATGCGTACGTTTGGTCTTGCGCACATTGGCGCATGGGAATCTGCCACGTGTACATTCACTTTACGTGGATTTGGCTGGTTACCCACTTACTGTCATTCCGACTAGAAGATACCCGACTGGGACGTAAAAACGACCCTCCCTGAACCTGACATATATTGGTTTTTGATGTGACCCGTGCTCTCCGAGATAATCTTGAGATTAAACAAAAATGAGTTTTGTCCGTAGTGGCATCATTGAAGGAAGCTGATTACTCTTGATGACAAGACAAAATATCGAACGACTGGATACCGAATGGAAAATATCGAAAGCAAGATACCGAGCGCAAAATATCGAGCATTGTAAATATTGTCAGGGACAAACAACGAGGGGGAAGGCATCGAATGAAAAATATCGATCGGAGATAAAGTTTAAAAGGGATTGCCGAATGTCAAAATATCCAACTCAGAATGTCAAAAAAAAATATGAAAGAGGATTAATAGGGCCGATTTATATGCAAAATGAGTAAAATATTCAATGGCAAAAAATTAAAAATGCGATAGAAAATTGTCATAAAGCGTTACACACTGAGCAACTATCGAGATGAAAATGTTGCAAAACAGACAGTAACGCCACATTCGGGAGGCACTGGTTCCTCCCGAACGTTTTCAGAGGATATCCAGGCAGAACCGTTGCCAAGCCTTTCGGAGACTTCAGACCAAATTTCCCGCAAGTTTTCTTCCTATGTTCATTTTGAGTGCCCTGGAAACGAATGTTCTGGGTCCAGTGTTGTTTCTGCTGGGGGCTGCTGCTGCTGGGAAACTTTCAGGGGCTGCTGAACGGGAACTTTCAGAAGAAAAAAAATCGTAACTACCCCACTTGACATGACGGTCTAGCGCCTAACATATCGGCGGGTTCGAGTCCCGGGCGTTCAAACTTTCTCCTTTCTCCATTCTCATTGGTCTTTGAGACAAACGGTGGCCACTGTTGGCGAGACTTTTCTGCCGCTAAAAGCACGTGACAGCGGACCAGAAAATAACTACCGAGAGTCCCGGAACGACATCCACAAGGCTTAACGTCATTCTCCGACCATGGTCCGCGCTCATGATTGCATGTTAACATGGTCAGAGCTTACCTGTTGGTGAAGAAGGAAAACCAGTGGTGCAGAAGGAAGAGAAAGGCTTTGAACAACCGGGATGTGAACCCCGTGCATGGTCTTGACAGACAGAAGCATATACCACTTTAAAATTTGGCTGCTGCTTTATTAAATCTTTATCGCTAGGAGATAATTAACGTTACCTGTGTTTCCATTCCATATTTTGGTATGGAGCAGATGGCCATTTCGATGCACCTCCCTGTACAATGCCTATCAATCGCTAACGACGTTTTCCATTAGGGTATTTTATCCTTTAGACGTTTTATCCGAACGACATTTAACTCGATGTTCTGTGTCTTTTTGCATTCAATAGTTTGTCCCGCGATATTTTTCCATGCCGATGAATATCATGCTCAATGTGTATTCATGCTCGATATTGTGTCTTTCGACATTTTTATCATTCATTGTTTATTTCCATTGATATTTACCCTGCTCCACATATTTCGTTCTGTATTTTACTTCTGATATTTTTCCATTGAACATTCCGACGCACGATATTTTTCCCGGTTACCATTACTGTCTGAATCAGCCAAATCAGCTGACTGCGGAGTTACTGAATGGCTAATGTCAGTCCCACCGAACGGAAGGAGGCGAAGGTACCTCAACAAAGGTACAGCAGACGACGCGCCACAGGGCCAGGGGGCACGAACCCGTCAATCGATATAGCTAACACCCCGATGGAGAAACTGTGTGAGACTTCACGGAGAACTGCACATTTCTACTACTCGTTACCACGCGCAAACATGGGCCAACAAATAACACAATCACGTTTTTATTATTTACGTCCACGAACCAGTTTGAACCAGTTTGTGCCTTTACGTTCATCGGAAAACATTGGAAGAAAATACTTTTTTATTAAAAATGGTAGAAATAACGATTTGCGAGACCCTAACGTACTTTTTCCTTTAGTAAACATGAGTGGGGCTCTGAGCGGTGGTGGATTGGCGTCGAGAGCAAATGACGTGGTCCAGTCTGCCCCCGAATTCGACCTAAATAAGGCGAGATTCGAATGAGGTTCGATTCGAAAATCAAATAGACAGATTCCCAACGACTGCAATTTGAAATCACGTTTCTTAGGAACGTCCACAACAGCCGAGCCAATTCGCTCCTCCACCTCCTCCGTTCTTTCCGCTTTAAAATGCCGCTTCGGCCTTATCGTAGGTCAGCTGTGCTTCATAAGGCCATTTGGCCCGCACCAGCACGATATCGATTTTTTTCCACTCGAATTCTGGAGCGTGTCAGCACGTTTTTTCAGTGCCGTGCCTAAAGGAGATACCCTTCGCAATTTGTACATTGCTGTAGGAAGACACAAGCGCATGTACGCTTGCTCCGCTGTGCGCTGGTGCAATACCGGCTGCAGTGCTGCACGTGGCCGGTGACTTTGGTCTCAGGTTCCTTCGTCCCCACAACGAGCTGTCCGCATCGGTCTCTGGATGATATGTCCAGTGTTCTTGCCAATCGGCTCATCGGCAGTTCAGGCGGCGCCACAAAGGTGCGTCTGGTATTTGGCAGCACTACGTTTTGTTGCGCCACCCGGCGCAGCTCCACGCGCGCGTCGTGGTGGCGATCGGCGACTGCGGTACTCCAGGCGTCGCGTTGCTCCCGTCTTCTTGGCGGGGAGCGGCAGTGTGGGCGGCATGCTGCGACAGCCGCCGCTGCCGCCGGCAGGAGGATGTGGGCGGCCTGTGGGCGGCATGTTGCGACAGCCGCCGCTGCCGCCGGCAGGAGGATGCGGGCGGCCTGTGGGCGGCATGTTGCGACAGCCGCCGCTGCCGCCGGCAGGAGGATGCGGGCGGCCTGTGGGCGGCATGCTGTCACGCCTGCTGCTGTCGGGCGGCGGCCATGCGCACCGCGTTCGAGGGGAGCCGTCTTCATTCTTCTTCTTCGGCCTCCCTGGCCCTCTCCCCCTTTTCTTGACAGCCTCTGCGGAAACTTCTCGACGTTGGCCTGCTCCAGCGACCGCAGACGTCACAAATATACGTCAGAGACTCATCGCCTGGACTCAGGAAACAGGTCGAGTCCAACCGTACTCCCGTGTCAACAGTTAACATGGAGTCTGACTCACATTTGCTCCGCGATGAGCAAGCACATGCGCGCCTACTCCGCTGCGCGCTGGTGCAATTCGGGCTGCAGCGCCGTGTTCGGTCGGTGAAATTGGTTTCCTGTTGCTCCGCCCCTACCACAAACTCTCCGCCCCTGTCTGTTCGCATCACTCACTGTTGGTGATCTGTCCAGTATTTCTGCCAGTCGGTTCATCTGTAGCTCAGGCGGCGCGACAAAGATGCCTCTGGTACAGTGCAGAGCTGCCTTTCGTAGCGTGGCCCGGCGCAACTTTTCGCGCTCCTCGCGGTGACGCTCGGCGTCAGCGGTAGGCTGAGCGTCGCTTTGCTCCCCCTCCTGCCGGGCAGCAGCCATTTTGGTGGCATGCTGCGACAGCCGCTGCGCTCACGGTGCACCGTACGGAGTCGTCACGTGACACTGCATTCCTTTGGGCCCGTGCCTGGGTCGTGTGCAGGTTTCATCCTCCAACTCGTTCCAGTTTGACCTGGGTGCGTGACAAATGGTTTCGGCTGGACACACACACACGTCTTGTTTTACTATAGCAGATAATGTTGTGTACAACAAATTCTGTTAAGATAAGATAAATAACCTGTTAGGGTCATATTTATGCATCATTTTAACTGACTCGATTACGTATAAGATTTTTGGCCGTATGCATTTCTTATTTTTTAGCTTGCCTTTAAATGATGTTGACCATTGCCAAGGAGCCTCGGTATTAAAATATCTAGTTACGCAAACAAGACGTAATTATTCTTTTGCGCTTTTATGTCACAGCTCCTGGACATGTTTGTAGTGTCTCAAAACGGTGTGCAGTGGGCAAATGGGGATTTTAATAATAATAATAAATAAATAATAATATATAATAAATAAAAAAATATAAATAAAAAAAAATAAATAAAAAATAATAATAATAAATAAGATAAAAAATGGGCTATTAGGCTGAATGTCAGAGGAGGCAAACCGGAATAGGAAGAACATCCACATTTTTCAGTGGTTTTGTCTTTCAGTCATGTTTAATTTAAAAGAAAGATGTGCTCTCCCTTGATCTTCGTTTTTTTGCCATGCCTTAAAACAACGACTGCATAGTCTTTTAGCCCTATTCCCTGAGGAATAGGGTTAAAAGGCCCTATTCCTCAGGCCCCCCTGAGATCTCGAAAACTACACATCCGATTGCATCGCAACAAACGGAAATCGATTCGTCATAATGTAAGCTAAATTTCCGTAAAAAGAATCTTTGGGAATTTTGAAAGGGGTGGACACGGGGACAAAGAAGTCGAAAAGGAAGATATTTTTGGACTTGTTATAACTCTGTTGTTTACGGATCGATTTTGATGAAAAGGGCATGAATCGCGGGATTATGGATGGGATTTTTACCATTGGTCCATAAATTTCAAATTTTCGGAAAATTCAGAAACATTCACAGGGTTTTGAAATGGTAGGATTAGTTTTTTTTAAAAAAAAAAAACTCAGGTAACAGAAAGTTAAAAACGCCTTTTTAGCTTTTATTAGTCATGATGTGCTGAAGAAGCACAAATCTTTTTAAATTGTTTGTATAATGTTGGTA
Organism: Capitulum mitella; assembly: GCA_030062745.1. Lineage (NCBI taxonomy): Eukaryota > Metazoa > Arthropoda > Thecostraca > Pollicipedomorpha > Pollicipedidae > Capitulum > Capitulum mitella. Next base: position 28,899,986 of record CP099845.1, on the reverse strand, counting down.
TAGGAGTTGCCAGGGACATGAAAAAAGGGGAAATGTCATGGTCACATGTTCATCAAGTCACCTTACGACCTTTGACCTTAAATGGCTTCAAATGACCTTAGAGTTGCATGGAATGATCTTGAGTGCATTTCATGCTGTTTGAAAACGTTTTCAATCATTTGAATTCAGTATATTTCTAAAGTTCCGTTTTACAACTGTTGTGATATAGGGTAAGCGCATTGGCATTTTAGGCCATAGCTCCGCGACCCGACCTGATATCGACCTGAAACTTGATAACACAAATGGAGGGCACCCTTCTACGTCATATGTACTCTGGGCCTGGTACTAGGAAAAATAGCACCAAAATTATTACTATGAAACCAAATTTCGACTTTTGGCCTTGACCTGGCCTTGTGAATTATGCTTGCCCAGCTATTTAGCAAATGATTTATATACCTCATAAAGTTTTAAGTGCTATCTTAAAAACGCTATTTTCGGCGGCCATTTTTCTTTTATCCTCGACAGGGCCAAAAATGGACTGATGTGCCTCCCAAAAACGTTGCTTGGCTCCACCCCAGAGCAAAATAGAATTACGAAATTTTGCTACGGTACGTAGTAAAATAGTTGGGAAAATTGTTAAGCTGCGTCGAAACCCCGGCATTGGCAAGCAAAAAACTCCAAGGGGAGGATTCAGCCCCACTGCCCGAGAATAGGGTGAATACTAAAATATTTGCGTCATATACATCACATACTTTTGCGTGCCAATGCATGTGGAAATTGAAACTGGAGTCTTTATGTGCTGTTCGAATTCTAGAACCATGCAAATTCTTTTCGCTACGTACGCAGCTCCCTGACAAAGTTATAGAAATGGTTGGATCTTCATGACGTTGTTTCCAGAACAAAGGGCGAAAAAGTAATGTCGAATAACGCCGTTTTTGGCAGGTTGCGATTCTTAAGCTCCCCTTCAGATCCCTTGACTTAAATGGGTTATAACATTGGCGGTGCCTCGTATTCCCACCAGGTCGGGGAGGGAGTGCATATGCATTATGCAGTGCCAGAGGGACGGAACGGCATTTTCGTCTTTTTTCCTTGCATCGCCACAAGGACAGCACGCATGGTCCTGAGCTTGGGCGCAGCTGGCCACGTTTACCCTCCATCCAGCGGCGCCGTCACGCCACAGTACGCAGGCATTCAGATTTCACCAGTGAAATCCAGTTCGCCAAACTGCGGTAGGAAAATGTGGTTGAACGGGTGGCATCATACGAAGCGCCTTCTGCGGCTGTCCATTGCACCGTTTTGTAGATATGATGTTATACAGATACATGTAGAGATATAGTCACTGGTGGGCTCGGGAATGGGGACATCGGGGCCATGGCCCCGCCCCCTCTGTGGTAAAATTCGAGGCCAATATGCCTTTCGGCTTCTTTTTCGGATAGAGGTTGTAAATACTTTATTTCAGAAAATCGCTTATATGCATGTAAGTTTTTGAAAATGGTGAAACGAAACGGCCGAAATCCGAGGAGAAATCAGCACTTGGAGGTGGGTCAAGTTACACAGATGGAGGGTGCAGAGTCGGCGATGTCTGCAACAGGTCTGGTCGGATCGGACAACAAATAAGCATGCTTTCCGTATGCAATCAATATCCAAAAAGAGCCGCGACAACTGAATACCCAGAACAGGAGTTACAATGGCATCCGATCATCCACCGAACGCCAGCCCGCCCAGTACCGGAAATGAGCTGACCGCGCGTCAGGTCGTTCCTGCAGGTGCTGCCGAACGGAGAAGGTGACGTGCTGCAGGACGCTTCGTTGGTTGTGCAGGACGCCTGCAGTGCAGACTGTGAAAATGTGATTAATGCGGACAATCAGGACGGCTGGAAAGGAATGCGGGTTTTCCCGCGCGCTCGGTAAGGAGCCAGAGCGGTGTTCGTCAGTCTTATTAACTGCATGATTTGTGTCGGTCTGACGAAGCCATTACCTATAACAAGGCGTGGACCCAGATTTCGCAGGAGGTGGGGAGAAGGCTGACAAGAAGGCAAGCACATTGACCTGTGAGCCCGGTATCATCCGCAGAATTGAAGAATTTTCCTAAAATCCGCCCAGAAAATGAAAGAAGCACGGACCACTGAAGACCTCACCTGTATTAGCGTGCATGACGCAGAAATTGCAGGCGTTATTCAACAAGGCATGCTTGATCTCAATTTTCTTCAAATACGTGGCAATTACAACGCGGACAACGCCTTTAAACCGACGGCACTGATCACCAGCGTATTCCGCCACGTACACACCTGTCGGCAGACCAACACTGGCCTACCCTCCGGTCAGGGACGCAACCATAAATTTACTCAAATTAAATTATGTTGTATTTGCGATGAATATCGTAAATTACTTAAAGTGGTGTGTTTTTACCACTCTGGTCGATGACCTGAGGGAGCGGCCCAGACCGGACGGGCCGTTCCTCTTGGGGTGCGCCTCAGTTTCCGGCACCCGAGCGGGTCAGCCGTCTTTGTCAGAGAGGCCGGTGACGCATGTCATGAAATGGCCGCAAGTCTCAACCTTTGTGCCAGCGTCTCCCCCAGAAGCATTTCTTTTTAAAACAATGACTTGTATTTGATGTGCCCATCTGGTTTTGGCGGGAGAGTTACATAAATTGGAAAAATTTGTGTTGAAATGCTCATCCGCAAATTCTCATCAACGCTAAGCCATTCGTGTCGAAGTTGTCAAGAAAAAAACAGTGGCGTGGGATATCACGCCGACAATAGCGACTACGAATGCAATGACGTGGTGACGTCTTCTTCGTCTAAATTTGCAACCGCACAAGGGCCCCGTTTCTAATGAACTCACCATCAGTCACGTCATGGCACCCTCGACATTATCTCGAGCCTGCCCACCCACCAGCACCCCTAGTCCCACGTCCGAACGATTTCAAAAAATGGCTGGGCGGCGTTTAAGCGCTGTTCCAGTTTATAAATGGACAGCAAAGTTCGCGCAAGGCATGAAAGATAATTCGGCGAAAATGCTTTCATCTGGTAAATTTTTAATCAATCAAACAATCATATCGTTATGTCGAAATTGGAACAAATACCCAATGATATGGAAAAACCGTATCAATAGAATGGCATCAGTGCCCAAGGACAGCGTTTTTTTCAGCCGAGTTCCAGACGATGCAGTGATGGCCGACCAAGGGAGGGTCTGCCCTGGGGCCACCTGCCCAAGGACACAGTGTGGGCTGTCCCAGTCGGCGGCTTTGTGGGCGGAGCTTCAGCAGCCACAGATGAGGGCCTCACGCCGTGACTGGCCTCTGCGACGCCCTTGGAACGGTGAAAGGAAGGGACCTCCGACAGAGTTTTCTGCAACGAGCCGTCCTTTGTGCAAGTTGTGCTTAGTGGTGGAAGCTGAATCGCTTTCACCACGGGTTCCATAGGACGTTTTTAGTCCTACATATCTGGAACTTGACGATGAAATGCTTTCGTGTGATACAGACAAATGGTAGCTGAGACCACAATGTTCCATATTTTTATCCTCCAAGCCATTTCATGTGCTTGCCGTCTTCTCTTTTATATATCACGTACAGTATGATTTTGCCCGAAAGAGGGTAGAAGTATGTTGGCTCATAAAGCTGGGTAGTAATTAAAAAAGAATGAAGACAAAAATCAGTGCATTAAATTTTTAGAATCACTTCTTAGCTATGTTTCACAGCAACAGGCTTTTTTTGGGATTCTGGAAGCATTCCATTCCCTGCAAGCCAGACACGAAAATCTGCAACTGCCCTGCATAAATTCTTCACTCAGAAAGCCTGCGTAGGTCTGCATCTCGAGTTTACCCAAAACTAAGATCTGGACATACAGCATCCTGCATTTTTTGTAGGTGAACTGTTTTTTAGTTTCTAAAAATATATGTACATACTGCGTTAAGATAATAACAACGTTTTGCCAAATATATGGCATACGTAATGGTCCACATCACATCATGCGCTGTAAGTAACAAGCAGCAAAATGATATGCTCCTTAATATGGAAATCATGTATCTAATCATATCTTTGTAAAACATTTCAGGTCTGAAATATCTTTCTGGAATCGAATTCTGAAACTGTTACACTTTTGCGACAATTCACCAGCCATGGGCTATGGCCATTTGCCCAGTAAATGACGTGTCTAACATATTGAACTCAGTGCAGTATTATCTGGCAATTCAGTGAAAGTGCAAATAAATGAAATTCAGGAAGTTAGCGACATCTATGTTACAGTCATCTACGAACGTACCAAAGGCCAGATGAAAGCACATCACGCTATTTTTCCAGCCTGAAGCAGGCGTCAGCATCCACCAGCATCGCACACTCACAGACTGACTTGACAGACAGACTGGGCTTGAACAAATGCAATGTGTTCCATAAAAACGCGTTCTGCCTCCATCCCGTGTCTGTGTATTTGTGGGTTACGTCACGCAGCCTCTTTGGCTCATGTGTCCGGAGCCTCATGTCAAGGCCTGTGTCGCGCCAGGCATCGTCTTGTGACTGGAAATTGACTGCGCCGGTCGCCATTCTACAATTTTTGCTATGTACGCATTTTATGGGTTTGCCTGTGAAAAGCTAGCAGTTTGCTCTACCCGTATCCGCAGGTTTACCCACGGGTAACGGGTGGATAACGGGTAATCCGAGAATAAAGGTGCTGAAAGCCTCTATTCTGGTTAAACTTTTCTACGCTGTGGTAAGCCTTGTAAGGTAAACGTTGTTTGGTGTCACCTTCCTCCTCGGGCAGCGTTGGATAACTGAAAAGGAAGTTCGTGCGATACGAGAGCACCGAACAAGACCGCGGTCGGCTTTCCCTGAAAATCGCCTGGAAAGCTCGCTGGGTACTGAACTTTGAGGGGTCCGCATTGGTCAGCTTTTCATAAACAGATTAGCTGAATCCAAGAAATGTCGTTCCCACCATTTTCAGCAATTTTTTTTTCTGAGAGAGACCTAGTAGCACCAGAAATGTAATTCAAAAACCGCATTTCGATGTTCCCTACTGACAGCGGCAGTAACGTAGCCAAGGGGGTCCTAGGGGTCCTGGCACCCCGAAATTTTTCGAGGGACCCCCTGGTATTGGCCTAAAGGGGCCCACTGGCCGGAAAAGACAAACCCATTCCTCCGCAAAGGGCCCCCAGACCCCAGGCAAAGACCTCTCTGGCAGGAGCGGGAAGCCCCCGGAAAAGCGTCCCTGGAAAAGGTAAGGGGGCCCCCGGCATCTACCTGCCAAAAGGCATAGGCGAGAACAGGGAAAGGATGCACTGCAAAGGAGCCGCTAGCCAGCAAAGGTCCTCTTGCCATGGATGGTGTCTGTGTGTCGGGAAGGGAGCCCCAGTGACGCAACGTAAGACAAAAGACCTAGGGGTCTTATCATCCCAACTCTAGAAATTCTTGGGAGGGAAAGGAATCCTCTGGGACCGGGCCCTTGACATGTCCTAAAGGGCCCCAATGTCCACTGGCCTGGAAAGGTCAGTGGACATTGGGACCTTTCCAAGATACCTTTCCTGCCGGGCAGCTCCTGGCAGGAAGGGCATCACTTCCCTGGAATGGCCGCCGGATGCCAGAACCCGGCATCGTAGCGGCGTAACTAGGTGATCATCAAGACAGTTCAATGGAAAGGTAGACAGGTTGGCCCCTGGCAGGCTGCCTGACCATTTAGATCCGGAAAAAGTGGGAGGTCTACCGTTGATTGGACCCCAGTGGCCAGAGCAGCAAATATAGATAATCCAGGTCAGCTTCTCAATAGAAAGCTTGGTTATTATGGGAAAGAAAACAGGTTATTGCCAAGTATCTCTAGTGTTCTAACCATGGATAGGAACTTCATTTTAAATCCTTTTGACGTGGTGCTCGCACCTCCCCTCAATGTTCATTTCAGCCCCCCATGATAATTTCAGCCCCCCAATCTTGGAGTGGGGCTCACCATGGACTGTGCCGGGGCCCATGATTGAAATGGCATTTAAATTTGATGAAATATTCTGCAACTTTTTTCAGACGACGTTGCTAGTCAGCAACCAGACTCAAGTTGCAAAAAGATTTCCTCGTCTCTCGATTAACGCCTATTCCCGGAGGGCTAGACGGTATGGAAGATTCCCGGCAGGGGGGGCGGATTCGGTCCCCCGTGAGATCTCGAGAACTACACATTCGATTTCATCGCAACAAACGGCAATCTTTTTCCGAAGACGCATACTACACTTTCAAAAATCAAGCCTTCAAAATTTTTGGGAAAGGTGGATACAGGGGGCCAAAAAAGTCAAAATGGAGTATTTTTGGACTTCTTATAACTCCGCAGTTTATGGACCCATTTCGATGAAATTGGCATGAATCGAAAGATTATGGATAAGACTTTTACAATTGATAGACACATTTGAAATTTTGGGAAAATCCATAGGCGTTCACAAGGTTTCGAAAAAAGGAGAATTAGTTTTTTAACAACTGAATGAACAAAAAAGATAAAAACACTTTTGTTGGCTTTTACTAGTTATGTTATGCTGAAGAAATACAAATCGTATTACAATGTGTATATAATGTTAGCATAGGCAGTGTCAGGGGCATGAAGAAGGGGAAACTGTCATGGTCACACGTTCTTCAGATTAACTTATGACCTTTGACCTTAAATGACCTCCAGTGACCTTGGAGTCAGTTGAAATGATCTCGTGTGCATTTAATATTATCTGAGAGCGTTTTCAATCATTTGCATCCACTCTATTTCAAAAATTCCATTTTACGGCTGTTGTGATATAGGGTACAAGCACTGACAATTTACGTCATAGCTCCGTGACCTGAACTGATATCAAGCTGAAGCTTGGTACACAAATAGAGGACACCTTTCTACGTCATATGCATTTCGATTTTGCTATTTAAAAAATAGCGCCGAAATTATTGCTATAAAACTAAATTTTGACTTTTGGCCTCGACCTGGCCTTGTAAAGTGATCTCAGATGAACGGAATTGTATTTGTACGCTGCCCAACTATTTAGCTATACATCCCTACAAACTTTTAAGTCCTATCTTAAAACACTATTTGGGGCAGTTATTTTTCTTTTACCCTCAACAGGGCCAAAAATGGCCTGAGGTTCCTCCCAAAAACGTTATCTGGCTCCACCCCTGAGCAAAGAAGAATTTCGAAATTTTGTCACAGTACGTGGAAAGAATGGCTAGGAAAAGTCACCAGGTTTCGTGAAGCTGTGTCAAAAACCCTGGAATAAGAAAGCAAAAACCCAGGAGGGGGGATTCGGACTCCCCCCTGCCGGTAATAGGTTTAAGAGAATCATTTCCTGGAAGTTTGAGGGCTTTCTAAAAATAATGAGGGCGACCTCAAAAGCTCGAGGGCCCAACGGCATACTCCATGGTCCTTCTAGATGATTTCAAGGGGACCCTCTAGAAGAATCCAGTGGGCTCTCCTCCGGTCTTAGGGGCCCCTCCTTAAACATTCTTAGGGACCCCCTGGACAATCAAAAGGGGGTTTCTAAATCAACGAGGAAATGGTTAAGGGGCCCTGAAAAAAATGTTTGAGAGGCCCTCTGAAAATACCAAAAGCCCTTTCGAAAACTCGAGGGGTCTAAAAAACTCACCTGGGCTTTTTTGATGAAATGAAGGAATGACCCTTTCCCAGGCCTAAAACTTCCTTTTTGAATTCATCTCGAGGAAACGTTGATTTTTTGCGACGTTCCCATATTTTTGAGGTGCTCCGAACATTCAGAAAGGGAGTTTTGAGCCGGACGAGGCATTGTTTGAGAGGCCCTCTGAAAATATCAAGAGGTCTGTCGAAATGCTTGAGGGCCCACAAAATTCTAAAAGGCCCTTTGAACTAGTTCAGTGAGGGGCCCTTCTCTTAGACCTAAAGAATTCCTTTGAAGTAAAATTCATTCAAGTTCCTTCCAACGAAATCCTTGGATTAATTTGTAGGGCCTTGATATTTTCAGAGGTCAGAGGTCACCTCAGGCATAGAAAAGTTACACCGGATGAGGAAATGCTTGAGGCTCATTTGAAAATATCAAGGACTTTCTGAAAAGGTCGACAACCCCACAGACGCAGCCAAAGGGGGGTCCGGCGGCCCGGGCCCCTTTCTTAGGCCCAAATTTTCTTCCGCAAACCATTGCACATCGTCCTCCCAGCAGGCGGTTTTCGGTATTTCAGTTCACATTGAGCTCCGCCCCCCCCCCCATTAAAAAATTTCTGGCTGCGCTCCTGAACAGCCCCACAGAAAAACTCTAAAGGCTGTTTAGATGAATCCAAGGAGTGTCCCCCCAAAAAACTAAGGGACCCTTACTGAATTCCTCTCGAGGGCTCATTGGAGTTTTTGTGCGGTCCTGAAACATTTGAGAGGCCCATTGGTATTCAGAAAGGTCTCTGAGACATTCAGGATAGGAGTTTTTAATCGGATGAGGAAATGTCTGAGGAGCCCTCAGAAAATATTAAGGGGCTCTCAAAAGGCTTGAGGTCCCACAAAAACCCGACCGATCTTTAAAGAAAAGGAGGGACCTCCGTGGCATCTGAGGGCCCCTCCTTAAATTTATTCGGAATATCAGAGGCTCTTCATATATTCTGCAAAGTGTGAACTGGACGAGTAAATGTTTTATGGGCCCTCCGAAAATATCAAGGGCAACCCTAAAACGTTTAGAGAACCACAAAACTCTAATGGATATTTAACATGAATTCCCAAAAGTATATTTGTATTCATCTAGAGGACCCATTTTAGTGTTTGTGGACCCCTTAACCCTATTCCCGGAGGGCTAGACGGTATGGTCGATTCCCGGCAGGGGGGGGGCGGATTCGGCCCCCCCCCTGAGATCTCGAGAACTACTTATTCGATTTCATTATTTGCCGTGACGTGAACTACATTTTTATAAAAAGAAATTTTCAAAATTTTGAAATTTGTGGATACAGGGGGGCAAAAATGTCAAAATGGGGGGTACTTTTTGACTTCTTATAACTCCGTTGTTTATGGATCGATTTCGATGAAACTGGCATGAATCGAGAGATTATGGATAGGGTGTTTACCATGGGTATGCAAATTTGAAATTTTGAGAAAATTCATGGGCGTTCACAGGGTTTTAAAAATAGGAGGATTAGTTTTCTAATAACGGAATGAACAAAAGAGGCCAAAACACTTTTTTAGCTTCTGCTAGTCATGTTATGCTAAAGAAGTACAAATCGCATTACAATGTTTATATAATGTTAGCATAGGCGGTGCCAGGGACATAAAAAAGGGGGAACTGTCATGGTCACACGTTCTTCAGATCAACTTGTGACCTTTGACCTTAAATGGCCCCCAGTGACCTTGGGGTCACCTGGAATGATCTCGTGTGCATTTAATATTATCTGTAAACGTTTTTAATCGATTAAATTCACTCTATTCCAAAAAATTCATATTTTGGCTTTTGCGATATAGGGTACGTGCACTGACATTTTAGGTCATAGCTCCGTGACCCGACCTGATATCAAGCTGAAACTTGGTACACAAGTAGAGGGCATCTTTCTACGTCATATATATTCCGGGTTTGGCATTTGAAAAAACGGCGCCGAAATTATTGCGAAAAAAACAAATTTTGACTTTTGACCTTGACCTGACCTTGTAAAGTGACCTCAGATAAACAAAATTACATATGCACATTGCCCAACTATTTAGCTATATATTCAGACAACGTTTTAAGTTCTATCTTAAAAAACTCTGTTTTTGGCAGACATTTTCCTTTTACCCTCAACATGGCCAAAAATGACCTGAGGTGCCTCCCAAAAACGTTGCCTGGCTCCGCCCCTGAGCAAAAAAAAATTTCGAAATTTTGTCACGGCGCGTAGAAGGAATAGCTAGGAATAGTCACCAAGTTTCGTGAAGCTGCGTTAAAAAGCCTGGAATTGGCAAGCAAAAAACCCGAGGGGGGGCGGATTCCGCCCCCCCCCCCCCCTGCCGGGAATAGGGTTAAGACCTCGTTGAAGAGCCCCGTCATGAATTTATCCAGAGGGCCTATTAGATTTTTATGGATCTTTAACTCTCTCAGTGGGCCATTGATCATCGTATGTTCAGAGTAATTCTTGACCCTAGCGTTGTTTAACAATTTTTCCTTATTATTTTAGGGGTTTTCTTGAAACATCAAGGGCCCTCTCCTTAATGGCACCGCAAGCAGCTCTAATGACACTTTGCATAAACGTGCACTAATTAACCGCCAGGTTAGTGCGCGTGTGACCTTGCAGTTGTTTGAAGGGACACCACCAGAGCCTAGACTATGGATATGTGAATAGGTGCTGTACTGATCTTTCATGTATTGTTTCAGTGTTGCTTGTCCATGTTTAATCATGCGTGCTAACCAGAAGATCCATGTATTTACTAGTCGTATGCTTTCTTTTTCACATCTAAACCAAATGTTGTTGACCCCATACTTATGTCCAAAGATGTCTCATGTACAGACGAAATGTTAGATCGATAATGAAATATGATTTTTTGTTTGTTTTTTATATTATAATGAATATTGGCAACGTTCGTAATGAACATTCATTGGCAACGAAACGACTTATACGAACAATCGAAGCGACATCAAAGATCAACAATACCAAGTCCATTTTAGTTTTTAACAAACAATGTATACATAACGATCTGCTTCATAGCTTACTAATATATATATATATATATATATATATATATATATATATATATATATGTGTGTGTGTGTGTGTGTGTGTGTATATATATATATATATATATATATATATATATAAAAAGAAACCAAAATCTTCTATAAATCCTCTTTTAGATCAACTTCCGTCGGTCAAAACAAAGTGCCCTAAATCCGTTGAGAAACTCACGTTTGGGGGAGGTTAGATTGTGAGGCCCCTCCATCTGCCCCCTCCCCTTATCACTTACACAAAACGACATTCCTGGCCATGAGGCCCCCGTAGTGTTCAAGGGGCCCCCTCATCCTCTAGGATCTCCCCCCCCAAAAAAAAATCCTGGCTACGCAGTTGGATTGCGTTGTGAGGCGGATATTCTAATACCACTCATTGGCACGCGCTCGTTTGCGTCATAAAACAACAGCTCACAATAGAACTCGGACGCAGAGAACGCGGAAAGACACCGTGGGAAATTGTCTTGAAACTTCGCAAGCATAATGTTTTGAGGCATGTCTAGGATCGCGGTCAATTTTTTAGGATACTAACTACCTCTCGGTTGTCTCCCTTCAAAACCAATGTTGATGGTGGGACATGCCCCCAGGCCCGGTACGTGCTGCGAGTCACATCGTGCCACCAAGGCACAGGGAAGGCGAGACCGAGGGTGGCGGTGTTGAAAACGTTTACAACTATTTTGCGTGTTTGCATCTGCGATACATTTACCTTCTTCGATTGCGGCGTCTAAACGTTCAACAGCGGCTGTGTACACTGTCGGGTCAAATTATAGCCTTGCTTCCCATCGTCAAATAGGTCCTTGATTTCTCATACACAAGAGCGTAGGAGCATCCCAAAAAGCATGGCTGACAAAGGCGTTCTTTTCCATAGGGCTGATGTTACATTAAAAAAACTAGGTGCCATGGACCTTCGTCCCCCTCCCCCGTTCCTACGCCTAGTCCATGCCTACGTGCTATCCGTAGTTCTTCTTCTTCCCGCTATTTCTCGTCTCTGCTGTACCCCTGACTATATCCTTCCACTAAAAAAAATCCACTCAAACGCGAAACAAAGTGGCTCAAGCAATCTCGGGATAAATTGTGTGTTAAGGAAAACGTGAGACACCGTACCAACTCAAATGACTGTTTTGAAGAGCATCGGCGAAGGGTGTTGCTACGGGGGTGGGACAGTCAGGGCGACGGCCTCAGTTTTTTGTAATTCTTGCATTTGGTCGATGGCGTTGCATGGGAAGGATTTCCCAAATTACATTTCCCCAACCCCCGCCCCTGGCGTGGAACCCGACTTCCTGGACACCACCCCTGCTCCGTGTTGAAGATGCATAGGCTGTTATCTGTGACGCCTGGTCACACTTTCAGTTTTATTTCATCATTGACTGATGCCGCCAAAAACGGTTTACCAGTTTATGTTGCAAAACTTTGCCTTGGAAATCCTCCGCGGTTGAAATGATGATGCACGCTTCGAAACTTTTAATGCAGTTTCCTGTCCAAAGCCCAGGTGTTAGACGCTACACTCCAACAAGGGAGCGTTCCGTGTTTCCCAAACTGGCTTCCCTTGAACGAGTCGAATTGGGATCAAAACGCACTTTGGGTTGAAGTTGTTACATTGGGTCAAAACGTAGTTTACATGGCATCATCCCGATGCCAGGCAACGTTCCAAATAATGCAGCAATTGGTGTTTATCGTCCGCAGTGGTTGTTACCGTGTAAATCGGGTCCAGCAGGTTTTGAGTCATTTCTGGAAAGACAAATCAAAAACTAAGACCCCATGAAAAGGCAACAAAGACCCAGTCTTTCGAAAGAGAGTCCCTTTCCCAAACGTTTTCCAAATTTCGCAGGAATTTTCTAAAATTTTCAACCCAAATCCGGCGCTGGTGGCGTCACACCTGACGCCATCAGCCGGTCTCCGCACGACCACCAGGCGCGCCAGCCGAGAGTTTCTGACAGGTGAGCCGGACCACCAGCATCTCGAAAATCTCGGCGGTAGGTAGCCGCTGGGGAGCTGGCTCCGCCCCCTCACCGCGAGCAGCCAATGGCGGCGGCGTCCGGCGCCCAGTTCCTGGAAGTCCCGCCCCCAACTGCGTGGAACCGTTGGCTGGCCAGGCGGACCGCATTCCTCGGAGGCAGTTGGCGGCGTTTCCGGTGCAAGGTGGCGTCGAGGCGTAGATCGCTAGTGCCGCAACAGCCGCCAGCGACCGCAGGCCGAGGGTGGAGGCTCCTCCCAGAAATTATTGGTGCTGTCAGAAACGGTTTTGGTTCGTTTATCCCATCGCCGTCCTAGGCTGCTAATGCTAAAGTAGCGCAACTGTTCTTATAATGGCACCGCCGACACGTCACTCAGTGCACTAGCCGCCGGCATTGCGGCACATTGGCAGAGCCGCCTGTTCCTTCCCCGGAACCGAGACTGATGTTACCGAGATATACTGATTTCATTGCAATAAAGATTACTGAATGAGAGACTTAAATGCACCGATTATGAATCGCACAGTTCCACAACCTTTGTCATAGACGTAGGAACGAGAGGGGAAGGGGGCGTAGGGCCTGTACCTTCACTGTTCTTGCAAATTTGACGTAAATCCTACGGGGAAAAACATATTTGGCTTCTCCTTTTTGGGGAATGCTCCTACGCTCCTACTAGCAATACTATGAAAACTCCATCTCTGTTCCGTCTGTCCCAAATTGTCAGGTTATGAATCTCGCATGTTCTCACTGCTAGATGGCAAAATAGTGTGTACGTTTTAACTTGTGACGAGATACAATTTGTACAACCAGGCACCAAATGCGCAAAAAAAACGCCATAATGCCAGCGCAGTTTCCTCACCATTTGTGTCATTCTTCCGCAGCATCTTTGGCTGTGTGTAAAATCATTGGCTTTTCTTGATGTCAACATACTTCAACCTCCAGAAATACCTGACAAGTCCCACCCCCTACAATCGTAGCAACTGTGCTCAAAGAAGTCTTATTACCCGTAGCCGTCCTCCAACGAAGCGAAGAACTGAGGTTGTTCCTCGATGATGTGACGAAAAATGCAAACCATTGACTTCTATGTTGCGAGAAAATAAATATATCAATATGGCATTCGTCCGTTCTTATTACATCATGATCATCATCCCAGAACTAACGTGCACGTTAATCCCATGGGATTAGAACTTTTCATCTGGTTCGGGAATACAAAGGTATATCTGCCACTAACTAAGGAGACCACTCTGCCATCAGGCGCAGTGTAAATGATCGCCTGGATGCGAGACATGGATGGATATTGATGACAAATACCCCGAAAGTCAAAAAAGACTCATCATAGCCTTCGTTGGGCGGGGGTAAATGTGCTCCTAGCAGCATTTACTCCTAGCAGCAGTGATTATACCTGTCCAGAGTTTGGGGCACCAGTCAAGAAAAAAATGTTGAGTCCGTTGACCTGGTTCAGATTTGTTATGTTGCTTCCAAACAAAATATTATAATGATGCTCGGAGTTGGGGACGAAACTTGGCCCTTGGCTTCAAAGCCAAAGCTAAAACCATGATCATTTTACGAAGCGGAAGCCAAAGACGAAGCCCATGCTGAAAAGCAGTCTAAAGCCGAAGACGAAGGCAAACGCACAATTTTTTTGGATGGCTTTTTTCGCCGCTTCGTTTCAAGCCAGTGCCCTCCTTAGTGGCCGAATATTTTCCCCACCTCAAAATTGTCCATAGATGACGAAAAAGGGCCTCCGGTCTCCTACCCATATGACGTCAAAATGTTCTTTTTGGATCGCCTTTGCCATCTCTTTATGACTGCCGTTCCCAGTGCCCAAAACCCACTAACCAGGTTCGATTACTAAATAAAAATACGTATAATATGTGTGGTAGACGGTTCCTAACCATTAACACGAACAAATGGCATATTCTGAAGCTGTCTTGCGAATTAAGTTACATTATTTTCCTTCAAAATGAAACAAGATGTCGTTCTTAGCACCCACAAACACTTCATAAGAGCTTAACTCATATGTCCCGACCAGACATGTACCGAAATCCCCAAAAAGATCCTGGGATCGGACCTTTAAGATCTATTCGATCTATAAGATCGAAATCTTCTAGGGTCTGAGACCTCTTTTGAACTTCTGTTGAAGTATCTTCTGGAATCTAGGATTGTTTTTTTTAAATTTCATCAAAGGATCTTCTGGGATCCGGGATCTCTTCTTAAATCTTGTCGAAGGATCATGTGAGGTCTGGGATTTTATCTGAAATTTTGTCGAAGGATCTTGGACCTTTCCCAAGACCCCAGAAGATACAGGCATCAAAAGATCCCACGGATTCAGGCACATGTCTGGGTGCCGTGCCTATCGCTTCCTTAATGACATCTGTCACCTCACTGGCAATCATTTCCTTGCCCATAAGTAGGTGATATATATATCCACAATACCAGCTTTGAGCATAGGATGTACTATGAGGCTGTAGGGCTTGTAATATTATGAGATTTTTATTCTGCCAGTGATATATTTGTCTTCATTAATTATGCATACTGGTCACTGCCTTTATATTGCGTTACTTCCTCACCTTACTGTGTTAAGAAAGTTATAACTATAATGACATAGTTGAAGTAACTAAGTAGGCATCTGCAACCTGGTGGAAAGAAATAAATATGTTAGACATGTGCCTTGTTCACTGCAGAAAAGCCTTCTTAATTTGCCAATTTCTTAATTGGAAAATTAACTATACGCAGTAACTTTTGTTCGTCCTGCCAAGCTCTGCATGGGGTGACATCATAACAAAATTCAACCTTGTTCGCACACAAATATCTTTGAACCTCCTTACCAATTATCAGCCTCAGACAATGTCAACAGACTTGGTACACAGCACCGCAGTTTCAATGCATGTGGCTGGTGCCAAAAGGAAGGACCATTTGCTCAGAATATAGCGTATTGATTTATTACCAGGGGTGTTGATTTGTGTTCTTTTGTGAGGACCTTGGGCCCCCCAATGTTGATTTCCCTCCTCCCATGTTGGTTTGGGCCCACCCAGTATTTTTCGACAGTGTTTTAGTGAGGGAAATAGGCAATAATAATGAAAAGTACGGCCCAATAGATAAGAAATTGATAGGAGATATAGAATAAAGAATAACGTAATCCATCCATCTTTCTTTGTATGTATATGTTTATATAAAGATATCTTTATGCATGGGAAATATGCAATTTTTATTTGGTTTTGATCAAACGTAACAAAAAAACTTCTCACTTTCCCTTTAAATATGCAATTTTTATTTTATTTTGATAAATAGTAGCAAAAAACTTATCAGTTTCCCTTTGTCAAGATTAAAGTGGGCTAAATCCGTTGAGAAACTCACATTTGGGGGAAGGTTAGCCTGTCGGACCCTCGGCTCGCCCCTCCCCACAATCTTTCACACAAAACGACACCCCTAATTATTACTCCAATTCGTAAAAGAGAACTTATTCACTTCCGGATGCACCCTGTGACTCCTCCAGTTCAGTGACAGCTACAAACCATGACAGCACGTGCAGTTATCTCCCTAGAGAAACTTCTAAGGCTGGCATTCAGCCCCGAACGATCTTTGTTGATATTCAAGGCTGTGCGAAAGTAATCAGTGAAACCAACTGCCATTCCTGCGACGGTTCTGATGAAATGAAATGCGACGGATGAAAATGACGTCGTTGGTTTTCCCAACGGGCTTCCACTGCTGTCTGCCAGTCAGCGTAACGCGAACAGCTATCAGAAACTTCACAATGGGATGATCTAGAATGTGAAACTCGGCTGGTAATGGGTACATTAAGACACAAAAGCAAGTCAGAACTGAGCAACAGCAACAGAAATACAGTGCGGTGGCGTCACCAGTTACACCAACAGACATTTGGGGTAAGTAGAATTGTATGAACATGCAATGAAGTGCTGTTTTGCCTCAAGAGCGCTACATTTGTTGTACATTAAGAGCGCTACATTTGCAACCAAATGAAGAATTTTCAAGCTGTAATGTGCTATAGGACCCATCATGTGTGATGTCTGCAGTAGCATGGAATTTGGAGGTTGATCGTGCCCGTGGACCGGACATGCGTGCGGGAAGGAAATGGAGACAGGGTAGATGTAAAGACGCGATTCGCGCCCGCAGTACGTATATATTGCAAAAAAAGACGCACCGCATCTTGCAAGAAGGAAGCAGCATGGACAATATACAGCCACCGATACGGTCACCGCCAGCAAAAATATCGTTTGTATTAGGTTGTGGGTTTTTGACTGGGTAGGTACTAGGTAGGTATCTTCACGAAGCCCGTGGTATGCTGGCACTCTTTAGTCAGTACCTAAATAGGTATATACTTTGATTTTGGGTTGGATGAAATATTCATAATCGCGACATCACCTTAGGCTTTGCCTTTCAAAACCCATGAAATTTACGGAACTGAAGTGATGAATAATAACCAACATTCAGTTGGTGGATGAACATGGGCCTGGGTTACGCTAGTGTGTCAGTCTGATGAACTGTCGGGACTGGAGCCTCATGATCAGGCATGTGTTTGGATTTTTCACTCACCTTCAGGAATCCGGAATCGACTCAACTAATGTACATAAGGTGTTCTCATTATGTGCAGATTATGTCATGGGTTCTGGCAGGATCTGATAGATTTGTTTAATGCAAGACTTGCAATGTCGTATATCTGGCAAAGGATCTGGAATCGGGGATTATTTTATTTTCCGGGATCTTGGATCTTTTTTTTTTAAATTTTGCCGGAGAGATTTTTTCGCGATCTGGGATCTTTGTTGACATTTTGACGAAAGATCTTTTGGGATCTGGGATCCTTTTTTAATTCTGTCAAAGGGTTTTCTTGAGATCCAGGATCTTTTTTTAAAATTTTGTCAAAGTATCTTCTGGGATGTGGGACCTTTTAAATTATGTGGAAGACTCCTGCCGGGTCCGGGGTCTTTTTTAGATTTTGCTGAAAGACCTTCAGGGATCTTGGGTCTTTTTCTGCGATTCAGGCACATGTCTGGTCCCGGCTGGAGCTCTGTTTCCAAAATGATTGGAAAATGGTGCTTGCTGATCACTTTTTTGCTGCAATTGGATCCATTTTAAATTTCAGGGAACACAGGGTGAGGAAAGCTTACCCCTTAAAGGGATAGAAAACTCCATCCAGCACCCCGAATCTAAGGTCCCCTTGTCCCTCCCCTTCCTACGAGGACCGACCCTATGACTCACGTGCAAACTCTTGTGCTACTTGTACTCGCTGTGGCATCATCCTATTGTGCACTACACAGCGAGGATCAGCTGGCAAGGCCATGGGGCACTTCGTGTTGCTGTGAGGCTGTGGATTAGTCAGTTCCCACGCTGGACCGCCACTCGCTGAGCCCGCCTCCTCCGCTGAGTCGGCTTCGTCAACGAAGCCCGAAGCCAGCCTGAAGCCGAGTGGATGCGAAGCGAAGCTGAACCCGTAGCCAAGGCCAAAAAAATCTGGCTTTACGAAGCCGAAGCCGAAGCCGAGGTCGGCTTCACCCACACGTTTGATGATATCCAGCTTCCCGTAAGAAAACAATAAGCCATGACAAGAAAGTTGGAACAACCATTCATCCATGAAGTGAACCAGGGTCTGAGGAACATACGAGTGTAAACTAATCAGCAATGCTTAAAGGTTTAATATTGCGCATTATCGTGTTTGAATGGTGCCATATTTCCGTGTATGTTTCATTATTTGTGTTCTCCTGTTGTTAATAAATCTTTTTAAGGAAATGAATACCGCTTTTCCATTTTTCTATCAAGCTATGTCATAACTTGTATAGACTGTTGCCTACACTTGAACATTTTAGACACAATTTTCGTAGAAGGGGTGTTTCGCTCCCACATTTTTGTGTTCCCTCGCATTATTCGTATGTCGTCGTCATCGTAGGTATCCACTCCTATTTAGTTTAAACTTGAAAAGCTTTCGCAACATACAAATAAAAGTGTATTGTTGGCGTCTTCAGTAGATGGTTTCGCTTTATGTGCATACCATCCAAAGGTTCTTATTAATATAAATATATAATTAAATCTTAAATATGCCATCAAAAAATTAACAGTCAGTTTATGCGGGAACTGATGAAAGCTTAAGCCGCGTTTGACCTTATGCCATCCGTTGGAATGAATCTGTCGTATGTTTAAGATACAAGTAATCATCAGAAATGTTACATGGGCTTTAAGTAAAAACAATTTAACCAGCCTGCTCTCAATCACGCGCGCTGTCAATTTCCAAGTTCAGAGTTGGGTTGAAACGCCCGCACTGTTAAGAGTTTACGGAAAATCGTCATTTTCCACTCCTATTTCTCGTCCAAGCCGCAACTTTGTTACTTTAAAGCCGCATGGAAATTTTACCGCTGATAATGCCCACAGTTCAGGCCGCCCGTTGGCGAATCAAGGCCACAACCCCGCGATGCTCACACGCGGCCCGCCGTTTGGCTCCAAGGTTCATTAGGGAATGGCAAGACGGTCGTGTCGGCGCACTTTTCTGTTCTGAATGCCGCATTGGTCTCTGGTCGATGACTCGGTGGTGACCACTCTGACTCGTTTATTTTTCTCGTTCTAGGCGGCCACTTGTCTGTACCCGTCAAACAAGAGCCATTGACTTGATCGTCGGTATGGAAATCAAGGAAAATGGTAATTTGGGGCAGAATATTATTTTGTATCTGGGTGGCATTAACCATTGCATAATCAACGTTTTGGGCATTATTTCCCTTGCATTAAGCAGCCAAGTGACTTTGATCGAATCTTAATATTCCAACTGTCCATCACGCAAACGCTTTAGAAAGACAAGGCACTACGTTTTAAGCCTGAAAAGACATGGAATGGCAATCACCCCAATACTACGTAACTATTCCAGCTAGAATTCCAAGGTCGTTCTTTTGTAAGCATTTATTGCTGAGCCTCATTGGTCTCAAAAGCTACAGAATATCTCAAACCGCAGAACGGTAAGAGACAATGCATAGCAATGCTGCGCATGAGTTAAAGAGCGTCTCGTCGCTGTACTTGCGTCGGAATATTTTAAAAAGGCAACAAAGGTAAATCGCTCAGCGGCGCATGGATGTAATGGCTTAAACGTTAAAGCGTCGCTTAAAAAAGGCACGTGCTTCGACTTAAAACGAAAGGACCAAGATGGGCGTCGGTATCCTTAAACTTCCAGTCCTTGCGACATCTGTTGACTACATCCCCGGCTAGACCCCTAAACCAGATGCGGACAATGCAACGGGTGCCGGGACGCAGGCGAACCGGAACGGCGGCCCGGTCCAAAGGGCGCCGTCTCGGCCCGCTTTATGGCGGTTATCGCGCCGCGTTTGTGCCGATCTCAGCTCCGCTGCGTCGGACACGTACATCCGGGTCGCCCCGGCCGGCGGTACCAGTTTCGGCCGGGACAGGAAACCACCAGGCGTCTTCCTGTGGCTGTGTGAGGAGCGGGGAGGGGGGTGTGCAGAGGTGCATCCAAGGGGGTCCGGGGGGCCTGGCCCCCCTAGGGTCGGCATTTTTTGTGGAAATCATTGCACATTGTCTCCCCGGCATATGGTTTTCGTGTGATTTCAGTTCACACTGAGCTCCGGGCCCCCCTTAAAAAAATTCTGGCTGCGCCCCTGGGGTTGTGATTGATATTCAGGGGCATGATGACCGCGCTGCCCATTTGGCCATGATAGCTAACCGAGTGGCGAGTGAGAAAATCAGATCCTGAAATACGGTCAACACACTCCTGATAAATTACGCAGAAAGGAAGCGAATGGAGAGTGAGTTGTGGCTGGGCAGGCATGGCAATACCAAACATCTGGCGATACAATCAAAATGAGTATCCAGCGGGAGCTTTGCAAGGAGATTAGTGTCGGATTAGCCCGTTTCCGCAAACAGCGGCGATAGACAATACGAATAACGAAGTGTGGTTCGAAAGGATTAGTATATCTGCAGCAATGTCATCCCACAAAAACTGTGGCAAAATGGGAACTTTCTGAGTTCCAGCAGCTGTTTACGGACACATCTTTCAGATCATTTAATGTTCAAAAGGTCGCAAGCCACAGTGCTCACGATGCCATGGCTTCAGTGGTCTCTTACGCTATGTGTGCAATTGCCGTAAGTACAGCTAGGGCGGCGAACACAGCAACTGACTTCAGAGTACTGCCTGGGAAGTAGTACAACAAAAGCAAACGTCAAGCCTTGTGACCAAAAGGTGACACTACTCGGGATGCATGACACGATGATGCAGCTGTTAAATGACCAACGTTTCGGCCCCAAAACGGATCAAATGAGGTGAGCAGTCAGGTAATGGTCGATGACAGTTTTTCAAGCTGCTCGGCATTTTGAATGTGGCAGATGTTTCCACCCGCCTTCTAGGGCACCCGTTACCTGTTTTCGCACCGTTTTAGCTACCTAACTGCGGCTTGTTTTAGTTGTTTTTACCCGAACTACGGCGCCGGTTCCATGGGGGTGGATCCAGCCAACTATGCTGAAAGGAGGTGTACGGCTGGAACAAATCGATGGGCGCGTGAGACGATGTAATTTTCAGACTGGGCATAAAACCATCAGACTGTTGTTCGCCCCCTTTTTAGCCCTACTGGGCGCCATTTCGATATTTCGATTCAGCTTTTCCAATGAAGGTACTAAAATTTTCCTAAACTGAACAAAAAAACAAGATAAAAAGTGTTGACTCATGCACCTTGAGGCGCCGTGGGCGCCTCCCCGCCGCTCGCCCCGGATCCGCCCGTGAGGTTCCCGCCACCGCTGCCACCGCCGCGGCTGGGAGTGTTATGAATGGAGGCTGGACGAGTAGCCGGGCCGGCCGCGGCACGCGCGGAATGCGGCCCGGTCGCCTCGCCGGCCCGCCGCTGCCGCGCGTTCAGCCGCTCATCGGTGACTCACAGGCGGCCGAACCAAACTGGACCGCAGAAGGGGCGCCGGCCGCGCTGTCCGGCGCGGCTGCGTCGGCGCGCTCCGGCCCCGGCTCCCGCCGCGGGTCTTCCATCCAGACAATGGCCTAATGGCCGGCCTGATGAAACGAAAATTGACCTCCAGCTGAGGCGCTGGAAGCAGGGACAATGGCGGCAAATATCAGCCGTGACCGAAAGGATATTGCTTTACTGCCGGCGTCTGGCTGTACTAACACCGGCACGCGTTAATACTTTAACCCGGAACTTTCAGCATTGTTTTGTGACTTCCAAGCACATCAGTTCTCTTCAGTCACTCTATCCCGGCGTGTCGCACTGTGAAAAGGGCGTGAATGCCATCAGGAGAACTGTGTAACTGATCAGACGGCGGTTGCCGACCGCAGGACGGCCCGGCCGGCCCTCGTTTTGCGACAGAAGCAGCGGTCGTGACAGCCGTCTAGATCTCCACGCACATGCGGGCCCTCGCGCAGAGGCAGGTCCTCGCGCAGAGGCGGGTCCTCACGCAGAGGCGGATCCTCACGCAGAGGCGCGTCGGCGGGGTTGGCCGGAAGTCTCCCGGATGCTGCGGTGCGGCGACCGGCCGGCGCCGGCCGGTGAAAGGCCCGGCCGGCGGCCGGCGCCGGCGCCAGCGCAGTGTGCGCCGCTCGATGACTTGTCACCCCGGCGCGTGGTGGCGGCTGCGGCCGGCGGCCGGGCGGCCGCGCGGCCAGACCGGTACCGGGAACGGCCGCGGGCAAGGTCGGGGGCGGGGCGGCCGCCGCTGCCGTGAGGCCGGCCGGAGAGGCCGCTCTGCCGAGGATGGTCTGTCCGCCGCCTGGTCTCCCTCTGTGAGAGACTCCCGGCCGCTTCTGTCCGGCGGGCCAGTTTCAGGTTCGGCCGGCCGGGCAGTCGGCGCCCTCGTGAACCGCAGGGCTGCGTGTCGACCGGGCCCAGGACGGCACGGGAGTGACGCTGTAGCCTCGGAGCAGCGGGGAATATCCAGCCTCTCGGCCGCCCCGTCTGACCGCAGCTCTGCCGGACAGGGTCGGCCTGCCGGGAAAACAAGCCTGCTGCCGCGGCTCTCAGATGTGTGGACACAAACGGGCGCGGTACGCGTACTCGGCTGGCATCTGTTGGCCTGAAGTTCTCCCTCGCAGGAGCTCACCGTCACTCTGATGTTGTCTCATCTCTCAGATAAGCTGACCATTAGCCTGATGTAGCCCTGGAGTATAACGCGGGCATTTTTTCATAACCCGGTCTGATCCAGATCCGTTGCATCATATCCATCTTCGGACCGAATTTATATCAATTGGAAAATTTTATCCGCATCCCGTCCCTTAGTAAAATTGTTCATGGAAAAATACTTCACTTCTCCATAAGTTAAATATATAATAATAAACTGGCTCCGTGCCGTTATTTTTTAAGTGTAAATGAAATGTAGAAACCTTTTCTCTCCATATATAAATAGAGCAAAATGCGTTAGAAAATATATTAGAGCAAAATATGTGTAGCCAGCACAGCTTTCAAAGAAAACTGCATACATTGGAATCTGACAAGGTTTTTATCAATTAATCAGCGAATAAATCGATTTTTATCAAGGTTTTTAGTCAAGTAGCAAAGACCATGTTAAGAATCTATGCATTATTTCTTTCACGCATAGCTAGAAAAGAAGAAGGTATTGGCACGTATGAAATTAACTTGATGCTCTGGCTATGCACGAAATCTATCCTACTTATTTCTTGACACATACCTAGAACGGAATGGTATAAACTGCACTCTGCAAAGACGAAATGAGTTTCATTCATCAGCTTATATCCATCAATATATAGGCATCAGTACCTCGACTGGACTCCAGGAAAAAGCTTACCCTATTTTTATGCTAGGTGCCGATTCGCCTCTTAATTTCGCCCCAAGTTTTTTCGCCGGTGCCGAAACCAAGCCGTTCGCGCCATCGCACTGAAACTTCATGATTTTTCCCTCATATCCCTTTAACAGATCACAGTGAAATGAAATGAGCGTCTTGCACGGAACAGGGGCGGCTCCAGGAGGCGTTTCTGAGAGACGTTTCAGGCCATTTTGCTGTCGTTTCGAACGCGTGTTCCCTCTTTTAGATATAGGTGCTGGTAGCCAATATTTAGCAATGCCGTGATTTCAATGAGTGGCATGACAACTGACCATCCACAATGTGTAAAAAAAAAATGTTTGGAGACTGCCGAGGGCGGATGTAGGGAACGCCATAGCGGGTAATGCAGTATCATGTGTCAGTGGGTGTTAAGAGCTGAAGACAAGGTATGGTTTGTTAAGTAAACCTTTGAAGATGTCATAACACCGATACAAAGGACATGGATTGTAGTGGGAACATAAATAAGAATCAAGGGCGGAGCCAGGTGTAGAAATTTGGGAAACTTATTTGATCCACACTTACCAATGATTTACCTCACCGATTGCAACCCTGTGCTAACATTTATCGCAAATGCATATGCAATGTGTTGTTACTTTTATATGCATTAGCTGGGTGGATCCAGGAAAAATAAAGGATAGCAAAAAGGAAATAGGAATAACGATTTGGTTCTGTAAGTACACAACTGGCACCTTCAGTAGGTTTCAAGTACTCCCTATTTTGGTTTTCTGGACTCGCCATTGACGTTTTTAATATATTGCGTCCATCGCCTCACGTAAAAGCATCGAAACTGGCCTAGTCAACAGAGCAAAACTGAGTGAAAAATAATCCGTAAGTTTGTGGATAATTGCCCCCCTAGGTTTAAAAACTTGAATCCTTCACTGCGCCAGAAATTGCATTCTAACATGCCTCGAAACTAAAGCATGCAGTTCAAGTCACCCAATGTTGTGCCCATTCCATCACAGTTTATTTCCTCATTGATTAATAGTCTTCCCTGATTAGTAATAAGTGATCACTTATCCAAATGGCGAATGCATTACCATCAAACCCCTTTATACACGTATTCTTTCAAAAAAAAACAATCTGCCATGCTCTAAATTTTCTGTTTTCTAGCCCCTTCTTGCGACAGAAACTATGGGGTTCAAGGGTAATCCATATCTAATCCGGACCTATGTATTTGTCCAAATGTCCATTTCGGCCCATTGTCCAGTCCGGACACATGTACAGATGTCCGGTCCGTGTTATGCTCTTCTTCTCCCCAATGCAGTTCACCCAGAGTGGTGCAGACAGCACGCTGCTTCTCTTCTGACTCCAGCATCAGTACAGGGTGCCATCCTAACGTAACGTCAAAGGAGCAGCCTGCCATTCTGACAAACTCTGAACGGAGAAGCCTGCCATCCTCTCCCACCATCAGGGGAGCGTTCTGCAGTCCCGTCACAAACTCTAAGAGGCAGTCTACCAGGCAGACGCATTCTCAGGGGAGCATTCTGCCGTCCTGCCACACTCTCAGAGGAGCAGTCTGCCGGCCCTGCGCACTCGCGATGGAGCAGTTGGACGCCGGGCTGTGAATCACGATGATGACTCACTCACGGTGCGTGACTTTCCACTCCGCCTGACTGCGGACGGCGGAGACCACCACCGCGGCAACAGCTGAGCACCTCGTCAGGCCGGAGACGATACCACTGACTTTTTGCCGGGTGTGCCCGACAAAAACTGCGCAGTGAAAAAGGAAGAAGGGAAAGGTACGTTGAATTGCCAGGGGAAAAATATATGCTTCAGACAAAAACATGCAAAGCGTGTAAATGTTTTGCGCAGGATTTTCATCGAAATCAGTTCTAGTTTCGGATGTTTTAACCGGACTGGGGACGCATGAAGTCTGCCTACGAGTAGCATTTCACAATGCAAGAACCAGAGTCCAGCATACGTCAGGTAAAACGGGGAGAGGTCTGGCTACGCATAAAAAAGTATGACTCAAGGCTGAACGTCACCAGTGAGCTGGGAATGACGGTGACCGCTTTAGCGCAGTCTGCGGCTCTGGGGGGGTGACGGTAGACCTTTGAGAGTGAGATCTGCGATAGCGGTGGAGCTAGGTCGTAACGAACGGCTGAAAGCGCTCTGCGTCAGCGCGGCGGGCGGTGGACGGCTGAGAGCGATCTGCCGTGGGCGGCGGCCGCCGGCGTGCGGGCGGAATCCGGACGCGACGCCGCTGTGCGTGCGGCGCGTCCCTGGCCGGCCGTCAGCGGGGGTCCTGCCGGCTAACCGCAGCTATTCGGCCCGGCGCCGTGCAGCACCGCCCTGGCTCTGCCGCCCGGGTCTGCCGCGCCAGAGCTGCTGAGGACTGGCCGGGGCCGGACCAGAGCTGCTGAGGACTGGCCGGGGCCGGGCCAGAGCTGCTGAGGACCGGCCGGGGCCGGACCAGAGCTGCTGAGGACCGGCCGGCGCCGGACCAGGGCTACTGAGGACTGGCCGGGGCCGGGCCAGAGCTGCTGAGGACCGGCCGGCGCCGGACCAGAGCTGCTGAGGACCGGCCGGGGTCGGACCAGAGCTACTGAGGACCGGCCGGGGTTGGACCAGAGCTACTGAGGACCGGCCGGGGCCGGGCCAGAGCTGCTGAGGACCGGCCGGGGCCGGACCAGGGCTGCTGAGGACCGGCCGGGGCCTGACCAGGGCTGCTGAGGACCGGCCGGGGCCGGGCCAGAGCTGCTGAGGACCGGCCGGGGCCGGACGGGACGCGACATTTCTCTTTCCAGCCAGCCAGGGCGCAGCTGAAACTGCCGTGGCTGCAATGTACAGCCCCAGCCAGACCACTTGGCCCCGGCGCATCTGGGACCGCCGCAGCTGGGACTCGGAGTTCAGAGTCAGCCGTCACGGCCGGCTGGAATTGACGGTGATAGGCCGCCCATTCTGACGGAGCTGGCCGGAAGGAATCGGGTCACATCAGTGCACCGACCCCAACAGCGCGACTTGAGTGCTGCGTTTATATGAACCGGGTGGGTCACAGGCTTGACTGTATTAGTCAGGCCAAACGTGCCAATCAGCGCATACATCTCGGTTAAGCGGGGTGTGGGTTTTGACACTGCATTCCAATGCAAATCAGAGGTCTTCTGGTCAAGAATAACTCCGAGGTGTGGGCAGGCGCTCGATAGTTGCCCGTTGTTCGGCGGCATAAAAAAGCTGCCAGCCGTTGGAATGCAGTTCAGAGGCGGCCACCCTCTCACGCCGGCGTTCCGCGGCTGCCGGCGGGCGGCAGAGGTGAGCTGGCAAACCTCTCACACGGCGCGCAGCGGCACACGGGCCCGCCGCTCACCAAGGCGATCACCGTCAGCCGTTCCCACGCTGACACGAGCCCGTGCCGGCTCCACGCGTGCTCCCCACAGCTGAGAGCTCTGTCTCCACCTCCGCCTCCGAAGCGGTAGCTCTACCTCTTCGGGCCCTGTTTGCCAGTGGAGCGCGGTGATTACAGGCGCAATGGGGCCGATTTCGATTAGGGAGCGGAATCGGTGGACGGGGCGGGTGCGGCCGGCGGGGGGCGGCCGGTCCTCTGTGGTGCCGCGCCGCCGCCGCCGCCGCCGCGCTCAGTTTGCATCTGTAATCGGGTGCCGAGCTGTCGTCTAATTGGATCCCTGGCCGCCGGCGGGCGCGCATTCCGGGCCGTCGCCGGCCGGCGGATTCCTGACGGCGGCGGCGCCCGGGCCGCCGCGGCCCGGCGCGGGTCATGGGAACCGAGTCGGGCCGCCGCCGGCGTCGCCTCGGGCGGCGCCGCCGGCCGCTGAGTGGCACACTCTGTCGGTCGGAGCCGGAACCGGCGGCCGGCGACCGGCGAACGTCGCCCGTTCCGGCCGGGACAGCTCACGGCGGTGATTCCCTCCTGTGAGGTGACGGCGTCACGTCGGAGCCAGAGCTGCGCCGACTGCGGACGGCTGCGGCCGCTCCGACCGGCCGCCGCCGCCCGTCATTACCGGCCGGTCTTTGTCTCCGTCGCGGAATCCGCGGCACGCCATTGATTGCGGCCGATGAGCGGCGTAATGACGGGTTTGCCGGGCCCGTACCGGACCGGGCCGCGGGCCGGTGGCCGCCGCCGCCGCCGCTCTGTTGACACCGCCAGGCTCCCCACCGGCCTGACCAGCCGATTGTCATATTCGACGGAAATCGGCCGAAGACACGGCGTTTCTAGGGCAAGGCTGCAGATTGGAAAGGACCCTGCGCGGACAGTGATGAATGCCTAGGAACGAATGCCGATTACGGGTCTTGTCTAACCGGTATACCACGGGTATTAACGTCTGCCACTGGTATTAAGGATAGAATTGTGAGCGAAAATCTAGCTACCAAAGTGCATGCCTAATTGATCAGGATAAGGTTCGTTAGGCTTAGCACCTGTTACGGAGTGTAATTTAGTCCTGTATCAATGCGTGTCTTCCATGCATGTGACGCATCGGACATCAAAAGTGCACCAATGAAAAAAAGAATATTTATATCGTCCTGACACAAACATGAAGTTACATGTTTGTGTTGCTGTCGTCGTCGTCGTCCTGACACGAAGATGACATGATAGGATGCAACTCTGAATGGCATGTTTTATCTGCATAGTTTTCAGATCCAAAACCAGACATCGACATGCTCGCGGAAGCTGCTATCAGTGGATCTATCGTGAAGTTGTATGGTGACTTGAGCCAGGCTCACTGCTGCTTTCGGGAGCAGTTCCGGTTTGTTATACCCTAACTTACAATCCTGGTTTGGGAATGCTTTTCAGGGGACTTGTGCTCGATGGAAGCCAGCAGGCGCAACTTTGGCGAGCTGGATAACCAACTCATTGATTGAAGAATTAAGTAAATAATCCGTAGTTACTACAAAGCGTTTCTGCATAGGGAAAACAAAACCGTTTCGTGGCATTGAACTGTGAGAGATTAGTTACACGGGTTGCCCAAAGATGATGCAGGTGGGAACCCCAACCGCTAAGCACCATCATTTCTGCGTTTGTTTTAGCGCACCGTGTATAAAGTATGCGCCGAATCGCATTCTTCACATTCCGAGTCAGTCATAAGATAATTCGAGAGAGGAGCTGACAGTGTCGTAACAAAGGAATCCGCCGGCCGCCCACGAGCGATGGTGGTCAAATCCATTATTTATAGACTTGTTGGCCTGTGAACCGACATTCTCTACGCTCGCGGAATCCCAGTCCATCAGTCGCTCCCACCGATCCTAATCATAGGACTGCCGGAATCAACGGCATCTCTGCCGCGGCCCGCCCTGACGCCCACCCAGCGGCCGCCGGTAACACGCTGGCTTGTGAATCCCGCCAGCCGTGCGAACGTCCCGCTTCTTGGCATGCCGGCAGGAGCGTGAACGTCGCGGTCTTTGGTTGCCAGAAAGGGCGTGAACGTCAAGCCTGCACTGGTGCGGCGAGTGCGCTTGCAACCAAACGGTGAGGCGCCGTTTGAGAACCTCGTTCGCGACCCAGGCACTGACGGATCAAGTCTAAGAGTAAGTAGGTCAGCGAGTTCTTCGACGGGGAAGTGTCAAGCGAAGCCTTGGCTTGGTCAATAGCTTCGTGGCAGGGGCTAAGTTACTGCTTCCGTGAAGTCACGACGCGGGTAAATTATGATGTACATTAGCATGACCCGTGAAATTCGACTATATCCAGCGCGCACGTGCGGGAACTAGGTTGCCTGAGCCATGCTTGAACTGCTCGAACGGAGCCTTCAGGTTCGCCTCGGAGAATAAGAAGCGATTCCCCGGCCGCACGATTACCGCCAGCCGGCGTTTGTGGTAAATCAGCGCCGGATGGCTGGCCACTGCTAACAGCCTTCACAGAAGCAGCTGCACCCGGCCCACAGGGTCCACTTCCGTGGGCTGGGAGAAGGATCACCGAGTTCATGCATGCATCCCGTTCCAGTTGAAGGCAAACGCGAGGGACAAATGAGACAGAGAGACAGAGGCGGCATGTGGCCAGACAATCCAGATGACGTCGACGCTGCTGGAAGAGGGTGCCCCGGTTCCAGCCCCTGAAGAGCCCCTCGCCGCGGCGGAAGGCCGGCTCGACGGCAGCTCCCCTCCAGGCTCGGTCGGCCGTTCCCGGTAATCGAGGGAAGGCCTGGCACAGTGCAGTGTAATTAACAGATGGGTCAGGCTCACTGGCCCCGGCTGGGAAGAGGGGAGGGGCGGGGTTGCAGGGTCTGAACTCGCTCGGTGTCTGGCCGGAGGGTGGAACACTGCAGCCGCTGGAACGGAGCATCACACTCATAGCGTAACGGAACGTCCCGTGGAGTAAGGGCGCCCTGTCAAATGTCACGCACTGTCCAGATGTTTTTTTTTTTTCACTGGCCCAAATATGTTTGAAATGGATGGCGTTGGGATCAGTGCCCATGCTATGCAGAGCTCGTTGCTCCACCGCCCAGGTGTTCCCAAAATATGGAGAAATTAACCTGTTTATTTACGAATATTAAATATGCCCAGACATTATTTTTCACCATGTAAACAAAAATCTCCAGATTTCACCTTTATCACGCGCATTGGAATGGGGGTCTTTTTGTGCCCCCCCCCCACCTGTTTTTCTTGAATATCTCGAGACTGGATAGGAGCTGGTTGCTGTTACTTTGTGACATTTATGGCAATTGAAGAACTCGTCGAATGACGCAGAAAAATCAGAAATCGGCCGGAAATTTTTTGAAGTTTTAAGCATTTGAAGTCAGACAAAGGTAACGAAAACGACAGTTGTCGCTGACAAATGGGAATTTTGTGAAAGAACCAGCGTTCTACCTAAGATTACCGTTTGAACACAGTTAAGCGATGTCATTCGGGCATAAGTGATGGATGTACCAAGACCACAGCCCAGGTCAACAAGGGCCAAGGTCATCAAAGGTCAAGGTCAAACAGCTTGTGAACTGATCCACATTTCCTTTACAACACGTCGGTTTGTATGAAATATGCATTCAAATGCCCTAATAAAAACACGTGTGCTCGCACTGATACGCTTACATATACCAAGGCCAGTGAAGGTCAAGGTCACTGAAGGTCAAGGTCAAATATCTTATGACGTGGTCCAGATTGGTTCTGCGACATGCCGATTTGTATGAAATATGCATTCAAAGACCTTAATAAAAATACGTGTGCGCACATGGATACGCATACATATATACCGGAGCCATTTCAGGTCAAGGTCATCAAGGGCAACTGTTTTGTGACCTGGCCCAGATTTGTTTTGCCATATGTCGTTTGTATGAAATATGCATTCTAAGATCCTATTAAAACACGCTTGACACATTGATACTCACAAGTATATACATATATACATACACATACATACATAAATACAAACGCTGTAAGTGATCAAA
Organism: Capitulum mitella; assembly: GCA_030062745.1. Classification (NCBI taxonomy): domain Eukaryota; kingdom Metazoa; phylum Arthropoda; class Thecostraca; order Pollicipedomorpha; family Pollicipedidae; genus Capitulum; species Capitulum mitella. Next base: position 28,869,311 of record CP099845.1, on the reverse strand, counting down.
CGTACCGATTTTGGATACCTTCACTGAAAATGCGCCAAAAGATACATGTTGCGCCTTCATTTACTCTCAAACTGTCCTGTGTTGTTCCGAAATCTGATCTGCAAAAGATGAAAAAAATGACGCCATAGGTCAACGACCTGACTTGGCCTCGATCCAAAATCCCTGGTCAAGACACCAAATGAATGTAAATTGTCGTATTCCAGGTTTTAACAGCCGAACAAACACCCTTTTCCCGTTTCGTTCGGAAAATTTTACGGAATGGCCTGTACGGGCCGTGAAAGTGTCCAAAGTTGACCTTTTCCATCCTACTTGACCTGGAAAATATCGCCCTAAGGTCATGAATATTGCACACAATTTAAATCGTTATAGCTCCGTCCTGTTCATAAAATTTCATGTCTCTAGCCCTTTCCGTTGACGAGATCGGAGGGGGGCACTTGTTAGACCCCCTTTCCAGTGCGCGTTATTGCGAAACCCCTTCCACTGCGCGGGCTAACCAAGTCCATAAATTTCTCCAGATGTCACGTTCGTCCTTAGCGTGCTACCAAATCACCGAACACCTGATCAAACTCGTCCGTGGCATTATTGTGGTACTTATACAGCTGTGCTACAGCGAGTTGTCTGCAGTCCCGCGGTGCTGTACTGTTTTCTGCAGTCCCGCGGTGTTGTACTCTGCTTCTGCTGCCGCAATGCCTGGCCGGAGCCGCAGCTGTGAGCTGATGAGCCGCCGCTCGACTCGGCCGCGGCCGCTCTTTGTGGCGCTCCCAGGAGGAAGCGACAGGACCAGAGGCGGGCCTGGGACCAGAAACGGACCGTGTAACAGCACGCTTCCTGGACTGGCCGGGGCGGCGGCGGCCACGGCGCTCCATCACGCCGTCAGACCGGGTCGGCAGTGGGCGAGCGGCCCCTGCCCGGCGACCCGGAGTCGGCGAGCGGCCCCTGTACGTCTGGCGGCGCCTCCCGCCTGGTAAAACCCGATCACTTGCCGCCGATCGGCCGTTCGGCTCGCTTCCGGCGCCGCCGCCGCCGCCGCGGTACCGTTCCACGAAGGCAGCGCTGCCGACGCCGGGGCGCCGCCCAGATGCCGCAGATCGCTTCCAGAAAGCGTCGGCGCGGCCGGGTGCAGCGCAGCCGGCGGCGGCGACGTTCTATTTACACGGCGCCACCGCTTTGTCTTGTGTGGGGCGGCAGGGCGGGGGCCCCCAGCTCGGGGGCCCCGCCCGGGGGCAGCGGAACAGGCAGCGGGGTCTCCCTGGGATCTGTGCCAGATCAATGTCTCGTTCATTCTTAACCGAGCGATGGCTGCAAACGCTCAAGCCGAGGTCAGGAAATCACGGACCACAGACAACGGACGTTTTGGTTGTAACATAAAGCTATGGGATAAAGGAATAAAAACAGTTCAGCTGTAGTGAATACCTTGAACACATCTTTGCACAGGCCATAATTTGACCGTGTACGTAACTGCGCAGGACGGTCTTTACTCTTGTTAATCGTTCTCTGTTATTTTCTCTGTATTAGCGTAGTCTGAAAGGAGATAAGATTGAGACTGTTGCTCGAGAGCACGTATGGATTGAATCACTTCATGCACTCTGAACGCTGTCATAAACAAGACGGGAGAAAAACCATCAGCTTAAGAATGAGTATAAATGGTTACTTTTCCGCAGTGAATTCATGTGACGGAGCGAATGTATTCATTTAAATTTTCGCCTTTCAAGTCTGAAACTCTGGTATGTGATACCACCTCCAGTTCATGGTGGCTAATGGGATCAGTCTATGGACCAGAAATAACAAATATCTTGACAAAAAATGTTCGAGAATTGCTAAACTGTGTAGCAGAGCATCACTGCGTTATTTTTTTTTTGCCATGGCTGGCGATAGGAAGGGAGGAGAGCGGGACCGTCCGGGCCCCCCCCCCCACCCCCCGAATAGTCAGGCGTTTAAATATTAGGCCTGTGGCAATGACTGGAAAAAAACGGTCTGAAATCCCATGTGGACCCCCAATGATTTTCAGAAATATCCAGCTTGATTTTTGTCACCGCGTCTTTTTGCAAAACAAAGAAAAAATCGCGGTTGACATCACAAAATGATGCGTAGTTTTTAAGATGGGAAAAGCGTATTACGGTTCGAAAAGTCGTCTTTAAGTGGAGTCCGTAATGACATTTTTACTCAGTGGTTGGTGATTAGGTTTTTTCGGGGTACGCATGGATATAGTGGGTTTGACGTTCTAGAAAGTCCAAATATTTCGCAAAATCTGGCATGACTGTCAGCAGGACCAGTGGGATCAGTACGATCGCCACTGAGATACCACTGACGAAGGTATATCACGCTGTGCCGAAATAGTTCGAACTCCGCAAAAACATGATCATTGTGTTTAATTCGTTTCTTTCCTTGCGTCATCATCAAGACCAAGTCAATTTTCCTAAGTCTGTAGGTCAGCGGGGTCAGGGTCAACCCCCCCCCCCTGTTCTGTCTCTGCTACCGACGGTCCTCCTTCACTAGCCATCGGTGTCCATTTTTGAACGTTTCAAACTCATAGTTCACTCGGGTGGCAGGAGGATGTCTGGTCCCAGCCGGTTAATAATATGTGTTCTGAATATTCAGGAAGTGGGAGGACTGCTCTTGTCTCCGGGACACCTGCTGCGAACATGCCACTGGTCGCGACCGAGGTGCGGCGGGTCCGACAAAGCGGAACATTCCTGCGGACGATTCCTGCTCACCAAAAGAACTCGATAAGCTGCACTTCTCTGGACTTCGCTCGAATACTGCATTCATTAATGTAGATATACAACACGTGCACTATAGAGAGTATCCGAGAACTGCTAGCGATTCCTAAGGAGCGGTTGTATGCGAGTGAAGTCAACGGCTTTGTGTTAAAAGTCTGGTTACTGGTTGCCACTGGCACGTATCTTATCTGTCTCAAAGAGCCGAAATCCCTGTGCCCAGCAGTACACGGAAGAGATGCTGCGAATTCCAGGCGATAAGCGGGGTGGTGGCCAGGCGCCATGGCAGCTGCATGGTCGGAGACGCATCGTTGAAATTCTGCTGACATGACTTCCCAGAGTGCTCCCCACGGCCCGCAGATACGACCGATGAATACGTTTCACTGAAGAGATGTCTGCGACTGTAGGCAATGCACAGAAAACGGAAAAGAGGCTACAGCGGACAAACCATTTGACTTAAAAAGAAAATCCTTGTTTTGTCCAGTCTTTTCAAAAGACTTCAAAACGTCAAGTTTCTAGTATTACTTCCATGCGTACTCTCCACTTGGAAGGGATGATGATAGGGGACATGATACCTTTACAACCGAGAAACCTGATGGTACAAAAACCACTGAAGGAAAAAACTGGAACAAAGGGCATGAGGTGTCCAAGGACTTTTTACTGTTCAGGCTATCTGCATTCTGTCATGACGATAGTAATCGTCAAAAGAAAAGGTACAAACGAAATAAAAAACCGTCTCGCAATTGCAGGCCTTCGGCTTGCCTGTCCCCTGCACCACATTCCCTGAGGCTTTCCCTTCATTCACAAGTCGGCTCTACGCCAGTGTTGCCCGTGGCCTTTCCAGTCACCTGTTCTATCGTGTCATTTCCACCTTTCCCTTCGACTCCACTCCTCCTCCCCCCTACACACACAGTACACACACACACACACACACACACACTGCCTCTCCAGTCTGCCCTCCCAGCCCTGCTCTCCCCACTCTGTCCTATCTACGCTGTACTCCGAACCCTATCTTGAACGCCCTGCCCGCTCCTGTCTGCTCTCCCCATCTCTCCCTCCCCGCTCTGCATCTCCGCTCTGCCCTTCTCTTGGAGCCGCGGCGGCGGCGGCGGCGGCGGCGGCTCTGCGTGCGATCTCGGCGGCGGCGGCGGTGGCCGCAGGCGCGCGCCACTCGTGAGAAAGTGGCGAAGCGGCGCGTGACTCACCGCCGCCGCCTGGAGCCCCAGCACTTCCGGCGCCGCTTCTTACCGCCCCGAGCCCGCGCCGCGCGCCGCACCGCGCCGCCGCGCCGCCGCGCCGCGGCCGCTCAGCGGCGACGCCTGGGTGCAGATAACGGCGCGGAATACAGACACGCAAACGCACGGGTATGTATTACGTGCACCAGTACACACGGATGTGTGATACATGCACGCCTAGACAGTACACATGGGCACGTACTACAGACAGGCAAACACGGACTCACAGAAAGACACGCCTACTCTCAGGCAGTTAATAAAGGCTGCACACACGCGGACACGCCACGCAAACACGCATGCTCACAGTGGCAATCTAGACACGCTTACGCACAGACACGTCACAAACGTACACGTACACAAGGGTGCGTGGTCCGCGCGCGGGACGAGATGTAGCGCCGTCCGTGCGCCCTCGTGCCCGCTCCACGTGGCCGCGTGTTCCCGTGTATTACGTGACAATGAGCACTGTGCACGGGCGTCGTTCGGGACGGGACCAGGTGGCCGGGGCCGCCGGCGGGACAGCTGGCCTGACTGCCGGCTGACTCACCGCTCTGTAGTGGCTCGGCGGTGGCTCGGCGGCCGGCCGGGGGACACCGTCCACCGGAAGTCAGCGGTGCCGCGCTCCAGCTCACCGTCTGGTGGGAGCCGGGTCCCATCTGGTGTGGGCCGGGCCCCGTCTGTTGTGGGCCAGGTACCGTCTGGTGTGGGCCGGGCCCCGTCTGGTGAGTGCCGGATCCCGTTTGGTCTGGGCTGGTTCCCGTCTGGTGTAGAATGGGTCCCGTCTGGTGAAGGCCGGGCCCTGTCTGGTGAGGGCCGGGTCCTGTCTGATGTGGGCCGGGTCCCGTCTGGTGAGGGCCGGGTCCTGTCTGATGTGGGCCGGGTCCCGTCTGGTGAGGGCCGGGTCCTGTCTGTTGTGGGCCGGGTCCCGTCTGGTGTGGGCCGGGTCCCATCTAATGACGGCCGGGTCCCGTCTGTTGTGGGCCGGGTCCCGTCTGGTGTAGACCGGGTCCCATCTAATGACGGCCGGGTGTCATCTGGTGAGGGCCGGGTAAGTATCGAGCCGGAGTCAGCTGTGTTCGCGGCAGACATCTGCCTGGATCCCAGACCAATATCTCGGATTCTAATGGGTCTTTAACCCTATTCCCGGAGGGCTACACGTATGGCCCATTCCCAGCAGGGGACGGATTCGCCCCCCCCCCCGAGATCTCGAGCACTACACATCCGATTTCATTGCAACAAACGGAAATCGATTTGCTATGACGTAAACTACATTTTGATAGGAAAAACTTTTCAAAATTTTGGAAGAGGTGGATAAAGGGGGGCAAAAAGTCAAAATGGGGATATTTTTGAGTTTTGTTCACTCTGTTGTTTATGGACTGATTTTGATGAAGACTTACGACCTTTGACCTTAAATGACCTCCATTGACCTTAAAGCCACTTGAATGTTCTTGTGTACATTCCATATTATTTGACAATGTTTCCAGTCATTTGAATTCACTCTATTTCAAAAATTCCATTTTACAGGTGCTGTGATATGGGGTGCACGCACTGACATTTCAGGTCATAGCTTCGTGACCCGACCTGATATAAAACTGAAACTTGGTACACAAGTAGAGGGTACCCTTCTACGTCATATGTATTCCGGGTTTGGCATTTGAAAAAAATAGCGCGAAAGTTCGTTACTATGAAGCCAGATTTTGACTTTTGACCTTCACCTGACCTTGTGAAGTGGCCTCAGACGAAAAAAGTTGCATTTGTATGTCTCCCACCTATTTACCTATTCGTCCATGTAAAGTTTTACTTTTATCTTAAAAACGTTTTTTTGGCAGCCATTTTCCTTTTACCCTCAACAGGGTCAAAAATGGCCTGAGGTGCCTTCGAAGAACGTTGCCATTTTTTGACAGTACTTCAGTAGTATGTTTTTTAGTTTATATTTTTATTTATTTATTTATTAGTTTATTAGTTTAGTTTTTTAGTTTTTTTCAGTAGTTAGTTCAGTTTTGATAGTACAGTCGAAAAATAGTTAGGAAAAGTCACCAAGTTCCGTGAAGCTACTTCAAAAACCCTGGAACTGGTAAGCAAAAAAACCCGAGGAGGGACGGATTCAGCACCCCCCGCCGGGAATAGGATTAACAAAGTGATAAGCGGATCTAGGATCGGATCTGGATTTTCGGCTAAAGCATACCGGTCTCCCAGATGGTGGTGGATCTCTCGCCAAAGAGGATAACCATATTCCGGTTCGGACCCATGATCTCCGAGAAGGGCAGCATTTGGATCTTATGCCTTGGAAATATTTAGATCCTAAATCTTATTTGGATCTTTCAGGTCAACTGAAAGGTAAACCGATGAATTTCCCTGGGTAATCTTGGGCACGCGGACATTAACCCTGCTCGGAAAGGCCTCGCATTGGTTGGGTGTTCCCGCTTTTTGCTAGCTACAGGAAAACGACTTTCTGTAGACGAACCAAGCTTCCCGTGTCTATTCCCCGATCAATTTGACGTTGTACATAATAAGATTTTCGACGCGTTGAAAACCGGGGCTCAGGAGAAACCAAAAAGTGGGGGGCGGGCAGAGGCGTATTCTCTCAGAGGGCTAGTGCTCATTTTCCCAAAAGTGAGGGCATGTCCTCCCCTGTTCGTGCGTCTATGTTGAAAACTCATAATTATGCCCAGACATGGCCCATGAAGTTGATGGAGCCGAGCGGCTGCATGGCCGCCGCCACGGCAGCGGCCGCCACCCTGCACGCGGCCACACCATGTATCACTGAAACTACGAAACGAACCTTAGTTGCACGTAATAAAATATACACGACGCTGTTACTAATGGAATGAGGAATGGAATGGGCACAGATACCTCGTCCGTGCCCGTCTGCTTTGATGCTGAAGAGTGCTGGAAATTAACTACATTACTAATTACGAAAACAAAGGCCAAACAAACGACGCCATAACAGTTAATTCGATATTGCAAAGGAAGACACAATGCAGAACTCTAGAATTTGTCTCTCTGATCGTGGGTGCGATGACTCTTCCGTTCAGAAACTTTCACTGTAATAGTAGTAACACTGTTAAGATGTTGGGCGAGGTGCGGAGCATGCGTCCATAGGTGCGGTTGCGTTGTTTTCATTCTGACATTGATTTATTCTACCCCATTCTGACACGACATTTTTATCCGTAAATCCCCTAAATTGGCTCCAGGTTTTACGGAATTAACGCACCAATGCAAAAATGTACGCAGGTGGTAGAAATATCTTTCATGTCACTATCCAACGGCAAGAAAAGCTATATTTCTAAATGCTTTCACCGCAGAAATCAGTATTGAGTATTAGTCACGGCTCCCCTTCAAAACTGGAGCGCAGGCGCTAGCGTCGCAGTGGGCATGCCTGTAACGTCAGACGAGCATTTAAGTTGCATTTGAAACCAAAATACAGGATACCATTTAAAAACTGTATCCTCATTCCCGTACCCATAACACATTGTCAGCATTTCCGAGTGGGACGGCTTATTTTCATCCCCTCCTGAGATCCCGAGGACTTGCCGTCCGATTTGGTGGCAAACAACCGAAGTCGATTCGCCTTGACATCAGCTATTTCGATAAAAAATGAAAGTTTTGCGGCTGTCGGTTACAGAGTGTAAGGAAGTCAGAAGGGGCAAAACTTTTAACTTGTTATAATTCCCATGCTGATAAGGCGATTTTGAAGCAATTGGCATAAATTAATACCATATCAATGGGAACTTTCCCTTTGGTCCATAGCTTGTAACTTTGGCAAAATTCATAGACGTTCACGGGACTTGGAAAATGAGAAGTGTATTCCTTAATTGATTAACATGCAAGCTAGATATTTTTGGCTTTCGTCAGTCATTTTATACTTTGTAAAATTGAAAACCGTATTACGCTGTTTCCATAATGCTGGCCTAAACTCTGCCAGGAACAGGTGAAAGAGAGGACTGTCATGGTGGCATTGTCATGTGGTCAGTTTATGACCTAGGGCCTCAGATGAACCCATGTGGCATCAAAGTTACGCAAAATGGTCTTGGGGTCCTTTCATGGCGTTTTAAAACGAGTTCAGTCATTCGAACTGACTATACGAGCATTCGTCAGTGTCATTTCATGAACATCATGATGTAAGGTACGTGCGCGGGCACGGGCGTTTTAACACTGAGGTACAAGTAGAGAACACCGTCTTAAGTTAAACGTAATCCATTTTTCATTTCGAAAATTAGTGCCAAAAATTTATCGATAAAACCAAATTTTGCATTTTGACTTTGACATGACCTTGTGCAATAAGGCTCCGGCCAACAAAAAGTTTTGTGCATGTCTATCCAGTTATTTACCTACGTACTCTTTTTTTAAAGTTTGAAGTTTGGCCTCAAAGGTCTCCATTTTTGAAAACTAATTTTCTTCTGCTTTTAACTCTGCCAAAAAGGCCTGAGGTGCCTCACCTCCCCCCAGAAAAAAAATGACCTGGCTCAACCCATGGGAAAACAAAAGCGCAGAAAATTGGCAAAATTCATAAAAAGAAAAGACGAGAAAAACCCGGAGGCGCAGCCAGGGTTTTTAGGGGAAGAGCTCAGTGTGACCAGGAATCATACGAAAACCTTCGCTGGGAAGACGATATGCAATGGTTTTCACAAGAAATTCGGGCTAATGGAAAGGGGGACTCGGCCCACGTCCCCCCCCCTTCTTAGCTGCACAGGTGGGAAAAACTATTTCGGTGAAGTTGCTCCAAAAAATGCTGGAAATAGCGAGCAAAAACAAAACGGAGGAGCAGAGGCGGACTCAGGATTGACATGAAAAAACTTAATGTGCTTGGATCCAGGCTGAAATATCTGGTACAGTTTTGCATTTTTTACCATACAAGGTAACCAAACAAATTCAAGCGTGCCACTCCACTTGAGAAAATTTTGCATTTTGTTCCCCTATAAAGCCGCCGAAATATGATAACAACGGCGAGATTACACGCGGCTGCGTTCCTTTCCTCTATTTGAAATGTCGTGTGTGTCTGGTCCAGGAGCCTCTGTGCCCCCGTATAGCTTCTGAAGGCTTTTATGCCAGCATTTTGGTGGTCTCGGATCGTCTGCGCGTCAGACCTTCTAGTGGACTCAGGTTCCTTTCGCGGTTTCACGTGTCTCTCGGGACGTCTCAGGCGCTCCTTTGGCAGTTTCAGGGACTCTTCAGGCAGTATCATGGACCCATCTTACAGTTTCAGGGACACTTAAGCCATTTCTGGTTCCTTCCTGTCGTCTCTGGGGAATTTTTGCCGTCTAGGAAGCCCCTCAGGCAGTAACAAGGACCATCTTTAAGTCCCGCTCTGCCGTGACAGAGGAGCCTTTGTCAATGCTTTAGGTCCTTTGGCCGTTTCAGGAGCTGTCTGGACGTCTTACGGCCTAGTAGTTTTAGGGACCCCTCTGGTCGTCTCAGTGGCCCCTGCCAGCGACTGCCAGTTGAGCGGTCTCAAAAGCCCCTCTCCAGCAGTCTCAGTGACCTTTGTTGTGATGAATCCTTGTTCAGGGGGTCCTTCTAGCTGGCCAGGGTCTCCTCATGCCGTGCAAGGCACCCTCTTCAGTTCTTGCCCTCTCAGGGGCCTCTCTGGCACTTTAAACGGTCTCATGGACCCTTTGTCATGTTGGGGCCCCTTTTGCGGTCCTAGAGGGCCCTTGGATGGTTTCAAGGGTCTTTCTGTCCGCCTTAGGGGCCATCTTGCCGTCTCAGAGTCTCATTAATCCCCCTAGAGGCCCGATGACTGTGTAAGGAACCCTCAGCTTTTCCAACAGGTCTGTGAAACCCATTCGGGGCTCCTTTGGCATTCCAGAGGCCCTTATACCGTCCCTGGGACTCAGCCCTCATCTTAGCCGTCTCAGGGGCCCTGTGACCCATCTGGCAGACTCAGGGACAATCTGCCGTGTTGGGGCCCTGTTTTGGTCTCAGGGGCCCTTTGCAAGCTTCAGAGGCCTTTCTAGGGGCGCGGCCAGGCAAAATTTCCGGGGGTCCTCGCCCAGCGTCGGGCCTCTGCCCACTTCACTCCCTGGACAGCAGGGGCCCTCCGAAGGCTGGCAGGGGCCCTACAGACCGGAAGGGGGCCCCTACAAGCCGGCAGGGTCCCTCCACAGGCTGGCAGAAGCCCCCTCCTGGCCGGCAGGAGACCCCCTACTGGCCGATAAGGGCCCCTCTATATGCTTGGATCTGTAGATTCCATTTTTTGTCTTCTCGTGTCTTCTGTTGTTAAAACATTTTTGTGATAGCTTCAGTTTTTACACGAGTAATTTTCTAAAATGCCCGTGGCAGTGAGCCCCTTCAGACATTTTGGGAGTCCTGGTCTGTCCTGTCCTGTGAGCCCTAGGATCCCTTGGCTGCGCCCCCGGAACCTTCTTCTGTGCGTCTCAGGGGTCATTTAACCCCTGCCCCGAGGCCCCCTGACTGCATCAAGAACGCGTCACGTTTTTACAGACCCCGTGAAGTTCATACGGGGCCTCTTTTGAGCTTGAGAGTGGCCCCTTCGCAGGCCGCGGTGGCGATCGCCCCATCGCCCTCCCCCTTGGATCTACGCCTGCGGAGGAGGGCTTCTGAAGTCCCTCCCCTCTCCCATATGGGTAAAGTCGTCAGACTAACTAGTCTTTAAGACCTACGGTGTTAAGCTGTCTTAATCCTCAGCGACGCAAAATACACACTAGTCCTTAAAATAACATTAACTTAAATCCTGGATCCCAATCGTGGATTCTGGGTCTTTGATCCCACAGATCCATTCAGCAAATCGGAGGCTCAATCTTCTATCCTGCTAAATCTTCCGATAAATTGGAAGACAGGAACTTGGATCTCGCCGGATCTTTCAATAATTTCGAGGACATGAAACTGAGCTGAGTTTGGATGTGGGATCAGAGATCTAGTCTGCGAATCTTGACGTTCTTACTGGGATCTGGACACATGCCTGGTGCGCCGGGTCCAGAGCTGCGATACGACGAAGGCCTTCAGTCCCCAGGACGACAGAAACAGTCAGGCTGCTTTAGACTGACAGCTGGCCGAGAAATAAGCTACTGAATCTGTTCTAGATGTCATTCCCCAGTGCAACGTTCAGTCGCCACACAAACTGAAGCTGTTATTTCGAGGGCCCCTTATAGAACAGTTCCAGTGTGACGGGTAAGATGATCTTGAAAAGGTCGTCTCCAAGGGCGAGTCTTGACGGCATATTAACAAAGTCCATTGAGGTCCTAGGTGACCTAACTGGTAACAGATTATTAATATTAGGTCAAAATATCTGTCGTAATTCACTGGCTACCGACGTTTTCGCTACAAATGAGTTTAAATGATTCCGACAGACACCCTGAAGTGGAACTAGAATAAGCATAGCCAGGATCGTCATTGATCGTTCGAAGTCAGATCAGATTGATCAGAAGTGCATTGAAAGGCACTTCTATGTAATAAATAGCCTGGAAAATGGGATTGATAGTAACATGCCATGGCTCTTGAGGGGATTAACTGATCCGCCCGGACCTTTGGCTGCGCTGGTGGACCTGGGCCCCCGGCTCCCGGCCCCTTGATTATGCTTCAGCTCAGCTCCGGACCCTGCACCTGCAATCGCTGGCTGCACGAAAAGCCCCGTGGGACATCCCGTCTACGTCCGGGCATTCCCAGCAGCAGTGTGCCGCGGCGCGTCATTGCAAATACTGCCCCCGATCGTCCAGTCGAACGTTCCCATCCTGAAATCAACAGCCGACGGTGCTGCGAGCCCAGGGGGGGTCGGACGTGTGAGCAGCAGCAGGCTCTGTACCAGCGGCAGGAGCGCTGAACGGCTCGGCTGACGGGCCACACGGCCGGAGGGACTCGGAGGTCGGCCTGAATCACGACCACTGATTCACGGCGCCCGTCTCCTCACGCTCTCCCGCCGCCGGCCGCCTCCCACGCTCGACTGCCGCTTCCGATCGCTTCCCGGAAACGCGTACGGCCGGTGACGTCATCCATTCATGCCGCGGCGGCCGGCCGACGGTCGGCGCGAACAAAGGCGGCGAGCGCGGGAGGAAGAGAGAGAGAGAGAGAAAGAGGGGAGGTCGGGAAAGCGTGCGGTACCGGGGCGCCGGCCGGCGGGCTCCGGCCTGCTGCCAGCCGGACCACGTGGCCCACTGGTGGTCGGTGACGTCACCAGGCGCGGGACGGCCCGCGGTGAGGCAGGTCACGCAGTCCCGTGGCCGCCGGTGCGACACGGCCGGGGCCGCTCTACCAGGCCCGTAGCCGTGACGGTCGTGGCCGAGCCGTAGTGGAACTGGTCACGTGAGCGTGACGCCGTGGTCGGGGATGTCCGTGGTAGCTGTGTTACTCACGGGACGGTGTCGTCATAGTTCGCTGTTGACAGGATCAGTTCTCCTCGACCGTAGAGCGAAGGGTGCAGCTTATACTGCCCCACGCTGTGGCAGTCTTTCCCGCCGGCTATGGCGCAATGGCTGTTCTTTTCTACGAGTACTAAACTGCAGATCTGGCGATACGAGCGTAAATCTGGGCAGCGCATGTAGCGAGCCAAACGCGACGGACGCGGTACGCCCAGTTACGTGCTACTCGCACCGGTGGGTGCGCCTTACGAAACTCCCTGAAGCATGACACAGTGTTTAACTGTAAGAACCGTGAATGACGTGTCGGTCGTAGCTCGTGTTTCTTCGTCACGGAAAGGAAGAACCTGCACTCAACACGGCAGTGGCGTTATGCCAGCCACGCCCCACAAAAAAGGCCGTAAGAGGATTCCACTGATGAAGAGGATTCCTCTCACAAGACAGCACTTCAGCGCGTTTCAAATTGTCCCTCATCATGAGTTCAAAGCTCCGGTCAAAAGGCTGAGACAGAATTCATTAGCAGGTGCCTGGGCTCATGAGTGTATCGGCATCTGACCGTAAAAGGTTGACGCGTGCTGTGTCTGACGTTTCCCGTGCAGTTCTCAGAAACCAGAACGGCCCGTTCTGTGTATGTACACTGCACATGAAGCGGGCGTGGCTGGCAGATTACCTAGCCTATTGGCATGACCTCCAAACAACGCGTCACACCACGTCACGCCGAGAGGCCCCGTCGGCGTCACGAGGACATGGCAGGTTTCCAGATCTCTGCCGTAGTCAGCACCAAGGTGTAGGTCAATTGGGTCCCGTTTCGCCACCGGCTGGCACGCGGCCAGCGGCACGTGAAAGCCCCGCCAGCCGGGCCCAGCCAGACGCAGGTGTCCGGTCTGATGACGTCACGGACGATTCTGCGAACGGCCGGCGCGCGCCGACTGCTCACCAGCTGACAGCCAGCCGTCCGACAAAAGTCACCTGCACGGATCAGAATCTGGGGCTCCTCCCAGGTAAGGCGCTGAAGGCCGTGCAGTCATACCGGCGGTATGGATTACCAGAGAGCTTAGGATCTGGCAAAGGAGTCTCGAGACAGTCTCAGACGCAAGCGAAGGACTTGTGATTTTGCTTCCCGTATAACTGTCAGAGTCTCTTAATCGCGCTTGGGCAATGGAGCAGCGCGAAAACGTCTTGGATTATCCTTTTCCCCCTCTCTCTCTGACTCACCTGACTGATTCTACCGTTTCAACTGGCCATGCCAAAACCAACCTCGTTAAAGTAGTTTTCAGGCGTTATGCATTGATAGCCATCGGTCACATGGCGAACGGCTGTGCCGTTTTCTGTGTCAGTGAAGATGAGCGACATGAAGTTCTCAGCGTGTCTAGTCTGGAGTTACTTGCATAAACCAAGAAAAGTGACGTCCTGTAAGCCTATATATCAACCTACCCAGCGCCGGGCGGTTCATATTTCGAACAGGGTCACTCACACGTACGATTGCCCCGGAGAAGACTTCACCTTACCAACCGTTCGACATGTAACTCAGGAACATTGGTTAGGATGCAATCACGCATATACTCCTCGAGAGGTGCGCAGTGTTTCATTTTGGTGACAAATATTTTCTGTGCGAACTAACTCTATTCCCGGAGGGCTAGACGGTATGGCCGATTCCCGGCATGGGGGGCGGATTCGCCTCTCTCCGAGATCTCGAGAACTACACATCCGATTTCGTCGCAAAAAAACGCTTCGATTTGCAGTGACGTCAACTTCATTTTGATAGGGAAAACCTTTCAAAGTTTTGAAAGGGGCGGATACAGGCGGCAAAAACTCAAACTGGGGGATATTTTTGGACTTGTTATAACTCTGTTGTTTATCGACCGCTTTTGATGAAATTGGCATGAATCGGGAGATTATGGATGAAACCTTTCCGTTGTTCCATACATTTCGAATTTTGGGAAAAATTCTTAATCGTTCACAGGGTTTCGAAAATGGGAGGATTAGTTTTTCAAAAACTAAATTAACCAGAAAGTTAAAAGCACTTTTTTTAGCTTCTGCTAGTCATCTTATGCTGAAGAAGTACAAATCGTATTGCAATGTTTGTATAATGTTAGCACAGGCGGTGGCAGGGGGAATTGTCATGGTCACATGTTCTTCAGGCCAACTTACGACCCTTGACCTTAAATGACTTCCATTGACCTTAAAGTCACTTGGGATGATCTTGTGTGCGTTTCATATTATTTGAAAACGCCTCCAATCATTTGAATTCACTCTATTTCCAAAATTCCATTTTACGGCTGTTGTGATATATGTGATATAGCGCGCACTGACATTTAAGGTTATAGCTCCGTGCTGACTTGACATCAAGCTAAAAGTTGGTACAGAAGAAGAGGGCACACCTCTACGTCTTTCCTTATATTTCCTACGTCTTTCCTATACACCTTACGTATTCTGGGTTGGGCATTTGAAGAAAGTAGCGCCAAAATTACTACTATGAAACCAAATTTTGACTTTTGACCCTCGCCTGACCTTGTGAAGTGACCTCAGACAAACGAAATTATATTTGTTTGCTGCCAAAGTGTTTACTTATGCATTCATATTACGTTTTAGATCTACCTTAAAAGCGCTATTTTTGGCAGCCATTTTCCTTTTAAGCTCAAGAATGTCAAAAATGGTCTGAGGTGCCTCCCAAAAACGTTGCTTGGCTCCGCCCCTGAGCAAAATAGACCTACGAAATTTTGCAACAATATGTAGAAAGAATAGCCAGGAATAGGCGCCAAATATCGTGAAGCTGCGTCAAAACTACGGAATTGGCAAGCAAAAAATCCGAGGGATGCGGATTCAGCACCCCCTGCCGGGAACAGGGTTAATGTCCAACTCTTTCCGATGGAGCGATGTGAAGACAACAGGTGTACGGCTTGAATAGCTCAATAGAGGAAGGCTTACTGTTCGAATAAAAGGATTTGATGTAGCTAAATGTTTCTTATCGCTAAGGAGATGAAGAAAAACGATTTAACTGGTGCACGCGTGTTCAAGAATTACATGTAGCCGCCCGTAAGCAACCCTTCCCGTCGGCGCCGTGCCAAAACGCCTAAATGCGACGCGGTATAAGGAAACATATGAGATCGGGTGGACTTAGGATTAAGTTTAGCAAAGCCATGTGAGGAAAGCTGTAGCACGCTTAAGCTCATCGTGCTTCCAAAGCCCCGTAAGGTCCAGTGACATCATCGCGGAAGACAGACCACCGATTCCAAGATGTGTCTGCGGTCGGGGGCCCCTTCCACATCCATAACACCTACTCATCTCACGACTGGGCAGACTCAGCGTTTAATCTGAACAAGCGACTGCGCTGGGTCGGGCGTTCAACGTACATTGGCCATTCCAATGCCCAGTCACTCGTGCCGACGATGGTCCGTGTCATCATTGCACTTTCTGAATATGACCCCGACGCGGCGTGTCTGACGGCGACGTGGTTATCCGCCTGCGTCGGGCAGGAAACTGACGTTTTTTTCACTTTCTCCGGATTCTGCCGGCGGCTTGTTCGATGAAAACAGTAGCACGAAACAGATCAACAAATGTTTCCCGCTTCACGATAAGGATACCATTTTGTGATAACGATATGATAATGATAGGATACTGGTGTTTCCGGGGTACAGTCTGGTGCGCTTTGACTGGCCGGCTCCGACTGTCTGAGGTCAACCTGCCGCCGCTGCCAAGGAGGCGGCGTCGCCGTGCTCCTGCTGGGACGCCCCAAATACCAAGGTTCCTCCGATACCCAGAAACCAGCTCGTCTTGTGAGTCGCCCTGGCTGTCGGATGGTGGCGGCGGCCATCGCTGGGCCGCCGAGGGCGTCGTCCATCGCCCGCCATCGAAGTCGACACCTCGTACGGCTTGATGGCTTTGCATGCTCAGCTACATGCCGCTGCTTGTCTCAGCAAGCCTGTGTTCTGCCTTGGCGACATCACCATCGATCTCGTGCGACCCGTTGGCTCCGGCGTACGTCAGGACAGACAAGCTTTGAGTGACCTGAGCTTTCTTCAGGCTGTCAAGACGCCTCCCACGTGAAGACATCCTCTCCAGTGTGCCTAGAAAAAATCTTGTGTGAAATTTTGACGACATCTTCGTCGTGGGCAGCGTTTCCTGACCACATCACTACGACCTGAAACGGCCCCGATTCTGCTGTGCTGGCGTCGCCTGTACCCAGTATATCGCCTGTACCTATCGCTGACCATCTGACCATCATTGTTCGTGTATCGTTCAGAAGGCAGCGCCGCGGTCCATCTCCTGTTGCCGTTCGTCAGCGGAGAAAACTCAGCTGGGACTGTCTGAATGTAGTGCGTCACTGGCATTCATGACGTGGCAGAGAAGTTCGTCAGTGTGTGGCACGGGACTGTCTGAATGTAGTGCGTCACTGGCATTCATGACGTGGCAGAGAAATTCGTCAGTGTGTGGCACGGGACTGTCTGAATGTAGTGCGTCACTGGCATTGATGACGTGGCAGAGAAGTTCTTCAGTGTGTGGCACGGGACTGTCTGAATGTAGTGCGTCACTGGCATTGATGACGTGGCAGAGAAGTTCGTCAGCGTGTGGCACGGGACTGTCTGAATGTACTGCGTCACTGGTATTGATGACGTGGCAGAGAAGTTCGTCAGTGTGTGGCACGGGACTGTCTGAATGTAGTGCGTCACTGGCATTCATGACGTGGCAGAGAAGTTCGTCAGTGTGTGGCACGGGACTGTCTGAATGTAGTGCGTCACTGGCATTGATGACGTGGCAGAGAAGTTCGTCAGTGTGTGGCACGGGACTGTCTGAATGTACTGCGTCACTGGTATTGATGACGTGGCAGAGAAGTTCGTCAGTGTGTGGCACGGGACTGTCTGAATGTAGTGCGTCACTGGCATTCATGACGTGGCAGAGAAGTTCGTCAGTGTGTGGCACGGGATTGTCTGAATGTAGTGCGTCACTGGCATTCATGACGTGGCAGAGAAGTTCGTCAGCGTGTGGCACGGGACTGTCTGAATGTAGTGCGTCACTGGCATTCATGACGTGGCAGAGAAGTTCGTCAGTGTGTGGCACGGGACTGTCTGAATGTAGTGCGTCACTGGCATTCATGACGTGGCAGAGAAGTTCGTCAGTGTGTGGCACGGGACTGTCTGAATGTAGTGCGTCACTGGCATTCATGACGTGGCAGAGAAGTTCGTCAGTGTGTGGCACAACGCTTTACATCCTCACTGTTCCCAAAACTATGGCCTCTAGTCCCCCTCGTTGTCCGTGGGTCGAAGACAATTCTGAACTACTAGGTCGCATACGCAAACACAGTGAGGCCTTCCAGCTTTGGCATAGCTTGGCATTTATTACGGATGCTGACTCGGTCCCGTGCAAAACGACTCCAAAACCGCTTTCAGTCCAGTCATATCCAAGCACGATGACCTTCTGGCGTACATCGGGCAAGTCAGATTTTAAAACAGAAAGTTTTCTTTGTCTCATATATTTTTCGTTTTTTCCTTTCCTTTTTTTCTTTCTTCTTTTTCTTTTTCTTCGTTTGTTTTCCTTTTTGTCTCCGGTATCTTCAGGTCTTTGTTTGATGTCATCCGTGGAGTTAAGAGTTAGAAATACGCCGCCTCGGGGTACACCCAAAAGCACGTCGCGTGAAGGTAGATGCTGTGGAGGACCCAAGACGAAAAGCGTTCACTATTCTTCTAAATATGGGTGGCTTGGATGCAAAAAACTGCTTGCACCGCGATAACCGAGCGACGGACTGCTACCAGCGGTTTAACCCGCGCACGATCGTCGGTCCGTTTCGAACATGGGCGACTGGGGGGGGCAGTTGGCCGCCCCCCTCTAACTCACGAATGGTTGGTCGCACGATAAAAATAAGCATACCGTTGAAAAGCTTGTGACGAGTAGGGCTCGAAACTGGTCTCATTTTTTAGTTTTAGATAATATGTAAGCAATTTACGCCCTATATATGTTTTCTCATAGCCGATTGCATGAGACCGAGAAATGGCCTGAATCTCAAGGGCTGTCACTAAAAACGCATAGGTAAAGGCACCAGCGCACAAGTAAAGGTCCGCGGATGCCGATACACGTTTAATTTCACAGATTTGTTCAATATATACGCCGAAACGTTGAGTTAAAGACACGGCATTTCTCGCGGCAGCTCTAGGCGTGCGCTGTTGCCGTATGCGGTAACAAATTGTCGGGAACTAATTTTAACGTTCCTTTATTTTCGCGAAAAAAGACGATCTGTGTATATTTTTTTGATCTTAGTGGTTCTTGTGATGGTTTTTCATGATTAAATTTTGGAAAAATTCATTAGTTACCAATCTATACAATTGGCGGAGCTTTATTCGCGAGAGCCTGTTTATTTGCAAAATATGCTATTCTTTCAAACTTATTGAGGTTCTTGGTATTACTTACGTCTGTGCAAGCTAGTTCTGCCATTTTCTACCCATTCTGAGTAATTCATCGTCGATTTTGACGGTGGTACATTTTGACTCACTACAGTTATTCGTGGCTTGACCTCAGGTCAATGGCTGGAAGTCACTGATACTTTGCCCAATGACGGTAACTAGATGTCTGCTTGACTCCACACTAAAAATGTTATGAAACATTCCGTCAGTTTCCGAAAAAACGACATGTCTTAAAAATGGGCTTGATCTTAGATCAATGACCCAAAAAATTCCGAAAAATCTGAGATAGCGGATTTGTTGCATCTATCACGTTCACTAATCCCTGAAAGTATAATTGGGATATCTTGTTTTGCGAAAAAGTTGGAGGATGTTTAACTTTTTGGACATAGGTCTGTTTGACCTGACTTAGGTCAGGCATCTGACGTGACCTGAGGTCAAAATTTTGACACGAGATGTAAAATTGGTGAAGCAAAAGGTACACAAAGTTTCGTGACTCTGTGTTTGTTCGTTCTCTCGCAATCCCAGAAAAACCTCAGGGCGGCAGTCAACTGCCCCCCACCCAGTCTGGGACGGGTTAAAAACTTGGTCAGCATAATAACGGAGGTGCGGCAAAAATTTCCCAAGGTGCAGTGGTCATCAAAAACGTCGTAGATGAATAAAACCCTACAGCCTGTGGTACCTTGTTCATATTCTGCCTGCATGTGACGACATGCGATAGGTCACCCCTTTGACGCACGAAAGGGGCCTATCTGAGATCCTGTACTCTTTCGTAATAGAGGATAGTTTATTTTGCAATGTGCATACCAACCGAAATTTTTGGGATCCACCAGAAAATATATGTGTGGTCTTGAAATGAAACCATGTCGTCCTCTTTAGAGATATATTTTTTTAACTGAGAATTATTTCGTGAGCCATTTTCACAAATTTTTATGTTTTTAAGTCACTGCAGGCACTTCTAACCCATCTTCCCTTTAGCATGGTAGAACAGTTCGACCCCCCACCAGGGATACGACCTTCTCAACGCTCATTTTGATCTGACCATGGTCAGCAGCCCAACTGAGGCGAAGGTCACAACAAATGTAGGCCGTGACCTTGACGGCGGGGAGTCGTGCCGACTCCTGTCAGCCCCTGTCTTTAGGAAACAGGCACATGGAGTCCAGCCGTGACGTAGACGCCGCTAGCAGATTTGGACCGATCCTGGTGGGCGTCTCACGATAATGTGTACTGAACTACACGTAATAAGTCTAATCGCACATTTAAGGATAGCACGGATTTTTTCACAGTCCGATACGACCCTTATCCGTGTACTCTGCCCACATTCAGACTCATTTCGTATCAACGCGAAAACTGCATCAGTGTCTTGACCAGTCTCCTTATCAAAATCCGAAATAAGAGCTGCGTATAAAAATATAAATATATATTTCACAGTAATATGACTTAAGCACCACATCATTGGTATATGTCATACTAATCTTCAAGTACATTCCAATTTGAAAAAAATGTTATTGTATAAGCATTTCAATCCGGCAAGAAAAATGGAAAGTGCAGCGTTTACTCAGAACAACTTAGAATTCACCAATGCTTCAAGTAGCGAGACAGGTTAAAGTCTGTAGCACCTATTTAACGCACATTTAGAAAAGAAGACGCCTCTGACACGTATGACCTCAATTTGGCGCTTTGTTTTCAGAAAAAAAACAACTCCTTGTTTCCGGAGCCATGCTAAGAATGAGCCGGTACAAAATGCACACTGCAAAGACAAAATGGGCTCCAACAATCAGTCTACAGCAATCTTCGTTATAAAAAACACTCACTAAACAACGATACATGAAATGTGTCTAAAAGAATATTCATGTTCTTTACGTAATCGAAACACATGTCCCAACTTTAAGCTTAACCTTTTCAGGTCAACAAAACAACCAAGATCACACGGTAACATGGACATCCTAATGCAAACGAGTATGTTCTGCATCAGGATCGAGTAGCGCCACATATGACAACACTGATCATCTGTTTCATCATTTTATTGTGGTTATCTGAAGTCCTTTGGATACTTGTTTTTGTCAAAGTTCTTCATTCACTTAGATCGTGTATTTGTATCATAGTACACATATTTTATTGCATATTGCTCCACTGAAGGGATGTCACATCCTTCGAAAGTCCTCATCGAGTAGCGTAACCCTGGTGTCTGTGGTGAATATAACCTTATATGAACCTGTGCCTTGCAATTCTCCCAATTTTGTATAAATGATGGTGGGGGGGGGGGAGTAATGGGTCTCCGGCCGTGGAGATAGTTGAAAGAAATGAGGAGAAATCGTCCTACGACCTGTGCGGCATCTGTGCGGCGAACATGTTTTGTTTTTATATTTATGTTTAAAGGCTAGGTGAAACCTGTTCTATGCATATGTTGGCCAGTACCGTCGGAATCTCTGTGGAGATGGGGGGGGGGGGCGCTGATGTGACAACCTCGTTCCTTTCCGTGCGACGCCATAGGGTTAATGTTAAATGTTGTTCAAAGTTGGGGGGCAGCTGCCTCCCGCCCCTCTCCCCGTTCCCACGCTCTTGGTGTTAACATACAATTTCGTATGAACCATATCAGCTTCATGAATAACATAAAATGAAATCACAGACATCAGAGCTTAGCTTGAACTTAAGTAAGTGAGGAGCTTAAATTAAGTCGCAAACCTGAATAATCTGTTGATGACGATTAACCTCCTTCCCTAGTTGGCATTGTCTTCTGGATATGTAAACTAGGACGCAAAACAAATGTTAGCACCAACTTTGACCTACATGCACTTATATGCATTAATATATAAATTGGTATTTTTCTAGCTGCTGCTAAAATAAGCGCTGCTGAAATAGGCTAAATGACTTGTGAAAAGCGATAATTTTGTACGCATCTTAAACAACTTTCTGCCTGAATTCGTCAGCTGAACAAAACTTGCACACATTTTATATCTTGCACAAGTGTACTACATCACCATAGAGAAAAGCTTAAAAAGTACGACCAATACAAGTAGAAATCGTTTAGTTACAGTAACTGGCTATGTCAGCTCACTGCGGTGTGCAGTCCACCTCATAAAAGTCGAACCGGCGCGGCGGCCCACCACAAAGAGGCCGAGGGGAGATCGGCGAAAAAAATCGGCGCACAGCGACCGCATGCGACGATTAAATATCAAAAGCAATATGCACATACAAAATAGTATATATATATATATACATATATATGCATGATATATATATGTGTGTGTGTGTGTGTGCGTGTGTGTGTGTGTAAATGAATGAAGGTGGTAAGCAACATTAAAGTATGTCGGATTTGTTACAAATGTTTCGACAGCACGGTGTCTTCATCACGGTATATTGGAAAGCAAGGAGAGAAACTTGCTAATATTGTTATGCAATAAGCCAAATTTAAGTGAAATGTTCGGATATTGCCCGATATCGGTAGGGGTGATTCGGTGAAACTGGCCTAAAACTGGCATCTCTGAATGCAGACTGGGCCAGTGGGGACACTCAGGCGAAAACGGCCTCCACCACCGAATGTGGACGAGCTTGGTTTATGGACATATGCATGCAGCTCAGATCGCTGTTTGAAGTGCGACACTCCCTTTAAGATAATTTTCGCCAAAAAATCGCGTTGAAAGGTGCCCCGTATCCGATCCGTTTCCGTAAATCTCCTGAGAAATTCGTCCAGTCCGCTCCGTTGTCCAATACGTGTGGACATTCGGTCCGAGGTAAGCGCTGTCACGCAGTGGGCCTAGCGCAACCGTGCACTGAATCACGCTACAGTGAATCGAGTCACAGATATGATGTGGCTTACAGTGAGCTAAAGACACTGAGGAAGTACCGATCCGCACGATTAGTTTTCATTAACCGAAATCACTCACTGAGTTTCAGGTCAGTTCAGCATTGCTGAGAATCATTCTCATATGGTCAAAAATAAACCAAATGTTTCGATGGTGTGAAATATTCGCATTTTAAATACCTCGCTCGTTTTTTCCTTTGCAAGCAGAGCGTGCATACGTAAAGAATGTCTAAGGTGCTCTTCCTTATCAATGACAGTGCTTCCAATACGCTGGTGTCGCCGTGCTGTCCCTCGACAGCCGCTTCAGGGAATCGAGCGACACACCAAATCCGGCCGGCGCAGAGGCGTTCATTGAGCAGCACGGCCGCGAAATTCATTGAGCAGCACGACCGCGAAACGCCATCGGCCATGTCAGAGCTCTGCAGTCTAGACGGCTCGACGAGACGTTGCCACGCCTCACGATAACGCTGAAAAATGATGCGCCAGTGTATCGGGCTTTTGAGACGCACAGCGCATGCTTCGATCCGGCGCCAATGTTCTGTCGATGGCGCCGAAGAAGGAAAGGCTGGTGAAGATCCTTCCCATGTCTCCGGCCATGTTGAGCTGCGTCGAGCAGATTCGCTCCATCGCCTGAAGACCATGCTGCGATCGACAACGTGATAGTCGAGACCAAACCATGCTGCGGTCTATGATGAGTACCTGGATCTGAGGCAGCAGATCGACGTCACCGCTATAGTCAGCAACTTTGTTCGTAGAAAACAGTCACTTTTGTTCGTCGGCATTGTAATCTGCGCATGGAACTCCTAAGCGGGCGAGATAAAGACTCACGTCCCACGACATTTGCCTGAGCTTTGCATACCTTTGCGCATGCAAGCTACTCTGCACAGTGCCAAGTAACGTGTTTGGTTGAGATAGCAGTGTCGATAATTTGAAATCTGT